>CM033328.1:38974186-40174186 GCA_019359835.1 Pharus latifolius | reverse complement strand
TACCATTTCAAACCAAGACATGGCAGAAAGTTTATTCCAAATAGCCAAAATAACAAAAATGCACTTTTGGGTATTTTCGGGTCGATAGCCGTTTTCGGGCGACTTAGTATATATGATAATTTGAAAACCATAGGCCTTTTGAGAATAAGTTAAATATGAACTATCTTCGGGTGAGTGAGTTCTAAATGTTTCATGTAGAAAGTTTTGATCAAATCTCAACCCATCTTGTTTTATGGAAGTAAATCATTTTGGGCCAAAACAAGATCCCGAAGATTTCAATTTTGTCGAAATTTTGCATTTTAGTTCGAAACTCTTCTATTTCACTTTCAAAACCTTTGAAACCATATTTGAAACATATTTATGAAGGTTTTGCAGTAATTTTAAATATTTTGAAAGTTTTGAGCTCTTTTTACCTTTTTGCTCGAAAATGACCTTTTTTATCAAGAGCTTGCACTATTTGATGTATATGCACAATTAGGGTATACAAGGATTCAATAACTTTCAGGTTGCTCGCCCTAAATGTGTCATCCAAGTTTGGTCATGAAAAATGTGCAAGAGATGAAAATGATCTATTTGAAAATCAGGAGCTCAACAATAATCCAAAAGGACTCAAATCGAGAAAACAGTCAAATAACCACCAAAATTCATGAAAAGTTTCATAGAGATAGAACACATCAACACAAGAACATTCCATGAAGATCCAAGATTCAAATATTTTAGTCATTTGAAAGAATTGAGAGATTAATATCCGAATAGACTAAAATTTTCTTAAACATGTTGGCTTCTTTATAATCATCAAAACATATGCAAAAAAGTTCAAAAAATTCCAAAATAAATTTTGATGATAGATACTGCAATGAGGAACAAGATTGCCTTTTATAGTGAAGCCAAAATATCATCAGGTTTCAGAAATTCATTTTACACTTTTAAACACACCTGAAGATCTATGCAAATGACTTCCAATAATTTTGAAATAAATTATCAAGAAAGACCAGTCATAGAGGATAAAATGTCAACCAATAAAGAGATATGAAAAAGATAAATGTTGGTCAGGTTTAAAGTTTCAGATTTCAGGTTTTCAGAGATTCATTTTACACTTTTAAACGCACCTGGAAATCTATGCAAATGACTTCCAATAATTTTGAAATAAATTATCGGGAAAGACCAATCATAGAGGATAAAATTTCATGCAGAAAATTTCTTCAAATAGTCAACCAATAAAGAGATATGAAAATGACAAATCAGCCCAAAACCACGAGAAAACTGAATTTTGCAGATTTCATTTTCAATTTGTTAAAAGAGTCAATTTTGCACAAATCAAGTCCAAATGAGATGAAAATTTGCAGATATGATTTTCAATGCATCAAGTACATTTTCCAAAAATAATTTTCCAAAAAGGATTTTTCAAACAAAAGTTATGGTCAAATGAACCTTGTGTTAAGCAAGAAGGTTGAAAATCGACAAACTTTTGCAAATTCTTCATGATTCTCTATTAACTTGAATCCGTATTTAAGCGTAGCTGATCATCCTTCTTGTAACAGAGAAAATGCCTTTCTGAACAAGAGCATGGCTGATCGAGAGAATCAAGAAGCTGCAGTTGTGAGATATTCTTCTCTAGAGAAGGAACTTCGTGAAGCGCAATCAAAACTTTCTTGTAAGTATACTTCCGACCAGAAGAAATCTTCTCATCGTATAAACTATTTATAGTAAATGTTCAGTGTGTTCATACAGCACAAGAGGATCAAATAAGCCGTCTTTCAGAAGAGAAAAGAAACCTTCAGGCGACCATCAAGTTACAAAGCTCGAAAATTGATACTGCCAGCATGGAGAATAAAGGTTTAAAGGAAACAATTTCCTCCTGCAGCGGTACTCAATAGAACATCTTCGAAAAGCTGAAGATGGTGGCTACTCTGCTAAAAGCAAAAGGACAATCCAAGCCTTAGTGAGTTAGCTACACTGGTCGCGGCCCAAGCCGAATCACTCCTCAAGTATCTTCCTGAAGATACCAAATGGCAGGAAGAGGTACTGAGGTCAAATGTTAGATCTGTAGCCTCTGCCATTCTCTGCAGATTACGATTTCACCACGGCCCAAATTTGAATCTGAAGCCGGTGGTAGAAGATGCAGAGATCGAGAGTAATCGACTTGAGGCCATCTCTGAAGAAGTCAAGCCTCTAGTCGAAGATCTATTGAAAGAGCTAGGCCTTATTTGATTCCTTGTACTGAACTCTCTTAGTAATTATACCTGTGAAATTACATTTATAACATGCAAATGCATGCCTTAAATTTTTGGAAAAGAGTGATACTTTTTTCATTTCATATTATGACCATATTCTCTTAGCTCCCTCCTGAGATCACAAGTACTAAAGATCTACTATTATAATCTCTGGAAAAATATGGGCATTATGAATACCCAAGAAATGCTTTAACTTAGATATGATCATCCGATCAAACCGATACTGACCTCAATACAACATCCGACCTTATTACGAACTGACAGCCACTCGAATGATCAAGAACTTGCTAGTAAGTCCCGTGTGCATTGAGAAATGGCTTATTGAGGGATGTCTTAGCTGGATGTGACCATGAGATTGGCCAATGAATCTGGTTAGGATATTTGTAACAAGATGATTATCGGCGATCAGCCCCCAGCCAGGCTTGGTATAGGTATGGCAAATAAAGAAAACGAACATAACATGAGCTGAAGAAAAGTACTCACGAAGTTTTTGTTAAACCATGCTTATTGAACAGGAAAAAAGATTGGGAAACTTGCACATAAAACTTGCGCAGTTGATCAATGTTCCACGTATTGGATAAGATTCTACCGTCTTCCATCGCTAACCGAGCCGATCTTGGTCGCGGTACTGAAACAACAATGTAAGGGCCTTCCCATTGAGGAGAGAACTTATTGCGGTTAGACTGGGTTTGTATTATTCGTAAAACCAGATCACCTACGTGAAGACTACGCGGCCGCACCCTCCTGCTGTGATATTTTCTCAAAGCTTGCAAATATACTGCTGACCTTATCAATGCTCGATCACACTTTTCTTCGAGGAAGGTTAAATCCTGAGTACGTTGTTCGATCTGATCAATCTGGTTTAATTGATCTGTTCGGACAGAACCAATACGGCTTTTCGTAGGTAACACCACCTCGGCACGATATACCAACTGGAAAGGTGTCTCACCGGTGGCTCGATTGCAGGTAGTGCGTAGTGCCCATAGAACGGAGTAGAGATCATCTACCCAAGCCCCCGAGCGCATTTTAAGGCGATCAAAAACACATTAATTGATGCCTTGTAATATCTGGCCATTGGCGCGTTCGACAGCACCATTGCTCTGTGGATGATCTATAGAAGCAAAGCACACCTTGGTTCCAACATTATCGCAGCAGTCCAGGAAGAGGCCGCTAGCGAATTGGGAACCGTTGTCAGTGATGAGACGGCTTGGAACACCAAATCGAGTGACGATGTTCTTATGAAAGAACTTCTGTGCTGCAGCAGCGGTGACGTTATGGACTGGCTCAGCCTCAATCCACTTTGTAAACATGTCAATGGCTATGAACAGGAATTTGTAACCATTGACCGCCTGTGGCATAGGTCCCACAATATCCATCCCCCAGACCGCAAAGGACCACGTTAATGGGATGGCTTGCAAGGCATATGTGGGCTGATGAACTTGTCTAGCATGAAATTGACACTGGGGCATGTCTTGACCAAACATTTGGCATCATCGAGTGCCGAAGGCCAGAAAAAACCTGTCGGAAAGCTTTCCCGACCAGTGTGCGACTTGACGCGTGCGCACCACACACACCGTCATGGATTTCTTTCAAGAGGTATTTACCTTCCTCTTGAGAAATACAATGCATGAATACCCCTTGAATACCCTTCCTATACAAAACTCCTTCTATAAGCTTGTATAGGCGCGCTTTTCGAATCAACCAATTACTTTCAGTTTCATCCTTGGGTAACGTCCCATGTTCGAGATAGACCCTTAATGGATGGGTCCAATCCCCTTCTTGTCCAAGGTTGGTAACGAAGACTGTTACCTGGTCTTCTTCGACTGTTGTCATGATCGAAGGATGCTCTAAGTGTTCGACAAACACCCCTGCCGGAGTAGATGCACGTGAAGACCCAATTTTAGATAATTCCTCTGGGAGAAAATTGTCCTTTCACGGGATGTATTGGACTTCGAAATGACTAAAGTATTTTTCCAAGTCCTCACCTCCCCCAGGTAATGAGCCATTATCTCATTGGAGTTGTTGTACTCCTTGCTTACCTGGTTTACGACTAGCTGTGAGTCTCCCCTCACCACTAATCGATGGACTCCGAGGAATTTCGCTGCCCGTAGCCCTGCAATATGGCCTTCATACTCTACTCTATTGTTAGTTGCAACAAAATGTAATGGAATGACATACTTGAGTTGGTCACCTTAAGGCATTACTAAGACAACTCTAGCCCCCGAGTGTTGGAAACTATGAGAGCCGTCAAAATACATCGTCCAATGGTCGGTACATGACAAGTCTTCGGACTCTTGCCTTGGAGGGTCAGGATTAGTCCATTCGACCACAAAATCTGCAAGGATCTGAGACTTGACCGCAGTGCGAGGGGTGAAATGGATGTCAAATGCTGCAAGTTCCACAGTCCACTTCGCGATTTGACCAGATTTCTCCGGGTTTCGGATAATATCTACCAAAGGGAAGGACGAGGGCACTGTAATTTTATGTGCCTGAAAGTAATGTCTTAGCTTGCGGGAAACCATCAGTAGTGCATAAAGTATCCTTTGGACCTCAAGGTAACGCTCCTTAGGACCATGAAGTACCTCGCTTACGTAATAAATGGGTTCTTCCACACCTCTTTCTGCGATCAGAACAGCTTTGACCGCATGAGGTGTGGCCGCCAAATAAAGAAGTAGTGGTTCCCCTGTGACGTGGGAAACCAACACTGGTGGACTAGATAAGTATGCTTTAACCTCCTGGAACGCTTTCTCGGCTTCATCCGACAAGGTAAAACCATGGTGCTTGCGGAGATCTTTGAAAAAAGGTAAACCCCTCTCGCCTAGTTGCGATATAAATTGACTTAAAGCCGCCATGCGGCCTGCCAGGCACTAGACGTCCTTCATGGTCGAAGGAGACCTCATTTGCTCGATGGCGAAGATTTTTTTGGGATTAACCTCGATTCCTCTAGAATAGACAAGAAAGCCTAAAAGTTTACCAGATGAAACCCCGAAAGAACAGTTTTCTGGGTTTAATTTTATTCCAAATTGGTTCAAATTATAGAAGGTTTCAGCAAGATCATCTAAATGAGTCAAGCTTTTCAAGTTTTATACAACCAAGTCATCTACGTAAGCTTCAAGATTACGCCCCATCTGGGAAAGAAATGTCATTTGCATCAGGCGCTGGTACGTGGAACCAGTGTTCTTGAGAGAAAATGGCATTCTTACGTAGCAGTAGGTGCCAAATGGTGTGATGAAGGCGGTCTTCTCTTCATCTTCTTTTGCCATGCTAATTTGATGATATTCTGAGTAAGCATCCAAAAAACTCATCAGTTCGCAACCCGCAGTAGAATCGACAAATTGATCAATGCGGGGAAGGGGAAAATCAACCTTCGGGCAGGCACTGTTTAGGCTAGTGTAATCGACGCGCATGCGCCACTTACCATTCGACTTACGGACCATGACCGGATTTGCAAGCCATTCCGGCTGATCGACTTCTCGAATAAACCCGGCTGCTTGGAGTTTGTTTAACTCCACGCGGATAGCTTCTTGCCGATCGACAGCAAAGCGTCTAAGCTTCTGCTTTATTGGTCGCTGTCCAGGTTGAATTGCCAACCTGTGCTCAATTACCTCCCTTGGGACACCGGGCATGTCGGATGGTTTCCACGCAAATGCATTTGCATTAGCCCGGAGGAAAGTAATGAGTTCGAGTTCCTATTTGTCGTCCAGGCTTGACCCAATCCGAATTGTTCTAGATGGAGCATCTGGGCATTATGGAACCAGGTTTAGCTTTTCCTCTGGTCGAGGGGCGACTTTGATCGTATCCGCAGTCGTGGTGGTGATCTTGAAATCCCGAAGGAGAAGTAGATCCACGAGCTCCAGTGATAACCGATTGCAAGTTAATGCCACATTACAGCTGCCTCGGACCGAGATAACACCTTTGGGGCCAGGTAACTAGCTGCACTGATAAGCAGAGTGCGTCGCCATCATAAATTTAGCGAGAGTTGGCCTGCCAAAAATCACGTTATAGGCCGAATCACAATCAATTACGTCGAAAGTAACTAACTCTGTTCGGAAATTATCCAGTTCACCCAGCGTGACTTGGAGCACCACCTGTCCCATCACCGAGGGGCCAGGAATTATTCCATAAAATGGATGGATTATGGGTTTGATTTTTCGACGAGGGATTTGCATCTCGTCCAATGCCTTAACTAGTAAAGTGTCCAAGGAACTACCTCCATCGATCAGGACCCTTTCAACTCTCACGTTGCTGATAATTGGGGTAATGACCAGAGGTAATCTCAATGGTCAAGTAAGCCTAACGGGACAATTAGAGCGATCAAAAGTTAAAGGAGTGTCTGACCAACGGGGGTATTGAGGTTCGCCAAGGGGAGCTTCCGCTTGGTTAACTTCTCGATGATATGCTTTAACTACCATTTAGAAACAAAAGAGGAGGAACCTCCAAAAATGATATTAACATAATTACGAGGTACCTGGTAGGAGATTTCTTCATCCCCGTCAGCGTCTCTAAGCCCGCAAGTCTTCTCTTTTGAAGGCAAAGTTGGCATCGGCCCAATTCCCTGGTAGAAGTCATCTAGTTGCTTCAACCAGCTCTGGCAATTCTTGAGGTCGTGTCCCGGAGAGTTGTGGATCGGGCACCACTTCTTGCCTTCCTGTGAGTTAGTCGGTTTTTCTGGCTGGTCGGAATTGCGACCACCGGAGGCAATTTTATTTTTAAATGAAAACTTATTACCTTTAGCCGGCAGCGGCTTTTCCGCAACTGCGATCTCCCGATACTGTCCGATTCGATTCTTTTTGGTCTTCTTTGACTTCCTGCCCGATGAAGACTTCGGCTTCTTGCCTGTATCCTCTGTTTTGACCTCCTTGAGACATGGTTGGGGTGGTAAATTTCCCTTATCAACCATCCTATTCCATTCAACGGCCTCAGCCGCGTCTGAATAGCGATCAGCCACATTAAAGAGATCGGCGACTGATCGAGGAGGGTTGATAAGTAAATCTTCCGTAAATCTCTGATATCAAACAGTGTGCTTAAATTCCATGATAACGGAATTATCGGATATATTTGGGATGGTATTTCTCACCCCGACAAACCTTTTGACAAACTGTCGAAGAGTCTCCGTAGAGGTTTGTCGTAGACGATGAAGATCGTTTTCTTTCCCTGGTTTTTTATAACAATTTAGGAAATTGTTGAGGATAGCATCGCACAACATTTCCCAGTTATATATCGAACCCTCGGGTTGATTGAACAGCCACGTCCTTGCCGATCCCTCAAGAACCATCGGCAAGTAGTTGGCCATGACACGATCATCCCCACCAACCGCTTGGATAGCGGTGATGTAAATTTTAAGGAACTCCGATGGATTCTGGGTCCCATCAAACCTCTCAATATCCCCTGGCTTGAACTTATCCGGCCAGACGACCGCACGGAGGCCTGGGGAGAAAGCCTTATGTCGTGTCTGTCACAACTGTGACATCACCTGTGAGGAGCCCAGCTCGGTGCAGCTGGTCCCATAAACCACTTAACTTCCTAAGATGAGTCAATTACAGGAATATATTAAGTAGCAAAATATTACAGTAGACATAATTGTATGGCCATTAGGCCTTAATACAATACGGGGTACTGTGCCTTACAAGGCACAATGGTGCAACACAATAAAACACCTAGCCGGCGGAAGCTAGGGCCAAAAGCAATCCCAGAGGAAACAGAGGTTGGCAGCAAGACAGCACCACATCAGGGCTCAGGAGGAATCTGCTCGTCTCCTTCTGGATCTACAGCATCTTCGGGATAATCACCAAGGTCGTAGAACGCTCCATCTATTGATGAGTTGTTGCAAGGGTGAGTACTTACGTACTCCGCAAGTCATAGGGAAGGTAAAGATACATATAGTATAAATGACACGAACCTATGCTATTGGAGGAAAGAGTGAAAGGTTTTTCAAAATACTTTTCTTTTCATTTCTTTCTCAACTCCTGATCATACTCATGTCAGTGTATAAATCATACCGAAGGCAATATATCCCATATCTAAGACGATATATCCTCATATCACATGACTTTTCTTCAAGCTTTTCAATCTTATACTCATGACAGTATTTCATATACTTAGGGCAAAATCCACATGCCTCTTAGCTATCATATGCTTAAGGCAAAGTCCACATGCCTCTTAACTATCACATGTTCTCTACATTATGGTACTACCGCGACACGTCAACACATGACAGTCCATAGCAACACCCCTTATCGTGACAACACATACCACTTGGGTAATCTTGAACTAACAAATTTTAGTTTATAAAACAATACTTGTGTCACACCCCATGGATTTAATCCACCGCGGCATACTCCTAAAACTCGGGAGCACGAAGTATTCGAATCCATTTTTAACTCTGCAGAGGTGTACCTCTTTTTAAATCCAGTTCTTCACTCAACTTTCAAGTCGGGCGAGCTCCATGCGACTTATACGCATGTGACAAGGCCGAGCTCACGCAATGCTTTCGCAGTCTAGTATTAACAATATCCCTGCCCGGTAAATGGACAATCCAGTCCCAAGTACTGTTGTGGGTCCTCCCCACTGCCTTACTTCCTAGCCTTAGCCTATGTTTCCGTAGGACACATAGCTTGTTTTGATTACAGTCACACACGTCCTAATCTGGCGTAGGGCGACTTCCTTCTTTACACCTTATCCTCTCATAATTTTTCTGATCACACATCACACATGGACGAACTGCGTCCCACCAGTTTTCACGCGAGAAACCGGACCGACAAAACATGCAGGGAACTGATAATACTAAGAAAGCTACTAGATTGTGCCTGTCCCTTACCAGGAAAGTGGTTGGTACGTTTCTCATGCCACTAGACGCACAACACAAGGTTCTAGTCCTTATATGCCAGTGACCAGATCATACCACAAACCATGCACCTTCAGTGCCTGCTCATCCTTTGCAGTTAAGCACCTCCAGTGCTTCCACCATATCATACCAAAATACTGGTCACGGCTAGGGGTTTTATTTCATGAATATAGATGTGTATATATATATTAATTAGTTCATGGCTTGCTATCTTAACAAGTTCACATTTCTCAAGTATTCAACATATCACTGCCATAATATCATTATCTCAACAAGTGCAATATTAATGAAATATCTACTCATGGAATAGCATAGCAATTCATAGAATATAGGTTCAATATGATCAAAGTATGACTTGCCTTCTGCGTCGTAAGTATCAGCAGTTGATGTCGGATCTGTGACAAGGTCTTAACCTCGGGCTCTTACTCTGAACAAGATCAAACAAGCAAACAGGCATTACAATCAATCCTATTTTTACTAATCCACTACATGCGATCATGCAAGGTGAAAACACTTTGGTGATACAAGATTCTCGAGTTCTGGAAAGCGATTAGACTTAAATTATGGAAATCTGGGTTAAGATTAGTTGTCAAGGTTTACAAGGTTCCAAAATATTAGAGTAATATCAAGGTTACGACTGGTTCGCCCAAAAACAGCGAACGTCTTTAGGTTGACATTCGGTTCAAGGCATCGACATAAGGTCGATGGATGATAGAGGGCTCAACTCAAGTTGTGACAATAGAAGAAAATGTAGATCACAACATCAGGAGTCTAAGGGACAAAGTTATTTTCAAGGTTCATGGCTGAAAGTAGGTGAAAAGGGTCAATGCCACTAGCTGACATAGGCTGACAAGGGCTGACAATGCCCAAGAATGGCATTGACATGGTTTGAATAGTTCCCAGTGGCCAAAATGAGTTTTGATTCAAGCATAAGATGCACAAGGTAGTGAGGCAACTATTTGACAAAGTAGTTTTTGTTTTACATGATCAGAGGTGGGTGAACAGGGCTAATGCCACTGGCTGACATAGCCTGGCATAGGGGTTGACATGGCCAGAAACTAGGGTTAGCCATATCTTCTGATTTAGGGCTCCAAATGATGCACCACTTTGTCTGGTATTTAGGCATTTGCAACAGGAACAATTTATTCAATAGGCTCTTGGGCAGGACATGGCCTGAGGATGGTGAAAACTGGAGAAGAAACCTGCTGATCTGGAGTACATGCAATATAACCAGGACAACAGCTAGGACATAGCTATAACTTCTGTTCGAGGCCAAATCAGAAGTCGAGCTAGTAGACAAAATTACTCAGAAGGGTGGAAAACATCTAAATGACAAGGTGGTTAGAGCTGGATCGGCCGAGATCAACGTCCGGCGACCGGCGCTGGAGAAGAAGATGCAAATTTGGGCATTTCTGTTCTAGGGAAAATGAACTCAATTCCTTGCTTGAGGATGGTCTCTGGGGCATAAGAAAGCTAGGTGTGAAGTTAGATTAGCTGGGGAAGCACCAGAGAAGCTTAACAGCAAGCTCCAGTTCACATGCAAGTTGTAAATTTGGGGTTTTCCAGATTTTAGTAAAATCTTCAATTCTAGTTGCTCAGGGGTGCTTAGATGAGTTCACTGATCACATTTGATCACAGGTTCAAGAGCTGAAGAGGTCTGGTTTGAGCTGAATTGCTCACCGGAGTTGCTGGAGAAAAATCGGCGATTGCCGGCGTCAGAAAGCATTTAAACTTAATTCCATGCTTGAGTAGGATGAGGGAGATGAGAGAAGCTCAGTAGGGGTGTTGGATTGAAGAAGGAAGCAGTGGAGAAGTTTGGCACTGAATCCCCTCCTCGAGTTCGCCGGAGAAAATGACGAAGATGGCAAGGTTAGAGATTTACTTGATTCTGGTGTGTGTGCTATTGAGCTGAGATGGGGTGGCTTTTGTAGGCACGGTTAGAAGTTGCAACGGCTGGGATTGCCTGGAGAGTTGAAGTGGCCGAAGTGACAGGAAAGCGACCGGGTGGTGAAGACAGGCGGCGAAACGACATGCTACAGCGGCTCTGCTGGCTTGCAGACTGGCGCGCGCTGTCCTGGTTGATGCAGCGGCGAACTGACGGTTTCCTTTGGCACGCTCGCAACGTGGCGCAATTGTGCTGTTCTTGTCGAGCGCGCGCAGGAGAACGAAGGCAACGCTGGCGCGGTGCGGCAGCTCCACGGTGGCGAACAAGATGCACACGCGTGGCAACGAAGCAACCGCGAAGGTGGCCGTGCTGGTGATTGATGGTGACGAGGCTATATCAGCAGCAACGATCAATGCCAAGGTCGCGGTCGAGTGCTCCTACTCGTGAGCCGAGGTCGCTGGTGATGTGATCGAAGGCAGCAGCTCGAGGTCGAGGTCGATGCAGACACGAGCACATAGTAGTGAACAGGTCGATTGAACAAGGCTGGTCGAAGTCGAAGAAGCAGATCTGGTCGGTTTGAGCAGGTTGGTCGCGAACAGGGGTTCTGGTCATGAACAGCAGCCTGTGGTCTAATCAGGGGCCTGATTGTGATGATTTTTGGTTGGCTTTGGACTGAATTGTAAATCTGGTCTTCAAGATGACTAATTTGGTATTTGATTGCATGGTTGAGTATAATATTTCTATTGTCGTGGTATTAAGAATACCCCGGCAGGTTTTGAAGACGATCCTAGCGGAGATTACGCAGCGCGGGTTGACCGGGTGACCGGTCCTCCCCCGCCGGACAAACACAAGAAAAGACACGAGGATTTATACAGGTTCGGGTCCCAGTGGGGGCCCTAGTCCTGTCAACGCGCTCCCGATCGGAGTCGGCTGGGGGAGCTCTCTCCGGGGGAGAGGCTTCCGGAGCACGTCTGTGAGATTAGCTATTCCAAATAATAATGAAGCGATCCTTTACAACAGAGGGGTACATGGGCTATTTATAGCCCCAAAAAGAAGCAAAAAACCTAAACTACCCCGGGAGCCACCGTCGGATTGAAGGGTAGGACCGTCCTTCTCCCGGTCAAACGTCTTGGATGCTTGACAGGTGGTCGCTGATTCCCGAGGCGTCCCTCGCGTGACCTGCACGTGATAAACAAACAGGGATTTTACCTTTTAGGAGGGCGGTGACGTCCGGGACCTCTTCCGGAGAGCAGGGTCCCGGGAGCCCAAAGGGCGGCGCCCGGGGCAGACACCGGAGGCCACTGTCCCCGGGCACATGGCGGCGCCCGGGACATGCCCGGGGGGCACGGTCCTGGGGGCCAAATGGCGGCGCCCGGGACATGCCCGGGGGGCCCGGTCCCGAGGACCAAACGGCGGCGCCCGGGGCAGGCACCGGAGGCCACTCTCCCCGGGCGAATGGCGGCGCCCGTGACATGCCCGGGGGGCACGGTCCCGGGGGCCAAATGGCGGCGCCCCGGGCAGGCACCGGAGGCCACTATCCCCGGGCGAATGGCGGCGCCCGGGACATGCCCGGGGGGCACGGTCCCGGGGGCCAAATGGCGGCGCCCGGGGCAGGCACCGGAGGCCACTATCCCCGGGCGAATGGCGGCGCCCGGGACATGCCCGGGCGGCACGGTCCCGGGGGCCAAATGGCGGCGCCCGGGACATGCCCGGGGGGCACGGTCCCGGGGGCCAAATGGCGGCGCCCGGGGCAGGCACCGGAGGCCACTATCCCCGGGCGAATGGCGGCGCCCGGGACATGCCCGGGAGGCACGGTCCCGGGGGCCAAATGGCGGCGCCCGGGGCAGGCACCGGAGGCCACTATCCCCGGGCGAATGGCGGCGCCCGGGACATGCCCGGGAGGCACGGTCCCGGGGGCCAAATGGCGGCGCCCGGGACATGCCCGGGGGGCACGGTCTCGGGGACCAAATGGCGGCGCCCGGGACATGCCCCGGAGGCACGGTCCCGGGCGCCGAAAAGGCGGCGCCCGGGGCAGGCACCGGAGGCCACTGTCCCCGGGCAATCATGAACTTACCTGGACTTGACCGCGTGGAGATTTCCCCCAACAGCAGCCCCCCATGCCCTCCGGGGACGAAGCCTGAGCCCCCGGAGGGAATGGTTACGGTATCGGGAAAATCTCCGGACGCAAACTCCGGACGAAAATCACCGGAGCCCCGACGACGCTTCGGTTTCTGTGCCGGGCACTTTATGGCCGCGCTGTTTTCGCAATAAATGCACGCGCGGTTCGAACCGGCGTCTCGATTTACGCGCCTGTCCCTTCGTTTCCCGCGCACGGTTTGAATTTCAGTGGTCCAGATTGCCCCGAGGGGGCCACGTGGCGCGCATCTTGATCACGGCCAGCCTCTATAAATAGGGCCCTAGGGGGCCCCGGAAGCTCATTCCAAATCTTCAACTCCAGCTTCAGTTCTCCCGGTAGCGCTCTTCCGGTAGTTTCTCCGGTAGCCTTCTCCGGTAGCGAGCGTCCGGGAGTCGTTGACAGCCACCTGAAAACTTAGCCACCGAAAGACAAAGAACTCACCTAATGGCGCCCAAAGGTCGAGCGAAGACCACGGAGGTGCCCCCGGAGGAAATCCCCGTGGATTTCCTTTGGGCTTCCGAGTTCTTGGCCTCGGACGCGGAGTCCTTGGTCAAGAAGGGCATCGTCGAAGAGGGGGACATCCGGGTCCCCCTAAAGAAGGACGGAGCCCCCCGCCCCAGGCCCGGAGAGGTCGTGGCCTTCGAGGCCTTCCTCGAGGCGGGGCTCCGGTTCCCGGTGCACCCGATGCTCCGGGAGTTTCTCAAAGAGTATGGGGTGGCTCTCAACCACCTCACTCCGAACGCGCTCGTCCGTATGGGCCTTTTTATATGGCTCTACGAGACAGCGACCGGGCGGGAGCCCACCCTCCGCGCCTTCCGGTACTTCTATGAACCGGCGGCGCAGAGCTCCCACTTGGTGAAGGGAGGACTGAAGTCCCCCTTCGGCTCGGTGATGGTCCAAATGCTGCCCTCCCGGGTGGCGGACTTCCCGGCGGCGGCTTCCCGGGACCACTGGGGGGACTGGCTCCGAAGGTGGTTCTACCTCCGGGTCCGGGACGAGGCGGTGGTCTACGCCCCGGAGCCTCCCACCTACAGCCGATCATCCGCACCGAAGCCGCCGGTGTGGACGGACGAGGAGTTCGAGCTCCTCGGGAAGGTGGTGTTGGCGAAGAAGGCCCGCTCAATGCGGGACGCTGCGGAGGAGCTGGCGCTCCTGCGGCTTTCCCCCTTCTCACGCGGGGGAAGGGGGATCGGCATGGGCCCGGAGCAGCGGCCTCCGGTCAAGCCGGTGATGCGGCGTAAGTGCCCTGCATTCTTGTACTTGCAGTTTTTTATGAGAAATTGACAAACTTTTTACCTCTTGCAGTGCGGCCGTACCCGGCGGCGAGGGACAAGGCGGAGCACCTCCTGGGGAGGTACTTCGCCGATGAACACGAGCGCATCGTGCGCCTCGTGGGGGAGGGGCCTCCCCGGAACTTGGTGGCCGAGGCCTACGGGCTCAGGCTTCCGGAGAGGAAGCCCCTTCCCACCCCCGGGTCTCATAAACGGGGGAAGGACGCGGCCGGGCGCTCGGAGCCCAAAAAGCCCCGGGTCCAGAAGACCCCAGCTCCGGCAACGGCGCCGGCGACGACGCCGGTGAGGGCCCGGGACGCAGCTCCCGGAGCCGAACATGCCCGGGCGGCGCCCCAGGCAGAGGCGACGCCTCCGCCCCCGGAGGCCCCCATCGAGGCCCGGGGGAAGGAGATTGTTGTCGATGGGGCGGGGTCCGATTCGGCGGACTACGCCCCGTCGCCAGTTCGCGTGACGCTCCTCTCGCCTCTCCCGGCGGCATTGGCGCCGGAGAGGCTAGAAGTGAGGTTTTCGGGGGCGGCGCCCCCGCGCCTCTGGCCGGTGGATGAGGAGGGGGGGAGCCCCTCAGTCTTCGAGGTCCCCCCGGAGCAGGAGGCTCCGAGGGCCCTCCGGCCTGGGGCGGGGAAAGGCCCAATGATCCCCCCCCGGGCGGAGATCCCCGCCCAACCTTCGTCTTCGTCTTCGGAGGAAACTTCGTCGACGAAGACGCTGGCGACGCCGGCCGTGCTCCCGGATTCAGAGGTCCGGGGGCCCTCTCCCGGCCGCGACAGGAGGGCCGGGCAAGACACCTCCCTATTTCCGACGGGGGAGGTGGCCCGCTACGCGGAGGGCCTGCACAACCGGAAGGTGCAGGCCCTCGTGGCAGGAGGGACGCTCCACGAGCGTTTTGAGGGGCTCGAGTCCCTCGGAGCCCAGGTAACTCGAGCTCTCCACACTTCGGTTTTTTTCCTGCACTTAACATTTTTCTAACTCTTTATTCATTTTGTAGGTAGCGACTGTTACCTGGGGCCTTGAGCAACGGGTCACCCGGCTGCTCAAGGAGGCGGAGAGCCGGGCCTCGGCCTGCGTCGAGCAGCGGGAGGCGGCCATCCGGGAGCGGGATGAAGCTCTTGATGAGATGTCCCGGGCCCGGGCGCAGGTGCACCTTTCGGAGGGCGCCTACATCCGTCTCCGAGAGGAGGCCAAGGTGCGGGAGAAGGCGCTCCGGGAGCTCGAGAGCTCCAGCGTCTGGGCGCTGTCGGACGCGGGCCGCTCCGTCCGCTCGGCCTTGGAAAGCCTTGGCGTTAGCCTGGGCTCCGGGAGCGGCCCGGAGGTGCCCCCGGCGACCCTCGCGGAGGCTGTGCGTTTTCTTAACGCACAAGTCTCCGCCATCCCGGAGGCTGCGGACGTCCGGGCACGGGGCCGAGCGATCCCCGTCATCGCGGCCGCCGCGGGGCTCGTTGACTACCGTGGGGTCGGCGCCCGGGCGATCGGGGGGCGCATCCCCCGGGGCTTCCCGGAGGCCTTCGAGCCAACGCGCCGGGAGGTAGAGCTGCTGGCGGAGGGGTTCTACGACCGGATCATCCGGACGTGGTTCCCGACACCGGCGCCTCCGGCCGCGGATGTCCCTGCCCCGGCCACGGAGGAAGCTTCTCGGGGGAAGGACCCCAATGCCAAAGTATGAGCCTCCCCCGGGTCTTTAGCTAGGACCCCTTTTTATTTTGTTGGGCATTTTGATTCCGGTAGCTTCTTAGGAGAAGCCCCGGGCACTTGTACACAAACATTTTGCAATGAAATATATTAGAAATTTTTCTAAGTCTTTTGTAATGAAATGTTACCAGGGTTCCCAGGGGGTTGGTCCCGAGCAACGGTCCGGGAGAGGCTCTCCGGGGGACGCCCAAGCGGCTTTGATTTTGCTGAGCCTTGTCTCCGGGAGGCGCGACGGCGGTACTGCCCGGGAGCCCGTCCGGTTGAGGTGGCGCCCGGAATGGCACTTGGATAATTTTGACAACAGCCGTGCTGAATTAACTCCCCCGCGCCCGAGGGCCCAGATGATACCTCCTCTCCGGATACTTCCGCCGGCTGGGTACGAGTTTTGGCCCGAAGACGTACTTCGGGATTCTCAGCGTCGCGTCCGGGCGCTGTACCGGGACCTGGCCCGGGAGCTAAGGGAGCGCCTCCGGGAGCTTTAGGAGTAGGGGCCTTAGGCTCGTAGAAAATCCCCCGGGTTAGGACCCGGGTTGTATCATTTCCGAAACCCACCGGAGGGGGAAGATGTCCTCCGGGTTTGTTGATCAATAAAGCGCATTGTTAAACTTTTTATTGCCTCTTTATTTTCTTCTTCTTGGATGGTCTGGACGACTCATCTTAACATGGATGAGCTAAGTTTCTTCGTGGGTTACTCGGGGACCCCCTGTCCCCCCCCCGCCCACAGCGGGCGGGAGGGAGCCTCCGCGTGCTGTGGGGGAAACAGGGTCCCCGGGGGGAGCATAACCTGTAGAAATATTTTCTAAGTTAGAAAATTGTAAAAAACCGGATTTCCGAGGGAGGGACCTTCCGGGGTGCCCGGGGGCACCGGGAGAAGTTCATTCGGGCGCCGGGAGAGCGGGGAGCCGGGAACAAGGCGCGGAAGGGGCTCATGAAAAGCCAATAAGACCTCCGGAGGAGAGCTTCCCGGGAGGGTTCGTCCGGTCGCCGTGAGAACGGGGAGCCGAGAATAAGGTCTTCGAGAGATAATCATCCAGTCGCCGTGAGAACGGGGAGCCGGGAATAACGTCGACTCCCGGGGGAGGAAGATAGATCCAATCAAGCCGCAAGGGGCTGATCTTCGGGTCGCCGTGAGAACGGGGAGCCGGGAATAACGTCGACTCCCGGGGGAGGAAGATAGATCCAATCAAGCCGCAAGGGGCTGATCTTCCGGTCGCCGTGAGAACGGGGAGCCGGGAATAACGTCGACTCCCGGGGGAGGAAGATAAATCCAATCAAGCCGCAAGGGGCTGATCTTCCGGTCGCCGTGAGAACGGGGAGCCGGGAATAACGTCGACTCCCGGGGGAGGAAGATAGATCCAATCAAGCCGCAAGGGGCTGATCTTCCGGTCGCCGTGAGAACGGGGAGCCGGAAATAACGTCGACTCCCGGGGGAGGAAGATAGATCCAATCAAGCCGCAAGGGGCTGATCTTCCGGTCGCCGTGAGAACGGGGAGCCGGGAATAACGTCGACTCCCGGGGGAGGAAGATAGATCCAATCAAGCCGCAAGGGGCTGATCTTCCGGTCGCCGTGAGAACGGGGAGCCGGGAATATCGTCGACTCCCGGAGGAGGAAGATAGATCCAGAAAGCCATTAGACGTCCCGCTGAGGAGAGCGTCTACTCCCGGAGGAGGAAGTGCCCGGACACGGGTCTTGAGTGTTTGGGTAGGGGACTAATCTCCCAAAGTGACTCGTTACCGCGGCCACTGGGGACCGGGTTGCCACTTACACCCTCAGTCCACGAGGGCTGTTCGTAAGCCGCCCTTCAGGAGGGACTTGCTGGGGCAGGGCCCACTTCCTCACGGAGAGGGCATCCTCACGGGGAGGGCATCTTCACGGGGAAGGCATCCTCGCGGGGAGGGCGTCCTCGCGGGGAGGGCATCACCGCTAGGGGCGGTAAACAAGAACAACCTGCAGTGAGACAGTTGAAGAACAAAGGCTATGCATTTATTAACGAAATATACAAAGCCCCCCTACGAAGCCGCGAAGGGGGAAAAAGGGAAGTTACAATGTCCCCCCTCCCCCTCCGGCGTGACCGCCCCGGGGGAGGGGACAGGCCCGTAAGGCTAAACGTTGAACTTGCGAAGTAAACGCAAGTTCCATGTGTGCTTTAGCTCCTGCTCTTCAAGGTTGGAGAGCTTGTAGGCCCCCGAGCCTAGGACAGCGGAGATCCTGTAGGGGCCTTCCCACTTGGGGGAGAGCTTACCCTGGGCTTGGGGGTCTGTGACGCGCTTGAGGACAAGGTCCCCAAGGCGGAAAGCTCTCTCGCGCAGGCGCTGGTTGTATGCGCGCGACATCTCGCGCTCGTAGATGGCGTGGCGGAGGAGCGCTCGGTCGCGTTCCTCCTCCACGAGGTCGATTTCCAGCCGCCGGTTGTCTTCGTTGGCCCGGTAGGCTGCGGTCGTGGCTCCGTTCAGGAGCTCGACCCGCAGCGATCGGAAGCCAATCTCCGGGGGGAGGACTGCCTCCGCCCCGTAGACTAGGGAGAAGGGAGCACGCCCTGTGGCCCGGGACGGGGTCGTGCGCATGGAGCAGAGGATGCTAGGAAGCGGTTTGTTCGAGTCTCCGACGTAACCCCTGTAGGATTACGCCATTGACCCTCTCGACGGCCCCGTTGCTTTGGGGATGGGCCACTGAGGCGAAGTGGATGACGATCCCCAGGCCTTCGCAGAATTCCTGGAAATATGCCGAGTCGAATTGGGTCCCGTTGTCCACGGTGATTTCCCGGGGGACACCAAGACGACAAACGACGTTTTTCCAGAAAAACCGCTGAACAGCCCGGGAGGTGATGCTAGCCAAGGGCTCCGCCTCAACCCACTTTGTAAAGTAGTCGACCGCGACCACCGCATACTTGTATCCTCCGGGCGCTGGGGGGAAAGGCCCTAAGAGGTCCATCCCCCAGCGCACGAAGGGCCAAGTGATGGGGATAGTCCGCAGCGCTACAGGGGGGAGATTCGAGCCCTTGGCCATCTTCTGGCATGCTTCGCACGCGGAGACAAGGTCTCGCGCGTCGCGCATGACTGTAGGCCAGTAAAAGCCCTGCCGAAGGGCTTTGGCGGTGATGGCACGCGGGGCTAGGTGAGAACCACAGCTCCCCGCGTGAACGTCTTCCAGGAGTTGAAGTCCCTCCGACCGGGGGAGGCAGCGCAGGAGGGCTGAAGCCCCCCGCTTGTAGAGCCTTCCCTCGAGCAGGAGATATGCCCGGGCTTTGGCCGGAGGCGCTTAACCTCGGTCTCGCTAGGAGGGTCCCCCTCCCCCTTGATGAAGGAGATGAGGGGATCCATCCATGACGACGGCCGGACGATCTCGGCGACCTCCGGGACCGGAGGCTCGGGGCTTGCGTCCGGGGAGGCCACCGAGGGCTTCGTGATTGTTTCCAAGAAGGCCCCCATGGGGAGCGTTTCCCGGGCGCTTGCCGCCCGGGCCAAAGCATCAGCCCGGTCATTTTCCCTTCGCGGGATATGCCGGGCCTCAAGGCCGTCGAAGTGTTTCTCCATTTTTCGTACTTCCTGCAAGTAAAGACTTAAATTTGCGTCATGGCATAGGTAAGATTTGTCCATTTGGCAGACAACGAGCTGAGAGTCTCCCTTCACTAGTAGGCGCCGAATCCCCAGGGAGCGCGCCAGCCGCATCCCGAGGAGCAGAGCCTCGTATTCGGCGACGTTGTTGGTTGCGGGGAACTCGAGCCGCGTGGCGTACTCGAGCTCCTTCCCCTCGGGGCTCCGGAGGACTACCCCCGCGCCAGCCCCAGCGAGGCACAGTGACCCATCAAACAGCAGGGTCCAATGGTCACTGCGTTGGGGCGGCACAGGGAGATCTTCGTCCCCGGACCCAGAGGCGGGAGTCCATTCTGCGATGAAGTCGGCGAGGACCTGCGACTTGATTGCGGAGCGGCCGGTAAGGGACAGGGAGAAGGGGGCAAGCTCGGCCCCCCACTTCCCAATCCAGCCGGTGGCTTCTTTATTCCGCAGTACCTCCCCCAGGGGGAGGGACGACGGAACGGTGATAGGGTGCCCCAGGAAGTAATGCCGGAGCTTCCGGGACGCCATGAGGAGAGCGTAGCAAATCTTCTCCATCTCCGTGTACCGAGTCTTGGCCCCTTGGAGGGCTTCACTGACGTAGTACACGGGACGTTGCTGCCCCCCTTGCTCCTTCACCAAAACCGCGCTGACGGCGACGGGGGTCGTGGCGAGGTAGAGGAGCAAGGGCTCTTCCGGAGACGGACTCACGAGCATTGGAGGGCTCGAGAGGTACTTCTTGAGGTCGTTGAAGGCTTCCTGGGCCTCGGGGGTCCAGCGGAACCCCTCAAGCCCTCGGAGGATCTTGAAGAACTGGAGGCCCCGCTCCCCCGAACGGGAGACGAAGCGGCTGAGCGCGGCCAGGCGGCCGGAGAGCCGCTGGACATCTTTGACGGAGCGCGGCGGGGGCATCTCTAGGAAGGCCCGTATCTTCTCGGGGTTTGCCTCAATGCCCCGCTGGGACACGAGGAAACCCAGGAGCTTCCCCCCGCGCACCCCGAAGGCGCACTTCTCCGGGTTGAGCTTGAGCCCGAACGGGCGGAGGTTGCAGAAGGTCTCTGCGAGGTCGTCGATGTGGGAGGCTGCACGGGGGCTTTTGACGACCGCGTCGTCTACGTAGACTTCGACGTTGCGGCCGACTTGATCTTTGAACACCAGCGTCATAAGGCGCTGGAAGGTGGCTCCCGCATTCTTGAGCCCGAAAGGCATATGGCGGTAGCAGAAGGTGCCGAGGGGAGTTATAAAACTCGTCTTTTCCTCATCCCCCTCCGCCATCCGGACTTGATGGTATCCCGAGTAGGCGTCTAGGAAGCTCATCAGCTCGCACCCCGCGGTGGAGTCAACGAGTTGGTCGATCCGCGGGAGCGGGAAGTTGTCTTTGGGGCAAGCGCGGTTAAGGTCGGTGAAGTCCACGCACATGCGCCACTTGCCACTTGACTTCTTGACGAGGACGGGGTTTGCGAGCCACTCGGGGTGCAACACTTCCCGGATGAACCCCGCCTCTCGGAGCCGGGCTATCTCCGTCTTGATGGCTTCTTGACGTTCGAGGGAGAGCTTCCTCAACTTCTGCTTGATAGGGGGGTGACCGGGGGTTACCGCGAGCTTATGTTCAATAACCTCCCGGGCGACGCCCTGCATGTCCGAAGGCTTCCACGCAAAAACATCGGAGTTTTCGAGCAGAAAGGCTGCGAGTTGCGCTGCATGGTCTTGGGGGAGCTCTACCCCGAGATGGCGTAGCTTGAGGAGGAAAGGGACAGTGGGACCTTCCGGAGGCCCCCTTCCGGACGCGGCTTGAGGAGGGGCCTCCCAGGGGATGGCGCAGCGACGTCTACGTCCGGGGGGGGAGCCTCCCCCCTGGGTGCCTTGATCAGGTTGACGCTTCCTATTGTGGCAGCAGCTCGCTCGTATAGAGCACGGGCCATGTCTTGATCCCCCCGGACGTTGATCACGCCACGCGGCCCGGGGATCTTCATGCACAAGTAGTTTTGGTGGGTGGCAGCCCCCAGCCGATTGATCGTAGTCCTCCCCATAATCACATTGTAGGAGGAGGGGAGGTCCACTACGTCGAAGCGGACTAGCTCGGTCCGGTAGTTCTCCGGGGTGCCGAAGGTGATCGGGAGATCTACCTTGCCCACGGGGTGGATCGCCTTCCCCGGGACAAACCCTTGCAGAGGCCCTGCCGCTGGTTGCAGGAGCTTCTCATCCACTTGCATTTCCTTGAATGTTTTGAGGAACAGGACGTCGGCGGAGCTTCCGCCGTCCACGAGGATGCGGGCTAAGTGGCAGTTGTAGATTGTCGCGGAGACAATAAGCGCGTCGTCGTGGGGGAAGCGAACCCCTCGCGCGTCTTCCGCCGTAAAGGTGAGGGGGACGTCCGACCACTTGGGCGGCACGGACGCGTGTAGCACCCCCACTACCTTAACTTCTCGCGCGTAGTCCTTGCGCTGGCGCTTGGAGTCCCGCCCGGAGGCGGAGCCCCCTACGATGACGTTGATGCGGCGCTGAGAAGTTTGAAAGGGGAGAGCGTCTGAAGGTTCCCCCTCCTGCACCTGCTGCCCCCCCGCGGGAGCGGGAAGGGCCGGAACAGCTCGCCGAGGGGGCAAGGAGGCCGGAGTCCCCCCCCCCTGCCCGCGCTGGTCGAGGAATGCCGCGAAGTGTTGCAGCAGCTGGTGGCAATCTCGGGTGGCGTGGGTACTGGACCCGTGGAAGCTGCACCACGGTCCTTCCCGGCTTCTCCCCGCGGGGCCTTCGCGGCCGCGCGAAGACTGTCCTCCCCCATGGCCTCTCGGCTTGGGAAAGGGGCGGTTGCCCTTCGGGGGGTCGCGCGAGCCGCCTCCGCCCTCGAGGACAAAAGTGTCCCGAGGCCGTGGTTCGCTACGGCCCCCCTGCCTGGGGCGTCTGGGGGGATCCCGGGCCCCCCGCTCGGTGGGGGCAGGAGCCCCCTGGGTCTTCTTCCAGATGTCGTCTTCCTCCGCCCGAGCGTACTTTTCGAGCACGTTGAAGAGCTCGTCGGCGGAAGAGGGGCAGCTCCGGGAGAGCCTTCGGTGGAGCTCCCCCGGGAGGATGCCGCTTTTGCAGGCTTCGATAACCGTAGAGTCGGGGACATGGGCCACTTTGCTCTTCACCTGGGCAAAGCGCTTGAAAAAGCTTCTGATGGTCTCCCCAGTTCTCTGGCGGACAGTATACAGCTGCGAGGAGTCCAGGGGACGCACGTAGTTCCCCTGGAAGTTGGCACAGAACTCCCGCTTGAGCTGCGAGAAAGACTTGATGGAGCCCGCCTTCAGATTGTAAAACCAGGGGCGAGCAATGCCGGTGAGGTAGAGGGGGAAGACGTTGCACTGGACACTCTCGTCCCCCCCCGCCGCGGAGATGGCGGTGGAGTAGATCTGCACGAACTCGTAAGGGTCCGCCTCGCCATTATAATGCTCGATGTGCGGGGGACGGTAGGGCCGCGGCCATCGGATGCTGCGGAGTCTTCGACACAGGGGCTGGTTCGCCCCCTACACTTCCCGGGGGGATCCCCAGTCACTGTCTTCTTTAACGGGGGACGCCCCCTCGTTATCCGAGTCAGGTAGCGGCCCAAGAGGGCCACCGGAGTGGTGGTGACGACGCTTCTCTTCCGGGCCGGGGCTGATTTCCCGGACGTCTGGGCTTCCCTCCGGGGAGGATGATTCTTCGGCGGGTCTCTTCCCCCGACCGGTGCGAGACCGAGGTTCCCTGCGACAACGACCGGGGGGAAGCTCTTCCCCGTGGCTGGGAGAATGCATTCGCTCAACCTCCCCCCGGGAGAAGCGGGCCTGCTTCGCCGGGGGAGGGAGCTCCTGCACTGTAGCAGCCAGACCGGAAGCTACCGGGGCCTGCTGGGGGCAGCCCCCTGGGACGGCCCCCGGGACCGGAAAGGGGGGAGCCCCTGCACCATCCGGAACCGGGGAGGGGGCGCCCGGGGCGGCGTTAGGATCCGAAGAGGGGGCCCCCGTGGCAACGACCGGGACCGGGAAGGGGGAAACCCCTGTGACATCCGGAACCAGTGGGGGGTGAGCCCCCTCGGCGACGTCCCGGGTTGGGGAGCCAATGCGGGGGGAAATTCGCTGAGGCACGGGAGCTGCTCTGTCGACCTGCCCCGGTGCGGTAAACGCAACGCGGGGGGCGGGACTGGCTCCCGGCGTAGGAATAGCCCCCGGCATGAAATGACCCCCCAGCCCCGGAAGCGAGCCGGGGACGGGGTACCCCCCTGGTGCCACGAAGGGCCCGGGCATTAAATAGCCTCCCGGCACCGGGACAGGCCCGGGTGCCGAGAAGTGTCCGGAAGTATATCCCGCGGGGGGAGGGAACCCCCTAGCGGGATTATACGGGGTAGACAGTCCCCCTGACGCCGGAGGGGCCGCTGGGTATCCCATAAACGGGGGCATGATCCCCGGATACGGGTGCGGCGAAAATGTGGGGGCCGAGGGCCGCGCCAACACACTAAGGAGCTCGTCCATAGAGCGCTGGGCGCGGAGCTGGCCCTCCACGAGAGCCTCCAGCAGGGCGTCCCGGGGGGCCGGGGGAGCCGTCGGGGGGAAACTCGTCCCGGCCGAGGTCCCCGCGGCCGCCGGGAGCGACCCGGAGATGGAGGCACCTAGATTGAGAGGAAAGGTGGGAGGCGGTACCTGGGAATGGTCGCCTACCGACGGAAGCGCCGGAACGGCAGCGTCCCGGACGGGTGCCGCCAGGTCACCGGGACCGGCGTCACCGGGAAGGGCGCGGGCCCTTGTTCTCGGAGGAGCCATGGCGATTCGTCACGGGTCCCCACGGACGGCGCCAACTGTCGTGGTATTAAGAATACCCCGGCAGGTTTTGAAGATGATCCTAGCGGAGATTACGCAGCGCGGGTTGACCGGGTGACCGGTCCTCCCCCGCCGGACAAACACAAGAAAAGACACGAGGATTTATACAGGTTCGGGTCCCAGTGGGGGCCCTAGTCCTGTCGACGCGCTCCCGATCGGAGTCGGCTGGGGGAGCTCTCTCCGGGGGAGAGGCTTCCGGAGCACGTCTGTGAGATTAGCTATTCCAAATAATAATGAAGCGATCCTTTACAACAGAGGGGTACATGGGCTATTTATAGCCCCAAAAAGAAGCAAAAAACCTAAACTACCCCGGGAGCCACCGTCGGATTGAAGGGTAGGACCGTCCTTCTCCCGGTCAAACGTCTTGGATGCTTGACAGGTGGTCGCTGATTCCCGAGGCGTCCCTCGCGTGACCTGCACGTGATAAACAAACAGGGATTTTACCTTTTAGGAGGGCGGTGACGTCCGGGACCTCTTCCGGAGAGCAGGGTCCCGGGAGCCCAAAGGGCGGCGCCCGGGGCAGACACCGGAGGCCACTGTCCCCGGGCACATGGCGGCGCCCGGGACATGCCCGGGGGGCACGGTCCCGGGGGCCAAATGGCGGCGCCCGGGACATGCCCGGGGGGCCCGGTCCCGAGGACCAAACGGCGGCGCCCGGGGCAGGCACCGGAGGCCACTCTCCCCGGGCGAATGGCGGCGCCCGGGACATGCCCGGGGGACACGGTCCCGGGGGCCGAATGGCGGCGCCCGTGACATGCCCGGGGGGCACGGTCCCGGGGGCCAAATGGCGGCGCCCGGGGCAGGCACCGGAGGCCACTATCCCCGGGCGAATGGCGGCGCCCGGGACATGCCCGGGCGGCACGGTCCCGAGGGCCAAATGGCGGCGCCCGGGACATGCCCGGGGGGCACGGTCCCGGGGGCCAAATGGCGGCGCCCGGGGCAGGCACCGGAGGCCACTATCCCCGGGCGAATGGCGGCGCCTGGGACATGCCCGGGAGGCACGGTCCCGGGGGCCAAATGGCGGCGCCCGGGACATGCCCGGGGGGCACGGTCCCGGGGGCCAAATGGCGGCGCCCGGGGCAGGCACAGGAGGCCACTATCCCCGGGCGAATGGCGGCGCCCGGGACATGCCCGGGAGGCACGGTCCCGGGGGCCAAATGGCGGTGCCCGGGACATGCCCGGGGGGCACGGTCCCGGGGACCAAATGGCGGCGCCCGGGTCATGCCCCGGAGGCACGGTCCCGGGCGCCTAAAAGGCGGCGCCCGGGGCAGGCACCGGAGGCCACTGTCCCCGGGCAATCATGAACTTACCTGGACTTGACCGCGTGGAGATTTCCCCCAACATCTATTAATACTCATCTAGCTCAAATTTAGAGCAATTTGATAAGATTTGAGGGATTTCACCTATTTCTGAAAATAGGGTAAAGTTAAGGTAAAATAGATCTGGATTTTGTCGATCTCGAATTCTGGTAATTGGAGGGAGATTTTGAAGTCTGATCAGAAGGGAAATCTGCATCGAATATCTTTTGGGAGGTGTTCCCTGAATAAATTCTTGATTTGGAGTTGATTTGTGGATTTTAGCCTTTTCAGGCTTCTAGACAAACAGAAAGGACTAATTCGCAGTGAAATTTGGACTAATCTGCGAAAAGTGCTTAGATGAAACAATCTGGCTCCCAACCTTTTGGGGTAAGTTGAAGATGTATCTGGAAACATATTCCAAAAGATACTTGAGTCTGGATAGGGTTAAATTAAGATAACTCAGTTATCTAGAAACTAGGGTACTTAGGGTAAATCTGAATTTCCTATTTCGAAAACAGAAAGAGTTTAGATACTGGAAGTTAGGGTTAGAATTTGATCTGGCTCTTGAAGACTTTTATCTTCAGGGTAACTGGTAGGTTAAATCTAGATGGCCAGATCTTAATCTGGATCTAGAGGATAGATTTGGAGATTTTTAGGGTTTGAGAGAGATTACAGCTTAGCTGATCTGGTTACTCTACAGAGATACATGTATGCAGGATTTTTATGCAAAAACTTTTCACCCCCAAAACTAGGGTGTTATAGCTTACAACCTACATATGGACTGTAGAGAGTTCCACTTTTTACAGCATATCCACGAGTGATTTCACGCGATGGAGATGCGCCACGTGGTCCCAGACGAGAATGCACAGGGTTTCTATATTGATCACGAGATCTTCCCACGCGCCTGGATTTGTCATGCCACGGAATTTTTGAATGCTCTGGGTTGTATTTAACAGGTGATGATGGTGCCACGGAATTTTTCTTTTAACCCGAGATAAAACTGAAAATGTTTTAAGAACTCGAGGCATTCAAAAAATGAACCATCACCCCTGGGGGCTAAAAATACCAAAGCCTCTTAACCCTAAAACTTCACAAGTTTTCTCCCAGCTAAGTCTTTTCCAAAGCTACCTTTCCCTCTCTTCTGTTTCCACCTCAATGGCAGATCAAAACATCATTGAGATTGAAAGTGATGAAGAGGAAGAGGCACTTGAATTCGACCAGGACTTCCAGAAGGTAAGTCTTCCCCGGATGCCCTGGTTCAAGTTGCCATCTTATGTTCTGATATTGTCCAAAATGCTTTTCAGAAATTCACAGATGACTGAAGATCTGGTTCCTCTAGTGAAGAAACCCAAGGTTGACGTGGGATCTTCTAGCCGCACAAGGGTTAGGGATGCATCATTCTTCTCTCTTCCTTTGGCCCCTATAGTCCTTCCTGTCTATGCAACTCAACGGGTCGAACCTTCATCTCCACCTTTGGAGGTCCATAATAATCCTTCAAAGCCTTCTCCTTCTTCTGATCAGCTTTCTCCATTGCAATCAAGCAATCCCCGTCTTTTGACGGGTTATCAATTTTCTGGTTGGAAGGTTGTACTTCCGCGACTAGATGATCCTCAGCTTTTGTTGGGGAAGCAATCTTCTCGTGGGAAACTTGCACTCCCATGACCTGATAGTTCCTGACTTTTGTTGGGTGATCTACTTTCTGGGGGAAATACTTCATCCTCTCACTTGCGAGGATTGGTAATTATTTTCATCTCTTCTGCTGGTCGTTTTAACTTGTAAAACTAACACATGTATATGCAGGAGATGAAAATCTCTGGAGCCCCCAGCGACCAGCCAGCTGAGATCTAACCTCTTTCCTTTGAACAAACTCTCCAGAAGGAGAAAGAGGTTCTGGAGAAGAAGACCGAGGAGATGTCTTCGGCCATTCTGTACCTGGCAGAATGTTTTGACAGATCCCGCGAAGAGGCGCACCAATTCCGCTTGGAGAGGGACTATGCTTGACAGCAGCGAGAACTCTCCGATTCGATCAGGAATGGTAGTGCTTCTCTGATCCGGGATGATGTAGATAGGCTTAGAGTAGTTGCTAGTTCTCTCGGGGCAGTCAGTGTTGATCCTACTGACGGCAATATGTCCTTAGGAGAACTTTGTAAACTTCTCTCGGATCAGGTCGATGCTCTGGTCGCTTGTATCCCTTTTGTATGCAAGGATTGTCAGAAATAAAGATTTCTTTTACCTTACATAACTTGCCTTCTTGAGAAGAATTACGCAAGAGTTAATTTGAATTAAAACTCTTTATATTCTCTATGCGAAAATATGGTCACAATGAATACCATCGCGACCAGACATACACAGGCAAATCCTAAGTAACAAGTCTTTTCGATCAAAAATGCCTTAATGTGTGATACCGCGACCAGTACTGGTACTGAGATCAGAACTAAAATCACGATCAAAATTGACATCGCGATCAGAACTGAAGTCGTGACAATATAATGCTTTGACCGGATGATAACCGTCTATATTGCGATTACCTACTTGCAGCGATCATAGAATGGCATTATGATCAACATGCAAATTTTGAAGTAATCACAGAAACACATCGTGATCAATACATACAAATTAACTTACAAAAATATGAAGGATAACTTCCTTCGAAAATCGTTGGAAAATTTTCATGTTCTTATGTGCACCCTAGCCTCCGAATTCAAAACGAAAATTAATAAAAATATATTTCGTTTCGGATTTACTGCAAGGAGTGCATAACGGGTTTCTAGAGAGAAGGCACCCATTATGGGAAATGAATAAAGTATCCAACGAAGGGTTGCCTGGGGCATATAAAAGGAGAAGGTAGCTTCCTGAGGAAGCCACACAACCAAAAACCCTTCACTTGCCTTGGAGTTTCTGCCGCACAAAACACTCATTCCTCATTCTCCATCGCCTCCAAAGTCACCACCTTTCCCCTCAATCTTTCGAAAGCAATGGCCTCCTGGATCCGATCCGTCCACCATACCGAAGAAAGTTTGGTGGCCCTTGAGAAGGAAGAGATTCTTCCTCCGCGACTGTTGATCAACTGGCAGCCTGCGGAGAAAGATAAAGAAACCCCAATCGTCCAAGAGGGCGAGTTGGTGGTTTTTGAGGAGTACCTGCGTTGCGTGTTCCGATTCCCTGAGAGCCAATTCTTGAAGGGAATCTTGGAGAATTATGGGTTGGAGTTGGTGAATCTCCACCCAAATGCTGTTCTTATCTTGGCAATTTTTCAGCATTTGTCTCAAGCCTTCGTCGAAGTGCTCCCAAGTGTGGAGCTCTTCTGACGCTTCTACTACTCGGCATGGTCGAAGAGCGCCAATGCCGCAGGGTGCATCTACTTCTGGATAAGGGAGAAGAAATAGTATCCCTTCCCACCCCTCTAAGATTCTGTACACGGGTGGTACCAGAAGTGGTTCTACTGCACCCCTTCGTCGGAGAGCGGGTTGTGGTTTGAGAACTCCCGACCGAAGAAGTCCAGTGAGTTGGACTCCCTTCCTGCTCTGAGCGCAGAGTAGAAGAAGTAGGCCCAAGTTATTCTTCACTTAGTCCAGCAAGGACTAACTGCGCGCAACATCATCCGCGACTTTATGAAGAACCGGGTGAGCCCCTTGCGTGAAAGAGCTCATCCGGCTTGGGAAATCTAGTCCATGGCGGATAGCACCTTGGACTATAATAGCGGTATGTCTTCCAGTCAACAAAACATACATTTTTTCTGAAAAAATGTCATATTCGCTAACATGCTTGTTTGCGACGCAGCCCTGCCTTTGTCCGAGATTGAAAAATGGATAAATTACCTCCTCAAGGCGTACAGCGCTGCTGTGGAGGGAACCAAGGGATCGCCTCGCCCCCAAAGCCTAATCAACGCTAGCGACGATCTCAAACAGGAGTGCCGAAAGGTATGGCCTTTCTCAACAGGCTCTGTTATAGACCATTCGCTTATCCTGTATTAAGAAGAACATTTGGAATGACATAACTTTTGGGGAAGTTCACTGAGGCGACGCGTCCAAGCGAGGACGTTGGTCTCTTGGGGAGACCGGCTACGAAGAGGGTGAAGGATCCTGCTCCCAAGAAGTCCAAGAAGATTCCGGGAGAGGCGTCTTCCCAAAAGACACCTCTTACCGCGAAAAGGACTTCGTGAATTACCTCATGGTCGCAGATGAAGTCCTAGCACCTGTGGTCCAGGAGACGTCCGAACCAATGACTTCATCCCTACCGACCGAAAAAATTACCCCTGTAAGGACTCTTACAGCTTTGGTCTTTACCATTCCCCATGTTTGTTCTTATAAATTTACATGCACACAGGGAGAAAAAGACAAGGTCTAATTCACGAAGAGGAAGACCAGGACAGCTGACGACTGTCCTCTTTTCCTCGGGAACCATCTTCAAAATCCCAGAAGTTGGTAGGATTTTGAGTAAGGTAAGAATCTCTCCTGTTTGGACAGGGTCGGATTACAGTGATCGACTGAAAAGATTCTAACCGATGGTCCTTCTATTTGCTTAGGCGCAGAGATATAGCGCCCAGCCCTCCAGTTGCCTCCGAATGTGTAGAAGCTTCCCCTGCTACCGAGGTCACAGGCGAGCAAAGTTCCATTCCTTCGGCCAGGGAAGTTCTTCAGACCATTATAGACGGGATGGCCGCAGAAGTCCTATCGTAGAGATTGGAAACTGCGACCCCAGATATGGAGGAGGCTCAGCAGGAGAACTCATCTACTGCTCCTACTGGGGACAAGGCGAGTCTAGAAACTCAGCCTTTGGCTGAACCGGTAGGTGGCTCGTTCAGCGAGTATGTTGAGGTATGTCGAACACCCCTTGTGATTTCTCATTTGGATAGGAATACCCGGGCTTTGAAACTGATCCCTTTCCATGTCATAGGAACTGACTCGTATGGAGACCAGGTCGATGGCTATAGCAAATAGCATCGAGGTCGCCCAAGAGGAAACGAGTGGCCTGCAGCGGTAAGGAAGACATTTCTTTATTTGCCCGAATGTAAACCCTATCATGACAATTGTTTCTTTTGTCACAGAGAAAATGCATTTCTGGTCAAAAGCCTTGCTGATCGGGAAAATCAGGAGTTCTGGGCAGCTGCCAAGATCTGATTCCTGGAGACGGAACTCCAAAAACAGCGGTCACAGCTCTCCTGTAAGTATACTTCCGACCAGAGTGAATTAATTTTGTCATGTGAACTGTTTGTGATGGTCTCTTATCACAGCGCAAGACGACCAAATAAGCCAGCTTGACCAAGAGAAGAAAGATCTCCAAGCGACCATCGAGTTGCAAAACTCGAGAGTTGATTCTGTCTGCAGGGAGAACAAGGACTTGAGTGCGTCACTCTCAACCTGCAGTAGTGCTCAACGAGACATCTTCGAAAAACTGAAGAAGGCGGCCGGTTTGCTGAGGGCTGATGTGGTCGAAACCGAGATGGACGACCTTAGCCTAGGCGACTGGACAACAGTGGTCCCAACCCAAGCAGAGTCACTTCTCGAGTATCTTCCTGAAGATACAAGGCAGAAAAAAGAGGCGATCAAGACCAGAGTGCGATCAGCAGCCTCCGCCATCCTCTGCCGGCTTCGTCTTCACCATGGCCCAGATCTTGATCTGAATCCAGTGGTGGGAGTGCCAGAGGTCGAGAGTGAAGACCAGCTTGAGGTCATAATGGAGGTGGTCAAACCTCTCGTATAAAATCTCTTGAAAGAGCTTGGCCTAATGTAAATCTTTGTACCTGTGCAGATACAATTTATACAATGCGAATGTATGCATTATTTTTTGAACGAAAGTGTTTCTTTTTGTTTCATGTTGCGACCATATTCCCCTAGCCCCCTCCTGTGATTATGTATACTGAAGACTTAGTATTATAAGCACAGGAGGGATATGGGTGTAACGACGACCAGGGATACCCGACCAGGCCGACAATCATATTCGATACAATACTCAACCTTATTGCAAACCGGCGGCCACTTTGATGACCAAGGACATGCCAGCAAGCCCCGTGTGCATTGAGAAACGGCTTATTGAGGGGTGTCTTGTCTGGAAGTGATCACGAGATCGACCAGCGAATCCGATCAAGGTATTGTAGTGATACAACTATCAGCGACCAGCCCCCGAGCCAGACTCGTAACATATGGGCAAAAGGAATACTTAACACATGAAACAACTAAAAGTACTGATTTTGTTAAATCATGCTAATTGAAAAGGAAAAGGGATTGGGAACTTACACGTAGAACTTGCGTAGTTGATCGATGTTCCATGTATTGGATAAGATCCGACCATCCTCCTCGCTAACCGAGCTGATCCTGGTCGCGGCACCGAGTCAACAGTGTAGGGACCTTCCCATTGTGGGGAGAACTTGTTGCGATTAGATTGGTTTTGTATTTTACGTAACACCAGATCACCCACGTGAAGACTACGTGGTCGCACCCTTTTGTTATGGTATTTGCGCCAAGCTTGCAAATACACCACGGACTTGACCAGAGCTTGATCACGTTTTCTTCTAGGAGGATGAGATCTTGTAATCGTTGCCCGTTCTGATCAACTTGTTCGAATTGATCTGTTCGGACAGAACCAATACTAATTTCCATGGGTAACACAGCCTCAGCCCCGTATACCAAATGGAAAGGTGTCTCACCCGTGGCTTGACTTGAAGTAGTACGTAGTGCCCATAGAACGGTATAGAGCTCATCTACCCAAGCCCCCGAGCGTGTCTTAAGGTGATCAAAAACACGCTTTTTGATGCCCTGCAATATCTGCCAGTTGGCATGATCAACAGCACCATTGCTCTGCAGATGAGCGACAGAAGCAAAGCACACATTGGTTCCAACGGTGTCGCAATAGTCCAGAAAGAGACAGCTAGCGAACTGGGAACCATTATCAGTGATAAGGTGATTTGAAACACCGAATCGAGTCACAATGTTCTTATGAAAGAACTTTTGTGCAACGGCAGCAGTAATGTTGCGTACTGGCTTGGCCTCAATCCACTTTGTAAACGTGTCAATAGCTACGAACAAGAACTTGTATCCATTGACCGCTTGTGGCATAGGACCAACAATATCCATCCCCCAGACCGCAGGCATGATAGAGGAATGGTTTCTAGAGCGTAGGCAGGTTGATGAACCTGTCTCGCAGGGAATTGACACTGAGGACATGTCTTGACCATATTCTTGGCATCATCAAGTGCCGAAGGCCAGTAAAATCCTTGTTGAAAAGACTTTCTGACCAGTGTACGAAATGACGCGTGCGCACCGCATACACCGTCATGGATTTCTTTCAAGAGGGATTTACCTTCCTCTTGGGACACACAGCGCATGAATACACCTTGAGTCCCTTTCCTGTACAAAACTCCTATAAGTTTGTATAGACGAGCGTTTCGAACTAACCGATTGCTTTCGGTTTCATCTTCGGGCAAGGTCCCGTGTTTGAGAAAGACCCTCAATGGATGGGTCCAATCTTGTTCCTGTCCGAGGTTGGAAACGCAGACTATTACCGGATCATCCTTGACCGTAGTCATGATCGAGGGATGTTTCAAGTGTTCGACGAACACTCCTGCCGGAGCGGATTGGCGTAAGGACCCAGTTTTGGATAATTGGTCTGCGAGAATGTTGTCCTTTCACGGGATGTATTGGACTTCGAAATGACTGAAGTATTTTTCCAATCTCCTCACTTCCCCCAAGTAATGAGCCATTGTCTCATCGGAGGTGTTGTATTCCTTGTTTACCTGGTTTACAGCCAGCTGTGAGTCTCCCCTCACCACTAATCGACGGACTCCGAGGAATTTTGCTGCCTGGAGCCCTGCAATAAGACCTTCATAGTCTGCTGCATTGTTGGTCGCAATAAAGTGTAGTTGAATGACATACTTCAGCTGTTCGCCCTGGGGCGGAACTAAGACCACTCCAGCCCCCGAGTGTTGAAAACCACGAGAGCCATCAAAGTACATTGTCCAGTGATCGGGGCATTCCAAATCTTCGGACGCCTGCACAGGCGGCCCAGGGTTAGTCCATTCGACCACGAAGTCGGCCAGGACCTGAGACTTGACCGCGGTGTGGGGCGTGAAATGGATGTTGACTGCTCCGAGTTCGACAGCCCATTTGGCGATCCGACCAGATTTCCCCAGATTCTGGACAATGTTCCCCAAAGGAAAAGATGAGGGCACTGTGATCTTATGTGCTTGGAAGTAATGTCGTAGCTTTCGGGATGCCATCAGTAGCGCTTAAACTATCTTCTGGACCTCAGGGTATCGCTCCTTAGGACCATGAAGTACTTCGCTTGCGTAGTATATTGGTTTGTGCACACCCTCTCTTTCCGCGATCAGAACAGTGCTGACCGCGTGAGGTGTGGCTGCCAAGTAAAAGAGTAATGGTTCCGCTTTGTCGGGGGAAACCAAGACCGGCGGACTGGATAGATATGCTTTTACCTCCTGAAATGCCTTTTCGGCCTCATCAGACCACGTAAAATTGTGATGTTTGCGTAGGGCTTTGAAGAAAGGTAGTCCCCTTTCGCCTAGTCGCAATATGAACCGGCTCAATGCCGCCATGCGACCTGCTAGGCACTGAACATCCTTGATGGTCGAGGGAGACCTCATCTATTCGATCGTCCTAATTTTTTCTGGATTGACTTCGATTCCTCTAGAACAGACAAGAAAACCAAGAAGTTTTCCAGATGAAACCCCGAAAGAACATTTTTTCGGGTTTAACTTTATTCCATATCGATTCAAATTATAGAAGGTTTCAGCAAGATCGTCTAAATGAGACGAACTTTTTAAACTTTTTACAACCAGGTCGTCTACGTAAGCTTCAAGATTATTCCCCATCTGGGAAAGAAAGGTCTTTTGCATCAAGCGTTGGTACGTGGAGCCAGCGTTCTTGGGACCAAATGGCATTCTGACGTAGCAGTAGGTGCCGAATGGTGTGATGAAGGTGGTCTTCTCTTCATCTTCTTCCTCCATGCTAATTTGATGATATCCTGAGTAAGTGTCCAGGAAACTCATTAGTTCACAACACGCAGTAGAATCGACCAGCTGATCGATGCGGGGAAGGGGAAGTCATCCTTCAGACGGGCACTATTTAGGCAGGTGTAGTCGACGCACATGCGCCACTTGTCATTTGGTTTGCAAGCCATTCTGGATGGTCGACTTCGCGAATGAATCTGGCCTTTTGGAGCTTATCCAACTCCTCTTGGATGGCTTCCTGCCGATCAACAGCAAAACGCTTGAGTTTCTGCTTTATTGGTCGCTGTCCAGGTCGAATTGCTAACCTATGCTCAATTACCTCACTTGGGACACCGGGCATGTCGGATGGTTTCCACGCAAACACATCTTCATTAGCTCGAAGGAAAGTAACAAGCTCGAGTTCCTATTTGTTGTCGAGGCCCGATCCAACCCAAATTGTCTTGGACGGATCATCTGGGTACAATGGAACCAATTTTAATGTTTCATCTGGTCGAGGGGCGACTTTGATTGTATCAGTAGACATTGTGGCGATCTGGGCTTCTCGGAGGGGAAGTTGGTCCACCATCTCCAGGGATAACCGATCACAAGCCAATGCCATGTTGCGACTGCCTCTGACCGAAATAACACCCTTGGGGCCAGGCAACTTGCCGCACTGGTAAGCATAGTGCATAGCCATCATGAACTTAGCAAGAGTTGGTCTGCCAAAGATTGCGTTATAAGCCGAATCACAATCAATTACATCCAAAGTAACTAATTCTGTTCAGAAGTTATCTGGTTCACCCAGCGTGACCGAGAGCACCACCTGTCCCAATGGCATAATAGAGGGACCAGGAATTATCCCATAAAACGGATGAATTATGGGTTTGATTTTTGAACGAGGGATTTGCATCTCGTCGAGTGCGTTGACCACTAAAATGTCCAAGGAGCTACCTCCGTCGATCAGGACCCTTTCAACTCTCGCATTGCTGATTATTGGGGTTATGACCAAAGGTAGCCTCAATCGTCGAGTAAGCCCCACTGGACAATCAGAATGATCAAACATAAAAGGTGTATCCAACCAACGGGGGTACTGAGGTTCACCAAGGGGAGTCTCCGTTTGGTTCGCCTCTCGATAAAAGGCTTTAAATTGCCGGTTAAAACAAAAGAGGAGGAACCTCCAAAAATAACATTAACATGATTACGAGGTACCTAGTAAGACACTCTTCGTCTCCACTGGCGTCCCTCATCCCGCAAGTCTGTTCTTTTGGTGGCAAGGTCGGCATAGGTCCAATCCCCTGGTAGAAGTCATCCAACTGCTTCAACCAACTCCGGCAATTCTTGAGGTCATGAACTGCAGAGTTGTGGAGTAGACGCCATCTCTTGCCTTCCTGCGGGTTTGTCAACTTCTCTAGCTGGTCGGCGCTGCGACCACCAGAAGCAGTTTTATTTTTGAACAAAGGTTTGTTACCTTTGGTCGATGGAGGCTTCTCTGCGACCGCGACCTCTCGGTACTGTCCAGATCGACTCCTTTTTGATTTCTTCGACTTCCTGCCTGATGAAGACTCTGGCTTCTTGTTCGAATCCTCCCTCTTCACGTCCTTGAGACTAGGTAGAGTCGGTAAGTTACCCTTATCTACCATCTGATTCCACTCAACGGCCTCGGCCGCATCGGACTATCGATCAGCCATATCAAAGAGATCGGCTAATGATCGAGGAGGATGGATGAGCAAATCTTCGGTGAACCTCCGATATCGAACGGCGTGTTTAAACGCCCTGATAACGGAATTATCAGATATGTTCGGGATGGTATTTCTCACCACGACAAATCTCTTGACAAACTGACGAAGAGTTTCGGTCAAAGTTTGTCGTATTCGATGGACGTCGTCCTCTTTACCCGGCTTCTGATAACAATTTTGGAAATTGTTGAGGATGGCATCGCACAACATTTCCAAGTTATAGATTGAACCCTCGGGCTGATTAAACAACTAGGTTGTTGCCGGTCCCTCGAGGACTGTAGGCAAATAGTTGGCCATGACCCAGTCATCGCCGCTTGCTGCCTGAATGGCGATGATATAAATTCGAAGGAACTCCGATGGATTCTGAGTTCTGTCAAATCTCTCTATGGCCCCTGGTTTAAACTTGTCTGGCCAAACGACCGCACGAAGGCCAAGCGAGAAAGCTTTACGACCAATATAAGGACAATGGATGGATCTGCGACTCTCAACCTGATCTCTGGCGACCTCACATGAAGGAGAGGTCACACGTGGTCCAGGCGAGAGTGGACAGGAATCCGATCACGAGAATTCCCCGCCCGTCTGGCTTAGTCATGTCGAGACGGCACTGGTGGTGGACGATTCTGTCTACCAGAACCAGAGTTAGAGTATTCTCGGTCATGGGAGCATGTTGCTGACCGGGAAGAGGCTGTTGGGGTCGCCTCGGATGTAACCTCGTCCAACCTCTCCGCTAGGATTCTGGCGAAAGTCGGTTTCTCCGCATCTATGACTTAGGAGGAAAATTACGCTGGACCTCTGCGATTGATCGAAGCTGGCCATGCTACTCCTCCTGGGCGCGCCAGGTGTCACCGTCTCTTCGTCCGCCGGCAAACGTTCCTGGGGTAAAGATGGTGTCTGGTCGCGTCTACCACCACGTGATCGATGGGAGGAACTCATAGCAGCGTCGTAATGAGCTTGTGCATTTTGAAGAGCCTCTAGGGCTGTTATCCGAAGTTCGTTATCTTGTTGCTCATGATCTTGATCTTCTTTTTGTTTGCGTTCCTATTCTTCCCTAGCAGCCCGTTGATCGGGAGTATCTTCCGATAAGGCAGCGAATTGTCTAGGGAGCGAGGTCGCCGATGGAGAAAACATCTCCGTTTGTTCCGAGTCGGACCCGAAATCAAAGAGACGGTGGAGGTTATCAGGATCAAACCTCCCTGGGCTAAATTCCTGGTTGACATCGCCCTTGCCCTCAGCTGGGATGTGCGACGAACCGGATTCAACCCCTAATGCAGTAAGAACCACAGTGGGTTCTGGTTCGGCGTCAGTTGCCTCCTGGTTGATAGACATGACCTGGGTGGTCGAATCGACCTCTAGGACATCTTCGCCTCTAGTTTCCTCCATTGGAACAGGATCACTAGGTGAAGGCATCAGGATATGGGCATAATCCTCGAGATCGAAGTCATTCACGGAATCATATGCTACAGACATGGCTCACCAAACCTCCGGATAGAAATAAGAACGCCTTGAGAAAGGCCCCACGGTGGGTGCCAGCTGTCGACGATTCGGAGTTGGGGTCCTCAGTCGAACTTATGCAGAATATGTGAGTTATGAGACCTGTCAGGGTGTCCCTCCGGGAAGGGATGATGAGCAATGTCTGTTGGAACACATAAAGATTTATACAGGTTCGGGCCCTCGATGGTGGGAGTAATAGCCCTACGTCCTGTTATGATTTCACTATATATGGGAAAAAGGTTACAAACTTGCGGAAAAGATCATCACAGGCGAAGTTCTTTTCCGTGTGATTATCCAAAAAATGACTAAACTAGCCTATGAAAGCTTGCTGTTGTCGATCTCTGGGATCTGTTGAATCTGTCCCTTTGTCTGGTGCATTTTCTCACCCTTTTATACTGGTCAAAAGGGCGCGAATGCACAACGGTTTTGAACGGTTGATCGTGTGTAGTTTTGGCAACTGCACTTAACTTCTACGCAGGCTTAACACGTGCAATTAAGGGATAACCGCACATATTAACCTCCTGGTAGTTATATTCATACGTGGAAGAATCTCTGGGATCCTCGGGATACGCTTGTTGTAGAGCTTAAGCAACATCGAGTCGTCTTGGTCGAGAGTAGACAATGTGCTTCTGACTGCACAATGCCTTCATGACCGCGCGTTGTCTGTGAGCTCCTGTCTGTGTATCACCTACGGGCTCCTGATCGTGTACTGTCTGCGGCCTCTTGATCGTGCAAAGCCTGCGACAATGTGTCCGCGCTTCTCCGGCTATCTGAAATCATACCGACGGACACGTGCTTGGTTCAAATCTGTCTTAAACCAGACATGCATTTACTCCGAACTAGCTCGGGTAACAATCCTCGTCAAAAACTTCTAGTCGATCCAGGTCAATGCATATAGCAGAGAAGCCAACACAGAGAAGTGTCGAATGAACTTACAAAGGTATTGGCATGCTCCCATAAAGCTACTCACCTCTGATACTGTTAGTGGTCGAGGCCACTCATGTATCACTTTCACCTTGTCGGGGTCAATTTGCATCGTACCCTCGCCGACCACAAATCCCAGATAAAGTAGAGTTTGACGACCAAACTCACTTTTTGCTGTTGAGGTGGAGCTGGTGCTGCCTCAACTGTTTGACCATTTGCTTCATATGATTCAAGTGCTCCTCCCGTGACCAACTAAAATCCAAGGTGTCTAGAGGTGAACGATCACAAAGTCGTCGATGAACGGCCGAAGAACATCATTCATGAGACGCATAAAGGTGGATGGGGCGTTACATAGACCAAATGGCATGTCTAACCATTCTAACAGACCTTGTCGAGTCTTAAATGCAGTTTTCTACATATCCTCTTCTCGAATGCGCACCTAGTGATACCCGGATTTTAAGTCTAGTTTCGAGAAGACCGCAGCATGCTTCAATTGATCCAGTAGATCATCGATTTGAGGAAGAGGATATCGATTCTTAATGGTGATCTTGTTCAAGGCTCGGTAGTCGATACACATTCGCCATGTACCATCATTTTTTGGGGCCATAACCATAGGAGAACCGCAGGGTGAATTACTTGGTTGGATCACACTATCATTTAGCAATTCTTTGAGTTTCCTTTCAATTTCTTCATTTTCCAATACTGAGTTATGATACATACTCAGATTGGAAAGTGGTGCATCCGAAATAAGCTGAATATCATGTTCGACTGGTCGTTTTGGGGGTCGACACTGAGTATTCTCGTACAGATTGCTATATTCCTCCAATTATCCTGACAAACGACCACTATCCTCTCTACAAGCTAAAGACAGTGCCGTCCGAGTACTATCACCTTGGTTAACTAGTCGAATTATTACCAAGACACATTTTTGGCATGCATTGATGATTCGTTTGGTCTGATTTACAGTTATCAAGTTCAAAGTGTCGACGTGGTCATCTCTACTAATAATGAACTTAACTATGTTCTTGGTGAGTTCGTACTCTTGAGTTCGTCGGTGGTATTGGGCATCAAAATTGTATAAGAACATACTCCCAAAGATCACATGACAAATATCGATAGGAATAACGTCGCATTGGACCTCATCGATATATCGAGCAGAGATTGCAAACTTCAACATGCACTGACTTGTGATCCGTTGGCTCGCATCGGTTGTGAACCATCCTAGAGGATACGGTCGCAGGCGTGTGGTTGTCTTCAAACCAAGTCATCGTACCAGTCTAGCGGAGACCAGATTCTTTTGGCTACTGGGGTTGAATATAACCGTGACCACCTCATGCTTCACCTGGATATTGATAGTGCATAGTTCCTCCATTGTATGATGATCTAAAGGTGAACCCGAGCCTGTCTCCTTTGGCATTTCCATCAAAGACAAGGTCGTGTCTGCCTTTTCGACCGAATTTACTCGGACAACCTCTTCTTCGAGTGGAGCCATGGTAGCTATGGCTATTCTTTTCCCTGGTCCATTCTTCTTTGGTCGAAGCTCGGGATGGAGTTTATAGAACTTATCTTTTGTATGCCCTGCAACAAGACAATGCTCACAAGATATCCCCGTGTTGGACTTGGCTGTGCTTTTCTTTGGACTTGTCTTACCTTTTGACGAGGTCAAACTCTCAATCATGCTCTTGTTGTTACAGGAGTTATTCTTTTTCTAGATTGCCATAGCAGTTGTGCTTGCGGTCGCGATGTCCTGGATGCCGAACAGGCTTAACTTGGCATTGGTCGTCTTCTGTAGACCAGACGTGTACTTTTGAAACACCAGAGGGTTGTACCACGAGATGCCAATGACCATTGCTCGTCTCTGAAATTCTGTCGTATAATCCTAAATGGTTTGGTCACGCTGTTGCTACAAACGGTGCCATCGATCCCATCTCTCTTCGAGATATCCCATTGGGTAGAACTCTTGTCAAAGAAGCTGTTTAAATTTACCCCATGCGAGGTCGTCCGCTTCCCCACTGGCGACAAGGGACTTCACCACGTCTTGGCATGGTCCTTCATTTTTAAAGGCGCGAAGCTCACCTTTTGAGCACTATTGAACCCTCGTAGGTCAAAGTAGGTCTCAAGCTACTCGATCCATAAATCCAGCTTTCCAGCATCGATCACCCCATCCTATATGGGTATGTCAATCTTAGCTTCAACCTTAAGGAGGTGTTGGCGAGATTGTCGACCTTATAATTGTCTTCGTCTTCGCCTACGTGTAACCGGAAGGAGCTGGTCCCAATCTTCACACCAATTGCCTTGACCTTCAAAACATCATCCTCAGAAGGCACAGCCATGGCTTGCTGCTTGATCCAAACAAGCATAGTCTCTATATTGGCGGAGAGCTTGGCCACTTGTTTGGCCAAATCAGCTTGAACAGAAGTTTCTTCAGACATGGTTGGAGATGTGAATGTCAGTGCCATCGAACGTTCGCCTTTTGTCGTATCAACTTCTTGAGGAATCTCATCGGAATTTTTATATCCAAAACAAGATTTCACCATCCACAGGACATGATAGTGCTCTCATACCAACTTGATCCGATTTGAATTCAACCACGACTAGATTAGCTTGATCTGATCGCATACTGAACCCAAAAAGTATGTATAAAGTGGATTCTACTTGAAAGTACCAAAAACCCAGTGGTCGAGTCACAGATTCAAAGAAAATAGCACAACTCTTTACTGAAAAGAGGATTTTGTACAAGTCGATAGTTGATCTATCAAACTCGATCTATGATTCAGTAATCTATCTAACCTATTACAAGGTATTTATAGCACATCCGTTTGAAGACGTACAGGACTTGACTATCCCTAGTCATATCATATTTGGCCACTAGATCGTACCAAACTCAACAACCGATCAGACAATATCGGCTACTTGAAACCGACCAAGTCATAGAAGTAACCCGAACCTGACAAACTATCAAATCTAATAGACCTATTTGATCGTCCCAGATCAAAGAGAAGAAGCAATCTCGACTTCCTACCATTCCTGATGGAAGGCCCCCTGAGCCTCTGCAGCTGCCTGTTGGTAAGGCCCCCGCGCCATCAAAGAAGATGCCTTAGGTGACCATTCAAGAGGTCCTTGAGGTACCTACTTCTATAGTACTGGTGATAGAAAAAGTAGCTCCTGAAGTAGAGACCCCCTTGGTGCCAATAGTTGTCCAAGGAGTCTCTGAAGTGGAGGCTCATTTCGTCCCTGCCCTCAACCAGGGGGCCCTTGAAGATGAGGCAGCCTTGTTTCCAGTGCTCAACTGGGTGCCCTATGTGCCTTGCACTGGAGGAGAGGAGCTCTGACCAACAAGCTATGTGCATTTTCAAGGGACCAGCTCTAGACCCCAAAAAATGATCTTCAAGAGTCGCATTGGGGCCGTCCCCTTTAAGTTTAATATGGGGGTCTAGCTCTGGTGAATGTAAATATGCCTTTTCTCCTAATCTTCCTTAGTTTGATTCTCTGTACTGTAAACTTAGGAAACTTTTATGATTGCAGCTTGAATAAGCCTGTGGCGGACGCCCAAGCCAAAGAGCCTTCGACCACCCTAGATCTCATGGTGGAGGTCCAAATCCAAGGGGCTTCGACCGCTCAAGAGTCTGTAGAGAAAGCATTGTCTCCTCCACCTTTAGAGGCCGAAGTTGAGGCCACAATGGAGTGGAAAATCCTAGCAACACCAACGACGTGGTCACGGGCGAGGTGGGCCCAGCTTCCCGAGTTCATGGTCTGCTTGACAAACCAAGCGTGCCAGCCCCTGTGTGCAACCAAGACAATTTCTTCGGAGAAACAAGGACCTCTCCCTTCTGCCGCTTACCCTTCCAGGAAAAGATACATAAGATATGGAGGGAGCAGGCCACGGCTTTAGAGATGTTGTGAAGTGGCGAGGAGCTACGAAGAGCCCATTCTAAAGAAGTGTCCAATGTAAGTACCCTTGCCCTAGACATTTATTTTCAAAAGTCGTCTTCCATTACTAACTTGTAGTCGACCTCCATCCAGCACGGTATTAGGAGAATGGCCATACTTGACAAGATTATGCGCCACCTGACGAGATCATGGGCAAGCGGGATAGGGCGGTCACCAAGCTTCAGGAACCAAAGAATTAGTTAGTTCTCGAGAACTTCTTTGATCTTTCTTTGATTCATACATCATTACCTCGACTTGTGTTTTGTAGAGCTTTTGTCGAGGAGGTCGAAAAGCTTACCAAAGCTTTAGGCGACCTAGTGAACTCCTTGGACAAACTATCTCAGGCCAAAGACGATGCTGAGAAAGAGTTGGCAGTGGAGTGGGCAACTTCGGCATTGCTCATGGAGGTGGTCGAACAATTAAATTCTTTGGCCAAGCAGTCTCAGGACAAAGAGGTTGCTGAGAAGGAACTGGTCGATGAGCGAGCGGCCTCAGCCTCCCTCTGGGAGGAAGTCAAGTGATTAAGGTCCGCTCTTCTGACAAAGAGCAGGCCTATGCTGCGGTCGTGGTCAGACGAGACAATTCTAGACTAGCCCAAGTCTTGGAGAGACATCTTGAAGCTCGATCTCTAGAGGGTGAGATATCCAAGAGCGACTTTAACACTTGGACTAGTAGATGTGACGACCATGCCGAGTGTTTGAAGTTGCTTGAGTAAACCCTGATGGGTATGATTTTAATGATTTGATTCTGATCGACCACTTTCTATACTAGTTGTCTTGACCTTGCGCTGTTCCTTTTAAGAGGTGAGATTGGATGGGGAGAGGCTCCTCAGGGAGCGGGAGCGAACCAAGGAGCTCAGTGACAACTTGAAGGTTAATATTGACAAGCTGAATGACAATCTCAAGGTCACATTCTCACAACTTGGACAAGTACCCTGACCTTCACCTTACCCCCACTGTGGAATAACTCCAGTGTGACTATTTGAAAGAGTCAACTAGGTTGTTCGAGCAAGTCTGAGAAAATTATGGGCAACTTGGAGCTTGCGTCCACCGAGGAGGAAGATGAAGAGCAGGAGGCCAGCGTGAAGCAAGAAGACCCTTCAAGCAACATCGATTAGGGGGACGAATAGACAGTCGAAGACCAGGCTGTTGACGACCAGGCCTCTACACCCCCTAATGTATAAACTCTATAACATGAAATCTTGTAAGTGTTAGTGATATTTCCTAGAGAAAACCACAGAGATGTATTTATCTTTATTATGTTTATGAACATTTGAATAATATGTTATTTTCTTTTTTAGTAAATTTTCATCTTGATTCGATCAACAAGTGTGTGACTTGTTCATGAAACTCTAAATTTATTTGATAATATTATTCTATTAAGTCTCTAATCCATTATCTTCAAATAGGACATTATTGATTAATGGATTGTTTCACTGAGAAGAGCTCTCTTCCTAGAAATTGGCCCCTTTTTGTGTTGCGGGCGTGCCAGTTTACATAAGTATACAAATAAAGGGTAGGGAATGTATAATACTAGGAAACACTATACTTTATCTATTCTGAAAAGAATTACAAGTTACAAGTCCCTTTGGGATTTACAATCTCTTATTGCACCAAAGGAAAGTATATCTTGGTTTGAGGGGATTGCATGGTTCATTGTTCCTCAGGTCTTTTGTAAAGCTTATGGTAAACTACATCTGTGGAACAAGTCCATAGAAAACCTCTGATTAAGCTTTACTGATGGTCGTCGTCTTGAAGCCTTCAAACTTCAAAATTGCCCTCGATAAATGAATGCAATGCGTATGCCCATGCATGCAAGCATGCAAATTCATACCCTCGTCAATCTATGGTCCCATCACAAAAAATGGCCTTCGCCTCATCGGTGCCCAGTCAGGGGCTGTTCGGCCTCGTCAGTCACGAACAAATGGATGCCTTCGCCTCATCAATACCTAGCATGAATGGTGTATGGCTTCGTCAGTACGGACAAAAGCATGTCGCCTTTGCCTCATCAGTATCCAGGGACATGCAAAAGTGGATGGAGGTGGCTTTTGATAACAATTTGACTTCTTTAGCTTCAGGAAAATGCACATTGCATGGGTGACAGCACATTGGAACATTCATCAATGGCTCTTGATGGTTTTGACTAGTCCTGACAACTTTCGACATAATTGAGCTTCACTCGTTCCTCTTCGACCAACTGGATGGGAGCCTTTCTGGCCTCTGATCAATATAAAATTTGGTAGATGAGTTTCTGGACAAATCTTTGATTGTTCATAAAAATTTGAGATCAATCGGACCGTCGGATTAGAAACTATCTCCATTGCATTGCTTGTACATCAAGCTGAAATTCAACGAGGTAGAGCTGTTTGTAATGGTCTTCTAATGACCTTCTTGCCTTTAGATTGAGGTGAACCTTGGAGGAACTACTCTACATTGAATCTTCTACCTTGCATAAAAGTTTGGGATTGATTGGACTTCTGGATGAGAAGTTATGATCAATATATCTCCCATGGGGTAAGTGAACAAGCTTCTGGACATAGCATCTCCTTTGGTCGAATTGCACCTTAGAGATCTCTGATTGAGTTGAAAATTGGTGGACATGCTTCGCTTCAAGTCTTATATTCACCACAAACATTTGGGGTTGATCGAACTTTTGGATAAGAAGTTGTCATCGATCTATCTCCCAAGGGGCAAAGTGAACAAGCTTTTGGACAGAGCATGCCCTTTGGTAGAATTGCACATTAGAGATCTCTGATTTACTTGAGACTTGGTGGACATGCTTCAATTCAAGTCTTCTGTTTACCATAAAAATTTGGGTCGATTGGACTACTGGATGAGAAGTTATCATCGATCTATCTCTCATGGGGCAAAGTGAACAAGCTTCTACACAAAGCATCTCCTTTGGTCAAATTGCACCTTAGAAATCTCTGATTGACTTGAAAATTGGTGGGTATGCTTCATTTTGAGTCTTCTATTACCATAAAAATTTGGAGTAGATTGCACTTCTGGATGAGAAGTTATCATCATCTATCTCCCATGGGGCAAAGTGAACAAGCTTCTGGACAGAGCAACTCCTTCGGTCGAATTACACCTTAGAGATCCCTGATTAACCTTAAAATTGCTGGACATGCTTTAGTTCGAGTCTTCTATTCACCATAAAAATTTGGGGTCTATCGAACTTCTGGATGAGAAGCTATCATTAATCTATCTCCCATGGGGCAAAGTGAACAAGCTCAAATTGACGCAATTAGCCGAATGCTGCCTTCTACTCGAATCGATGTATCTGGTCAACAAGCAGATGAGAACAAGACTTAAGGGTCTCAACCAAAGATGCATCTTGTGCAATCAACGAAATTGATTGAAAGTCCGATCTAGTGATCAAGTAGATGAGAACGCGACTTAAGGGTCTCGACCAAAGATGCATATCGTGCAATCGACATAATCGACTGAAAGTGCGATCTGGTCATTGAGCAGACAAGAATGTGACTTAAGGGTCTCAACTGAAGATGCATCTTTTGCAATCGACAGAATCGACCGAAAGTGCGATCTAGTCATCGAGCCGATGAGAACGTGACTTAAGGGTCTCAACCGAAGATGCATCTCGTGCAATCGACAGAATTGACTAAAAGTGCCATTTGGTCATCGAGCAGACGGGAACGTGACTTAAGGCTCTAAACCGAAGATGCATCTCATGCAATCGACACAATCGACTGCAAGTGCGATTTGGTCTTCGAGCAGACGAGAATGCGACTTAAGGTTCTCAAGCAAGGATGCATCTCGTGCAATCGAGGGAATCGACCAAAAGTGCAATCTGGTCATCGAGGCGCTCATCGGATCAGGGCACTTTTGCACAATTTACCGAGACCTTCAATATTGCTCCATGCTTCTTTTCATCTTCAAGAATGGGCTAGCACAGGCACAAACAAACAAGGCATCCTCCCCTTCATGCAATGCATAATGAATGATATGCAGATGAAGAAGACATACCCATGGAAATCTTCAGGGTTTGCTCGAGTAGATCTACCAAAAGAAACAGGAGAAGGGCTTCTGGTCAAACAGAGAGGCTTCCTCCATGTCTTTCCACACACCAATCTTCTTGTCTTGCTAGCGTTGCCTTTTGTTCGCCTTTTTGTGCGCCCCGGTCTTCTGTCCTTCGTCCACCTACAAAAGGTTAGCATCCCTATCTATTTATAGAGACTTTGGGTTGGTTGTAACCATCAGACTACCAAAGATATTTATGGGATTTGAATTTGAATAGGAAATATACTTTATTATTTAAATAAAAAAGATAAAGATAAAGACTATCCTATTTTTCAAATTTTGAGCTATGAAAGTGGCTCTATCAGTGCGGCCAGGCTGAAACCAAGTCGAATTCCACCAGACCCAAGTCTAATTCGACCAATTCGAGTCCGAGTCCGAACCTGATTTAATCAGTCTGAGTCCGAATCTAATTTCAACCAGTCCAAGTCTGATTTGAATTCGACCAAACCTGATTCGACCAATCTGAGTCCGAGTCGATTTTGATGTGTGTGAGTTTGAGTCGATTTTGACCTGTCCGAATCCGAATTGGTTTCGACCAGTATGAGTCTGAGTCTAATTTCGACCAATCTGAGTCCGACCTTGTTTTGACCAGGCTTATTTTGGTGCTAATTTCAATAAGGCCTATTTTGAAGCTGATTTCCACTAGGCCAATTTTGAAGCTAATTTTGACTAGGCCTATTTTACAACTCATTTCAACCAGGCCTGTTTTGAATCAAATTTGACCAAAGGGCTTTTCGACCAGGTGTTTCACCATTTTTTGAACAGTCCAAATATATGTGTATTTTTATTTTTGTCCGTTTGGTCATATGGGACTTTTCTAATGAAATTTTATCACAAAATTCATCGAACAAATGCCCCTCTTTGAGTTGAGTTTGTGCGCGGAGCAGAATGAACTTAACTTGGCAAAACCGATTGTTATTTCTGAGTTGCGACACTTGAAACTAGCGTCAACCCACAAAATCTTCATGTAATTAACTTACAGATGCTTTGGTCAAAGATGAGGTGCTTGGAGAAGCCGTGATTGAGGTCGTTGCTCGATGTGACCAAAAGTGGAGAAGAAAGTTGTGGTCGACCCTTATGTATATCTTTAATCATCTGTGAAGCTATGCAACAATTAAAGACAAGTAATTATACTACGTCCGTCCAACTGCCACGGAGCCAACTAGTGAGAGGAATTGACAACTTTATCAAATTGATCCACTACCATTTAGTCTTCCTAAGTCATGGAGAAAGCTCATGCTACAACCGAAGGTGTTTTATCAACTTTACTGCGTTCGTCTAGCAACTTCGGAGGCAACTAGTAGAGTTCAACGGTTTCACAAATCCACATGAACCGCACTGGCACACTTCACTACTCCCATTCTGCCTAAGTCATGGAGAATGATCCATTTGAGACCTAGCCTTGGTTTGCGCACTAGGCTTGCCCAGATACTAATATGCGGAATAACGGGATCTTACTCAAAATTAACAAAACCCAAAGGTCGATCGAAAACACAGCTCAAAGTAATTGCACAACTCTTTATTTCAAAGAGGGCTTTACACATCAAACATTAGGACGCACTCGTGTAACACCCTGGTTTTGGGGGTGAAAAGTTTTTGCATAAAAATCCTACATGCATGTATCTCTGTAGCAATAGCCAAATCAGCTGAACCCTAATCTCTCTCAAACCCTAAAAATCTCCAAATCTATTCTCTAGATCCAGATCAAGATTTGACCATCCAGATTTAACCTACCAGTTACCCTGAAGATAAAAGTCTTCAGGAGCCAGATTGAATTCTAACCCTAACTCCCAGTATCTAAGTCTCTTCCTGTTTTCGAAAACAGGAAATTCAGATTTACCCTAAGTACCCAGTTTCCAGATAACTGAGTTATCATGATCTAACCCTATCCAGACTCAAGTGTCTTTTGGAATATTCGCAGATTAGTCCAAATTTTACTGCGAATAAGTCCTTTTTTGTTTACCTGGAAGCCTTAAAAGGCTAAAATCTACAAATCAACTCCAAATCCAGAATTTCTTCAGGGAACACCTCCCAAATGCTATTTGATACAGATTTCCCTTCTGATCAGACTTGAAAATCTCACTCCAATTGCTAGAATTTGAGATCAACAAAATCCAGATTTATTTTACCCTAATTCTACCCTATTTTTAAAAATAGGTGAAATCCCTCAGATCTTATCAAACTTTCTCCAAATTTGAGTTAAATCAGTATTAATAGAAATATTATACTCAACCATGCAACTAAATCCCAAATTAATCATCTTTAAGATCAGATTTACAAATCAGTCCAGATTTCAACTGAAACCATCACAATTCAGTCCCTGGTTCGACCACACCTTCTGTGCATGACCACAACTAGTGCAATCGACCAGATCTGCTGCATTAATCGACCAGGGCTTCAGTTTTCAACCAGATCATTCAATTTCGACCAAGACCACCTTTGTTGTTTCGACCATAGGTGTTTAATTCGACCGGAGCTCTTCACCATCGACCAAAGATCACTTCTACTGTTCACATTGAATCAACCTCGAGCACCAACCCCATTTCATGTTTGATATCACATGCGATCAGGCTTCAACACTGTTCATGCGACCTACTGTGCTCGTAGCCTCTACCAGCTGCTACAGTACATCACCCACTTATATCCTGCCACGTGTCTGGTCATCACTGCACTGTGGATCTTCCCCGGTGCTCCTCCCTGACGCCAGCAGATTTCAACCTCGGTTCAGTCCACTCACACCTGATTCCAGTAGCCATTTTGTGCCATTTGTCCTCCATGCCGGGAGTAGCACTCACTTCACTATCTATTTGACTAGGACAACTGGGAAAAAGGCTTCACGGCCGCTGGCATCAGGTCACTTCGCCAGCGAGCTCGTCCCGTCAGTTTTGCATCACATCTTGCCGGCTACAGCTCCCCGAGCACTCCTAGCTGTTGATCACCAGCAGTGCCACCTTCGCCGTTGTTTCGTTGCCACGCGTGAGCATCTTGTTCGCCACTGTGGAGCAGCCGCGCCAGTGCCAACATTGCCTTCGTTCTCCCGTGTGTGCCCGACAAGAATAGCAAAATCGCGCCACGTTGCAGCCATGCCCGGGTCAGGTTTCACTTCACCATCTCCTCATCGCAGAGACAGTAGCAGCGCAGCGGACACAGCCGGTGAGGACGTCGTTTCGCCGCCTGTCTTCACCGCTCGGTCGCTTCCAGTCACATCTTGCCGGCTTCAACTTCCCGTGCACATCTAGCCGTTGAAAAACCTCCAGCTTTGCCTATTTATACCCCCTGGGACTTAGCCAACTTCACCACACAGCAAAAACACCAGAAACCAGCAAGATCACTGTGCCTTCTTCTTCTCTGGTGAGCAGCAAAGAGGGAGCACGGTGCCAAGCTTCTCCACTGCCTCCTTCTTCAATCCAACACCCCCAGTGAGCTTCTCTCATCTCCCTCATACTTCTCAAGCTTGGAATTTAGTTTAAATGTCTTCAGTCGCCGGCGATTTCAGTTTTACTCCAGTAGCTCCGGCGAGCAATTAATCCTCAGCCAGATCGATGCAACCTTCGAGCTAGTAATCAAATATGCTCACTAGACCTTGCTTAACATCCCTAAGCAACCCAAATCGACAGATTTGCTGAAATATGAAAAACCCCAATTTGCAACTTTGCATGTTCACTGTGCTTGCTGATTAAGCTTCTCTGTTAAGTAATCTGTTAATCTGACTTCACTAGTGCATTTCTAGTACCCTGAGGACCATATACAAGCAAGGAATTAAGCTCAATCACTTTAAATCAGAATGCCTAAATCAGATTTGAGTTCATCCTTTCTCCAGCCAGTATCTTCCAAATCCAGCCGATCCAGCTCCAGAAACTTTGCCATCTAGATGTTTTTCACCCTCCTGAACATTTTTGTCTACTATCATGACTTCTAATTCGGCCTAGATTGTGAGATATAGCTATGCCATATTTGCTGTACTGTTCATGTTGCATGTGCTCCAGGACAGTCAACTTCTTTGCCGATTTTCGTCACTTTTCGGCCATCTCCTTCCCTAGATCCTGTTGAGACATCTGTTCCTGTTAGCATGGCCTACCTACCAGACAAAGTGGTGCATCATTTGGAGCCCTAGATCAAAAGTTATGGCAAACCCTAGTTTCTGGCCATGTCAACTCTATGCCACACTATGTCAGCCAGTGGCATTAGCCCTGTTCACCCACCTCTGGTCATGCAAACCAAAAACTACCTTGTCAAACAGTTGCCTCACTACTTTGTGCACCATATGCTTGAATCAAAACCCATTTTGGCCACTGGGAACTATTCAAACCATGTCAATGCCATTCTTGGGCATTGTCAGCCCTTGTCAGACTATATCAGCCAGTGGCATTGAGCCTTTTCACCTACTTCCAGCCATGCATTTTGAACATAGATTTTTCCCTTAGACTCCTGATGTTGTGATCTACATTTTATCCTACTGTCACAACTTGAGTTGAGCCCTCTATCATCCATTGACCCTATGTCGATGCCTTGAACCGAATGCCAACCTAAAGACGTTCGCTGTTTTTGGGCGAAGCAGTCACAACCTTGATATTGTTCTGTTATTTTGAGACGTTCGGAACCTTGTAAACCTTTTATCTTAACCCTGGATTCCATAGTTAACCCTAATCGCTTCCTAGAACTCTCAAATCTTGTATCGCTGAGACACTTTTACCTTGCATTATCGCATATAGTGGATTAGTAAGAGTAGGATTGATTGTAATGCCTGTTTGCTTGTTTGATCCTTGTTCAGAGCAAGAGTCCGAGTTTGAAGACTTCGTCGTAGACCCGACGTCAACTGCTGTTTCTTAGGACGTGGAAGGCAAGTCATATTCTTGAACATCTTGAACCTATATTTTATGAGTTGCTATAACATATCCTTGAATATAAATAATATTGCATGTGAAAGATTGAGAATGGTAGAATTATGAATTGGCAGTACTAGGCTAGATGCATGTGAAATGTGAATTGATCAAATAATGAGCCATGAACTAATATATATGAATATATATTTATATTCATGAAATACAACCCTTAGCCGTGACCAGAATTTTGGTATAGGATGGTGGTAGCACTGGAGGTGCTTAACTACAAAGGATGAGCAGGCACTGAAGGTGCATGGTTTGTGGTATGATCTGGTCACTGGCATATAAGGACCGAGAACCTTGTGTTGTGCGTCTAGTGGCATGATTAACGTGCTGACCGCAAGCCTGGTATGGGACAGGCCTGAACAAGTAGTATGTGGATCACACATGGAACCCCTATATGACAAACTCACGATTTACACGGGGTGCGCTCCAACACATATCACAGGATGTGATAATGCACGCTGACCCTGAGGGGAAGATGCCAATTTAGTGGGGGTTGTGTAACCCTGCCACAACTGTGGTTTGCGTGAAGAAAACCACGGGGTCTGGGGTGAACTATGTGTGAAACATGGCAAAAGTTCTTGTTATCTCCACCTTGCCACTCACAGTATGATGTGAGTCAGGGGTCCAATCCTTGTGATAGGAAGGGCATGAAAGTGGATATATCTTGCGGGTAAGTTGGTACCCCTCTGCAGAGTTAAAAATGTATTCGAATACTTCGTGCTCCCGAGTTTTAGGAGTATGCCATGGTGGATTAAATCCACGGGGTGTGATACAAGTATTGTTTTGTAAATTAAAATTTGTTAAGTCAAGATTACCCAAATGACATGTGTTGTCACGATAAGGGGTGCTGCCGTGGGCTGTCATCTGTTGACGTGTCGTGGTAGTACCATAATTTAGTGATCATATAATAGCTAAGAGGCACGTGGATTGTGCCCTAAGTACATGAAATGTTGCCGTGAGCATCAGATTTGAAAAGCTTGGAAGAAAAGTATTTTTGGAAAAACCCTCTCACCTCTTTTCCCTCAATAGCATAGGATCATGTCATCTCTACTATACGTATCTCTACTCTTACCTATGACTTGCTGAGTACGTAAGTGCTCACCCTTGCAACTTATCAACAATAGATGGAGTGCTTCATGACCAAGACGAAGGCTTGGAAGATTTCGTTGGTCCAGAAGGAGGAGAGCCAATTCTGCCAAAACCTTGATGTGTGTTGTTCTGCTGTCAACTTTTTACGACTATGGGGGTTTCACCTAGCTTCCGCCGAGTAGTTGTCTTTTTGTTTTATTTAGACCATTTGTGCCATGAAGGCATTGTATTACTCTTTTGTTGTACCAGGCCAGCAGGCCATACTGTTTATGAATGATATTTTGTAAGTTACTCTGCTGCAATGAACTCCTGTGCTTGACTTATCCTGGGAAGTTAGTGGTATGTATGTATGAGGCCAGCTGCAGCAACCTAGGTCTCCACAGGAGTAGTCGTGGTACCCTGTTCGGGGCGTGACAACTCACCTACATTGATCAATGAACTATAAGTGTCTAAGACTTAAATAAGTTCTATGACTCTTCGATGGTATTCGATGATCTAAATTAGACCTATTACAAAGTATTTATAGTCCAATTGTATGAATACGTATCAGACTCAATAACCTAAACATGTTAGACTTGGACATTAACTAAACGTAACAAATAAGACTTAGTTACATGTATTCAGATCGAATTACAATTCCAACCAGAGATCGAATCCTTCAAGGTCAAGAACAAATCATGGTCATGAAACCTTTCCGAACTTGGTTAAGGTCGCGAAGCCTTATACGACTCGACCTGAAGATCCTTCTGGATCATGACTCCCTTGTTGAGAAGGAGTCGACTCCCATTGCGACCTCTTGATCAAACTGAAGATGTGGAAATTGAGATGGACCTTCGTCTCTGGTATACCACTTTGCCGCATGTACCCATTGATCTTTCTAACCAATTATAAAAGTCTCTTTTGTGCCACTGCAGGTGGTAGTCACCTTCTTCTCCAGGATTACATCTTCGCGTAGAGGTTCATCTCGCTGATAGACCAAGTCTTCAACAGATGGTACTATGGTATCTGGCTCATCATCCAGCATTGAAGGCTCGATGAGTTTGAGATGTTCAATATTGACAACCGAGTAAATATCCATGTACGGAGGTAACTCGAGCTGACAAGCATTATTACCAACTTTCCGCAAAATCCAAAAAGGACCATAACGAATGGGTTTAAGATTGTTAGCTTCACCTTTAAGTCTCTCCTTACTCAGATGTAACCATAACATATCACCTTCGTGGAATTGAGCATCAAGTTGGTGACAATCATGTCGCACCTTATACTTGAGTTGAGCTTTCAGCAAGTTCTGTAGAACCACTCGATGGAACCGTTGAATTCATTCCAGGAACCATTACACTCGATACTGATCAGATGCTTCCTTGCTGTTCTATGTTGAGGTAAGGATGACAAACGCCATGTCGAATGGACTCTGTGGTAAAAATCCCAAACAGATCTCAAAAGGTGACTTCCTAGTCGAACCATACACTGCTCCGTTAAAAGCAAACTGTAGGTACGGTATGCTTTCATCCCAAGTCTTTGGAGGCATAGAGTTATATCCTTGCAAGAGATGAACGACTGTTCGATTTACCACGTCGGTTTGACCATCAGTTTGAGGATGAAAAGCAGTATTTCTCTTTAGCTCTGTGTCCATCATCATCCAGAGTGATCGCCAAAACTGACTAAGGAACTGGGTATCACGATCAGACACAATTGAAGTCGGCAAACCGAAATGTGTGCAAACGTGCTGAAAGATTACCTGAGCCACTTCTTCTCCCTTGATAGTATTTCGACAAGGTATGAGAATGATCATTTTGGAGAATCGATCAATGACCACAAAGAGATAGCCATTGCCACATCGGGTCTTAGGCAATCCTCCCAAGAAATCTGTCGTGCTATAGCAAATACCTCGGCAGGTATTACAAAGGTTCCTAACAAACAAACAACAACACGAGTTGACCGCGTGACCGGTCCTCTCTCGTTGGACAAACAAGAAGGGTGACACGAGGGTTTATACAGCTTCAGCCCCCAGTGGTGGCCCTAGTCCTATCGACGTGCTCCCGATGCGAGTTGGCTGGGGGAGCTCTCTCGTGAGGAGAGCGCTGTTGACCACGCCTATTGGTTTCTTGTATATTGATGATAATGAATTGTCCTTAGTTACAAGCGAGGGGTACAAGGGCATATATAGGCCTTAATGACACAAATTACAAGACTACCCCGGTTGCGGCCGTCGGATTGAGGGGCATCACGTCCTTTTGCTGGCCAGTGGGCTCAGATGCCTAACATGTGTCCTTGTCGATTCCCGAGGCGCTCCTCATGTGACCCGCATGTGACCCTGTGCAGGGGGCCCCGCGGCCTTCGCCCAGGACGGGGTCACCGGGGCCCCTGTCCCTAGGGAAACGGCGGCGCCCGGGACGGGGTCACCGGGTGGCCCTGTCCTCAGGCAAATGGCGGCGCCCGAGATGGTGTCACAGGGGGCCCTTGTCGCCGGGCCAGTGGCGGCACCCGGGACGTGGTCACCGGGGGCCCGTGTCCCCGGGTAAATGGCGGCGACCGGGACGGTGTCTTCGAGGCGCTTCTCACCGGGCTCGATCGGGTGGAGATTTCCCCCAATAGCAGCCCCCCATGCTCTTCGGGGACATGTCCTAAGTTCCCGGAGGGGATGGCTTACGTCATTGGGGACATCTCCCCCTGAGGGAGCCTCCGGGTCACAGTGATGCTTCGATTTCCATGCCCCACCTTCATGGCAGCTGACGAGGATTATCACCCGAGCTAGTTTAATTAACACACATTAGGTTCAGGTCAAGTTCGAATCTGATATGTCTATGAGTCTGAAATGGCCACTATGATATCAGACGACTAGTCTTCTATATACTAGGAGAGAGCAGACACAAAGGTAGTTTGTGATCGCAGCCCTTGCTCGATCACAAGGCCGCAGACAATGCGCGGTCAGGATGTAGCAGACAATGCGCGGTCAGAAGGTTGATGACTGCACACGACCAAGACGACTCGAGGGTGTTTAAGTCTTTTACAAACATATCTCTAGGATCAAGATAATTTCTCCCACGTATGAAGAAAACTGCCAAGAGTTTAATATGTGCGGTTACCCACTAACTACATGTGTTAAACCTGTGTAGGAGAGAGGAGCGGTTACACAAACCGCACAGTAACAACCGTCCAGAGCCACTTCACGTTGGCATCCTTTTGTTCAGTATGAAAAGGTGGTCAATGCACAATCTAAAGGGCGGTTAAGCATATACGCGTTACTAGGAGTCCGAGTAACCTGAAGACTTAGGCATAGTTAGATAGATATCAATATAGGAGAGATCTTCACCTGTGATCATCTCCTCCTCCCTCTTGTAAACACCTTTTCCCTACATAGTGAAATCATAACAGGACGTAGGGCTATTACTCCCACCATCGAGGGCCTGAACCTGTATAAATTCTCTCGTGCCCATACAGATATTACTCATCCTACCTTCCCGGAGGAGCACCCTGAAAGGTCTCGCAACTCACAAATTTGCATAAGATCAACTGGCGCCCACCGTGGGGCCTTTTCTCAACGTGCTTTCCCTTCATCCGAGGTTTGGTGAGGCATGTCTGGGGCATATAACTCCGAGAACGACTTCGATCTCGATGATTATGCCCATATACGAATGCCTTCGGCTAGCGATCCCATTCCAATGGAAGAGATCAATTGCGAAGACATTCCGAAGGAACATCAGGAGGACACGTCTTCCCCTACCCAGGTCACGTCCATTGACTAGGGGATGGAAGACACAGGTCCGGAACTCGATGTCAGTTCCACCGTATGGAAATTCAAGTCTCGGTCACCATGCATCCCCGTCGGGGACTAGGATGGTAGTGGCCGACAACTCAGTCCGCGGAGGTTTGATCCTAACAACCTCCACTCTCTCTTTGATTTCGAATCTGACTCAGAACAAACAAATATGTTGTCTCCTTCTGCAGCTTCGCTCCTCAGAGAATTCACTGCCTTGTCAGAGGAAACTCCCGATCAACGGATTGCTATGGAAGAACAGGAGCGCAGACAAAAGGAGGAACAGGAACGCAAACAAAAGGAGGATCAGGACCGTGAGTGATGAGATAACTAACTCCGCAGAACAACCCTCGAGGCTTTGCAAAATGCGCAGTCTCGTTATGACGCCGCACCTAGTTCCTCCCGTCGCCCATATGGTCGCAGGCGCGACCAGACGCCTTCTTTGCCCCCGGAATATTCACCGACGGATGAAGAAACAATGACACCTGGCACACCAAAGAGAAGTACGCATGGCCGACTTTGATCTATCGCGGAGATCTTGCGTAATTTTCCTCCTACCCTCCCAGACGCGGACAAACATGCTTTTGCTAGGATCCTGGTGGAGAAACTGGATGAGGTCGCATCTGATGCAACCCCTACAGCTTCCTCCCGGTCTACGATACATTCCCATGAAAAGGAGTATTCTTACTCTAGTCATGGTAGGCGTAATCGATTACCATCTGGATCACTTTGTCTACGACAAATCCACACGCTTGGGAAGTTCTCGTGATCGGGAGCGAATTTCTTTGTATTCTCATCTGGGACCACGTGGCGCATCCCCATCGCGTGAAATCGCTTGTGGTCAGTCTAGGAACCGTGGAACTCTCCACAGCCCCTATGTTGGTTGTAATGCTTTCTCGCCATTCCTCTGTGCGGTCGTCTGGCCAGATAAGTTCAAGCCGGGGGCTATTGAGAGATTTGATGGGACCCAGAATTTGTTAGAGTTCTTTCAAATTTACATCACGGCTATCCAAGCGGCGGGTGGGGATGATCGCGTCAAGGCCAATTACTTGCCGACGATCCTTGAGGCACCGGCAAGGACCTGGCTATTCAATCAGCCCGAGGGTTCGATATATAACTGGGAAATATTGTGCGACGCCATCCTCAGCAATTTCCAAAATTGTTATCAAAAACCTGGGAAAGAAGACGATCTTCATCGTATACGACAAACCTCTACGGGGACTCTTCGCTAGTTTGTTAAAAGGTTTGTCGGGGTGAGAAATACCATCCCAAACATATCCGATAACTCCGTTATCAGGGCGTTTAAGCACACCGTTCAGTATCAGAGGTTCACGGAAGATCTATTTATCCACCTCCTCGGTCAGTAGCCAATCTCTTTGATATGGCTGACCACTACTCTGACGCGGCTGAGGCCATTGAGTGGAATAGGATGGTGGATAAAGGGAATTTACCGCCCCAACTAGGTCTCAAGGACGTGAAAATAGAGGATGCAGGCAAGAAGCCGGAGTCTTCATCCAGCGGGAAATCAAAGAAGTCTAAAAAGAATCGAACCAGACAGTACCAGGAGGTCGTAGTCGCGGAAATGCCTCCACCGGCGAAAGGTAACAAGTTTTCATTTAAAAATAAAACTTCTTCTGGTGGTCGCAAAGTCGACCAGCCAGAAAAACCGACGAACCCGCAGGAAGGCAAGGAGTGGTGTCCGATCCACAACTCTCCGGGTCATGTCCTCAAGAACTACCGGAGCTGGTTGAAGCAACTAGATGACTTCTACCAAGGAATTGGGCCAATAACAACTTTGGCCACCTGTTGGGGGAATCCCCAGTGGTCCCACGAAGTCCCAAGGTGGCCACGGTGGAACCCGGTGAGATCCGAAGGCACCGGGCCCTTGGTGGGGCCCGGAAGGTCTCCGGGACCCCGGTAACTCCCGGTGAGACCCGGAGAGTCCCCGGCCCCCGGTGACCCCCGGTGACTCCCGGAGGGTCTCCGGGACCCCGGTAACTCCTGGTGACACCCGGAGGGTTCCCGGGACCCCGGTGACACCCGGTGAGATCCGGGGGGTCCCCGGAGCCCCGGAGGGTTCTGGGGAGCCCGGGCCCATGAAGAACTGTTGTTGACCGTGGGGCCTCTAGGAGGCCCTTGGCGCCACGTGTCAAGCATCCAGGCCGTCCGTCAGGCCAAAAGACGTCTTCGCCCTTCCATCCGACGGTTGCAGCGAGGGCATTTTCGTCTTTTGTATTTCTTAGGGGCTATATAAACCCCTCTTGTACCCTATTTCAGCGATTCCATTCTCATTTACATAAACTCAACATTCGGTTCTCTCGGAGACCTCTCCCCGAGAGCTCACCTCCCCAGCGGACTCGCGTCCGGAGAGAGCCAACAGGACTAGGGCCCCCACTGGGACCCGAACCTGTATAAACCTCTGTGTCACTTTCTGTGTTGCCCGGCGGGAGGAGAGACCAGTAACTCGGTCTGCTCGCGCCGCTGTACTTGTGCTGCGCACGTCCGAACCTGCCGGGGTATCCGTAATACCACGACACCACCAAAAGAGTAGACTTGCGGGCTTAGACACGCCAACGAGGACGAAGAAATGTCCTACCAGGTACCTCGAAATTATGTTGATGTTATTTTTGGAGGTTCCTCCTCTTTTGTTTCTAAACGTCAGTTTAAAGCATTTTATCGAGAAGTGAACCAAGCGGAAGTTCCCCTTGGTGAACCTAAATACCCCCGTTGGTCAGATACTCCTTTCACATTTGATTGTTCTGATTGTCCCGTTGGGCTTACTCAACCATTGAGACTACCTTTGGTCATTACCCCAATTATCAGTAATGTTAGAGTCGAAAGGGTCCTGATCGACGGAGGTAGTTCCTTTGACATTTTATTGGTCAAGGAATTGGATGAGATGCAAATCCCTCATTCGAAAATCAAACCAATAATTTATCCATTTTATGGGATAATTCCTGGTCCCTCGATGATGCCAATGGGACAGGTGGTGATTCCAGTGACACTGGGTGAACCAGATAATTTTCGAACACAGTTGGTTACTTTTGATGTAATTGATTATGATTCAGCTTATAACGTGATTTTAGGTAGGACAACTCTCGCTTAATTTATGATGGTGACACACTATACTTATCAGTGCAGCAAGTTACCTGGCCCCAAAGGCATTATCTCGGTCTGAGGCAGCCACAATGTGGCAGTAACTTGTGATCCATTATCCCAAGAGTTAGTGGATCATCTTCCCCTCCGGGATGTCAAGATCACCACCACAGCTGCGGATACAATCAAGGTCACCCCTCGACCAAAGGAAAAGCTGAAACTAGTTCCATTATGCCCAGATGATCCATCTAGAACAATTCGGGTTGGATCAGGCCTGGATGACAAATAGGAACTCAAACTGATTACTTTCCTCTAAGCTAATGCAGATGTGTTTGCGTGGAGACCATCCCACATGCTCGGTGTCCAAAGGGAGGTAATTGAGCAGAGGTTAGCAATTCGACTTGGACAGCGACCAATAAAGCAGAAGCTCATACACTTTGCTGTTGATCGGCAAGAAGCTATCCGTGTGGAGTTAGATAAACTCCAAACGGCCGGATTTATTCGCGAACTCGATCATCTGGAATGGCTTGCAAATCCGGTCATGGTCCGTAAGTCAAATGGTAAGTGGCGCATGTGCGTCGATTACAGCAGCCTAAATAGTGCTTGCCCGAAGGATGACTTTCCCCTTCCCCGCATCGATCAGTTGGTCGACTCTACTGCAGCTGCGAACTGATGAGCTTCTGGGATGCTTACTTAGGGTATCATCAAATTAGCATGGTAGAAGAAGGTGCAGAGAAGACTGCCTTCGTCACACCATTTGGCACCTACTGCTACGTCAGAATGCCATTTGGTCTCAAGAATGCCGGTTCCACATACCAGCGCTTGATGCAAAAGCTCCTTCTTTCGTAGATGGGGTGTAATCTCGAAGCCTACGTGGATGATTTGGTTGTAAAAAGCTTAAAAAGCTTGACTCATTTGGATGATCTTGCTGAAACCTTCTATAATTTAAACCGATTTGTAATAAAATTAAACCCAGAAAAATGTTCTTTCGGGGATTCATCTGGTAAACTTCTAGGCTTTCTCATTTGTTCTAGAGGAATCGAGGTTAATCCCAAAAGAATCAGGGCCATCGATCAAATGAGGTCTCCTTCGACCATGAAGGATTTCCAGTGCCTAGTAGGTCGTATGGTGGCTCTAAGCCGATTTATATCGTGACTAGGCGAAAGAGGATTACCTTTTTCAAAGCTCTACGAAAACACCATGGTTTTACCTGGTCAGATGAAGCCGAGAAAGCGTTCCAGGAGGTTAAAGCATACTTATCTAGTCCACCAGTATTGGTTTCTCCGATCACAGGGGAACCACTACTTCTTTACTTGGCGGACACACCTTATGCGGTCAGCGCGGTTCTAATCGCAGAAAGAGAAGGTGCGCAACAACCCGTCTATTAGGTAAGCGAGGTACTTCATGGCCCCAAGGAGCATTACCTTGATGTCCAGAAGTACTTTACGCACTACTGATGGCTTCCCGCAAGCTACGACATTACTTTCAAGCACATAAAATTACAGTGCCTTCGTCCTTTCCTTTGGGAGATATTATCTGAAACTCGGAGAAATCTGGTTGAATTGCGAAGTGGGCTGTGGAACTTGGAGCATTTGACATCCATTTCACCACTCGCACGGCGGTCAAGTCCCAGATCCTTGCAGACTTCGTGGTCGAATGGACTAACCCTGACCCACCTATGCAAGAATCTAAAGACTTATCATGCACCAACCATTAGACGATGTATTTTGATGCCTCTCGCAATTTTCAATACTCGGGGGCTGGAGTGGTGTAACATCCTGAGTTTTGGGGTGAAAAGTTTTTTTTTTTTTTTCTTAAAAGTCATGCATGCATATGTCTCTTCTAGATCAACCAAATCAGCCTCAGCTTTATTCTGTTCTAGCCCTAAAATCTCCAAATCTATCCTGTGACCCCAAGTCAAGATCTGACTTGCCAGATTTGATCTATCAGTTATCCTAAACCTAAAAGCCTTCAGAACCCAGATTCAATTCTATCCCTAACTTCCAGAATTATCAACTCTTTTCTGTTTTCGAAAACAGAATATCTGTTATTACCTTTTACCCTAAGTTTCAGAAATTCAGATTTAATCAAAATCTTAGCCAAGTTCAGACCAGATTATTCCTGGATTATGATCAAGGGTATGCCAATACCTTAATCCAAAAAGTTGGCAGCCAGATTTCACCATCTGAACCTTTTTCGCAAATCAGTCCAAGAGTATCGCAGATCAGTCCTTTTTCCAGATTTTCTAAAAGCCAGAAAAGGCAAAATGTTGCAAATCATCTCCAAATTCAAATCTGTTACAGGGAACACCTCCCAAATGCTTTTCAACACAAATTCTTCTTTTATGAGTATTTCAAAATCAGACCCTAAATCCCAGAATTCGAGATCAATAAGATTCAGACTTATTTTACCCTAATCTACTCTGTTTTCAGTTCATATCAAAATCATCCGAACATCCCAAATTTTATCTTCAATCTGTGCCAAATCATCTGTACAATCAAGTTTGCCAAATCAGCAGAATCAGAATTTGATCAAACCTTCCAAATCTCCAGAATTACAGATCAGTCCAAATCAAGAATTGGAAATTGCAAATGAGTCCAGATTCGACCAGGACAGCAGCTGCTGTGCACGACCAGAGATCGCCGTGCATTTGCGCCGCGCTTGCTCGCCGCCGGCCACGCCTCGCCTGCGCCTGAGCTCATGCTCACTTGAGTTTGCATGTGCACACGCGTCTGTGTATTAGCCATCGTCGTGGCAGCGCCGTCGAACAGCCTTGCCCCCGTGCGCGATCGTCGTCAGCAACTCCTCGCCATGTTTCTTGCTTTGCCAGCCGTTGTCGCCACTGTTTTGCACCGCCCGACACCATTGCGTCTCGATGAAGCAACAGTAGCATCAATCGTTCCATCGCCTGTGCGCCATCGCTTCACCGTCACTGTTGCCGCGCCTGCGCCCAGCCAGTCAAGTCCCCGGCGCCAATTTCCTTGCTGTTACCTCCTTGCAAGCTCCGCCTCTGGCCTATAAAAGCAACCCCATACCTTGTAACAGCTTCACTTCATCAGGACTTAGCCAATTTTGCAAATTCTCTCGCTGTCGTCGTCTTCTCCGGCGAGTCCAGCAAGAAGCTCACGGTGGCAGCCTCGACCATAGCATCTCCTGCCAAATTGAAGCTAGCAGTGAGTACCTCTCATCCTCCTGATTGTACTGTTGCATTGAATTGCTCTCCGGTGGACCCTAACGCCGGTGATCGCCGGAATTGCTAAATGCCCTGTTCCGGCGATGCAGGCCAAATTACCCCGAGTTAGTCTTTGAATCTGTGAAACAAATTGATCAGTGAGCTCTAATTAGCAAGCCTATGCATTCAGATCTCCAGATTGAGCTTCAATCAAAGCTTTCCCCAATTTTGAGCTCCACCAGTCGCCGGCGATCGTCGCCAGGCCACACCGGCCATCCTCCGGCCAAATGGATTGTCCAGATAGCTTCCTCTTACCTCTCTTTCACTCTCCAAGCTTGGAATTGAGTTCATTCGGCCTAAAACAAAAACCCCCAAATGGCAGTGTTCTTCTCCGGCGTCGATCACCGGAAAACCTATTCCTGGCCATTTCAGCTTCATCCACTTTGTCATTCAGGTGTGCTTCAACCTCCTGAACATATTTGTCTTCTAGCTCGATCTCTGAAACTGCCCAGAATTCAAGTTATAGCTTTGCCAAGTTTTTGTCCAGAACTGCTCCAGTGCAACTAGTTCACCTCAGTTCATCACTGAATTTCATCACCTTCTAGCCATCTTCTGCCCTAGATCCTGTTGAATGATTTGTTCCTGTTATCAATGCCTACCTCCCAGACAAAGTGGTACATCATTTGGAGCTCTAGATCAAAAGATATGGCAAGCCCTAGTTTCTGGCCATGTCAAGATCAATGCCAGGCTATGTCAGTCAGTGGCATTAGTCCTTTTCACTTCCTTCCAGATGTGCATTTTGAGCATAACTTTGTCCCTTAGATTCCTGAGGTTGTGAACAGCAATTTCTTCTTCTATCACAACTTGATTTGAGCCCTTGAACTACAGTTTATGCTAAAACCCTAGATTTTAGCATTGTCAGCCCTATGCCAGAGCATGTCAGCCAGTGGCATTAGCTCTTTTCACCTCCTTTCAGTTGTGCAAACTGGAAATAACCTTGTCCCTTAGACTTGTGGAGTTGTGCTCTACATTTTATTCTACTACCACAAGTTGGGATAACCCCTCTATCATCCATCGACCCTATGTCGATGCCTTGAACTGAATGTCGACCTAAAGACGTTCGCTGTTTTTGAGCGAACCAGTCGCAACCTTGATATCATTCTGATATATTGAGACATTTGGAACCTTGTAAACCTTCAGCAACTAACCTTAACCTTTATTCCCTTAACCTAATCATCTCAGAATCATCAAGACTTCATCTTTGCATTATTGCATATAGTATAATAGTGTATTGAAAAGATTGTGATTATTGATTGTTTGTTTGATTGGAGAGCAGATCAAGAGCCCCAGTTCGAGGACGTCACTGCTGACCCGACATCAACTGCTGTATTTTACGACGCGGAAGGCAAGTCATATTCTTGGTCATCTCGAACCTATATTTTAAGAGTTGCTGTAACATAACCTTGAATATAGATAATATTGCATGAGAAAGATTGGAAATGGTTGATTTATGAATTGGCAGTACTGGACTGGTTATCTGTGAAATGTGAAATAAACAAGTTTTGGGCCATGAACTATTATATATATTTATATACTTATATTCATGAAATAAAACCCTAGCCGTGACCAGGAAATGGTATGGAATGGTGGTAGCACTGGAGGTGCTAGACTGCAAAGGATGTGCAGGCACTGAAGGTGCAGGGTTGTGGATGGTCTGGTCACTGGCATATAAGGACTAGAACCTTGTGTTGTGCGTCTAGTGGCATGAACAAACGTACTAACCGCAAGCCTGGTATGGGACAGGCCTGAACAAGTACTTATGTGAATCGTACATGAAACCCCTGCATGAGATGGAAAGTAATACACTAAACTCACGGGGTTCAGCTCCTCCACGTATCACTGAATGTGATTTGATCAAGCACGTTGACCCAGTAATGGGAAGAGGCTTATGGGTGGGGGTATAGCCCGCCACAACTGCGGTTTGTGTGAAGAAAACTGCAGGGTCAGGGGTGAATTGTAAGTGAAACATAACAAAAGTTCCTGTTATCTCCACCTTGCCGCTCACAGTATGAAGTGAGTCAGGGGTCCAATCATTCTGATAGGATGGGCTTGAAAGTGGAATATCTTGCGGGTAAATTGGTACCTCTCTGCAGAGTTAAAAATGTATTCGAATACTTCGTGCTCCCGAGTCTTAGGAGTCTGCTGCGGTGGATTAAATCCACGGGGTGTGACACAAGTATTATTTTCTAAATAAAATATATTAAATCAAGATTATCCAAATGACATGTGTTGTCATGATAAGGAGTGCTGCCGTGGGCGGTCATGTGTTGACGTGTCGCGGTAGTGCTATAATTTAGTGAACATGAATGATTATGTTATATTATGAAAGGTGCTGCCATGAGTTGAGCCAGGAAAGAGAAAGATTATTTTACAAACATCCATAATTCTTGACTAGTCTAGGTTCATATCATCTCTACTATATGTATCTACTCTTACCTATGACTTGCTGAGTACGTAAGTGCTCACTCTTGCAACCTACAATTCAGTAGATGGAGCGTTCTACAACCAAGACGAAGGCATGGAGTACTTCGTGGATCCAGAAGGAGGAGCGTCAGTCCCGTCATTTCCCTGATGTGTGTTGTTCTGCCGTCCACTTCTCTTTGTGGGTGGGTCACCTACCTTCTGCTGTGTAGATGTTATTTTGCTAAAACCATGAATGCCGTGAAGGCATTGTAATCTTCTTATGTAATATCAAGGCCAGCAAGCCACACTGCTTAACTATTTTGTAAGTTACTCTGTTGCAATGTGTTATACTCCTGTGCTTGACTTATCCTGGGACGTCAAGGGTATGTGTATGCTATGCATATATGGGACTAGCTGCAGCGAGCTAGGTTTCTACAGGAGTAGTCGTAGTCCCAGTTTTGGGGCGCGACAAGTGGTCTTGATCACGCCTCAGGGCAACGAACTCAAGTATGTCATTCAACTATATTTTGTTGCGACTAACAACGCAACAGAATATGAGGGTCTTATTGCAGGGCTCCGGGCAGCAAAATTTCTCGGAGTCCATCGATTAGTGGTGAGGGGAGACTCACAGCTAGTCGTAAACCAGGAAAACAAGGAGTACAGCACCTCCGATGAGACAATGGCTCATTACTTGGGGGAGGTGAGGAGATTGGAAAAACACTTTAGTCATTTCTAAGTCCAATACACCCCGCGAAAGGACAACATACTCGCAGACCAATTATCTAAAATTGTATCCTCACGTACATCTGCTCCGGCTGGAATGTTCATTGAACACTTAGAACATCCTTCGATCATGACTACAGTTGAAGATGACCCGGTAATAGTCTGCGTTACCAACCTTGGACATGAAGAAGATTGGATCCATCAATTGAGGGTCTATCTCGAACATGGGACCTTGCCCAAGGATGAAACCGAAAGTGATCGGTTGATTCGAAAGGCACACCTATACAAACTTATAGAAGGAGTTTTATATAGAAAGGGTACTCAAGGAGTATTCATGCGTTGTATTTCTCACGAGGAAGGTAAGTCCCTCTTGAAAGAAATCCATGATGGTGTGTGTGGTGCGCATACATCATTTCGCACACTGGTCGGAAAAGCTTTCCGACAGGGTTTTTACTGGTCTTCGACACTCGATGATGCAAAAAACTTGGTCAAGACATGCCCTTAGTGCCAATTTCATGCAAGACAGGTTCATCAGCTTGCATATACCTTACAAACTATCCCTTCAACGTGGCCGTTTGCGGTATGGGGGATAGATGTTGTGGCTCCTATGCCACAAGCGGTTAATAGGTACAAGTTCTTGTTCGTAGCTACTGACACGTTTACAAAGTAGTCGAGGCTGAACCAGTCCACAATATCACCGCTGCTGCAGCACAGAAGTTCTTTCATAACAACATCGTCACTCGATTTGGTGTCCCAAGTCGTCTCATTACCAATAACGGTTCCCAATTCGCTAGCGGTCTCTTCCTGGACTATTGTGATAATATTGGAACCAAGGTATGCTTTGCTTCTGTAGCTCATCCACAGAGCAATGGTGCCGTCGAACGTGCCAACGAGCAGATATTACAAGGCCTCAAGAAGCGGATTTTTCATTGCCTTAAGATGCACTCGGGGGCTTGGGTAGATGAGCTCTATTTCGTTCTGTGGGCATTACGTACTACCTGTAGTCGAGCCACCGGTGAGACACTTTTCCAATTGGTATATGGCACAGAGGCTGTACTACCTATGGAAATTCGTATTGGTTCTGTCTGAACAAATCAATTCGATCAGATTGATCAAGTTAGAAAACGTACTTAGGATTTAACCCTCCTCAAAGAAAAACATGATTGAGCGCTGATAAAGTCAGCAGTATATTTGGAAGCATTGTGGAAATATCATAGCAAACGGGTGTGGCCACATAGCCTTCATGTGGGTGATCTGGTTTTACGAAAAATACAAAACCAATCTAACCGCAATAAGTACTCTCCTCAGTGGGAAGGCTCTTACACTATTGTTTCATTATCGCGACCAGGGTCGGCTCGATTAGCAATGGAGGATGGTAGAATCTTGTCCAATACTTGGAACATCGATCAACTACGCAACTTTTACGTGTAAGTTCTCCAATCTTTTTTCCAATTCAATTAGCATGGTTTAACAAAAAATTTGTGAGTACTTTTCTTCGGCTCATGTTACGTTCGTTTTGTTTATTTGCCATACCTATCATGAGCCTTGCTCGGGGGCTAATCGCCGATACTCATCTTGCTAGAATATCCTAATCGGATTCGCTGGCCGATCTCATGGTCGCATCCAGATAAGACATCCCTTAATAAGCCATTTCTGAACGCACATGGGACTTGCTGGCATGTTCTGGATCATTCGAGTGGCTGCCAGTTCGTAATAAGGCCGGGTGTTGTATTAAGGTCAGTATCGGTATGATCGAATGATCATATCTAAGTTAAAGCATTTCTTAGATATTCATAACGCCCATATTTTTTCCTGAGATTATAATACTAGGTCTTCAGTACTTATGACCTCAGGAAGGGGCTAAGAGAATAGGGTCATAACATGAAATGAAGAAAATATCACTCTTTTCCAAAATTTAAGGCATGCATTTGCATTGTATAATCACATGTTTGTAGGTACAAAAATTGTTACATCAACAATGAGGATAAGCCAAGTTCTTTCAAGAGATTTGCGATCAAGGGCCTGACCTCCTCCATTATGGCCTCAAGCTGATCTTCACTCTCGATTTATGCAACTCCGACCACTGGTTTCAAATCAAGATCAGGGCTGTGGTGAAAACAGAGTCTACAGAGGATGGCAGAGGCTATAGATTGCACTTTTGTCCTCATCGTCTGTTCCTGTTGCCTTGTATCTTCAGGAAGATACTCGAGAAGTGATTCAGCCCGAGTCGCAACCAATGTGACTAACTCACTGAAGTTAGCATTGATCTTTTGAGATTCAACCACATCAGCTTTCAGCAGAGTTGCCACCGTCGTCAGCTTTTTGAAGACGGAAGATCGAGCATTGCTGCCGGATGCAATCGTTGCTCTCCAATTCTTGTTCTCCGTGCAGACAATACCGATCTTCGAGCTTGGGAGCTCGATGGTCGCCTGAAGGTCATTCTTTTCTCTTGAAAGAAGGCTTATTTGATCCTCTTGTGCTGCATGAACATGGCAGTCAATTTTTACAATAGTTCATGTAGCGAAATAATGTTTTCTAGTCGGAAGTAGACTTAAAAGAAAGCTTTGACTGCGCTTCGCGAAGTTCCCTCTATAGAGAAGAACATCTCACGGCTGCAGCTTCTTCTTGATTCTCCCGATCAGCCATGCTCTTGTTCAAAACAGCATTTTCTCTGTAACAAGAAAGACAATCAGCTACGCTAAAATACGGATTCAAGTTAGCACGAATAAGAAGCACCACACTTACTGTTGCAGCTGGCTGATTTCCCGTTGCACGACCACGATGTGCTTTGCAATAACTATCGACTTGGTCGCCACCTGGGTCATGTCCTGGAACACGATAAGAAATTGCTCTTAAAACTTGGATATTCCTAAACTTCTGTGAGCTCAAAAATAATAAAAAGAGTTTTTTGCGTACCTCTATGTAATCACTAAATGAGCTACTCTCAACGTCAGTGTGAGGTCGAGCCTCAAGACCTGATGTGTCCACGACAGGGGCAGTAGAAGATCTTTCCTACTGATCCCCCTCTGTGGCCAGGACTGCGGTTTCCATCCTTTGGGATTGGATCTCTGCTACCATTCCCTACACGATGGCCTGAAGAACTTCATCGACCATGGGAGTAGAACTTGGCTCTCCCGCGACCTCTACTATAGGTGTTGTGCCAAGGCATGTCGAGGTCGCCAGAGTGTTGGGCGTAGCATCCCTGCGCCTAAAAACAAACAAACAGATTGTGAGGGGAAATTCTTACTTTATTCGAAACCCTACCCATGGTTTGGGTTTTGATGATGAGCTCCTGGGGGAAAGAAGCCCGCTGGGCGCTCTTGGGAAAGAATCGTCCTCTATCCTTGTTTTCCTTTTCCTAAATAGGTCAGTGTCCTCTTCTCCCTGTATGTACACAATCCTATGGGTATATGCAGAGGAATGACAAAATACAAGACTGTGAGGAATCTTACCACAGTCACTCCCTTGATCAGTAAAGGAGGAATTATCAGTCCTGGGGCTTCACAAGCCTCAGGTGCAGGGGGTTCGCCCATAACCACAGGATTCTCAGTGGTCGCGGAGCCCATTGTAGCCATCCCCGTCCTTGCAGTTACGGACAAGACTTTGTCGGTTTGAGGGGAGGGTGACCTCTCTGGGATGCTTGTTTCCAAAAGGTCAGTCGCCTTCCTCTTGCAACGGATAAGAGGAACTTCGTCTTCCTCATCCTCGCTCCCTTCACCCTGTACGACGAAGAAGTAATTTCCACTCGAACCTGGGAATACAGGGGGTATGGAAAATCTTACCGCAGTCTTTTTTGCGATTATAGTTTTCTTTCTTGAAGAAGCCTCTCCCAGGATCTTCTTAGGTTTTTCGGGAGCAGGCTCCTTCATTTTGCGCTTCGAGGGGGTCCTCTTCACCTTCCTCGCGGCTAATCCCCCCGAATGACCAGCGTCCTCGCTTGGACGCTTCACCCTAGCAAATTTTCCCTAAAGCTATATTATTTAAAATGCCTTTGGTAACACAAGTCAAATGGATGATTTACAACAGAGCTTGTTGGGAAAGATCATACCTTTTGGAGCTCTTGTTTAAGATCATCGCCGGTGTCAATTAAGCTCTGGGGGCGAGGCAACCCTTTAGCTCCGTCCGGTGCGGCATTATACACCCGTAGGAGGTAATTTGTCCTTTTTTCGATTTCAGACAAAGACAACGCTGTGTCACAAAAAAGAATCTTACTTGATACGACATCTTTCATCAGTAAAAATGCGTATTTTGTTGATCAGAGGACATACCAGTGTTATAATTTAAGGTGTTGTCTACCATAGAATCCACCTCCCAAGTCGAATGCTCATCTTGTTCTTCACAAAGTCGAGGATGATGTCACGTGCGGTCAAGCCCTGCTGGACTAAGTGAAGAATGGCTTGAGCTTGCTTCATTAGTTTTGCGCTCAGAGAAGGAATGGAGTCTAACTCACTGTCCTTCTCCGGTCGGGTGTTCGCGAACAATAGTCCGCTCTCCGACGGAGGGGCGCAGTAGAACCATTTGTGATGCCACCCGTGCACAGAATCCCGTAGAGGAGGAAATGGATACTCTTTCTTCTCCCTTATGTGGTAGTAGATGCACCCAGTGGCATTGGTACTCTTCGACCATGCCGAGAAATAGAAGCGTCGGAAAAGCTCCACGCTTGGAAGCACTCCGATGAAAGCTTCACACAGATGATAAAAAATTGCCAAGATGAGAACCGCATTTGGGTGAAGATTCACCAACTCCAACCCGTAGTGGTCCAAGATTCCCTGCAAGAATTCGATTTCTGGGAATCGGAACCCGCAGCGCAAGTACTCCTAGAAGATCACCAGTTCTCCTTCATGAACAGTTGGGGTTTCTTCGTTCTTCCCCGCTGGCCGCCAGTCGATCAGCAATCGTGGGAGGAGAATTTCTTCTTTCTCTAGTGCCACCAGGCTCTCCTCTGTGTGGTGGACAGATCGGCTCCAGGAGGCCATTACTATAGAGGATTGTGAGAAAAGATGATGGCTTCGGAGACGAAGAAGACGAGGTGTGCAAAAGAGGGTTTTGTGCGGTGAGAATGTCTAAGGCAACGAAGGGTTTTCGTTTATGAGGCTTCTCCAGTAAGCTACCTCTCCCTTTTATATGCTCGAGACAATCCTTCGCCAGATATTTTATTAATTTCCCATAATGGGTGCCATTCCACTTGGAACCCGTTATCCATACCCAGTAATGAATCCAAAATAAAATGTATCTTTATCATTTTATTTCACATTCGGGGGCTATGGTATAGATAAAAATATGAGAAATTCTTAAAGTTTATCAAGGAAGTAATCCCTTATGACTTTGGAACAAACTTATATTTTGTATATTGATCACAATGCAATTCTATGATCGCTGCGATATAGGTGATCGCAACATCTGTGATCGCCGCATGGTCAAGATACTGTTCTATGATAGTTACTCTAGTTTTTGATCGCGGTATACGATCTCAATGCTTTTCTGAGATCGAAGAACAGTCCCGAGCCGGTTTCGGACATAAACCTACCTGTGTATTTTTGTTCATAGAGGCATTCTTGTGTAACCATTTCTTCGTATAGAATATAAAGAACCTTAATTCAGATTATAAGTTTTACATAATCCTTTTAAGGGATCAAGTATGTAAGGAAAAGAAATTCTTTATTTTTGGCAATCTTTACATACAAAAGGGACACAAATGACCAAAGTATCGACTTGGTCCGATAGCCATTTACAAAGTTCTCCCAGGGACATGTTAACATCAGTGGGATCAACACTGACCGCCCCAATGGAACCGGCTATGGCTCTAAGCCTATCTGCATCATCCCGAAGCAAAGAAGCGCTATTGTTCCTTATCGTTATCAGAGAGTTCTCGCTGCTACCAAGCATAGTCCCTCTCCAAGCGGAATTGGAGCAGCTCTTCGCAGGAGCTGTCATAACATTCTGCCAGATTCAGAATGGCCGAAGACATTCCACCGGTCTTCTTCTCCAGAGCCTCTTTTTCTTTTTGGAGAGTTTGCTCGAAGGCTACACTCTCACCAAAAAGAGCATGGACTTTAGCAGGCTGGTCGCTGGGGGCTCCAGAGATTTTCATCTCCTGTACATGCATGTGTTAGTTTTAAAGAAAAAACGACCAGCAGAGAGAATGAAGATGATTACTGACGAGGATTGACACCCGGGTCACTTCTTATAAACTTCTGGTTCAAGACAGGTTCGAACCAGACATGTGTCTGGAGATGCGAACTCAAGCTATTCTGAGAGGCATCACCACGAGGTCGCAAGCTTTACGCGATCAAGTCACAGCTTTACGCGGTCAGACCGTAAGCCTTGCGCGGTCAGAAGTTTGTGGGCTATACGCGAACTACACATTCGGGATATTACGCGGTCAGCCGAATCCCGCGGTCAGAACACCTGCCGATCAGGATACCTGGGATCTATCTATTCGGTTGCCCATACGACAGGATATTCTAAGTATCCCGAAGATTCCTACACGTGGAGAATCAACTGTCAGGAGGTTAACACGTACAGTTATCCATGAATAACACGTGTTTAACCTACGTGGAGGTTAAGAGCAGTTCCAAAAACTGTATCCAACCGTCCGTGCAACCGATTGATGCAGTTTCCTTCACATGGCACCCTTTCGAGCAGTATAAGAGGATGGCATGAAGCATCAATCAGGGGGGGGATCCAAGTTAGCCAAGTCTACGGCACATCTCATATAGCATTTTTATAAGTATTCTTTAGCTTATCTTTGTACACTTTTACAGGAAAAATCCTCGCCTGTGAGGACTTTTTCCTCCACTTGTAAACCTTTTACCATACTTAGTGAAATCTCAACAGGACGTAGGGCTTTTACTCCCACCATCGAGGGCCCGAACCTGTCTAAATTCTCTGTGCTCCTATTCACCATTGTTCAGCATACCTTCCCGAAGGGTCATCTTGAAAGGTCTCACTATTACAAATTCTGCATAAGTTCGGCTAAGGACTCCGAGTCCGAATCGTCGACAGCTGGCGCCCACCGTGGGGCCTTTCTCAAGGCGTCCTAATTGAAATTCGGAGGTTCGCCAAAACATGGCTGGAGCATATGATTCCGAGAATGATTTCGATCTCGAGGATTATGCTCATATCCCAATGCCTTCTCCAAGTGATCCTGTTCCGATGGAAGAGGTCGAAGGCCAGAATCCTCCCCAGGCTGAATCATCTCCCCAAGTCATGTTAATCGACCAAGAGGTAACTGGCACAAGGTCAGAACCCACAGAGGTTCTTAATGTGCTAGTTGATGAGTCCGGCCCATCGTACGATCCCGCTGAGGGAAAATATGATGGTGACCCTGAAATTAGCCCAGGAAGATTCGACCCTGATAACCTTCACCGTCTCTTTGATTTTGAGTCCGACTCGGAACAAACCGAGATGTTCTCCCCATCGGTGACCTCTCTCCCTAGGCAGTTTGCTGCGTTGTCGGAGGAAACTCCCGATCAACAGGCTGCCAGGGAAGAACAAGATCGCAAACAGAAGGAGGAGCAAGATCTCGAGCAACAAAACAACGAACTGCGCAGAACTGCCCTAGAGGCTCTTCAAGATGCGCAGGCTCGTTACGATGCTGCCCCGAGTTCTTCTCGACGGTCGCGTGGTCGTAGACGTGACCAGACTCCTTCCTTACCACCGGAGCATTTCCCAGTGGACGAGGAAACAATAACACCTGGTGCCCCTAGGAGAAGTACCCATGGTCGACTGCGATCTATCGCGGAAGTCATGCGCAATTTTCCTCCTACGGTCACGGATGCGCAGAGACCGGCCTTTTTCAGGATCCTGGCGGAAAGACTGGATGAGGTCGCATCCGAGGCGACCCCGACAGCCTCTTCCCGCTCAGTGACGCATTCCCATGAACGACATGGTCCTCATTCTGGCTCTGGCCGACGGAGTTACCCGCCGCCTATACCGTCCCGACAGGACAAATATCGGCGAATGCAGGACTCTCGTGGTAGGGATCGAGTTCCCGTTCATTCTTGTTTGGGACCCCGAGTAACCTCGCCATTAAGTGAGTTTGCTCGAAACCCGACCGAAAGTCGCAGGACGGTTCACGGTCCTTACGTTGGTTGCAAAGCTTTCTCGCCTGGCCTACGAGCAGTCGTTTGGCCCGATAAGTTTCGACCAGGGGGCACTGAGAGGTTTGATGGAACTCAGAACCCATCCGAGTTTCTTCAGATCTATATTACTGCCATCCAAGCAGCAGGAGGCGATGACAAGGTCATGGCTAACTACCTGCCAACAGTCCTCATAGGACCGGCTAGAACCTGGTTGTTCAATCAGCCTGAGGGTTCTATCTACAATTGGGAAATGCTATGCGATGCCATCCTCAGCAATTTTCAAAACTGTTACCAAAAGCCGGGTAAGGAGGACGACTTGCATAGATTGCGGCAAACTTCGATCGAAACGCTTCGGCAGTTTGTCAAGAGGTTTGTCGGGGTAAGAAATACCATCCCAAACATATCTGATGGCTCCGTAATCAGGGCATTTAAGCATGCCGTTCGATACCGGAGATTCACTGAAGACTTGCTCATCCACTCTCCTCGATCAGTGGCCGATCTGTTCGATATGGCTGATCGATACTCCGATGCAGCCGAGGCAGTCGAATGGAACCGAATGGTTGACAAGGGGGACCTACCGCCCCAACCAGGCTTCAAGGACGCCAAGAAAGAAGATTCAAGCAAAAAGCCGGAGTCTTCACCGGGCGGGAAGTCAAAAAAGTCGAAGAGGAACCGCTCTGGACAGTACCGTGAGGTCGCGGTCGCGGAGAAACCACCTTCGACCAAAGGTAATAAGTCTTCTTTTAAAAGTAAAACTGCTTCTGGTGGCCGGGATTCCGACCAGCCAGAAAAATCAACTAATCCGCAGGAAGGCAAAAGGTGGTGTCCACTCCACAATTCCGCAGGCCACGATCTCAAAAACTGCAGGAGTTGGTTGAAACAGCTGGATGATTTCTACCAAGGAGCTGGGCCAATGCCAACCTTACCGCCCAAAGAGCAGGCGTGCGGGGTTAGAGACGTCGATGGAGACGAAGAAATGGCTTACCAGGTACCTCAAAATCATGTTAATGTCATTTTCGGAGGTTCCTCCTCTTTCGTTTCCAAAAGGCAGTTTAAAACTTTTTGCCGAGAGGTTAACCAAACGGAGACATCCCTTGGTGAACCTCAATATCCCCGTTGGTCGGATATGCCTTTGACGTTCGATCGCGCTGACTGTCCTGCGGGGCTAACTAGACCATTGAGGTTACCTCTGGTTATTACCCCAATCATCAGTAACGCGAGAGTCGAAAGGGTCCTGATCGATGGGGGAAGTTCCCTTGATCTTTTATTGGTCAAGACACTCGACGAGATGCAAATTCCTCGTTCGAAGATCAAGCCCATAATCCATCCGTTTTATGGGATAATCCCAGGCCCCTCCATGATGCCATTGGGACAAGTGGTCCTCCCGGTCACTCTGGGAGAACCAGATAACTTTCGAACAGAATTGGTTACTTTCGATGTAATCGATTGTGATTCAGCTTATAATGCAATCTTTGGCAGGCCGACTCTTGCTAAATTCATGATGGCAACGCACTATGCTTATCAGTGCGGGAAATTGCCTGGCCCCAAAGGTGTCATTTCGGTCCGAGGAAGTCACAACGTTGCGCTCACGTGCGACCGGCTATCTTTGGAGATGGTCGATCAACTTCCCCTTCGAGACGCTCAGGTCGCCACTGTCGCCACCGATGCGATCAGGGCTGCTCCTCGACCAGATGAGAAACTCAAACAAGTTCCTTTGTACCCAGATGACCCATCGAAGACAATTCGGGTTGGGTCAGCCCTGGATGACAAATAGGAACTCGACCTCGTTGCTTTCCTCCGGGCTAACGCAGATGTGTTTGCGTGGAAACCGTCCGACATACCCGGTGTCCCAAGGGAAGTAATTGAGCACAGGTTAGCAATTCGACCTGGACAACGACCAATAAAGCAAAAGCTCAGGCGTTTTGCCACCGACCGACAGGAAGCCATCTGAGAAGAGTTAGACAAACTCTTACAAGCCGGGTTTATCCGTGAAGTGAATCACCCGGACTGGCTCGCCAATCCGGTCATGGTCCGCAAGTCAAATGGCAAGTGGCGCATGTGCGTCGACTATACTAGCCTCAACAGTGCCTGTCCGAAGGATGACTTTCCCCTTCTCCGCATCGACCAGCTGGTCGACTCCACTGCGGGTTGCGAACTGATGAGTTTTCTGGATGCCTACTCGGGTTATCATCAAATTAGCATGGCAGAAGACGATGAAGAGAAAACTGCCTTCATCACCCCGTTCGGCACATACTGCTACGTCAGAATGCCGTTCGGTCTCAAGAACGCTGGTTCCACGTACCAGCGCTTGATGCAAAAGACCTTTCTTTCCCAGATAGGGCGTAATCTCGAAGCATATGTAGACGACTTGGTTGTAAAGAGTACTAAAAGATTGTCTCATTTGGACGATCTTGCTGAAACCTTCTGTAACTTGAATCGCTTTGGAATAAAATTGAAACCGGAGAAATGTTCTTTCGGGGTTTCTTCAGGAAAGCTTCTTGGTTTTCTTGTGTGTTCCAGGGGCATTGAGGTTAATCCTGAGAAAATCAGAGCTATTGAACAAATGAGGTCGCCCTCGACCATGAAGGATGTTCAACGCCTGGCTGGTCGCATGGCGGCTTTAAGTCGCTTCATATCGCGATTAGGCGAAAGGGGACTACCTTTCTTTAAAGCCTTGCGCAAACATCATAACTTCACGTGGTCAGACGAGGCCGAAAAAGCGTTTCAGGAGGTAAAAGCATATCTATCCAGTCCGCCAGTATTGGTGTCTCCTGAAAAGGATGAACCATTACTTCTGTATTTGGCGGCCACCCCACACGCGGTCAGCGCAGTTCTGATCGCGGAAAGGGAAGGAGTGCACAGACCCGTCTACTATGTGAGCGAAGTACTTCATGGTCCTAAGGAGCGCTACCCTGAGGTCCAGAAGATACTTTACGCGCTACTGATGGCTTCCCGTAAGCTACGACATTACTTTCAAGCACACAAGATCACAGTACCCTCCTCTTTTCCTTTAGGGGATATTGTCCGAAATCCAGAAAAATCTGGTCGAATCGCCAAATGGGCGGTCGAATTCGGTGCCTTCAAGATCCATTTCACCCCTCGCACGGCGGTTAAGTCTCAGGTTTTGGCCGACTTTGTGGTCGAATGGACCAACCCTGAGCCACCCGTGCAGTTGGCAAAGGAACTGGAGTGCCCCGATTATTGGACAATGTACTTTGACGGCTCCCGTAGTTTTCAACACACGGGGGCTGGAGTGGTCTTAGTTACGCCTCAGGGCGAACAGCTTAAGTATGTCATTCAACTACACTTTGTTGCAACCAACAATGCAGCAGAGTATGAAGGTCTTCTTGCAGGGCTCCGGGCAGCAAAATTCCTCGGAGTCCGTCGATTAGTGGTGAGGGGGGACTCACAGCTGATCGTAAACCAGGTAAACAAGGAGTACAGCACCTCCGATGAGACAATGGCTCATTACCTGGGGGAAGTTAGGAAATTGGAAAAACACTTCAGTCACTTCGAAGTCCAATACATCCGGCAAAAGGACAACATTCTCGCAGACCAATTATCCAAAATTGGATCCTCACGCTCATCTGCTCCGGCAGGAGTGTTCATTGAACACTTGGACCATCCTTCGATCATGACTTCGGTCGAAGATGATCCGGCAATAGCCTTCGTTGCCAACCTCGGTCAGGAACAAGATTGGACTCATCCATTGAGGGTCTATCTTGAACATGGGACCCTACCCGAGGACGAAACCAAAAGCGATCGGTTAATTCGAAAGGCGCGTCTGTACAAACTCATAGATGGGGTTATGTACAGAAAGGGTACTCAAGGAGTATTCATGCGCTGCATATCTCAGGAGGAAGGAAAATCCCTCTTGAAGGAAATACATGACGGTGTATGCGGTGCACACGCGTCATACCGAACACTGGTCGGAAAAGTTTTTCGACAGGGATTCTACTGGCCTTCGGCACTCGATGATGCCAAGCTTATGGTCAAGATGTGTCCACAGTGTCAGTTTCATGCAAGACAGGTTCATCAACCTGCTTATGTATTGCAAACTATTCCTCTCGCATGGCCTTTCGCGATCTGGGGAATGGACATCGTTGGTCCTATGCCACAAGCGGTCAATGGATACAAGTTTTTGTTCGTAGCCATTGACACATTCACAAAGTGGATTGAGGCCGAACCGGTACGAAATATTACTGCATCAGCCGCACAAAAGTTCTTTCACAAGAACATTGTGGCACGATTTGGTGTTCCAAACCGTCTCATCACAGACAACGGTTCTCAGTTCGGTAGCGGTCTTTTCCTAGACTACTGCGATCAGATTGGGACCAAGGTGTGCTTTGCTTCCGTGGCACATCCACAAAGCAATGGTGCCGTAGAACGGGCCAATGGGCAAGTATTGCAAGGTATCAAAAAACGTGTTTTTGATCGCCTCAAGACCCGCTCGGGGGCTTGGGCAGACGAGCTCTATACTGTTCTATGGGCACTACGGACTACCTCTAGTCGAGCCACCGGTGAGACACCCTTCCATTTGGTCTATGGAGCTGAGGCTGTGTTGCCTATGGAAGTAAGTATTGGATCTGTTCGCACCAATCAATTCGAACAGGTCAACCAATCCGAACAGCGATCGCGAGATCTCATCCTCCTGGAAGAACGGCGTGATCGCGCCTTGATTAAGTCCGCGGTATACTTGCAGGCTCTACGCAAGTATCACAGTAAAAAGCTGCGACCACGTGATCTCAACGTGGGCGACTTGGTTTTACGAAAAATTCAAGACCAGTCTAACCGCAATAAATTCTCCCCAAAGTGGGAAGGACCATACACTGTCGTCTCAGTGCCGCGGCCAGGATCTGCGCGGTTAGCCATGGAGGATGGTCGGATTTTGTCCAATACTTGGAACATCGATCAACTTCACAAGTTTTACGTGTAAGTATTCCAATCACTTTTTTCCTGTTCAATTAGCATCTTTTCATAAAAAGCATGTCTTGTTTTCATACAATGAGTGTTTTTCTTTAAGCCCAAATTATACAAATTCGACCTGGGGGCTGATCGCTGGCGGTTAGGTTATTACAGCATTTTTTAACCGGATTCGCTGGTCGATCCCATGATCACTTCCAGATAAGTCACTCCTAAATAAGCCGTTTCTCAACGCACACGGGACTATCTGGCTAGTCTTCGGTCATCCGGGTGGCTATCAGTTTGCAATAAGGTTAAAATCTTATTTTAATCTTGATCATTGGCTTGAAGGGCATATCCCTGGTCATCATAATTATGTTTTCCCCTCTGCTTAAAATACTAAGGCTTCAGTATTCATAAAACAGAGGCGGGGGCTAGAGGAATATACTTATAGTATGAAACTTATGATGTGAATATGCACTTTCTTTTGAAAAAATAGTTTTACATACATAGCATTGTAATTACAATTGTTTGATTACAAAATATAAGGATCATTCGATCCTCAGCTCAGCCAAAAGTTTGTCAACGAAGGGCTTAACTTCTTCAATAACGGCGTCAAGCAGTTCTTCACTCTCGACTTCAACCGGTCCCACCAGCGCGCTCGGATTCGCATCTGGGCCATGGTGAAGTCGAACCCGGCTGAGTACGGCAGAAGCGGCTGATCGGACTCTCGTCCTGATTGTCTCTTCACGTCGCCGTAAATCTCCAGGGAGATATTCGAGCAGTGATTCTGCTTGAGTTGTGAGCAGTGATGCCCAATCGCTGACATTTGGGTCATCCTTCCTCAACTCTACCACGTTGGTATTCAAAAGGTTGGCTATGGCCTTCAGTTTTTCGAAGACCAGTAGGCTCAACTCTTTGACCACTTGATCAGTATGGTTGAGCGAGGACTCAAGAAGCATCTTGTCCTTGACAAGCTGTGTAATGTGACCTGCTTGCGCTGTACAGAGAAAAGAGGTTATTAAACAAGAAACGGCTTTAAGTCTTCCCAAATTGAGAATCGACTTACCAGCCTTCTCAGACTGAAGTTTATTGATTTCAGTCCGTAGTTTCTGGAACTCTGAAACTGAGTTCAGACTAATCTTGGCTAACTCTTTCTTCAAGAATGTAACCTCTCTGCAGCAAAATCAGGTTAGTCACAATTAAAGCCTACTTATATTAACAGAAGAATGACGATCCTCACTTGCGCAAGCTGTCACGATCTTTTTGAACAGCCGCCATGCTAGCCATTGCAGCATGCGACTGGCTCGTCACCCATGACAAGCCCTGTGACACAAAGCAAGAGAGTCAAGTATGCTCTAAAGGCGATTCAAGCGCCGAAACAGAGGTGATCATACCTTCATAAACTTATTCAAAGCAGCATCATCCATGCTAGCAGGAATCCTTGCTAGCGCGCCTGAAGTGCCTTCGACGGGGACAGTTTATGGGAGTGCCGGCCGGATGCCACCCCCAGAGGCCACTGGTGGTGACCTAGTCCCTGTACTTGTTTCACCTCCCGCGGTCCGGACGACTTCCTGAACCACGGGAGTAGAGCGCTCTTCATTAGAGGCTCCCTCATCAGCCCTAGCTTCAACCTCCCCAGTGGCGGTTGAAGGTATAGGCGCTGTCTTCTTTTGCCTAACAGGAAGAATGGGTCAGACAGCTTGTATCTAAGATTACTGTCAAGTAAGAGTTCTTACCTTATTCGAAATCCCATTCGTTCCTGGGACTTCTGGGAAAATTCCCCTTGCGAAGGAGAGCCGTCTCCGGTTCTTGCCTTCCTTATGGTAAATAAGATAGCTCCCCCCTGGAAATGTCATGTTATAGGCATATTCCTAGGGAACGGGTAAAAAACACATAGGTCTTTACCTGGGCCACCGGACCAACTGGTGGGGCTGCATCTGAAGGCCTTGGCGATTCCTGAGTTGCTGGAACCGTCACAACCGGCCTTTGTTCGAGTACCCCCTCCTCTGTCCGCGAAGGAGGAGGATTTTCCTCCCTGGAATCCCCAGTGGACCCAGGGGGAAGCTCTCCTTCCTGTATGTACATTAACTTGTCAAATGCGTAGAAAGAGCCATGGAGGGAATAATCGAAAAGATCCTTTACCTTAGTCGTCCCTTCGACCAGGGAAGCAGAGATGATTGATCCTGAAACCTCGGGGGCTTCAGGAATTGGAAGGTCACCCGCGACCACAAGATCTTCGGTGGTCGCAGGGTCAGCCACGGCCACCTCTTCGGCAGCTGTGGTTTCTGCGGGGCAGCTTGGGGCATCACTGGATGGAAGATCCGCGATCTTCCTCCTTCGAAGGATCAGAGGAACGTCATCCTCTTCCTCCTCGCTCCCCTCTCCCTGTACGACGAAGAAGTGATTCCATGTCGCGCCTGAAAAAGTAGCAGGAATGCGATATCTTACCGCAGTCTTTCTTGCGAGACGAGGAACGCTTCGTGAAGACCCCTCTCTAGGGTTCAGCTTGGTCTTCTTAGAGGCAGGACTCTTTGTACTGGATCTCTGAGAGACTTTCTTCACGTTCCTCGCCGTCGGCTTCTTCAGAGAGCCGACATTTTCACTTGGGAATGTTGCATCCGCAAACCTCCCTAGGAGCTATTCTCATTCCAATGGGATTGATTAGTGCTGGATATACATGAGACCTGAAAAACAGAGGCCAAGTGGAAAGTTTACCTTTCGGCGCTCCTGTTTAAGGTCGTCGCCAGCATGAATCAAGCGTTGGGGGCGAGGCGATCCCTTGGGGCCCTCTACCTCGGCGTTGTACGCCCTGAGGAGGTAGTTAGTCCGCCTCTCAATCTCAGCTGAGGGCAGGACTGTTCCCAGATATGAGTTAAATTGATACATTTCAAAAATGACATAAAAGGATTTCAATGTCAGAAATGATTACCTTCGTTATAGTCCAGGGTAGTGTCCGCCATGGACTTGATCTCCCAAGCCGGATGAGCCCTTTCACGTAGGGGGCTCACCCGATTCTTCACAAAGTCTCAGATGATGTCACGTGCCGTCAGCCCTTGTTCGACTAAGTGAAGGATCACCTCGGCATGCTTCATGAACTCCGCGTTCATCGCCGGGAGAGTATCCAACTCGCTCGTTTTTTCCGGCCGCGAGTTCTCAAACCACAGCCCGCTCTCGGTCGGCGGGGTGCAGTAAAACCATTTCTAGTGCCACCCGTGCACTGAGTCTCGCAGGGGTGGGGAGGGATACTCCTTTTTGTCCCTCAGCCGGAAGTAGATGCATCCGGCGGCGTTGGTGCTCTTCGACCACGCCGAAAAGTAGAATCGTCGGAAAAGATCCACACTGGGATATACTCCGACGAAGGCTTCACAGAGATGCTGGAATACTGCAAGAATCAGCATCGCGTTGGGGTGGAGGTTGATCAATTCCCACCCGTAATGTTCAAAGATATCCTTAAGGAACCGACTCTCAGGGAATCGGAACCCGCAACGAAAATACTCCTCAAAAACCACCAACTCGCCTTCTTGGACAGTTGGGGTTTCTTGGTCCTTCTCCGCAGGTCGCCAGTTAATGAGCAGCCGCGGAGAAAGGATCTCCTCCTTCTCAAGCGCCATCAGGCTCTCCTCAGAATGATGAATGGATCTGCTCCAGGACGCCATCTATGGTGTAGAATCAAAGGGGAAGCTGGCGGTTTGGGGAAGATGAAGGCTGAAGAAAGTGAGGGTTTTGAGCGGCGGGAATTCTAAGGGTTTTTTCGCGGCTGAGTGGCTTCCTCAAGAAGCTACCTACTGCTTTTTATAGACCCAAGGCGACGCATTAATGAGTAAACGGCTCGTTTCAAACGTTCCATTAAATGCTTTATTCATTTCCCATAATGGATACTGTCTCTGATGGACCCGATAAAGTACTCAGGCGTCGGATCTGAAACAAAAAGACTTCTTTGTTTTGGAAACTGAAAGTGTAAAAGGACTGAAAAATTTCCAGTACTTTTCAGAGGAAGTTTTTCCTTTTTATACTTTGAACATTTTGTTCGAAAAAATCACGTAACCCAATTTTTAACGTACTAAAGTGTTTCTAATTGGGTTATGGTTTTATCGAAATCATGTTCTAGGCTAAAACTTCGTCTCTAATCGAAGTAATAGTCTAACCGGATGTTCAACTCTGGTCGCAATTCAGTTCTAACCGCGGCCTTAAGTCTGATCGCCGCATCAGGGCAGGTCATGGTGATCTTTTAAAAGCGCGATTCTAATCGCAGAACTGAAATTTCCTGTGTATGAATGGTCGCGGACTAAGCTTTTAGCCATAATTTCGCACAGAAGGTATGAAGAATGTTCATATGAATAAAAGAAACTTTATTTATTACATTCTTTACATACAAAAGGAATGCGGTCGATAAAAGCATCGACTTGTTCCGAAAGAAGTTTACAAAGTTCCCCAAGGGACATATTGTTGTCAGTAGGATCTACACTGACAACCCCCAAGGAACTAGCAACTACTCTAAGTCTATCTATATCGTCCCTAACAACAGACGCACTATTGTCCCTAATCAAGTCAGAGAGTTCTCGCTGTTGCTGAGCGAAGTCCCTCTCTCGACGGAAATGGTGCGCCTCTTCTCGGGATCGATCAAGACATTCTGCTAAACGCAGAATCTTCGAGGCCATCTCCTCGGTCTTCTTCTCCAGGGCATTCTTCTCTTCCAGAAGAGTCTGTCCGGAAGGAAGAGATGGAGCAGCAGAAGGCTGATCGCTGGGGCCTCCTACCTCCTGCATTTTGCAAAAGTTAGTCATATTAACTAAAATTATCAGCAAAAAGGGAGAAGAATTGTTACCTGTCCCGGTGCATAACCCGTTGATACACCCATCTTGGGAGGAAGATCATCATATGGTGGAAGTGCAACCTTCCCAGAAGAAGATTGCTTCGCCAACCCAATATGGCAATCATCTGATCGAGGGATAGTCACCGCTTGCCGACCAGGATGTTGATCACCCAAAAGGATGGGAGAATTGAATGTGATGGGATCTTTCTCTAAGGATAAAGGCCTAACTTGTCGAGAGGCATGAACGGGGAGGGTCAAAGGAACTGAAGGAAGAAAGAAACTCGCTACATTCTTCACCTTTGTTCCATTGGAAGATCCTTCGTCAACCTTGGGTTTCTTCCTTAAGGGAGACAGGACTTCATTCGTTTGAGACCCTTGTTCGACAATTTCCCCTTCATCGCTCTCAATCTCGATGATTTCGTGATCTGCCATTGGGAGGAGTATGTGAAAAGGAAGGAGGCCAGGTAACAAGAAAAAGACTTAGGCGTGAGAGGGAATTGTAAATCTTTACATAACCAGGGGTCTGGTATTTATAGCCGCCAGGTCGACGGTTCGCCTCCCAGACACCTCGAGTTTCGTTAAGACATTTACAATTTTACCTCGAGATAAAAATCTCTACGGCGCCATCATTGCCCGTCACGTAATGTCAGAACCCGTCTTGAAAAACCAACCGTTTTCACTTAGTGCGCCACTAAGTGGAGAAGTTAAAGGGCCGGGTTAAAAAACCAATGCACGGTTTTTTAAATTCGAAATAAACACGTCTCTTCGTTTTCTTCGAATTTGGGGGCTAGCTGACGAGGATTGACACCCGGGTCACTTCTTATAAACTTCTGGTTCAAGACAGGTTCGAACCAGACATGTGTCTGGAGATGCGAACTCAAGCTATTCTGAGAGGCATCACCACGAGGTCGCAAGCTTTACGCGATCAAGTCACAGCTTTACGCGGTCAGACCGTAAGCCTTGCGCGGTCAGAAGTTTGTGGGCTATACGCGAACTACACATTCGGGATATTACGCGGTCAGCCGAATCCCGCGGTCAGAACACCTGCCGATCAGGATACCTGGGATCTATCTATTCGGTTGCCCATACGACAGGATATTCTAAGTATCCCAAAGATTCCTACACGTGGAGAATCAACTGTCAGGAGGTTAACACGTACAGTTATCCATGAATAACACGTGTTTAACCTATGTGGAGGTTAAGAGCAGTTCCAAAAACTGTATCCAACCGTCCGTGCAACCGATTGATGCAGTTTCCTTCACATGGCACCCTTTCGAGCAGTATAAGAGGATGGCATGAAGCATCAATCAGGGGGGGGATCCAAGTTAGCCAAGTCTACGGCACACCTCATATAGCATTTTTATAAGTATTCTTTAGCTTATCTTTGTACACTTTTACAGGAAAAATCCTCGCCTGTGAGGACTTTTTCCTCCACTTGTAAACCTTTTACCATACTTATTGAAATCTCAACAGGACGTAGGGCTTTTACTCCCACCATCGAGGGCCCGAACCTGTCTAAATTCTCTGTGCTCCTATTCACCATTGTTCAGCATACCTTCCCGAAGGGTCATCTTGAAAGGTCTCACTATTACAAATTCTGCATAAGTTCGGCTGAGGACTCCGAGTCCGAATCGTCGACAATTACCAATCCTCGCAGTAAAGTTGGACGTGAGGATGTGGTAGTTCCCTTGGGAAGTAGATCACCCGACAAAAGTCGAGGACCATCTGGTTGTGGGAGTGCAATCTTCCCACCAGAAAGTTGATTACCCAACAAAAGCTGATGAGAAGGTGTTGATGGGGTGAGACTTTCCCTAGAAGCAGATAGAAGTTTTGAAGGATTATTATGGATCTCCAAAGGTGGAGATGGGGGTTCAACCTGCCGAGTTGCATGGACAGGGAAAACTATATGGGATAAGGAAAGAGAGCACAATGATGTGACCCCAACCTTGGCACCTGAGAACGAAGCTCCACTGGAGGATCCTTCGTCAACCTTCGACTTCTTCTTTGGAGGAGTTAGTTCCTCAATCGCCTGTAAGTTCCCAAAATGCATTGTTTTGGAAACGGTCAGGATATAAAACAATGACTTGAACCAGGGTTTCAGAAAAGTCTTACCTTCTCGAAGTCATGGTCGTGTTTGGATATCACTTCTTTTTCTTCTTCATCACTCTCAATTTCAATAATGTTTTTGAGATGTTGATCTGCCATCAGGATAAGAACAGAAGATGAAAGGGTGTAACCAGAGAGGAGAAGTGGCTCTAAAAGTCTTAGTCGAGATGTAAACCTTGTGAGTTCAAAGAACCAAAAAGCTCTTCTATTTATAGAGCTAGAAGGCGTCGGTTCATTTCCACACACGTCTCGAGTTTTAAATGCACTACTGTTTTCAAGGGTCAGTAATGTCAATATTACTTGTCAAGAAAAACTTAGGGTTTTTCTCGGGAAACAAATCGTCGCACGGCAGAACAATTTCAATTGAAGTTGGAGCGTCGGGTTCATAATTCGATGCATGATGAAAATTTGAAGCGAATATGTCTCTTCATCTTATTCAAATTTGGGGGCTAGCTGACGAGGATTCTCACCCGAGCTAGTTCAAAATAATACACATCTGGTTCAAGACATAATTAGATTAGGCATGTGTATGGGTCCGTCGCTATGGTCTCAGACAACCTGGGGAGTGCGGACACAAGGGTAATTTATGATAGTAGCCTTTACGCGATCACAAAGCCACAGATGATGCGCGGTCAGGAGACTGCAGACAGTGCGCAGTCAGAGGGTCATTGACTATCTACGACTAGAATAACTCGGGATTGTCTAACCCTTTGAACAGGCATATCCCGAGGATCACGGGGATTTCTCCACGTATGAAGACAACTGCCAGGAGGTTAACATGTGTGGTTATCTCTTGATTGCACGTGTTAAGCCTGCGTGGAAGCTAAGTGCGGTTAACAAAACTGCATACTAGCAACTGTCCAAGGCCGTTTCGCATTGGCGCCCTTTTGTTCAGTATAAAAAGGTGGTCAATGTACGATCTAAGGGACGGCTAAGCATACAAGCATTACTAGGAGTCAGAATAGCCTGAAGACTTAGATATAATTAGATAGACATCAATATAGGAGAGATCTTCGCCTATGATCATCTCTTCCTCCCTCTTGTAAACACTTTTTCTTATATAGTGAAATCATAACAGGACGTAGGGCTATTACTCCCACCATCGAGGGCCCGAACCTGTATAATTTCTCTCGTGTCCATACAGATATTATTCATCCTACCTTCCCGGAGGAGCGCTCTGAAAGGCCTCATGACTCACAAATTTGCATAAGATCGACTAAGGACCCCGAGTCCAAATCGTCGACACTTTTATTTTGTATCAAACTTTAATTGGGTCATTTTGGCGCTATGGTAATGTAATATTGGTCCGTGTGACCCGATACTTGTTTTAATTATTTGCATTCAAATATAATGCATTCTGTTGTTGTGAGCTTGCAATGTATCATTCTGAGTGCAACCCACTTGGGCGGTTGCTACCGGATTCCTCAAATGAGGGTCCCACAGAAGTTGGTATCAGAGCAAAGGCTCAACTGTTGGTCATGAACCTTAGATAGACCTTGGCGTCCCTAGAAGCTGAAAGATCGTTAGTTATTTGACTCAGTTTATTTGTCAAAACCTAAGTTGTCTAAGAAAAATATATTATGTCGGTTGTATTTCATTTTAACTCTTAGGTATTTTTGTGTTCTGTCTCCCCATATGGCTTCCGGCAGGAGATTTATTCATGGTGACGAGCTTGAATCATGGGCGCTACTCCTGTGGATGATGCTGCAGTTCCTTGGTGCACGAGATAGCCAGAGACTAGTATACTGCCTTTGGCAGGATGAGGTCGATGGACGACCAGTCGGTTATCATGCCTCGATGAGAGTCGATGAGATCCCCGAGCATGGGATAGGTTCAATGAGACATTAGGCCTACAGAGAAGGACAAGATGATGCCATCCTAGATACTTCCCGTCATGCCCTAGGTACCATCCGACAGTTATACAATGATTACCTTTCAAATTCCCCTTATCGCTTCGTGCCCTATCAGGTTGCCAGGTTGGAGCACGGAGTCGTTCTCCCATCCAATGACCGAGAGGATGCCATTTTGACGAAGACTCGAGATCTTGTTCATGCCTTGGAGATTGGATACACCCGCCTACTTCGTGAGTATGAGCGTGCTCGTGATGATCGCCATTATCTCGAGGGCATGCTTGCAAAGACCCATGCAAGTCTCGAAGAGAAGGAGAAGTAGATTCAAGAGTTAGCCAAATCAAGTGGAGAAAAGGATCTTGATGCTTCGGAGTCCGCTGTCAATAAAAGCCATCCAAGACTAAGGATTACCGCTCACAAGAGAGAGGGAAACTTGAAGGAGTACCTTAGTGGCTTCACACCTTCGTCACGCCGCATTGTTATCAACGGTCATGCACTCGAGCTCCCCAGCACCGCACAAAAGAAGAAGACCCCCAATGGAAAAGGAAAGGAGATTGCCAATATCGACAGCGACATGGATGATGATGAGGACTTGGATCTGGATCTGGTGGATGCGAATGATGACCAGGAGGAGGATCCCGAGGAGGTAGAGCTTTGTGATTCTTCCGATGCCGACGAGTGATCCCAGGCTTCCTTAGGCTTGACTTTTTGTGCCTGCCCCAGTAGACATTAGATTCTTCTTTCGGTGTAGCAGTTGTTCTTAGTTGTGATTGATGGATGCTTGTATGCTGGTTGTTAGATGAAATCTGTAAGCCCGATGAGGCAAATAGCTATGTACTCTACAAAAGCTAATTAATGAAAAAGAATTTTGCATGATCCCATCATTATCCCGTGATTTAATATCAGTACCCTATCATGTCCCTACCTCTGATTCTTTCTGAATCAGTGTCTGTACCCTTGAACTCCTATTTGAATAGGATGGTTAATACGGGTGGAAGACCCCAAGAAGGAGAACCTGAAGGAAACCCCAGCAATGAGAGGGCCATTCCAGGAACAAGAGACCGTGCTAACCCAGACCAACGAGGATCATCATTGACTATGCCACCTAGAGGCAACATTAACGACGTGCTGATATGGATGGAGGAAACAGACAAGAGTCTGCAACCGTGCAAAATCAGATGTTAGGACAGTTAATGCAGCATTTAGCATCTGGACAGGCTGAAGGACCAGCAGTCGGTGTGAAATTGACTGAATTCCAAAAGACACATCCTCCAACCTTCTCAAGTACCAAGGACCCCATCGTGGTAGACTATTGGTTGAGAGATGTGGAAAGAAAGCTGAATACTATTAAGTGCAGTGATTAGGAGAAACTTCTGTATGGATCACATCAACTAGCTGGACCCGCCGCTGCCTGGTGGGAAAATTATCAGACGGTGCACACCAACAGGCATTCAATCACATGGAATGAATTCAAGGAAGAATTTCACAAGTACCATGTTCCGAAAGGCGTTGTTCAAGCAAAACGCCGAGAGTTCATGAATCTAATACAAGGAAACAAGTCCGTCAAACAGTACCTGCACGAGTTCATTCAATTGGCGAGGTACACCCCCGAAGATATTGCAACAGAGGAGAGAAAGATTGATAAATTCTGCGAAGGTCTACAAAACTCTCTGCAGTACCAGTTGTCATCCCATGAGTGTATAGATTTCCATGTTCTGATCAATCGACTGCTCAAAATGGAAGAAAAGAGAGGAGTAATCGAAGAAGATCGAAAGAGAAAGGCCTTGCCCAACCCTTATCAAGGAAGTGCTAGTCGAGGAAGACCGATGCCCGCTTATCGGCCAGCCTTCAGACCGCCACAGAGACCCAAGAGACCTGTGCCAACTACGACACCGCAGTGTACTGGATGCAAAGGAAATCATTTCTTCAAGGATTGTCCCATGAAGAATGTGGAATGCTTCCATTGCGGAAGGAAGGGAAATCGCAAGGACACTTGTCCACTACAACATTGGCCGTTCAACGTTGCCCGAGCTCAAGCCGCAAGACCTCCTATTCCAACTCAAAGCTTCACCAGAGGAATTCCGCCATCCCGAGGAGGAAGAATCCAGAATAGCAGAGCAAGAGGAGCATCTACTGCAGGTCGTGGCAAACTCAACTATGCATCAGCCATTGAAGCAGGAGAAGCATCCGATGTTGTGATCGGTAGGATCTTGATCTATTCTGAGCTTTCAGTTGCATTGTTTGACCCTGTTGCTACCCATTCCTTCTTTTCAAGATCTTTTGTGCTCAGAAATGAGTTACCCATATCTGCATTAGAGTATCCTATCATAATCCAATCCCCCGGGGAAAGAATGCCAGTTGAATCTATCTGTAGAAATATCACCTTTAGTATTGGCAACATAGGATTCCTAGCGAATTTGCTTGTTTTGGACCTTCAAGGGTTAGATGTTATCCTTCGAATGGAGTGGTTAGCGAAACACAAAGGTCAGATGGACTGTGAGAAGAAGGCAATTACCCTGATGAACACTGAAGGAAAGCAAGTCATGTTCTATGCGGAAAGGTCCATCACAAGTGACCAAGTGTACAGTTTGAATAGCATGGGAAAGATTGAGTTTGATGAGGTCCCGATATTATATGAATACCCAGAAGTTTTCCCTAAAGAACTTCCTGGAATGCCACCAGACCGGGAAATAGAGTTCACTATTGAGTTAAAACCTGGATCAGCTCCATATGCAAGAAAGCTTGCACGCATGACGAGTGAAGAGCAAAAGGAGTTGAGAAAGCAAGTGGAGGAATTGGAAAGAAAAGGGTTTATCAGGACGAGTTCCTCACCTTGGGGAGCCCCTGTACTCTTTGCCAAAAAGAAATATGGTAGTCTACGACTCTATGTTGACTACCGAAGACTGAATGACATGACAATCAAGAAAAAGTACCCTCTGCCAAGGATCGACGATCCCTTTGATCAGCTCAGAGGAGCTAAGATATTCTCGAGAATTGACCTGAGATCCGGATATCACCAGTTGAAGATCCGAGAAGAGGACATTCCAAAACTGCATTTATAATGATATATGGACTACATGATTTTACCGTGGTGCCTTTCATTTTAACAAACACACCAGCAGTATTTATGAACTTGATGAACAAGGTCCTCATGGATTTCTTAGACAAGTTTTTCATCATATTTGTCGATGACATCCTTATCTTTTCCGAGTCAGAGGAAAAGCACACACAACGTCTCAGAATAGTGCTAGAAAAGCTTGCAGAACATCAGTTGTATGCCAAATTTGATTAGTGTGCCTTTTGGTTGAAGGAAATCTCTTTCCTAGGCCACATCAAAAACTCAAGCTATCATGGAGTGGAAGCAACCGAAAACTGTAACTGAAGTGAGAAGTTTCCTAGGACTAGCCGTTTATTACTGAAGGTTTGTCGAAGGATTTTCCAAGATTACTATGCCACTCACCAAGCTGCTGAAGAAAGATGTTCCATTCGACTGGACTGAGGAGTGTGAAAATAGCTTTGAAGAGCTGAAAAAGATATTGACAACCGCACCCATTCTTACGTTGCCAGACAATAGGAAGGACTTTGAAGTTTATTGTGACGCATCAAAGAAAGGACTAGGTTGCATCCTTATGCAAGAAGGAAGAGTGGTAGCTTATGCATCAAGACAATTACGACCACATGAGGAGAACTACCCAACGCACAATTTGGAATTGGCCGCCGTTGTTCATGTACAATAGATTTGGCTACACTATCTGCTAGGGAATAGATGTGAAATCTATACTGACCACAAGAGTCTGAAGTATATCTTCACCCAGCAAGAGTTGAATATGAGGCAGCGAAGATAGTTAGAATTGATTAAGGATTATGACCTTGGAATACATTACCACCCCGGCAAAGCAAACGTGGTTGCAGATGCTTTAAGCAGAAAGTCCTACTGTAATCAAGTAAAGGCCTTGGAAGTGCCGCCCCAATTGCTCAAAGATTTCAAAAAGTTGAGCTTAGAGTTTGTTGAGCAAGGGACCATCACTACCTTAAGGGTGGACTGCAAACTCCAAGATCAAATTCGGAAGGCCCAAGAAACCGATCAGAATGTTTAGAAGATGAAAGAGGATATGAAGTGTGGAGATGCAATCAACCTTCATGAGGATGAGCAAGGAATTATATGGTATCACAATCGAATTTGTGTCCCAGACAACAGAGAAATCAAGGACATAATATTGCAAGAAGCTCGTTGTGCCCCTTACTCTGTCCACCCAGGAAGTACAAAGATGTACAAGGACCTGAAGGATCAATTTTGGTGGAAAGGAATGAAGAAAGAAGTTGTGGAGTTTGTAGCTTCATGTGACACCTGTCAAAGGGTAAAACTAGAGCATCAAAAGCCAGTAGGATCACTACAAGCCCTACCAACCCCTGAATGGAAGTGGGATGAAATTGGAATGGACTTTATAGTTGGATTGCCAAGAACCCAAAGAGGATATGATTCTATATGGGTTATAGTCGACAGATTAATGAAAGTAGCTCACTTTCTACCAGGGAAGACCCAGTATACAACTAGTAAGCTAGCAGAGTTGTATCTTACTAGAGTTGTCGTTCTGCACGGAGTACCAAAGACAATTGTTTGAAACAGAGGAGTGCAATTCATATCAAAATTTTGGGAAGAATTGCAAAAGTCCTTGGGTACAAAACTGAAGTTTAGTACCGCTTACCACCCACAGACTAGAGGCCAAACAGAGAGAGTGAATCAGATTCTAGAAGACATGTTGAGAGTGTCTGCTTTGGACTATGGAAATTCTTGGGAACAATTCCTACCATACGCAGAGTTTACATACAACACCCCAGATTTTGCCACTCCTTTAACATGCCAGTCAGTGCATCTCCACTGAATTCCTCGGATATCTCGACCCCATCTCAGATTAAACCCCAGATCAATCCCCAAGCCTTAACCTATTTTGACCTTTTATCTTAGGATTATGATCCAAGGTATGCCACTACCTTAATTTAAAAACTTGGCAACTGAACTCCACTGTTTAAGCCATTTTCGCATTTTAGTCTAAAAGTGTTTCAAATTGATCCTTTTCATATTTTCCCAGAAGCCTGAAAAGGCTAAAAGCCGCAAATCAACCCCAAACCTTGATCTGATTCAGGGAATATCTCCCAACTGCTATTCTGAACAAAATCTTCTTCTGAGAGAACCTCAAAATCTCATCCTAAACCCCACATTGTAGCCTCGACAAAATCAAGACTCTAATAACCCTAATTACCCTAACTGCCCTGTTTTCGTTTTGCTCAAAACCTGATAAAAAACACCAGATTGTACGTTTGTCCTTGTAAACCTGCTTTCTGAATTTAGTAAACCCAATTGGCAAAATCAGTTTTAGCCGACACCAAGTATATTGCCAGATTTACAATTAAATTCAAGAACCGAGTTCCAGAAATTGCAAATCGGTCCAAACTTCTTTTCCAGCCCCTCTTTTCGACCAAACCACAGGCGTTCCACCAGGACCAGGCCAGTAGCTATTTCGACAAGAGGTGGCGCCGCGATCTTCGCTGCCGGCCAGTGCTCGTTTCCTCTAGCACTCGTGTCCGTTGTGCCCGCGCGAGGTACACGCATCGCAGCTGGACCGGGCACCATAGCAACGACCGATGACCTATAGTTGCAGCAGTGCCGTCTCGATTTGCTCGCACGCGTGCCTGCAGCTGTCAGGAGCTTTTTGCCACATTGCCGCCATGCCGAGCCCTGCCATCACGTTGCCCTGCTCCAGCAACGATCTTGTGTGATCTTCTTCTCTGGCAGAATCGTGGCAGCCACTGCAGCATCCGAACGCTGCTGCACGCCGTCTCGATCCTGCCACCATCACCAATCACACCGTATTGAGCCCGATTCGCTTCAAGTCTCGAGAGCCCCAACCACTGCCTATAAAAGCCCTCCCCCTCGCCCAGAACTTCCTCACAACTCCAGCAACCACTAAGTCCCAGTTCTCTCACATTTCTTCTTCGTCCCCAGTGAGCTAGTGAGGAGGAGCTCGGTGCTAGCTCAAATCATTGTACCATCCTCCAATAGAACCTCACCAGTGAGTACCCCTCACCTATTTCTCTGTGCTGTAGCATTTAATTGAACTCCGGTAACCCCTAACGCCAGTGAACGCCGGAATCCCTTATTGCCCTATTCTAGCAATGCAGTTCGATTTAGCCAGAATTAGCTCTTTCATTAATAGAACTTTATGATCAGTAGATCCTTCCTAGCAAGTCCATACTGTTAAATTTCTAATTGAGCTCGAATTGGAGCTTTTCCCTGTTTTCGCATGCCGCCGGCGATTGGCTCACGTCGCCAGGCCGCACCACCGATTCCCCGACCAAATTAGCCCTACCAGAAGGTCCCCCTCACTGCCCTAATACTCTCGCCGTGAGCGATTGACTGCCTAAGCTTTGTGCCAGAATCGCCCAATTCATTGTGTTCTTCTCCGACGCAGTTCACCAGAAATTCGTCTCCAGCCACCGCCGTCGACGCCACCTTGTCCAGTACCTTCACCTCAACCTCCTGAGCATATCCCTCTACCACCCCGACCTCTGGTTCTGTTCAAAATCACGAGTTTAAGCCATGCGAAAAATCTATCCAGTACATGTGCTGTGCCGTGTCGCCACCATATTTCCTCGCCGCCGTTCAACACCATCCGGCCACCTCAGCCTTCGAAACCACCACCACTATATTCCTGTTGCCTTCTCTTGTCTCCCAGACATAGTTGGCGAAGCAATTGAAGTCTTGAATCAACTCCACAGGTATGCCCTAGCTCCTGTTCATGCCAAGTCTATGTCAGCCCATGTCAGCCAGTGGCATTAGCCCTGTTTGATCCCTTCTGGTTGAGCAAATAAATTCTACTTTGTCCACTGAACTTATGGAGCCATGTTCTACATTTTCTTCTACTGCCGCATCTTGAGAAAACCCCTCTAAAGCCAACTTAAGGCCATGTCTGGCCTTGAACTGAATGTCAACCCTTCGACATTTGACGTTTTAGAGCCAATCTCTTTGAGCTACAGTCAAGTATCTTTGACCCGATCTTCTCTCCTGCATGCATGTCTATATACTGTACACAAGTATTTTCTGTATGCTTCTGTAGTGCGATGTGTTGAGTTGTCTCATTGTTTGTGTGCGAGAGTAGAGCAAGAAGCAAAAGAGAAAACAGAAGTCTTCGAAGAACCCTTAGAGCCGTCAGACCTCACACTGCAAGGCAAGTCTCTAACCTTGATCATGCCTCTCCCAGTATTTTGAGTAAACTAGATTAATTTCCATTTTAAAGTATATGCATGCTCTATGTTCAAATTAAGTACTATGTTGGAAGAATGTGAATAGATATGACCTAAATCCTTGTAAAGCCCCGCATGTTCGTATATTCATGCACCCTAGTCAACCTAGGATATTGTGTTTAGGCTAAGCTTATGCTTAACTATATGTGTTAAGTGCTAAATGGTCATGTGTATGAGAAGTGTGCTTGAAACCTCTTTTGTGAAACAAAATGTGATTAGAATCGATAGTGAGGATGGTTTGAATGGTTGGTGCTGTGTGCACATCGGGAATGTGAATAGCTCCTCACTAAAGATTCATAAGGACAAGAACTTTGTGTTGTACTTCTATGCGGTATGAAAAACATACCAACCACTTGCCCGGTATGGGATGGGCGCAACATAGTAGTTTTCTCGGTATTAGTTTTTCCCTGCAGTGGTTGTCGATCCGGTTTCTCGAGCGGAAACTGGTGGGCCACAGAGGGCCACAAGTGGTGTGAGCTAATGAGTGGATCAGGAGTATTGCAGGAAGACACCCTACGCCAGGATTTGAGTCATGCGCGGCTAAATCCATAGGCTATGTGTCTCGCGGGACCATAGTCAAAGGCTAGGTAGATTTGGCTGTGGGGAGTACTCACAACGGTAATTAGGACTGGAATGTCCGTTTACCGGGCAGGGAATTGTTAATGCTAGGATTGCAAACTGTTGTGTGATCTCCGCCTTGTCACATGCGTAAAAGTCGCATGGAGAGGTACCGACTTGAAAGCTGAGTGATCGGTGGATTAAGGTGGTACACCTTTCGCAATGTTATAAAAAGTATCAGATACTCTGAGCTCCCTGGTCATGGAGTCTGCGCACAAGTAGCTTTTGGAAAGGTTTTCCCTAATATTGATTAAAGTGACAACTCATGAAAGACCATCACGCATAACAATATCTAAAAGCTTAGTTTAGGACTTTAAAAGTCTCACTTTTCAAAATAAAACCCTTTCTCAAAATCTTTAGATTGAAAATCTATTCTATCCTTATCTACAAACCAAAGAGCACATCTCTTGGAAATTCCCCTCATCTATATGCCTGCATTCTTAAATTGAGACTTGTTGAGCACCATATGGACAACGTGCTCACCCTTGCTTTTGCAAACAAATTTAGAAGAAGGATTTGTTGATCCCGACTCCTACGGTCTTGAACCCAATGCGGAAGAAGAAGAATCCATCCCCGAAGATCCAGCATACTAGAGGGTCACTCACCAAGTGGAGTCTGATGTGGAGGAAGCCCATGCAACACCGCTGCCGATGAATGCTGAAGTCGTATTGCTTATTGTTTTTATCTTTTGTGCCGACCTTTGTGTCGAAGAAAATTCTTATTTTGTATGAAACTGTAATTGCATCATTTTGACGCTATGGTAATGTAATATTGGTCCTTGTGACCCGGTACTTGTTTTAATTATTTGCATTGAAATATAATGCATTCTGTAGTTGTGGGCTTGCAATGTATCATTCTGAGTGCAACCCACCTGGGCGGTTACCACTGGATTCCTCAAATGAGGGTCCTACACAGGCCCCCGGAGTGACCCCCGGAACCGTTGAGGGAGGTCCCTCGCTGTGGAGATCCCGCGATGGTGTCGGTGCAGTCCCTGGCATAATGGCTCCCACTCACCCGGGGACCACCTCTGGCACGGTCGTCTGGATCGGCGGGGCGGGACTGACTCTCGGTGCGAGGAAAGCTCCCGGCGCGAAATGTGCCACCCTGTCCCAGAATGGTTCCCGGCGCGAGGTAAGCTCCTGGCAGCGGGCAAGCTCCGGGTGTGGGGTAAGTGTAACACCCTGAGTTAGGGGTGAAAATTTCCTTTTTCATAAATAGCATGCATGCATGTATCTGTAGTAATAGCCAGATCAGTTTCTATCTCAAGCCCTAAAATCTCCAAAATCTATCCTGTGATCTCAAATCAAGATCAGATTATTCAGATATGATCTATCAGTTACTTTGAACTTAAAAGTCTTTAGAACCTAGATCCAATTCTATCTCTAACTCCCAGAATTATCAACTTCTTCTGTTTTCGAAAACAGAAATACCTTATATTACCCAAATACCCTAAGTTTCAGAAATACAGATTTAATCAAAATCTTGACCAAGTTCAGACCAGATTATTCCTGGAATATGATCATGGGTATGTCAATACCTTAATATAAAAAGTTGACAGCCAGATTTCATCATCTAGACTCTTTTCACAAATCAGTCGAAGAGTTATCGCAAATTAGTCCTTATCTGATATCTGAAAACCCAAAAAGGCTAAAATCTCCAGATTAACTCCAAACTCAAAATTTCTTCGGCAAATCTTCTCAAAATGCTATTTGCCACAAGTTTCTCTTCTGTGCAGATATCAAAATGGAACCCTAAATGCCAGAACTCGAGATCGACAAAACTTAAACCTTATTTTACCCTAAATTACCCTATTTACAGTTTGTATCAAAAACTATTTAAATGTATCAAATTTTAACATTTACCTTTGCCAAATACCTTGTTGAATATAATTTACCAGATTAATGAAATCAATTTCAGTTTAAACTATCCGGAATTCTAGATTTGCATTTCAGTCCAAATCAGGAAATCAAATATTGCAAATTAGCCCAATTTCGACTAGGCCAACTGCTGTACACGACCAGAGATTGCCGTGGTTGCCATGCGCCGTGCACGCTCGCCGCCGGCCAAGTTCCGCTTGCATTTGTGCTCGTGCATGCTTGCTCTTCCTGTTGCACACGCGTCAGTGTCTCAGCCATCGCCGTGGCAGCGCCGCTGCAACGTCGACGACCAGCGCCTGCTTCCCCGCGCGACCAGCAGTGACTGTTGTCAGCATCTTCTTGCCACGTCGCTTGCCTTGCCAGCCGTTGTCGCCACCGCTTTGCACCGCCCGACATGGTTGAGTCCCAATGTAGCACAGCTTTGTCTCGCCAGTGCGCCGTCGCGTCACCGTTCGCCGTTGCTACACCTGCGCCCGGCAACTCATATCAACTGACATCAAATTCAATGCAGTTTAATCCTTGCAAGCTTCTCCCACTGCTCTATTTAAGCCACCAGTACCCTGTGTCATCTCCTCTTCCCCAGGACTTAACCAAATTCTCAAACTTCTTCACTGTCGTCGTCTTCTCCGGCGAGCTGTCGAAGAGCTTCACGGTGCCAGCACACTACGCAGCACCTTCTGTCAAATTAAACGCATCAGTAAGTTTCCCTAATCTCCCTCATTGTGCTGTACCATCTAATTGAGTTATATTGCATTCAGTCGCCGGTGATCGCCGGAATTCCCGATTGCCCTGTTCCGGCAATGCAGACCAAATCACTTCGAATTAGCCCTCGATCCTGTGAAGCAAATTGATCTGTGAGCTTTAATTAGCAAGCCTAAGCATCCAGATCCCCAGGTTGAGCTCGAATCGAAGGTATCCCCAAATTCAAGCTCTAGCAGTCGCCGGCGATCGTCGCCAGGCCTCTCCAGTGATCCTCCGGCCAATACAATTGTACCAGAAGCTTCCCTATACCTCCTAGATGCTCTCCAAGCAAGGAATTAAGCTCTTGTTGCCTGTAGCAGAAACCCCCAAATCCAGAGTTTCTTCTCCGGCGCCGATGACCGGAAAGCTTGTTCCAGCCATTTCAGCCCTCGAAACCTTGTCATTTAGATGTGCCTTAGCCTCCTGAGTATTTTTGTCTTCTAGCCCGACACCTAGATCGGCCTAGATTGGAAGATATAGCTTTGCCAAGTTTTTGTCCAGAACTGATCTAGTGCAGCCATTTCATCTTTGTTCATCATCAAATTTCTTCCTTTCCAGCCATTTCTTGCCCTAGATCCTGTTGACTTAATTGTTCCTGTTACTCAAGCCTACCTCCCAGACAAAGTGGTGCATCATTTGGAGCTCCATATCAAAAGTTATGCTAAGCCCTAGTTTTTGGCATTGTCAACTCTATGCCAGAGCTTGCCAGCCAGTGGCATTGACCTTGTTTACCCACTTCTGGTTGTATAATTTGAAAACCACTTTGTCCACTGAATTTGTAGAGTTGTGATCTACATTTTCTTCTACTACCACAACTTGAGATAAGCACTCTAGCTTTTCTTAAAGCTATGTCCAAGCTTTGATCCGAATGTCGATCTGTTGACATTCGCTGTCTTGATTAAACCAGCCACAAAATTGTTATCCCTATTGCAAACCTGAAACCCTAAGATTATCTAATCACCATCCTTAGCCCAAATTCCTTGAAACCCTAGAATCTCGACTCAGTTCAGTTTGCAGTTCAACTTATCTCCAGTTTAGTTCAATCATTCTTGTTAAGCATTTCTGCATATAAGTCATAAAACATTTTAAATATTATAAGTAATTATTGTGTGATTGTTTGTCGTCGAGCAGATTCAGAAGCTGACTTTGAAGATTTTGCTGTTGATCCGTCATCAACTGCTGTATTTTACGACGCGGAAGGCAAGTCATATCCTTGGTCATCTTGAACCTATATTTTAAATGTTGCTATAATATAACCTTGAAAATAGGCCATATTGCATGTGAAAGATTGAGAATGGTTGATTTATGAATTGGCAGTACTAGACTGGTTATCTGTGAAATGTGAAATAAACAAGTTTTGAGCCATGAACTATTATATGTATCAATATACTTATATTCATGAAATAAAACCCCTAGCCGTGACCAGAAAAATGGTATGGATGGCTGTAGCACTGGAGCTGCTAGACTGCAAAGGAATGCAGGCACTGAAGGTGCAGGGTTGTGGATGGTCTGGTCACTGGCATATAAGGACTAGAACCTTGTGTTGTGCGTCTAGTGGCATGAACAACGTGCTAACCGCAAGCCTGGTATGGGACAGGCCTGAACAAGTAATTATGTGGATCGCACATGAAACCCCTGCATGAGATGTGTAGTGATGCACGATAAACACGGAGTGCGGCTCCCACACATATCACTGAAGGTGATCAAGCACGCTGACCCAGTAATGGGAATAAGCAAAGGGGTGGATGTTTGGATACAACCTGCCACAACTATGCCTCGCTGAGAGCCACAGGGTCGGGGGTGAATTGTGAGTAAAACATAACAAAAGTTCTTGTTATTTCCACCTTGCCGCTCACAGTATGAAGTGAGTCAGGGGTCCAATCATTTTGTTATGATAGGAAAGGTTTGAAAGTGGAATATCTTGCGGGTAAATTGGTACCTCTCTGCAGAGTTAAAACGTATTCGAATACTCCGAGCTCCCGGGTTTATAGGAGTCTGCTGCGGTGGATTAAATCCACGGGGTGTGACACAAGTACTATTTTCTAAATAAAATATGTTTAAATCAAGATTACCCAAATGACATGTGTTGTCATGATAAGGAGTGCTGCCGTGGGCTGTCGTGTGTCGACGTGTCGCGGTAGTGCTATAATCTAGTGAACATGAATGATGATGATATATTATGAAAAGTGCTGCCATAAGATGAGATGAGAAAGGAAAAGATTATTTTACAAATATCCATAATTCTTGACTAGTCTAGGTTCATATCATCACTACTATATGTATCTACTCTTACCTATGACTTGCTGAGTACGTAAGTGCTCACCCTTGCAACATTCAACTCAATAGATGGAGCCTACTTTGATCAAGATGATGGCACGGAGTACTACGTGGATCCAGAAGGAGGAGAATCAGTTCCGCCAGAACCCTGAAGTGTGTTGTTCTGCCATCAACTTCTTTTGTGGGAGGGTCACCTATCTTCTGCTGTGTAGTTAAATAATTTGCTAAACCCTGAATGCCTTGTAGGCATTGTAATCCTCTTTATGTAATATTAAGGCCAGCAGGCCACACTGCTTAATATTTTGTGAGTACTCTGTTGCAATGTAATATACTCCTGTGTTTGACTCATCCTGGGAAGTCAAAGGTTTGTGGTTTGGGACTAGCTGCAGCGAGCTAGGTCTCTACAGGAGTAGTCGTTGTCCCAGTTTCGGGGCGCGACAAGAAAAGTTGGTATCAGAGCAACATGAGAACTTGACTGTAGGACGACACCTTTAGGAAATTGGCCGTGCCAGGAAGACGTAATTTATTTAGAAACTATTTGTGGAAATTTTATTTTGGTAAAAATAATGAGTTTTGTAGCTCTTGAAAAACCTTTATTTCAAAATTTTATTTGGATTTTCTAAAATTCGGTAAGATTGTGAGAGTGCGTTCTGTTGTTTCAGAGTGTCTTAGAGGTTGGTGTAGACAGAGCTAGTGGATGCTCTTAATAGCTTTGTGATTCGCTGTTGCTTTTGCAATGGTTAATTTGTGTATTATGGCTAATAGCCTAAGTAATTTTATGCATTAAAGTAGTTGCATTAATTTCTGCATTGCTGTCTTAGTTGGCCTTAGTTAGTTAGGATCGTCTAAACTTTTTCAGAGCCACCATGGTTGACACCAGAAGGAGATCTCGAAGTGGAAGAGAAGATATAGGTCAGACTCCGCAGGAAGAAGAAACTATGACAAGAGACCCTTTGTTTCAGCAAGGATCTCAGAGTTCCAATCCACCTCAGAATGAACAACCCAGTCTTCAGGAAATTTTGTTGTCAATGGAGAAAAGTCGACAGGAAGCTCAGATAGCTCATACCCAGTTGTTAGCTCAGATAGTTCAGAAACTGCCTACTGGAACAACAGAAGGAACTACTTCTGCTGTAGGAGCGAGATTAATAGATTTCCAAAAGACCCGTCCACCAACATTCTCTAGTGCGACCGATCCTATGGTTGCCGATGATTGGTTACGGGATATCGAGAGGAAACTGGACACGGTTCGATGCAGCGAACGAGAGAAAGTTTTGTTTGGATCTCATCAGTTATCAGGAGCTGCAGCCGCATGGTGGATGAATTACCAGGAAGCCCATCTTGATAAAGATAATATTTCTTGGAGGGAATTTAAGGATCAATTTCAGAAATTTCATATACCTACTGGTGTTATGGCAGCTGAGCGGCGGGAATTTCGGAATTTAACTCAAGGAAGTAAGTCAGTTACTGAGTATCTACACCAATTCACTCATTTGGCTCGATACGCACCTGGAGATGTGGATACTGAAGAGAAGAAGATAGAGCGCTTCGCAGAAGGACTTCAACACTATTTACAGTATCAAATTGCTTCTCATGAACTTACAGAATTTCAAACCCTAGTGAACAGAGCTTTAAAGGTAGAAGAAAAGAAGAATATGGGAGAAGAAAGCCGAAAGAGGAGGATGTTCCAGCAAACACGACCGCAGCCAAATCCAATCAGAGGAAGAGTTCCTATCACTCCCAATTTCCGACCATCTTATCAGAATCCCAGACCAGCAACGACATTGTGCCCCAACTGCCGTGGAAATCATTCTCATAAGGATTGCCCTCATCCTCGTGTTGAGTGTTATCATTGTGGACAGCGTGGGCACCGTAAAGAATTCTGTCCTTGGATACAACTTCCGATGTCCATTGCTAGATCTCAAGCAGGAACACAGCCAGTAGTAACCAGAGCATCACCATCGCAGAATTTTAGAGGAAATTCAGCAGGAAGAGGAGGAAACATGGCTAATCGAGGAAGAGGAAGAAGTAGAGCACCAGCTGCAACCCAAGGAGGAAGATTAAACTATACTTCAATTCAAGAAGCGGGCAACGCCAACGACATTCTTCTAGGTAGATTTCTGATTCAATCTGCATCTGCCTTAATATTGTTTGATCCTGGTGCTACGAATTCATTCATGTCAAAAGCATTTGCATCTGAAGTTGAAATGCATATAGACCAAGTACCACTAGAGTACTCTATGGTAATACAAACTCCAGGGGCTAGATTATCTGTTTACTCGATCTGCCCAAATGTAACTTTCATTATAGAAGGGGTAGAATTTGAGGCAAATCTACTAGTTCTAGAACTACAAGGTCTAGACATTATTTTGGGAATGGATTGGTTATCCCAACATAAAGGTCTAGTAGATTGTGAAGAGAAAACTCTTAGTCTTGTCAGTAGCCAAGGGGAGAGAGTTCTATTCTATGCAGAAAGATCATCAGTCAAGAAACCGCTAAGATCTATTCAAGCATTGCAAAAGTTATGCCTGGAACAAGTGCCTGTAGTACAACAATATTCTGATGTGTTTCCAGAAGAACTTCTAGGAATGCCACCTGACAGAGAAATAGAATTCAGTATTGAGCTTAAACCAGGAGTAGCACCTATAGCAAAACGTCCCTATAGGATGCCAGTTACAGATTTGGAGGAGCTCAAGAATCAACTCGAAGACTTGGAGAACAAAGGATTTATCAAACCCAGTGCTTCACCATGGGGAGCCCCAGTTTTGTTTGTGAGGAAGAAAGACGGAACTCTACGAATGTGTGTAGATTACCGAGCTTTGAATGAAGTCACTATTAAAAACAAGTATCCCTTACCAAGAATTGATGACTTGTTCGATCAGCTTCGAGGAGCCAAAGTATTTTCCAAGATAGATTTGAAATCTGGATATCATCAGCTAAAGATCAAGAAAGAAGATATACCGAAGACTGCTTTCACTACCAGATATGATTTATATGAGTTTACAGTAGTACCTTTTGGCTTGACCAATGCTCCGGCAGCTTTCATGAATGTCATGAACAGTACATTTATGGATTTTCTTGACAAGTTTGTCATAGTATTCATAGATGACATTCTGATATATTCCAAGAGTACAGAAGAACATGAGCAACACTTACACCTAGTCTTGGAAAGGCTACGAGAGAGGCAATTTTATGCCAAGTTTGATAAATGTGAATTTTGGATGTCAAGAATTTCATTTCTTGGACATGTGTTGACAGCAGAAGGAATTTCAGTGGATTCAGCTAAAATCTCTGCAATCAAGGAGTGGAAGCAACCTACCTCAGTTTCAGAGATTAGAAGTTTCTTGGGATTAGCAGGGTATTATAGAAGATTCATTGAAGGATTTTCCCAAATTGCCAAACGTCTTACAAACCTGCTAAAGAAGGATGTTGCATTTGAATGGACCACCAAGTGCGAGGAGAGTTTTCAGAAGCTGAAGCAGAAATTGACAACAACACCAGTCCTCACCCTGCCAGACAGCAAAGAAGATTTTGTAGTTTACTGTGATGCTTCAAAGCAAGGAATAGGCTGTGTGTTAATGTAGCAAGGTCAAGTAGTGGCTTATGCATCACGTCAATGGAGACCACATGAGGAAAATTATCCGACCCATGATTTGGAGTTAGCAGCAGTAGTACATGCTTTAAAGATATGGCGGCATTATCTCATTGGACATAAGTGTGAGATCTTTACAGATCATAAAAGCCTCAAGTATATTTTCACACAGACAGAGCTCAACATGCGTCAACGACGATGGCTGGAATTGATCAAAGACTATGATCTTAGTATTCAGTACCATCCAGGGAAAGCTAATGTAGTGGCTGATGCCCTAAGCAGAAAAGTTTACAACCTACAAGGAATGGCTATGTTGAAGAACCCTTACCTACAACAAGAGTTGCAGAATCATCAAGTGGAGATAGTACCGCAGGGAACGGTAGCTACTTTAACAATAAGATCTCAACTTGAAGAACAAATAGGAAATGCCCAGAAGGAAGATGAAGAAATTTGTAAGATCAAGAGTCGAATCAAGTTAGGAAAGGATCAAGGCTTTATTGAAGATAACCAAGGGATTGTATGGTATCGAGGAAGAATCTGTGTACCTCAACACGCAGATCTTAAGGAAATAATTCTCCATGAAGCACATAAAACTCCATACTCAATACACCCTGGTAACACAAAGATGTATCAAGATTTGAAGACCAGATTCTGGTGGGATAATATGAAGAGAGAGATTGCAGAGTATATTGCAAACTGTGATACATGTCGACGAGTTAAAGCAGAACACCAGAAAATAACAGGAAAGCTACAACCTCTACCAATACCATTATGGAAATGGGAAGAAATTGGTATGGATTTCATTACAGGATTACCTAAAACTCACGGAGGATATGATTCCATATGGGTTATTGTGGACAGAGTTACTAAAGTAGCTCACTTCATACCGGTCAAAAAGATTTATGATGGCAGTAAATTAGCAGAGTTATACATGCAAAGAATAGTGGTTTGCATGGTATTCCTAAGAAGATAGTCTCAGATCGTGGAACCCAGTTTACCTCCAAATTTTGGAATAGACTGCATGAAACCCTAGGAACCCAGTTGGACTTCAGTACTGCATATCATCCACAGACGGGAGGACAGACAGAAAGGGTCAACCAAATCCTAGAAGATCTTCTAAGAGCTTGTATACTAGATTATGGAACATCATGGGACAAATGTTTACCATTTGCAGAATTTACATATAATAACAGTTATCAAGCTAGTATACAGATGGCACCATTTGAAGCTTTATATGGACGTAAATGCAGAACTCCATTGCATTGGAATGAGCCAGGAGAACGAAAAGTCATAGGACTAGAGATAGTAGAAGAAGCAGAAGCTCATGTCAGACTCATCAGAGAAAGGTTGAAAACAGCACAATCACGACAAAAGAGTTATGCAGATAAACGACGAAGAGAATTATCATTTGAACCAGGAGATTTTGTGTATCTCAAGGTCACACCATTCAAAGGATTACAAAGATTCCAAGTGAAAGGAAAGTTATCTCCAAGATACATTGGACCATTTAAGATAATCAAGAGAAAGGGAGAAGTATCATATAAATTGGAATTACCTGAGGGATTAGCAGGAGTGCATGATGTGTTTCATGTCTCTCAGCTCCGGAAATGTTTGAAGGAACCTACTGACCAGATATATGTTCAAGATGTGCCATTACAGAAGAATCTCACTTATCTTGAGCACCCAATCAGAATCCTAGCCACTGATGAACGTCAGCTCAGAAGGAAGAAAATCAGATTGTGTTAAGTTCAATGGAAGAATCATTCAGAGCAAGAGGCTACTTGGGAGAAGGAAGAAGATCTTAAGCAAACCTATCCTTATCTTTTTCTGTCTTAGGTAAATCTCGGGGCGAGATTTCTTTAAGGAGGGTAGATCTGTAACACCCTGAGTTAGGGGTGAAAATTTCCTTTTTCATAAATAGCATGCATGCATGTATCTGTAGTAATAGCCAGATCAGTTTCTATCTCAAGCCCTAAAATCTCCAAAATCTATCCTGTGATCCCAAATCAAGATCAGATTATTCAGATATGATCTATCAGTTACTTTGAACTTAAAAGTCTTCAGAACCTAGATCCAATTCTATATCTAACTCCCAGAATTATCAACTTCTTCTGTTTTCAAAAACAGAAATACCTTATATTACCCAAATACCCTAAGTTTCAGAAATACAGATTTAATCAAAATCTTGCCCAAGCTCAGACCAGATTATTCCTGGAATATGATCATGGGTATGTCAATACCTTAATATAAAAAGTTGACAGCCAGATTTCATCATCTAGACTCTTTTCACAAATCAGTCCAAGAGTTATCGCAAATTAGTCCTTATCTGATATCTGAAAACCCAAAAAGGCTAAAATCTCCAGATTAACTCCAAACTCAAAATTTCTTCGGCAAATCTTCTCAAAATGCTATTTGCCACAAGTTTCTCTTCTGTGCAGATATCAAAATGGAACCCTAAATGCCAGAACTCGAGATCGACAAAACTTAAACCTTATTTTACCCTAAATTACCCTATTTTCAGTTTGTATCAAAAACTATTTAAATGTATCAAATTTTAACATTTACCTTTGCCAAATACCTTGTTGAATATAATTTACCAGATTAATGAAATCAATTTCAGTTTAAACTTTCCAGAATTCTAGATTTGCATTTCAGTCCAAATCGGGAAATCAAATATTGCAAATCAGCCCAATTTCGACCAGGCCAACTGCTGTACACGACCAGAGATTGCCGTGGTTGCCATGCGCCGTGCACGCTCGCCGCCGGCCAAGTTCCGCTTGCATTTGTGCTCGTGCATGCTTGCTCTTCCTGTTGCGCACGCGTCAGTGTCTCAGCCATCGCCGTGGCAGCGCCGCTGCAACGTCGACGACCAGCGCCTGCTTCCCCGCGCGACCAGCAGTGACTGTTGTCAGCATCTTCTTGCCACGTCGCTTGCCTTGCCAGCCGTTGTCGCCACCGCTTTGCACCGCCCGACATGGTTGAGTCCCAATGTAGCACAGCTTTGTCTCGCCAGTGCGCCGTCGCGTCACCGTTCGCCGTTGCTACATCTGCGCCCGGCAACTCATATCAACTGACATCAAATTCAATGCTGTTTAATCCTTGCAAGCTTCGCCCACTGCTCTATTTAAGCCACCAGTACCCTGTGTCATCTCCTCTTCCCCAGGACTTAACCAAATTCTCAAACTTCTTCACTGTCGTCGTCTTCTCCGGCGAGCTGTCGAAGAGCTTCACGGTGCCAGCACACTACGCAGCACCTTCTGTCAAATTAACCGCATCAGTAAGTTTCCCTAATCTCCCTCATTGTGCTGTACCATCTAATTGAGTTATATTGCATTCAGTCGCCGGTGATCGCCGGAATTCCCGATTGCCCTGTTCCGGCAATGCAGACCAAATCACTTCGAATTAGCCCTCGATCCTGTGAAGCAAATTGATCTGTGAGCTCTAATTAGCAAGCCTAAGCATCCAGATCCCCAGGTTGAACTCGAATCGAAGGTATCCCCAAATTCAAGCTCTACCAGTCGCCGGCGATCGTCGCCAGGCCTCTCCAGTGATCCTCCGGCCAATACAATTGTACCAGAAGCTTCCCTATACCTCCTAGATGCTCTCCAAGCAAGGAATTAAGTTCTTGTTACCTGTAGCAGAAACCCCCAAATCCAGAGTTTCTTCTCCGGCGCCGATGACCGGAAAGCTTGTTCTAGCCATTTCAGCCCTCGAAACCTTGTCATTTAGATGTGCCTTAGCCTCCTGAGTATTTTTGTCTTCTAGCCCGACACCTAGATCGGCCTAGATTGGAAGATATAGCTTTGCCAAGTTTTTGTCCAGAACTGATCTAGTGCAGCCAGTTCATCTTTGTTCATCATCAAATTTCTTGCTTTCCAGCCATTTCTTGCCCTAGATCCTGTTGACTTAATTGTTCCTGTTACTCAAGCCTACCTCCCAGACAAAGTGGTGCATCATTTGGAGCTCCATATCAAAAGTTATGCTAAGCCCTAGTTTTTGGCATTGTCAACTCTATGCCAGAGCTTGCCAGCCAGTGGCATTGACCTTGTTTACCCACTTCTGGTTGTATAATTTGAAAACCACTTTGTCCACTGAATTTGTAGAGTTGTGATCTACATTTTCTTCTGCTACCACAACTTGAGATAAGCACTCTAGCTTTTCTTAAAGCTATGTCCAAGCTTTGATCCGAATGTCGATCTGTTGACATTCGCTGTTTTGATTAAACCAGCCACAAAATTGTTATCCCTATTGCAAACCTGAAACCCTAAGATTATCTCATCACCATCCTTAGCCCAAATTCCTTGAAACCCTAGAATCTCGACTCAGTTCAGTTTGCAGTTCAACTTATCTCCAGTTTAGTTCAATCATTCTTGTTAAGCATTTCTGCATATAAGTCATAAAACATTTTAAATATTATAAGTAATTATTGTGTGATTGTTTGTCGTCGAGCAGATTCAGAAGCTGACTTTGAAGATTTTGCTGTTGATCCGTCATCGACTGCTGTATTTTACGACGCGGAAGGCAAGTCATATCCTTGGTCATCTTGAACCTATATTTTAAATGTTGCTATAATATAACCTTGAATATAGGCAATATTGCATGTGAAAGATTGAGAATGGTTGATTTATGAATTGGCAGTACTAGATTGGTTATCTGTGAAATGTGAAATAAACAAGTTTTGAGCCATGAACTATTATATGTATCTATATACTTATATTCATGAAATAAAACCCCTAGCCGTGACCAGAAAAATGGTATGGATGGCTGTAGCACTGGAGGTGCTAGACTGCAAAGGAATGCAGGCACTGAAGGTGCAGGGTTGTGGATGGTCTGGTCACTGGCATATAAGGACTAGAACCTTGTGTTGTGCGTCTAGTGGCATGAACAACGTGCTAACCGCAAGCCTGGTATGGGACAGGCCTGAACAAGTAATTATGTGGATCGCACATGAAACCCCTGCATGAGATGTGTAGTGATGCACGATAAACACGTAGTGCGGCTCCCACACATATCACTGAAGGTGATCAAGCACGCTGAACCAGTAATGGGAATAAGCAAAGGGGTGGAGGTTTGGATACAACCTGCCACAACTGTGCCTCGCTGAGAGCCACAGGGTCGGGGGTGAATTGTGAGTAAAACATAACAAAAGTTCTTGTTATTTCCACCTTGCCGCTCACAGTATGAAGTGAGTCAGGGGTCCAATCATTTTGTGATGATAGGAAAGGTTTGAAAGTGGAATATCTTGCGGGTAAATTGGTACCTCTCTGCAGAGTTAAAATGTATTCGAATACTCCGAGCTCCCGGGTTTATAGGAGTCTGCTGCGGTGGATTAAATCCACGGGGTGTGACACAAGTACTATTTTCTAAATAAAATATGTTTAAATCAAGATTACCCAAATGACATGTGTTGTCATGATAAGGAGTGCTGCCGTGGGCTGTCGTGTGTCGACGTGTCGCGGTAGTGCTATAATCTAGTGAACATGAATGATGATGATATATTATGAAAAGTGCTGCCATAAGATGAGATGAGAAAGGAAAAGATTATTTTACAAATATCCATAATTCTTGACTAGTCTAGGTTCATATCATCACTACTATATGTATCTACTCTTACCTATGACTTGTTGAGTACGTAAGTGCTCACCCTTGTAACATTCAACTCAATAGATGGAGCCTACTTTGATCAAGATGATGGCACGGAGTACTACGTGGATCCAGAAGGAGGAGAATCAGTTCCGCCAGAACCCTGAAGTGTGTTGTTCTGCCGTCAACTTCTTTTGTGGGAGGGTCACCTATCTTCTGCTGTGTAGTTAAATAATTTGCTAAACCCTGAATGCCTTGTAGGCATTGTAATCCTCTTTATGTAATATTAAGGCCAGCAGGCCACACTGCTTAATATTTTGTGAGTACTCTGTTGCAATGTAATATACTCCTGTGTTTGACTCATCTTGGGAAGTCAAAGGTTTGTGGTTTGGGAGTCGCTGCAGCGAGCTTGGTCTCTACAGGAGTAGTCGTTGTCCCAGTTTTGGGGCGCGACAGTAAGTCGCCGCCATCGGGAAGGCTCTTGGTGCGGGGAAGGCTCCCGGCGCAGGGAGGGCTTCCTGCATGGGAATCACTTGGGATGAAGGGCCCGCCAGGGGGAAGTAGCCCCCGGCGGGGTCATGGGTTCCCGGGGGACGCTAGTCCCCGCCTAGGCGGCCGGGGTCACTGGTCCGGGCCTGGAAGCCTGTCCACTGGAAGTAACCGGGAGTGTAAGAGGTGATACCTCGGTTTGGCCGCGCCCGGTCGAAGTTGCCAGGGCGGCAGTGTCTCGAGGGGGTGGCGGCGGGTCACTAGGACCGGCGTCACCGGGTGGGGTGCAAGCCCTCGTTCTTGGGGGAGCCATGGCGATTCGTCACGAGTCCCCACGGACGGTGCGAACTGTCGTGGTATAGCAAATACCTCGACAGGTTTTACGAAGGTTCCTAGCAAACAAACAACGACGCAAGCTGACCGCGTGACCGGTCCTCTGCCGTCAGACAAACAAGAAGGGTGACACGAGGGTTTATACACGTTCAAGCCCCAGTGGGGTCCTTGTCCTGTCGACGTGTTCCCGACGCTAGTCGGTTGGGAGAGCTCTCTCGTGGGGAGAGTGCTACTGAGCACGCCTATTTGTTTCTTGTATATTGATGATAATGAATTGTCCTTAGTTACAAGAGAGGGGTACAAGGGCATATATGGGACCAAAAGACGCAAATTACAAGACTACCCCGGATGTGGCCGTCGGATCGAGGGGCGTCAACATCCTTCTGCTGGCCATGGGGCTCGGATGCTTCAATAGTGTCCTTGTCGATTCCCTAGGCGCATCTCACATGACCCCCACATAACCATTGATTTCTTTGGAGTTTTACCCCAAGGCATCACTTTACCATCTTCGGACGTAATTTTGATGATGTTAACGTGCATATCAAAGAAAGAAAAACAACCTCTTTCTTTGGAGTGTTGGGGTAAAACCTTCCCATCAGAAAGAGTATTAAAGAAAGGAGTAAGACATCTTTCTTCAGAGAATTGGAGTCAAAACATTTTCTTTGGAACTTTGGGGTAAACCTTCCCATAATAATGAGTATTCAAAGAATGGAATAAAACATATTTCTTTGGAACTTTGAATAAAACCTTCCCAAAATAAAGAGCAACAAAGAAAGGAAAGAAACATCTTTCTTTGAAGTGCTAGGGCAAAACTTCCCCCTATAAGGAATCTCAAAGAAACGAAAATACATCTTTCTTTGGAGTGTTGGGGTAAAACCCTCCCATCATAAACAACATCAACAAAAGGAAAATACATCTTTCTTTGGAACATTGGGGTAAAATCTTCCCAAAATAAGAACATCAAAGAAATGAAAGAAACGTCTTTCTTTGGAACATTAGGGTAACACCTTCCCAAAATGAAGAGCATTAAAGAAACGAAAGGGACATCCTTATTTGGAATGTTGAGGTGAAACCTTCCCAAAATAAAGAGTATGAAAGAAAGGAATTAAACATCTTTATTTTGAACTTTGGGGTAAAACTGTCCCAAAATAAAGACCGTCAAAGAAAGAATAAACATCTTTGTTTGGAACATTTTTGTGTTGAAATGATTAAAGAAAGGAAAAGAATATCCTAAGCTCAAACTCAATATGTTTTGGGCTCCAATCAAAATCAAGTCAAGCCAGCAACTAAATTGTTGTAGAATCAGAGGTGGGAACCATGAGACGAGGTGATTCAGGGGGAGATTTTAATGCTGAGAAGTTCTTCGATGGAGCTTCTAAGTGATTTGTGCTTGCCTTCACCTTCCCTGTTTCTCGTTTCCTTCTTCTCTGATTTGCTGACTTCCTCTTTGGTTCTCGTGGATTCTCTAATTTTGTTTGGTGGTGGTTTTGTGAACCATGGCGTTCAACGCTCCATCGTTGAATTGGTCTGTTGGAAAAGATTTTGCCAACTTGATGTGGAACTCATTTCATTCCCCAATCACTAAGGGTGATAAGTTAGCTTCTAAGGATTTCTTCCTTGTGGCTACCATTGGCAAAAGAAAATTTCGTCCTTCTGAGGATTCGCTTGGAGTTATCCTTGCTGCCTATTTTGTTGTGCAGGCTTTAGATTTTAGAGTCTGTTCTTTAACTTCTCTAAGTTTTAGATTCTCTGTTTGTGATAGAAGAGTTGGTTTTGTGGTTCTTAAGTCGAACAACTTATTTCATAATGTTGGGGGAAATCTCCGCACGATCGAACCCGGTCATTAACCGCGGTGACCCTACGTCTCGGGCACCGCCTTTGGCCAAGGGACAAGGACCCCGGTGACACTCATCCTGGGCGCCGCCTTGGCCCCAGTGACCCCTTCCCGAGCGTCTCCATGGGCCTAGGGACAAGGGCCCCGGTGGCCCCTTCCCGGGCACCACCTTCAGCCAGGGAGAAGGGCCCCGGTGACCCCTGTCCCATGCGCCGCATTTTGCCCGGCGACAAGGGCCCCGGTGCCCCATTCCAGGCGCTGCTTTTTGCCGAGGGACAAAGGCCCCGGTGGCCCCCGTCCCTAGTGCCACCTTTTGCCCGGGGTCAAAGGCCCCAGTACCACAGTTCCGGGCGCCGCTTTTTGCCTTGGGACAAAGGCCCCGGTGGCCCCCATCCCAGGCGCAGCATTTTGCCCGGGGTCAAAGGCCCCACTGCCACCGTCCCGGGCGCCGCCTTTTGCCCGGGACTTTCACCCTGGGGCAAAGGCCCCGGTGCCACTGTCCTGGGCGGGGTCATATGAGGGTCACGCGAGGAGTGCCTCGGGAACCGGCGAGGACACTCGTCAATCATCCAGCCCCCTTGGCCGGAAGAAGGATGCTAGTGCCCTCTAATCCAACGGCTACAACCGGGTAGCTTAGTCTTTTGCATCTTTTGGGCCTATAAATGCCCTTGTATCCCTCTCTTGTAACTAGGGACAATTCATTTGCATCAATCCACAAAAACGAATAGGGGTGCTTAGGAGCACTCTCCCCACGAGAGAGCTCCCTTAGCGAACTGTCGCGCCCCGAAACTGGGACTACGACTACTCCTGTACGACCTAGCTCGCTGCAGCTAGTCCCATATATGCATACCATTGGCTTCCCAGGATAAGTCAAGCACAGGAGTATATTCAGATTGTAGAAGAAAAATTCACAAATATTTAAGTAGTGTGGCCTGCTGGCCTTAATACAACATAAGAAGATTACAATGTCTTCGCGGCATACATGGTCTAGCATAATAACAACTATATAGCAGAAGATAGGTGACCCTCCCACAATGAGAAGTTGACGGCAGAACAACACATCTGGGCTCTGGCGGAACTGGCTCTCCTTCATCTGGGTCCAAGAAGTTCTTCACGCCTTCATGTTGATCATTGAACGCTCCATCTACTGATTTGTAGGTTGCAATGGTGAGCACTTACGTACTCAGCAAGTCATAGGTAATAGTAGATACATATAGCAGTGATGATATGAACCTAGACTAGTCAAGAATTATGGATGTTTGTAAAATAACCTTTTTCTTTCATATCTCATCTCATCTTATGGCAGCACTTTTCATAAAATAGCATTGCTATTCATGTTCACTAGATTATAGTACTACCGTGACACGTCGACACACGACAGCCCACGGTAGCACTCCTTATCATGACAACACATGTCATTTGCGTAATCTTGATTCAACAAATTTTATTTAGAAAACATACTTGTGTCACACCGCGTGGATCTAATCCACCGCAGCAGACTCCTATAAACCCAGGAGCTCGGAGTATTCAAATACGTTTTTAACTCTGCAGAGAGGTACCAATTTACCCGCAAGATATTCCACTTTCAAGCCCATCCTATCAATATGATTAGACCCTTCCTCACAACCATGTGCTAGTGGCAAGGTGGAGATAACAAGAACTTTTGTTATGTTTCACTCACAATTCACCCCTGACCCTGTGGATCTCTCGCGAACCACAGTTGTGGCGGGTTGTAGCCAAACCCCCACCCCCATGCGTATTCCCATTACTGGGTCAGCGTGCAGATCACGTTCAGTGATATGTGTGGGAACCATTCTCCGTGTAAATCGTGCATCACTACACAACTCCTGCAGGGGTTTCCTGTACGATCCGTATAAGTACTTGTTCAGGCCTGTCCCATACCAGGCTTGCGGTTACTACGTTGTTCATGCCACTAGACGCACAACACAAGGTTCTAGTCCTTATATGCCAGTGACCAGACCATCCACAACCCTACACCTTCCGTGCCTGCTATCCTCTGCAGTTAAGCACCTGCAGTGCTACAGCCATCCATACCAAAATTCTGGTCACGGCTAGGGCTTTATTTCATGAATATAAGTATATACATAAATATATATTAGTTCATGGCTCAAAACTTGTTCATTTCACATTTCACAGATAACCAGTCTAGTATTGCCAATTCATAATTCAACCATTCTCAATCTTTCACATGCAATATTATCTATATTTAAGGTTATATTATAGCAACTCTTAAAATATAGGTTCAAGATGTCCAAGAATATGACTTGCCTTCCGCATCGTAAGAAACAGCAGTCGATGTCGAGTCTGCATCGAAGTCCTCGAACTTAGTTTCTGGATCCGCTCGGCGACAAACAAGCATAGAATAATTACTAACTATGTTAAAATGATTTATGATCTATATGCAGATATGCTTAGAAGAATAATTGAACGATACTGGAGATAATTGGGATTGCAAGCTGAACAGAGTCGAGATTCTATGGTTTCAAGGAATCTGGCTAAGGATAGGTGTTAAAAGTTCTTACGATCTCAAGGCTGCAATAAGGACATCAAGTCCGCGGCTGGTTTGTTCAAAAACAGCGAATGTCTGCGAATTGACATTCGGATCAATGCTCTGACATAACTTCAAAAAAGGCTAGAGACCTTATCTCAAGTTGTGACAGTAGAAGAAAGTGTAGATTACAACTCTACAAATTCGGTGGACAAAGTGGTTCTCAAATTGCACAATCAGAAGTGGATAAACAAGGCCAATGCCACTGGCTGGCATGCACTGACATAGTGCTGATAGTGTCAAAAACTAGGGCTAAGTAGCAAATGCAATTCTAGGCTTCATCTGCTGCGCCAAATATGTCTAGGAGACAGGCTCAAGTAACAGGAACAAAAGACATAAAAAGTTCCTTGGCTGGAGATGGCCGGACAGCAAGAAATCCGGTGATGAACTGCGGTGATCTCACTGCATTGAAATAGTTCTGGACACAGATCTTGGCAAAGCTATAACATTCAATCTAGAACGATCTATGTGTCAAGCTAGAAGACAAAAATGCTCAGGAGTTCAAGGCACATACACTGGACAAAGTGGTTAGGGCTGAAACGGCTGAGGATAACTTTCCGGTGGCTGGCGCCAGAGAAGAAGGCACTGGAATTGGGCATTTTTGATACAGGTCGATTGAACTCAATTTCTTGCTCAAGGAGTGATAGAGGGCTATGAGTAAGCTACTGGCGATGTCAATTTGACTGGAGGATCACCGGTGTGGCCTGGCGACGTGAGCCAGTTACTGGTGAATCTCAAAATCAAGAAAAGCTTCAATTTGAGTTGAATTGAGGATTCTGAGCTGACAGGCTTGCTAAATAAAGATCACTGATCAATTTAGTCTACAGGTTCGAAAGCTAATATGGAATAAATCATGCTACATTGCCGGAACAGGGCTATTTGAGAATTCTGGTGATCGCCGGCGTTAGAGGTCACCGGTGAGCAATTGGATGCAACAGAACGATGAGGAGGATGAGAGATACTCACTAGTGGCTTCAATTTGGCAAGAGGTGCAGTGAAGCGTGCTGGCGCCGTGAGCCTCCGTGCTGGACTCGTCGGAGAAGAAGACGAAGGTGGAGGAGATTTGGGGCTTAACTGAATTCTGGTGTAGTAGAGATTACACGGCGATGTGGTGCTTAAATAGACCAGGGCGAAGCTTGCGAAGAGGGGACCGCAAATAGAAGCAACATCGGTGAGGAAACAGCGATGAACGGTGATGCGACGGCGACAACGGTTCTGCAACTGATCACATTGTCGCTTCATGAGGACTTAGCACTAGCTGGAGCAAGCGATGCCGACAACAATTGGCGCGGCACAAAAGTTACTGACAAAAGCTATGGTTGCTGCTGGTGGTCGCGCACGGGGGCGGTGGCTGTTTGTCGACGTTGCCACGGCGAGGGCTGAAGCGAGGACACGTGCAGACAAGCATGCACGGCCACAAGTGCTGGCGAGGCTTGGCCGGTGACGAGAAAACACAGCGCACAAGCACGGCGAGGCTCTGGTCGAAAATCAGCTGAGAGCTCTGGTCGAATTTGACTGAGTTGCGATTTCAGATTTTGAGTTTTGGACTAATCTGTAAATCTGGAGATTTGGAAGACTTAAACTGAAATTGATTGCACTGATCTGGCAGACTTTATTCAACAGATAATTTGGCACATATAGAAGATAAAATTTGAAACAATTGAATAATTTTTGATATAAACTGAAAATAGGGTAGATTAGGGTATTTGAAATCTGGATTTTGTCAAATGCTGAAATTCTGGGATTTAGGATTTGATTTTGAGATACTCATATAAGAAGATCTTGTATTGAATGGCATTTGGGAGGTGTTCCCTGAATCAGATTTGGATTTGGAAATGATATGTAACATTTTGCCTTTTCAGGCTTCTGGAAAATCTGGAAAAGGACTGATCTGCGATACTCTTGGACTGATTTGCGAAAAGGGTTTAGATGATGAAATCTGACTGCCAACTTTTGGATTAAGGTATTGGCATACTCTTGATCATAATCCAAGAATAATCTGATCTGAACTTGGTCAAGATTTTGATTAAATCTGAATTTCTTAAACATACGATATTTGGGTAATATAAGATATTTTTGTTTTCGAAAACAGAAAGGAGTTGATATATCTGGATGTTAGAGATAGAATTGAATCTGGGTTCTAAAGGCTTTTATACTCAAGATAGAGAGTAGATCAAATCTGAAAAGTCAGATCTTGATTTGGGTCTACAGGATAGATTTTAAGATTTTGGGCTTAGAATAGAATAAAGTTGGGGCTGATTTGGCTGATCTAGAAGAGACATATGCATGCATCACTTTTTAAGAAAGAAATTTTCACCCCAAACCCAGGGTGTTACATACCTACCCTCCTTAAAGAAATCTCGCCCCGAGATTTACCTAAGACAAGAAAAGATAAGGATAGGTTCACTGAAAATTCTCTTCCTTCTTCCAAGTAGCTTCTTTCTCTGAATAATTTTCCCACTAAACCTTATATAATCTAACATGGAGTATTCTAAAGGTACTTGCTCTATTTGTATTTCAACATCAGATGTAATTGCTTTTGACATAAAGGAGTTTGTAGCACCAGGATCAAACAGTATTAAGGCAGATGAAGACTGGATCAGAAATCTACCTAGAAGAATGTTAGTGGCGTTTTTCGCTTCTTGGATGGAAGTGTAGTTTAGCTTTCCTCCTGGAGTTGCCATTGGTGTTCTACCTCTTCCTCTTCCTCGATTGGCCATGCTTCCTCCTCTTCCTGGTGGAGTTCCTCTAAGCTTCTGTGATTGTGACACCGGTACTCTTGGTGTTGTTGGTTGTGTTCTTGCCTGTAACCTGGCGATAGGTGATGGAAGTCGAATCCAAGGACAAAATTCTCTATGATGTCCACGCTGCCCGCTGTGGAAACAATGAATGTTCATGTGAGGGTTTCCTCTGCTTCTGGTAGCCATGGCTCCTCTTCTTTGTAGGTTTCCCTTGGGGTTCGACAGTGGTGATGTTCTGGGTGCTACAGACTGTGTCCCTGCCTGAGATCTGGCTATGGAAATAGGGAGTTGAATCCAGGGACAGAATTCTTTGCGATGCCCACGCTATCCGCAATGATAACATTGGATACTCGCGCGAGGACAATTCTTCTGAAGGTGTTTTCCTTTGCAGTTGGGACACAACATTGTTATTGGTCTGGGAGTCTGGTATGATGGTTGAAAACTAGAGGCGGTAGGGACTCTCCTTCTGGTTGAGTTTAGTTGTGGTCGCACTTGTTGAGGCATTTTTCTCTTCCGACCCTCTCCATCTATATTTTCCTTCTTTATGGACTGAAAGCTTTCCTGCAAACTGGGTTGCTCCTTCTGGGGAGGATTGGAACTCTGATATCCTTGCTGAAACCAAGGGTCTCTTGCCATAGTATCTTCTTCTTGCGGAGTTTGTTCTCTGCCCTTTTCATTGCTTCGGGATCTCCTTCTTGTATCAACAATGGTGGTTCTGAAAAGGTTCAGATCGATCTAACTAACTAGGGCCAACTAAGACAGAAATGCAGAAATTAATGCAAACTACTTTAATGCATGAAATACTTAGGCTACTAGCCATAATACACAAGTTAACCATTGCAAAAGCAACAGCGAATCACAAAGCTATCAAGAGCATCACCAGCTCTATCTATACCAACCCCTAAGACACTCTGAAAGAATAGAACACACTCTCACAATCTTACCGAATTTTAAAAAAATCAATTCTTTGAAATTAAGGTTTCTAGGAGCTACAAAGCTCATTATTTTTCTCAAAATAAAGTTTTAAACAAATAGTTTCTAAATAATTTATGTCTTCCCGGCGTAGCCAATTTCTAAATGTGTCATCCTACAGTCAAGTTCTCATGCTGCTCTGATACCATAATTTTGTCGCGCCCCGAAACTGGGACTACGACTACTCCTATAGAGACCTAGCTCGCTGCAGCTAGTCCCATATATGCATACCATTGACTTCCCAGGATAAGTCAAGCACAAGAGTATATTCACACTGCAGCAGAAAAATTTACAAATATTTAAGCAGTGTGGCCTGCTGGCCTTAATACAACACAACAAGAGCTACGTCCGTCCGGCGGGCCCGTCGTTCGGAGCCTTCCCTGCGCCGGGAGCCTTCCCGATGCCGGGGGCTTACATTGTACCTGGAGCTTTCGCCATGCCGGGTGCTCATCCCGCACCGGGGATGTTCCCGAGACCAGGGGGCCATGTCGCGGCAGGAGTTTTTCCTACACCAGGAGACAGTTCCACCCTGCCGGTCACGTCTACCGCACCAGAAGCGGTCCGCCGAATGGTTTCCACTCCACTGCGGGACCTACCCCGTGAGGGACCCCCCTCTCCAGTTCTGGACGTCACTCCGGGGGCCTGCCCGGTGGCAGATCCCACCCGCGTCCCGGTAGCACCCTCCGTGCCGATAGTCACCGCGGATGAGCTCCCTCCTCCACCCGGGCCTCCCCCGAGGGCGCCCCGGGTGGATCAGGTCCGCTTTACCTTGGAGGAGGTTGAGCAAATGTGTACCACGAAGTCTAGAGAGGCTCCCTCACTCTATCAGACGGAGCTCCCCCCGGCTCGCGGCCGCGGTGAGCCACACTCCAGTCCCAACTGAGGGAAGAGACCCTCTGAGGAAGCAACCGCTTGTTCCGGGTGGTGCCCACACGTCCAAGAGGTTAGTTCGACTAACCTAGAGGAGAAGAGATGGTACCGTCGGGCCGGCAGACCTCTTGAACCCTTCCCCGACTCTAACAATGAACGCACGTCCCCCGTCAAAGGGGACAGCGATCGGGACTCTCCCCGGGAGGTGGAGGGGGCCAACCAACTGTTGTGCTGCCGACTCCGGTGCATTCGATGGCCGCGACCTTACCGCTCGCCACACATCAAGCACTACAATGGTGAGGCCGATCCTTATGAGTTTGTGCAGGTGAACTCCACGGCCATCTCAGCGACTGGGGGGGATGAGACAGTGCAGTGCAATGTCTTCCCCCTCTACCTTACCAGGATCGCCCGCTCATGGTTCTTCAACCTGAAGGCCGGCTCCATCAAGTCTTTCGCGCAACTTAAGCGCAAATTTTGTGCGACCTTCCATGGGAACTATGTGCGTCCCCTGGACTCATCGCAGCTCTGTATCGTCCGGCAGAGGACGGGGGAGACCATCCGCAGCTTCTTCAAGCACTTTGCTCAGGTCAAGAGTCATTCAAGCATGCAAGAGCGGGATCCTCCCCCGGGAGCTCCATCGGAGACTGTCCCGGAGCTGCCCCTCCTCCGCCGAAGAGCTCTTCACGGTGCTCGAGAAATACACTCGAGCGAAGGAAGATGACCTTTGGAAGAAGAACCAGGGGGATCCCGCTCCCGTTGATCGGGAGGCTCGGGACCCCCTCAAGCACCCCAAGAGGGGCAATCGCAGTGAGCGACAGCCTCGGGACACCTTTGTCCTCTAGGGCAGAGGCGGCTCGCGTGATGCCCCCAAGGGCAAACATCCCTTCCCTAAGCCGAAAGGCCTTGGTGGGGGGACAGCCGTCCCGTGGCCATGAAGGCCTTGCTGCGGCAGGCAACATGGGCCTATGGTGCACTTTCCACAAGTCCAATACCCACACTACCCAAGAATGCCACCAGCTTCTCCAACACTACACCGCATTCTTGGACCGGCGTGGGTAGGGGGGAGGGAGTTTTTCCTCCTTGCCCCCCCAGCCGGCCCTGCCGGCTCTTCCTGCCCCCTCGGGGGAGTTGCAAGGACAAGCGCAGGAAGGGGGCTCAACAGAAGAGCTCCCCTTTCAAACCTCCCAAAGGTGCGTCAATGTCATTACGGGGGGGTCCGCTTCAGGGTGACTCTCCAAGTGCCAACGCAAGGAGTACGCGCGGGAAGTAAAGGTTGTGGGGGTGCTACACATGTCTCCGCCTCGGGGACCTTGTCCTCAAGCGCGTGACCGACCCCTAAGCCCAACGCAAGCTCTCCCCCAAGTGGGAAGGCCCCTACAGGGTCTCTGTAGTCCTGGGCTCGGGGGCTTACATGCTCTCCAACCTCCAAGATCAAGAGCTGAAGCATACATGGAAGGTAGGCTTGCTTCGCAAGTTCTATGTCTAGCCTTCGGGCCTACTCCCTCCCCCGTCGTGACTTCGCAGGGGGAGGCGCTGTTTCCCACGCCGCGGTTACGCGGGGGGATGTTGTATTCACTTTCCCTCCCCCGCTGCGGCTTTGCGGGTGGAGGCATTGTATTTCAAGTCCTATCAATACAAGTGGTTTTTTCTCCAACTCGAGTTTGCAGGTTCTTTCCTTACCATCTCTTAAGATGATGCCCTCCTATTGTGGATGCCCTCTCTGTTTGGACGTAGGCTATCGCAGCCTAAAAGTCCCAATGACGAGAGCCCCGCTCCGGTAGGGCGGCTTACAATTACCCCCCGTGGACTGAGGGGGTAAGTGGCCTCCCCCCTCAAACACTCAGACCCGTCATCGGGCTCACCCTCCTCTGGGAGCAAATTGTCTCCCCCGTGAGATGGGATTCTCGGAAAATTTTCAGCCCAGAGAGTTTTTACTCGGCTCCCCGTTCTCACGGTGACCGGAGGATTTCTCACTGTGATTCTCAGAAAGCATTTCCAAGCCTCAAAAACGGACGTTACCCCAGTAATCATTAATGTCCAGGCCCCTTCGTTGCTTCCCCATAGCGCGCGGAGCCAAGCTGGAACTCAATGTGGGGGGGGAGGAGGGGATAACTCATGCCCGGACTCCTTGGAAAATTTCAAAAATAAGCTTAACGAACAAGCAAACTTATCTTTATTGAAACATTTAACCGGAGGACATCTTCCCCCCCTTGGTGGGTATCGGTACAACATCTAACCTGGGGACAACCCCCCCGGTGGGCGAAGACGTCCCGGGAAGTTAAACCTCCAAGGGAAAATATAATGAGGGACAGCTCCCCCCCCCACTGGGCCTCTCGAAGCAAGTCCTTGGGCCAATACTCGTAGCCCGTGGGTGGGAGTATCTGAAGTGGCGGAACCCTCTGGGATCCCGGTCACAGAGGAGACAACTCAGGGTGGTGGTTGTCAAAGTTGTCAAGGGGCCACTTCGGGAGCCACCGCAACCAGATCGGCTCCCGAGAGGCACCCTGCCGCGCCCTCCGGAGACAAGGCTCAGCAAAACTAAGGCCACTTGGGCGGCCCCGAGCCCCACCGGGGCACGTCTAAAGTCGAAACGCTCAACTCTGGGGAGCCCTCCCTCGGTAGCAACCCCCCGGGGCACCTGGTAAAATCGATCCAAGACTTAGTAAAAAATCCGTTTCATTTCATGGAAGCAAAATCTTTTGTACAAATCTCCGAGGCTTCCTCTAAGAAGCTACAGGGAGCAAAAGATCATAAAAAACAAAAAAGGACCTATCTAAAGGCCCGGGGGAAGGCTCATAGTTGGTCATTGTTCTCGTTCCCCCAGGAGGTCTCCTTTGCCGGAGCCGCGGTGTCCGCCCTCGGGGGCGCCGGAGCCTGGAACCGCACCCGCACAATCCGGTCGTAGAAGCCCCCCGCGACTACTCCACCTCCCGCCGCAGTAGCAGCTTGAAGAACTCGGGGAAGCCTCAGGGGATCTGACCTCTGATCGCCCGGGCACCGGTCCCCCAGAGTTCCACGAGTCCCGCGGCAGCGGCCATCACCGGGATCTCCAGGCCACGGGCCCAAGCATCGGCAGCCTCCGGGATTAGGGAGACCAGTGCGTTGAGAAAACACACAGCCACTGTGAATGTTGCCAGCACCGCATTGGAGCCGCCCCCCAGGCTGAGGCTCACCCCGAGCCCCTTAAGGGCCGAACATACGGAACGACCCGCCTCCGCCGCCACCCGGGTGCTAGAGCCCTCGAGCTCCCGGAGGGCGTCCTCCTTCGCCTTTGCCTCCCTCCAGAGCCGGTCGTTGGCACCCTCTGAGGCGTGGAGGTGGGCCTTGACCCGGGCCAACTCCTAGAGCTCCTCGTCCCGCTCCTCGAAAAAGGCGGCGGCCTTCCCCTCCACCTCTTTCAGTGCCTTCGTGAAGCGCGCCTCTATGCCCCGGGCAAGGGCCGCCCCCTGTAAACACAAAGGTTAGTTGAAGCTAAAAAAGGGTTAGTGAAATCCTCGAAAGAAAGCAGCCGGACACTCTGGGAACAAACCTGGATGTGGAGCGACTGCAGGTCGCCGCACCGGTCGGGGAGCGTCCCTTGAGAGACATACTACTGCACCTTCCGGGTCTGGAGGCCCTCGGCGAACCGGAACACCTAACCCGCGGATAGGAAGGCGGTCTCCCTCCCGACGGCTCCGGACCTTCCCCACCGATGGGTCCCCTCACGAGGGTCGCGGGGGTGATGTGGACCGGTGTGGCACCAGCTGTAGTCCTCGCCACTGAAGAAGAAGTGGACGAAGAAGAGGTGGACGAGCTCCCCGAGTCTGTGCCTTCTGGGGGGAGGATTAGGAGCCCTTTCCCCTTCCCATACCGCAGAGCTCCCGGGGGGCCCACGTCCGCGGGGACCGCGCAAGCTGAGGGGCTCGCCCCTTCGTCTACCGACCACTCAACGCGCGGGGGGGGGGGGGGGGGGAGCCTCTGCGAAGCGCACATCTGGGTGCTCCGGTTCCGGTAGCTCTGGGGCCATCAGAGGTGCCACCACCGGGGGCTACAAGGGGGCATAGTTCACCGAGTCGGATGCCTCCTCATCGCCGACCGCCTCCTTCTCCCTGGCGTCGCCGGAGGCCTCCAGGCAGTGCATGAACTCTCTAGTTCCTGGCACACCCCCGGACTCCTCCGGGAGGAGTGGCGTCACCCCACGCCTAGGGGGCTCTTGGGTTCGCCCCGGCCCGGGGGCTGCATTATGGGCTTTCGCGGGCGTAGGGTTTGATGTCACCACCGGACTGGGGGGCTTCTGTGCCTTGGCGCGCTTTGGGTTGGTGCCCCCGGTAGCCTCCTTCCCCCGCTGGCGCCATCCGGGCGTCGGGAGAGGCATCCTCTTCGGTAGCCTAAGCCCAAAGGCTTCGGGCACCAAGTTCCGGGGAGGACCCTCCTCGATGATGCGCACGATGCGCTTGTGGTCATCGGCATGGTACCTCTCGAGGAGGTTCTTTGCCTTCTCCCGGGCGGCTGGGTATGGCCGGGCAGCAAAAATAAGAGGAGTTAGCGAAAATGACAAAAATTGAAGTGGGTTACCGGAAACTTACGTCGGGTCACCGGCTTCTGCGGGGGCGATTGCGCCGGGCATATTCTGATCCCCTTCCTCCCGTACGAGAAGGGGGAGAGCTTCAGGAGCGCCTACTCCTCCACGACGTCGCTCTTGGACCGGATGGCCCAGACGCCCACCATCTTGCTGAGGAGCTTCACCTCCTCTTCGGTCCACAGCGGGGGCTTGGGGGCTGACGACTGGGAGTAGGAGGTGGGTTCCAGAGAGTAGGTCACTCCGGTGTCCCGGACCCGAAGGTAGAACCACCTCCGGAGCGAATCACCCCAGTGGTCCCGAGAGGTCACCACCGGGTACTCGTCCACCCGGGAAGGCAATAGCTGCATCATTATGGACCCGAAGGCTGACTTCGGGGCCCCTCGGACAATATACGAGCTCCTTGCGGTGGGCTCGTAAAAGTAGCAGAGCAAACGGAGCGTCGGCTCCCGCTCGGTGGCTGTCTCACACAGCCAAATAAAAAGCCTCATCCGGACGAGGGCGTTGGGCGTCAAGTGGTTGAGTGCCACCCCGTACTCTCGGAGAAAGTCCCGGAGCAACGGGTGCACTGGGAGCCTGGCTTCTGGGAGAGGGCTATCGGGAGAGATTAGAGCACCAGTGGTGTTTGAGGCTCGAGGGTTCAAGTGTCCTCTCCGGGTCCCTCGAAGCCCTATTTATAGAGCTCAAACGCGGCCCCGAAGAGCGCCACGTGGACCCTTGTGATAAATCCGCGCCTTCCATTTCAAACAACGCGCGCAAATCGAAGGGCGCGCGCGGGAAAGGACGCATCGGTGGTTTGAGCCGCAAGAGGGCATTATGGCCGATGGCGCACGACAATTGAGACCAGTGGCGACATGATGATCGACGGCGCCACCATAAGTGCCTAGCGCACGATCGATCCCGGTCATTAACCGCGGTGACCCTCCGTCCTGGGCGCCGCCTTTTTCCCGGGGACAACGGCCCCAGTCACCCCCATCCTGGGCGCTGCCTTTGGCCCGGGGACAAGGGCCTCAGTGGCCCCCTCCCATCCCGGGCGCCGCCTTTGCTCTGGAGAAAAGGGCCCCGGTGAACCCCGTCCCGGGCGCCGCCTTTGGACAGGGGACAAAGGCCCCTGTGGCCCCATCCCGGGTGCCGCCATTTTCCCGGGGACAAAGGCCCCAGTGCCCCCTCCCAGGTGCCGCTTTTGGCTTGGCGACAAGGGCCCGCTGATCCCCATCACAGGCGTCACCTTTGGCCCGGGGACAAGGGCCTCGATGAACCCCGTCCAGGCGCCACCTTCTGCCCGGGGACAGAGGCCCCGATGCCACCGTCCCGGGCACCACCTTTGGCCCGGGGACAAGGACCCTGGTGACAAAGGCCTCGGCGCCACCCTTTTCTCAGGGACAAGGGCCTCGGCGCCACCGTCCCGGGCGCCACCTTTTCCCCGGGGACAAGGGCCTTAGCGACCCCCGTCCCGGGCACCTCCTTTGGCAGTCCCGGGCACCACCTTTTGCCCGGGGACAAATTCGCCGGTGACACTGTCCCGGGCGCCGCCTTTTGCCAAGGGACAAAGGCCGCCCGGGGACAAGGGCCCCGGTGCCACCGTCTCAGGAGCCGCCTTTGGCCCAGGGACAAGGAACCGGGTGCCACATACCCATTCCTAAATCAATAATTCGTAGTGCTTTTGCCTCTCTTGCGTACTAAGGCCCCGGTGACCCCCGTCCTGGGCGTCGCCTTTGGCCCGGGGACAAGGGCCCCGGTGGCCCCCGTCCTTGGCGCCGCCTTTTGCTCGGGGACAAAGGCCCCGGTGCCACCATCCAGCGCGCCGCCTTTGGCCCGATGACAACGGCCCCGGTGACCCCCGTCCTGATCGCCGCCTTCTGCCCGGGGACAAGGGCCCCGGTGCCACCGTCCTTGGTGCTGCCTTTGGCCCGGGGACTAGGGCTCCGGTGACCCCCGTCTTGGCTGCCGCCTTCTGCCCGGGGACAAAGGCCCCCGGTGGCACCGTCGTGGGCACCGCCTCTGGCCCGGGGACAAGGGCCCTGATGACCCCCGTCCCGTGCGCCGCCTTTTGCCGGGGGACAAAGGCCCCGGTGCCACCGTCCCAGGCGCCGCCTTTGGCCCGTAGAGAAGGACCCCGGTGACCCTCGTCCCAGGCGTCGCCTTTTGCCCGGGGGCAAAGGTCCAGTTGCCACCGTCCCGGGCGATGCCACGTGAGGGTCACGTGAGGAGTGCCTCGGGAACCAGCGAGGACACTTGGCAAGCGTCCAACCCCCTCGGCCAAGAGAAGGACGCTAGTGCCCTCTGATCCAATGGCTACAATGGTGGTAGCTTAGTCTTTTTGCATCTTTTGGGCCTATAAATGCCCTTGTATCCCTCTCTTGTAACTAGGGACAATTCATTTGCATCAACACACAAAAACAAATAGGCGTTCTTACGAGCACTCTCCCCACGAGAGAGCTCCCCTAGCAAACCCTTGTTGGGAGCACGTCGACAGGACTAGGGTCTCCACTGTGACCTGAACCTGTATAAATCCTCGTGTCACTTGCTGTGTTTGCCCAACGGGAGAGGACCGGTTCCTCGGTCAGCTCGCGTCGTCTTTGCTTAGCCAGAAACCTCCACAAAACCTGTCGGGGTATTCACAATACCACTACACATAATGACTTTGCTGTTTTCTTCTCTCTTTGGAGAGATGGGGGACCTAATTGGAGGAAAGAATTCCATCTTTGTCTTATGGAGCAAAATCAGGTTTGGAAATTTGTCCATTCTAAGGAGAGATCTTCTCGTTACAGGATTTCAGCTTTCAATAGACTTCAGTTTGAGAATCATGATCCTCGAGCAATTCCCTCGGTCTCTTCGGTGTTTAATCATTTGCAGAACTCCTTCCAACCTCTTCCTTTGTAGGATCCAAGGCCTTCCATTCTGAGTTCTCAAGATCGCATCACCTGTCACAATTGTTTGGCTCCAGGTCATTTCAAAAATGAGTGTGGCTCCTCGCTTAGATGTCTAAACTGTTTCAATCATGGTCATTTAAGGCGTTCGTGGTTTAAGCGCACGCTGGGTTGGAAGAGGAAGGGTCTGTCGGTACCCAAAGCAATTCATGTTAATGGTTGTGGTGCGCTTGCCCCTCCTTTCGTGCCCTTTCCTACAGAAGTCTCTTCGGATCCTACGGCTCTGATTTGCCCTTTGTTTGGATCTAACTTATCTTCTTCGACCATGATTAACTTATGCAAGGGTAAGCAGGTAATGCGCTGCTTCAATTCTTTCACTGAGTTTTTTGGATTTAGGGAAAACCCTCCTATCAAACGTAGTGCTGTCTGGTCTTCTTCTTCCTCCAGTAGCACTGTTGATCACTTTGTGCTAGCTTCTTTTCGCGCTACTGCCATTCTTGCCAATTCTCTCAAAGCGATGGCGAATTATTGGGTAGACTCCACTGCTTTTTAGAGAGAAGGTTTTGAAGAGAGAGTTGTGCCTGGAAGACCCCTTCGCTCTGGATGTGTCTCCACTTGTTCAGAGGTTAACGAGAATTTTGCTATTGTCAGTATAGCTCATGAAGCAGTTGCTCCGAGACAAGTGGCGAGAAACTACTTTCAAAATGCTAGAGGAGTTCTAGTGCATGTGTCCCCCTCTGGTCTTGGTGATTCTCTGGTGCGCTTCCCTTCGACTCTTTAGAGGGACATTTTGTTGGAGGAGGGTTTACATGTTAATGCCGATTTCATGCTCTTTCTAAATCGTCATGATGATGGCCTAAATTTCAGGAGGGTCAGTTATAATCAAGAGGTCTGGTTGCTTCTTTTAAACTTTCCTCTGGACTTTTGGTCTTTGAATAACTTGAGTAGAGCGGTTTCTTCCTTTGGCTTTCTGCTTGAATGGGATTATTAGTACCGAAGAACAGGGGACAGGTCAGATGCTTTGGTTAAATCTTTAGTGACTGCTTTGGTTGACATCCCCTGCTATCTGATCATTACTGAGCCTAATGAAACACTTGGTAAAAGTTGGACGGTTCAAGTCATTATCTGTCACTCCCGCCCTACGGGTGCTGTCGATGGCAATGAAGATGACCCTGAAGACCGTCACCCCCTGAGGATGGTTTCAATAACCAGGATAATGATGGTGATTTTGGAAACCCTAATGATGAAGTTATGAATGATCAAGCGGATGCCAATCTGAATGGCAATGATGAGATGGGGGATCCAGTTTGGGATGCTCCGGTGCCACAACTACCATAGATTTGGGATGCTTGGAGTATGATTGAGGATTCCTCTTCTTCTTCCTCAGAGGTTTCTTCTTCCTCAGTGGTTTCTTCTTCTCGGATTATAATTGGGAATCTCCAATTTCAGTGGGGACGCTTGGCCCCTAGCCATGGAAGACTTTTAGGTGGGATGAACTCCTTCCTCTGTCTAAGTCGTTACTGGAGTTTATTCAATGTTGCTGCCCCCAGGAAGGACACTTTTGAATGTTTCTCTTTGAAGCCGCTAAAGTTTCGAAAATCAGTCTCCTTCAAGAGAAACAAGGGAAAGGCTCCTCTGGTTTGCACTAGTCTTCGTCGTATTCCCAGATTGGTGGCAAAGTTTAATGGTTTCAAGCCTGGGACGTCTCTGATCAAAGCTCCTCCCATGACTGCTCCAGAGATCTTGATTGAACTACTTCAAGAATTTGGTTCCTTCTGTGGCATTCCTTTGGAGGTTGATCTCCAAGGAAAAACTGCTAGCTCCTTTAATCTTAGACCTTGATGATTAATTTAGTTAGAGAAGTAATCATGTTGTTTTGTAAGAGTTTTTGGAACATCCTTTTTTGTTATGCTTTATTTGTCATGACTTGGTGGTGTCATGATCCTCGTTTAGTTGACTTCTGGTCTTGTCATGAATCATATTAAGAACTTTGGCATTCTCAACTGGAATATTAGAGGTCTCAATGCTCTTGATAAGAAGATTGCAGTGTGTAGGAAAATTTTGGATGAGAACTGTTCCATTATCTGTCTCCAAGAAACCAAAATTGAAGAGTTTAACCTCCTCCTGATTAAGTCCTTTTGCCCTAGATTCTAGAATGATTTTGAATTCATCCCTTCTAATGGGAGTTCAGGTGGAATCCTTACTGCTTGGAATAATAGAATTTTTCAAAAGGAGGTTGTTGTCCATAATGAATTTTGTCTCACAGTTATTCTCAAACATAGATTCTCTGGGAAATGTTGGATGATTTCTAATGTTTATGGACCATGCTGTTCTCAGGACAAGTTGGTCTTCTTATCCTGGTTCCACAACATTTCAGTGCCAGATCATATTCCTTGGTTGATCATGGGAGATTTCAATCTTCTAAGATTTCCCTCAAATAAGAATAGAGGTTATTTTAATCATGGGGAAGTTGATTTGTTTAATGATGCAATTGATCATCTACATCCTGAAGAACTTATTCTTAAAGGTAAAGATTTCACTTGGTCAAACATGCAAACCATCCCTACCTTGGAGAAGCTGGATTGGCTCTTTGTGAATGAGGGTTGGTTGAACGCTTTTCCAAATACTTTTGTTAGAACCTCTTCAAGAACTTTATCTGATCACTCTCCCTGCATTGTTTCGGTCTCGTCTATTATTCCTCATGCTAAATTGTTTAGATTTGAAAACTTTTGGGTAGATTGTCCTGGATTTCTAGACTTAGTTAACAGAGTTTGGAACTCTTGTCCAAAGGATGACAATTTGGCTAGAAGTATTAATGCTAAATTCAAGCTCTTTAGGAGATCTTCGAAGCTCTGGTCTAAAAAATTTAAAATCTCTAGTTATCAGGTGGATAATTGCAATTGTATTCTTTCTCTTTTGGATTGTCTAGAGGAACAGATAAGTCTATTTAGATCAGAATTTAACTTCAGAATCATTCTTAAGAGACATCTAAAGGTGTTGCTCAGGATTATAAATGATTACTGGAAGCAAAGAGGTCGTATTCGTTGGGCTAAATTGGGAGATGAAAATACTAAATACTTTTATTCAGTTGCTTCAAACAACTTTTGAGTGAATTTTATTGTCTCTTTGGAAGATGACTTTGATAAGATACTATTTAATCATTCTGATATGGAGGAGCATCTTTGGCTTTCTTCCAAGGAGAGAATTGGTATTCTGGATTACCAAGGAATGCAGTTTAACTTGGATGATCTGATTACTCCTCTTCGGGATGATTTATCTTGCTTAGAAGATATGTTTTCTCTGCATGAGATTCACTCCGTCATTTCAAACTTGCCCGGATGCAAAAGTCTAGGTCTAGATGGTTTTAATGGTTCTTTCTTCCATTCTTGTTGGCACATTATTAAAGAGGATTTCTATGATCTCATTCATCAGTTCTTTGAGGGTCAAGCGGATCTTGTTAGACTCAACTCCTCTTTTGTGGTCTTAGTTTCGAAGAAGGATGGTGCCAAAAAGTCTCTAATTTCAGGCCGATTTCTCTTCTTAATAGTTCTTTGAAACTGATCACTAAACTTCTTGCCGATCGCCTTCAGAATGTGATCACTTCTTTGGTTCATAGCAATTAATATGGATTTATTAAATCTAGATCGATTCAGGACTATGTTGCCTGGGCTTATGAATACTTGCACATTTGCAAATCTTCTCAGGAATCCTTTGTAGTGCTGAAATTAGATTTTGAAAAAGCCTTTGATCTCATTGAACATGATGCCATTTTGGAAGTATTAAAGGAAAAAGGGTTTGGTGATAAATGGCTCATCTGGATTAAAATGTTGCTGGATTCTGGTAGCTCTAATATTCTGTTAAATGGCATTCCTGGGAAGAAAATTATTTGTAAGAGGGGTGTCAGACAAGGTAATCCACTATCCCCTCTGCTCTTTGTGTTGGTGGCAGACTTACTACAATCTATTTTAAACTCTGCTAAGGAAAAGGGTTTGCTTAGTCTCCCGGTTCAAGTGGAGGGAAATGATGATTTTCCTATTATTCAATACGCAGATGACACACTAATTATTATCAAAGCGATTGCATCTGAAGTTTTCTTTTCAAAGGCCTTGTTACACTCTTTTTCTTCTTCAACTGGATTGAAGGTAAATTTTGTTAAATCCTCTTTGATTCCTATCAATTGCTCAGGGGAGCAGACAATCAATTTAGCTGGTATTCTGGGATGTCAAATTGGATTTTTTCCTTTCACGTACCTTGGCCTTCCTCTTAGTCTTTCTAAGCCTAAGTGTGATAACTACAATAGGATGGTGGAAAGGATTGAGAAGAGATTATCCTGCTGGAAATTCTCCTTCCCCTCATTGGGTGGGAGATTAACCTTGATTAACTCAGTCCTTTCTTCGTTACCGATGTTTCTGATGTCTGTGCTTAATATTCCTGTTACCATCAATGGAAGGATTGATTGAATTCGAAGAGCTTTCCTGTGGAGGTGCCTCTCAAGTTGTCATGGTGGCCACTGTCTTGTTGCTTGGGAGAAAGTTTGTAGACCTAAGAGAAATGGTGGTCTTGGGATTATCAACTTGAGAACTCAAAACCTTGCACATCTCTTAAAATTTATGTTTAAGTTCTTCAACAAGTACTCATCTCCTTGGGTTCAGCTCATGTGGTCATTTTATTACTCAAACAAGCTTCCTTCTGATCTTCACCTAGTGGGTTACTTTTGGTGGAGAGACATTTTGCGCCTTTTATCTATCTTCAAAGGCATTTCTACATGCTTGACTGGTAGGGGTGATACTTGTGAGTTTTAGAAAGATCTTTGGTGCTTGGAAATTCTTGCTCACAAATGGGTGGAGTTATTCTCCTTCTCAAATCAGAGTTTCTCTGTTCAGCAATTCCGAAATATGGGTGATTGAGAGGTTTTCTTCCAATTGCCTTTCTCAGATTTAGCCTTTGGAGAATATCAGAGTTTTCTCTCTTTACAATTTGTATTACCTGGAGATTCAAGTTTTAATGATTGCTGGATGTTGATTAACAATAATCTCCTGAGGTATAAGACACACAAGGTTTATGAATCTTTGATGGGAAGATTTCCTATCCATCCCATTTTCATTCTCTGTTGGAGAAATCGCAGCTTTCTCAAGATCAAGGTCTTCTTTTGGATCTTTCTTTGGGAGAAACTGAATACTAGAGCCATGTTGGAGAAAAGAAGAATCATCATTCAATCAAATTCTTGTGAATTATGTGTGCTTAGTGAGATTGAAACTCAGTTTCACATCTTCTTCGAGTGCCCCTTTGCCAAAAGCTGTTGGAATCTCATTGGATTTAATTGGCCCCTTAATACCTCTTTTCTAGATATGATTTGGTTGGCAAAGAGTCATCATGTTGCTCTCAAGGACTTTGTCATGGAGATCATCATGGTTGCAATTTGGATTATTTGGAAGATCCGCAATAAGAAAATTTTTCAATCCAAAGACCCCAATGTTCATGATTGGAAAAGGGATTTCATTTTAGACTTAAATCTGATTGCTTTTCGATTACAGGAGAGTATTAGGCTCGAAATTGTTAGATGGCTTGATCTTCTGTAATTTTCATGTTTTTTCTGTTTCTTGTTGCTACTTTCTCTTCTATATTTATTAATATATTATTAGCAGTAGCCTTCTTGCCTACTACCTTTGGTCAAAAAAGAAAGGAAAAGAGGAATCTTTCTTTGAAAATGTTGGGAAGAACAATCTCAAAAAAAATGAATTTTGTTTTGAAATGAATAAAGGAAGGAAAAGAAACATCTTTCTTTAAAACATTGGGGCAAAACCCTCCCAAAATAAAAGACTTTGAGTTTAGATAGAATTTTAAAGAAAGGCAAAAAGACATCTTTTAAAATGTTAGGGAAAACCTTCCCATTAGAATTTTATTTTGAAATAGAACATTAAAGAAAGGGAAATAAACATCCTTCTTTAAAACATGGGGGCAAAACCTTCCCAAAAGAGATTTTATTTTGAAATATCGTCTTTTCTTTAAACATCAAGCCATGTATATCATCACAGAATAGAGCCTCTGAAGGATTCGTTGTTCTGAAGATATCGAATGTCCATGATGAACTTCATTTACAACTTCATTCACTCGTGAATATGTGTAGATTGCATAATGCTTCAGTAAAAGTCACCAAAGGCAGTATGAATCTCTTCGAGTCTTTCTCTTCTACTAGAGAACACCAAGACTTCACACACCTTTCACTGACTTCATCGAATCGGGAGTCATAAGTATGGCTGGTTTGACTTGAATAGCTGGAAGGTTTGTAGGATGAAAGGTTGTTGGAATTTTGCCTTACTTTTGCCAAGGATGGTGGATGACTTTCTTCATTGTTTTGTTGGAGGATTTCTTGAATTTGCTCCTTGAGATTTCTTGGAAACTTCTTTGGGTATTGCCCATTGAAGGTTGTTTCTTTACTTTGAAACTTTGATTGGTGCTTCTTTGCTTTGAGACTTCAAAGGTAGCCAATCCACATCTTGCAGTGACTAAATAATCCCCTCAGGCTTCATTTTTTTCCTAAAGGACCCTTGTTGATGCCTCACAGGAGTGGCAAGTGGCTGCACATTGAACTCCAACTTGTGTCGAGTCAAGTAACCCTTTCCTGCTCTTTATCTTATAGTTTCTCCAGGGGCTTGATATCTCCATGGATCTGAAGAGAGGCATTAGATAGCAAAGTACATAGTGAACTAATTGCTTTAGATAGGACAAGAATTAGCATCCTACTGCCCTTGAATACACATACTTCACACTTTCCATGTGCTTTGTGTGGAGGTCATTCTACTGCAAATAAAGTCATGCGGATTCATTGTTTTCTTAGTACACGAATCCTTCAGTTGCAAAACTAGAGGAGATTGACTTCATGAAATCAGAAAAAAAACTTTTATTGTTGGGTATTGACACCGGTAAAACAAAACACTTTTGCAATTTTTTTAACACAAAAAGAAATTAATCAAAAGGAAAGGGTGAAAGAAAGAGAAGAAGGGGTGAGAGAGTGAAGAAGGGGTGAGAAGACCATGCCATGGGCACGATCATGCAAAGTACTTCTTTAGGAACCTGCCATTGATGGGAGGCATTGGGCAGTTCCCCTGTTCATCAATGAGTTGGTATGCACCACCATCATATGCTTGCTCGATGGTGTACGGTCCTTCGTATTTAGACTCAAACTTGCCTTTAACCTTGCTTGTGACCACAATGGAGCGTTGAAGAACAAGTACGAGTTTACCTTTTCTGAAGACGTGCACGGCTTGCCAAGCTTGTCATATACCCATACCATGTTTTTTGGTACAACTCAATGTTTTGAAGTGCATGAAGACGATTTTCCTCCAAGGTATCCATCTCTTGAAAATGAAGCCGAATCTGTTCGTCATGTGTAAGTTCTTCTTGAAGAGAGATTCTTAATGAGGGAATCTCAACCTCTAATGGCAACACGGCTTCACCCCCAAACACTAAGGAATAGGGTGTTGCCTATGTTGGAGTGCGCACCGTGACGCGACAAGTCCATAACGCCTCGAAAAGACGTTCATGCCAGTCTCTTCAGTATCTTCCAAGTGTCTTCCTCAAGATCTTGCCCAATGTCTTGTTGAAGGCTTCAATCTATCCATTGGCTTGAGGATAATATCCAGTAGAATAATTCCACTGTATCTTGTACTTTGCTATGAAACTATAGATCTTCTATAACTTAAAGGCTTTTCCATCTTCGAAGATGATGCGGTGAGGCACTCCAAAGTGGTAAAGGATGTTGCGCTCCAGAAAGTTGATGATGTTGTCAGAGTTCACTTCTCGTAATTGGATTGCTTCTTCCCACCTGGAGAAATAGTCAGTTGCCGCCACAATGAAACGATGCCCCTTGGATGAAGGAGGCTCAATGGGGCCAATGACATCAATGCCCCAGGCGTCGAACGGCCATGAAGGGACATTGGGATGAAGAGGAACCGGTGGTCGATGCTTGATATCACCATGTATTTGACAATCATGGCTAGACTTGGCCACCTTGAGACAATCAGTCATGATGTTGAGCCAATAGTAACCAGCAAGTTCAATGTTGTGGTGCATTTTTGGTCCACTTTGAAGGCATTGAAATAATCGAGGAAACTCCGGGGTGAACTTTTGGCAGAACTTTGTCAGCTTCTCTTCGAGAAAGACATCGAAGGAGGATTTGATTAAAAGACTGCTGATATAGAACCCCAACTTTATAGGTGTATGTTCGGAGTCGTCATTGCAGCTGGCGCCTCTTCACAGGGTCATCTGGTAGAGTTTCATGTTTGAAATAATCGCGGAAGGGTTTATGCTAGTCTTCCTCTTCAATATTATAAGTAACAACAATATCAACTTCCACTTCTTCTGACATGAGCTCCAAGACTGTTGGAAGAAACCACCTTTCTTCAATGGTGACTTGTGCGGACTCCCCATCTGGAAGAGAAAGTGCCACAGCAAGCTTTGCCAACCCATCAGCTGATGTATTTTGACTTCGAGGCACATGAGAAATCCCAATATGCCCGAATTTCTTCATAAGCCTTCGTGCCGCTTCATGGTATGGTACCAATTGAGCCTTGCAGACTTCATAAATGCCATTGACTTGGTGCACAATGAGCTGAGAATCACTGAATGCATGGATGCTACAAATATCCACAAAAGGGCCAATAATTGGCCAAAGATAAGTGCTTCATACTCAGCTTCATTATTTGAACATTCTTCTTTCAGGAGAGAAAAAGAATGATGTATCATTCCATCTTCCAGTGTCTTGAACATGAGACTTCCTCAGCTCGCCTTCTTGGCATACCATCAGTGTCTAATTCAGTTCGAGAGGCACCATCGAAGTATAACTCCCATTCCGTCGTGTTGGAGCTGAAAACTTGTTCATCAGGCAAGTCGATGACCAAAGGAGAATTGTCCGGCACAGGATGTGCTGCTAGAAAATCAGCTAAGGCTTGACCCTGAACTACCTTCTGTGGGACATAAGTGATATCATACTCCATCATGAGTAGAGGCCATTTATCAAGTTGCCCCATCAGAACCGGCTGACTCAATATGTATTTTATTGGATCCGCTCTTGCAATGAGCTGGATCTGATGCAATAACATATAATGTCGTAGCTTCTTCAAAGAAAAGATAGGGCCAAACACAATTTTTCAATGGGTGAATAATTGGGCTCGGCACCTACCATGGTTTGTCTTAAATAATAGCACGCCACCTCCTTTCCTTCATATCATGCTGGGTAAGAAATGCGCCAAATGAGTTTTGCTGTGCTACTACATAGAGGATGAGGGGCCGCCCCTTAAGCGGTGATGATAGAACAGGCTGATTGAGAAAGTATTCTTTAATACTGTTGAAAGCATCTTGACACAACTTGTCCCACTTGAATTCCACTCCTTTCTTCATCAATCTGGTGAAAGGTTGGATGCGACCTGAAAGGTTAGAAATAAATCGCCTTATATAAGTGAGTTGACCTTCAAGTGACTTCAACTCCTTTAGGTTCCGTGGAGGAGGAATCTGTAGAACCGCCTTGATCTTCTTTGGATCAATCTCAATGTTGTGGTGGCACACAATAAATCCCATAAAGACACCAGACTGGATAGCAAACGCACACTTGAGGGGATTCATCTTCAGTTGGTGCTTGCGCATCCTTTCAAAGAGAATGCGGAGGTCATCTTGATGATGTTCAGCTTCCAAGTCTTCAATACTAAGTCATCAACATAACATTCTACTGAATGATGAATTAATATATCAAAGATGAATGTCATGGCTCGTTGATAAGTAGCACCAGCATTCTTCAATCCAAAGGGCATCACTGTATAATAGAAATTTACTTTTGGCATATGAAAGGCGGTGTTGATGGCATCATGTTCGTCCATCTTGATTTGGTTGTAGCCTAATGATCCATCCATGAAGGAGAGAGCACCGTAGCCCGTAGGAGGCAAGGGGAAGTCATCTTTTAGACAAGCCCGGTTCAAATCCCTGAAATCAACACAAACACGTACTTGCCCATTTTTCTTCCACACCGAGACAATGTTAGCTAGCCAGCACGGGTATTGCACTTCCTTGATGAAGCTAGCTATGATTAGCTTATCCACCTCAGCGACAATTTGCTCTTGTAACTGTGGGCAGAAACATCGTAGTTGTTACTTCACAGGACAAAATTGTTTATCAATCGCCAACTTATGCGTGGTGACACGAGGGTCAAGCCCCAGCATCTCTTTATATGACCAAGCGAAGCAATCGTCGTACTCCATCAAGAAGCTTTGATAGCCTTCGTGCTCTTCGGGTGTGAGGGTTGCGCTGATACAGGTAGGATGCAGATCCTCCTAACTCCGAAGTTGATCTTCACGAGCCCATCAACAATCAGTTGTCCTCCATATTCAAGTTGTTGAGGTGCAGGTGCAATGATCGCACCTAAAATGGTGTGATTTTGTAATACCGCAAGTGGACGGTTGATCATTGAGCACTTGAGGGTCGAATTCCACGAGGAACAAGCATATTCGTCTTTTATGTTAATGGATCACTGATTAAGTCTAAACAATTTTGGGGTTTGTTTTTCTACAACTAACTCTACTACTAAATCTATTGATCTAGGGTTTAAAGCAGTAAATTGCAAGTATGATATTTGGGGTTTAAAAGCAAGAATAAAAGCTAAGGTTTCGGGGGTTTCATATCCATCTGGTGTAATTCTATCCAAGGTCCGAGAATTGCATGTTACTTTCAACTGTTTTCTAGGATAGATTAAGTTACCAGTACGGTCACTGGTACAATGATCAGAGGATCGCTTCCATTGTTATGTCTAGCGAGAGCCTCTCTTTTGTTCAGGATACCACGTCAAACTGCTAAGGACTCAAGAACTCCCCTAAATTCTTACTAAGGCTCAGCTGTTACTTATGTTGCCGAAACAAGAATTTAGGGTTTAGAGGAAGAAAAAACATTAAGAAATAATTGCAATGCTTAAGATCGAAACTAAGGAAGAATCACATCTTCCAGATTAGGTCATTCCTAACCCTAGAAGGGATCTACTCACAAAAAGCCATTAAAATACTGGAATAACAAGAATTGAATAACAAGAATTAAATAAAAACTTACTTGATTGCTGTAAAATTTAAGTTTTCGTCCTTGCCGGCTTACAAAAGCAGAAAAATAGAGAAGGGGGCTGTTCTAAGAAAACTAAACTAAAAAGTAGCTAAAAACTACTACTAAAGCCTAAAGAAAGCATGTCTAATTGAGCCAAAAGCTTCTCTATTTAAGTCCTAGAATTAACCAATTACAACTCAAGACTTGTTTAGGAAGGAACCTAACTCAGATTTGGACTGTGGAATGCCTTAAACAGACTAACGGGTCTGGGCACATGTCAAATGGATTAATAGGTTTGTTTCGGATTCGGGGATCGGGTTTCGGATTTCGGATCCAAATCCCTGTTTTTCAGATTTTCAGCATTTTCTTTCTCCACTTTGTTTCCTATCCAAACGATGCCGAAATATCTCCAAATTTGGTACGTTTGTTGCCTGAAACATGATGAACACACGCATGAAAGCAGATTATAAAAATGTTAAAAAAGTCACATAAAATGACATATCAGAGGAATTTTCAGCATGATTTTTGTACGTTTTCAATACTAAACCTATGGTAAAATTCTACCAGATTAAGACTTATCATACAACATCTATCACTTCTCCATGTTCAGAAGGCATTGCTTCATGCATCCCAGCCAAGAGATGTTGGTCGTCTCCAACCCAATGACTTTATAGCAACTCCGAAAGACCGAGGTTCACTATAAGATAGCACTTCAATGCTTGCAGTAGAGCAGCTATAAAAGCTAGCATTGGTAGCACTTTAGCTGCTGGGAATAAGATTTGCTACAACTGGGTGAAAAGGTGCTGCAAAAATTTTTCCCAACTGTAGTTCCAATAGCAAAAGAGTATTCCCAGCTTGGAAAGTTTGAACTTTTCCCAGCTGTATGTCCACTTGAAATATATTATTCCAAGCTGTAAAACTATTTGAAATATTTTTTCCCATTTGTAGGTGCAGTGGCAAAGCAGCTGTAAGTTTGAACTATTTATATATCCACTTGTAAAATATTATTCCAAGCTTTACATCTATTTGAAATAAATTATTACTAGTTGATATGTCATTGAGAATTTAGACATTAAAATTTGAATATGTGAATTATTTGTGGTAAATGTACCACTGGGAATTGTGTCAATAATTAATTTTAAATATAACTTTTCAGTAATTAGACAACAATATAACAACTAAAACTATAATAGGCACACTGTCCTCACACAAATCACACCATATTTTGTAACAAAATTATCAAACAAAGGATAAATTACACAATTATATATTATATTGAATTCTTTGCTTTATATAGCCATTGACAGGATTCGCAATGGTCACAAATTATTCGATTGAAAAAATGAGCCAAAATAGATATAATACCTCTGAAACAATAGCGGAAAAATATCACTTAAGAATTCTTTACACCAAATGTATGCCCATATATTATATTTCTAACTCTATATATTTTGTTCCAACTAAAACTATAAAAAGTAAAATATTCCACTTTCAAACTCCTCCTATGACATAAAATATCTTCATCACTTCATATGCTTTTAATACCTTACTATTAACCACCTGTATAAGAAAAGATATCTATTACAATAGCCTTGAGATAAATACAAATCAATAACTTTTGCTTTAAGTAATTTCAAGAACATATGGTAATTATATTAAAAATAGTTGGTTGATTGTTGTATAACAAGTACAACTTGTTGCTTACAGGAATAAGAAAATTGTGTTGATTGTGACATGACTTGCATACACTTGACAAAAGAAATTATTTATATGAAAGTGAGCTCCTAGTTCAATGCACAATGAACATACACTTAATATTTAGAAAATGAATAACATGTGGATTGTGTTGATAACACCTCACTTGTATAAAAATATTAAGTATGATACCAAATTTTAATTGTGCATTTTATTTTCTACAAGGGCATAGAATTTCATCTCCTTTTGCAAAGTTTGCAAAAAGAGAACTCTATGAATCCCTTTACGCCTTGGTTATATTCAGTTGAGTACCTACATTTTATTGTCATTATTTTCAATCGAAAGATTCACATAAAGTAGCATTGTATTTGATTTAATGATTGAGTGTTTGTTTTCTATCTAGCCGCACACTTCCAACGTTTGTCCATGGTAAATGCCAAAGGCCTTAAAATCCTCCTAGAAATTTTCCTTTCCTTACTATATGACTTACTATAAGAAATTTCAAATCAATATCTTATGTCAAACAAACAAGAGAATTATGGTAAGGCATTAACAAATAAAACATTTAAACTATTTGATTTGTTTACTATTTTCTTCAGTGCCATGATAGGATTGCTCTGATAAGTTATATGTATTTATGTTCTGGTTGTTTTGGAGATTGTAGCTGTCGATGATTGGAACCGAGGGTCCCCGTTCTGAGCTTATGCAAAGAAGAGAGTGAGGAAAGATGGAGCCAATCAGACAAATTCTCAGGATGTTCAAAGTATTAATGAATCTATGGACACGGGAGCAGGGTTTATCCAGGTTCAGGCCCCCCTTTAGCTGTGTAATAGCCCTGCGTTCTGTGAGATTGATTATGTGGAAAAAAGGTTACAAAGAGGTTCTTTACAGTAAGTAGCTAGCTAATCCTATTTGCTAACCCTAGTCTTCTCTTTGCCACTGATTTGTCTGTCCCTTGATCCTCCCTTCGAAGGCCTTTTTATACTTGTCGAAGAGGTTGCAGGTTGTTATCCTTAAGGCGTGCCCCATGATCCCTCTTAACCGTCCAGAAGTGGGGATAGTGAGGTTTGTGGATGGCGGTTGTCGTGAATCATGGGTACATGGCGGTTTGGATAGTCTTGACTGGGTCGTCATAGAACCGCCTTACTGTCTTGGCCTCCTTCGATGGTTACCTTGCCAGGGACACATGATTCTCTCGAGGTCAATAATAAGGACCAAAGTGACGTAATGTTTTAGGAATGCCTGCGTAGTACTACGACCATGGTAATGAGATTAGTTCTTGTATCTGTGAGAGCAAGGGCTACAGGAATTGCCTCCGCAACCTTGTCACTCTTAGATACAGCATAAAACATAAGCTCTGTGATAACAAATGTCTGATTTTTGTGTGAATTAGGTATGGTTTTTCGGTTATATCCAGAACGTCCTTGGATTACTCTATTTCCTTCTTTCTGGCCTTTGACGACCATGGTTAAGCTTGTGACCATGGTCGCACGCGACCACATAGAGTTGGTGCGACCTTTAAGGCCTAAAAGAGCAGCTAATAATCCTCGTCAGCTAGCCCCCGAATTTGATGTGACAAAAAGGTTTATCCAATAGTGTATCGCTTTGAATTCAAAATAGTGCTCCGTCATTTCGAATCCCTGTGCTGCATTGCATTGGCGGCAGCTGCGATGCACTTTGGGGAGCGAGCAGCAAGCACTAGGGAAGATTTCTAGACTTTTGCCTCAGGCCTGAGGTCCAGGAAGCCAAAGCATCACCCGAGAAGTCTATAAATAGTTTCCCACTTGTGGTGGAAATTGCAACTCCTTCCTCAAAATTTTTCTGTCAAAAACATTTCTAGCTTCTTCACCTTTGTTCTAATGGCGTCTCTCAGCCGAGAGTGTTTCGACGAAGGAGATGAGATGGAGTTTATCGGTTCTCAAGAGGTAATGCTCTCTTGGTAGTGTGAGCTTCTTTCGTAGAATGTGGCTTTGCCTAAGGTTCGTTGCCTTAGGTAGTCACCTGAGCATTTGACTTCTTCAAGAAAACGAGTTGGGGATGATCTTGGGTCATCTGGTGGATCTCCATCGAAAAGGCTAATGTCTGATGCGTATCAGGCTTCATCCCAAGCATACCCATCCAGGGCAAGACAAGCTTCACATCATCCTTCCTTCTCAACGGGGTATGAGGAAGCTCCAGGCCCTAATGTGGCTCTGGCGCAGCCCATGGCCACGCAAGTTTTGCATCACCCTCGTCTCTCAACAGAGGATGAAATTTCTTCGCCCTTGTCCTCCTCGGTAAGGATTTTCTAACTTTTTAGACTCGCTATAGTTGGTACATCTTTTTGCTTAACACAAGTTAATGGCGTTGAACAGAGCCGTGATCCCTGGGAAGAGCTAGACAAGGTGAAGGCCGAGCTCCAAGCCCTCCAAGGGGAGCACAAACTCCTTGGGGAGAAGTATGCCCGGCGGGGGCGCGACTTGGATGACTTCTTCAAGTGCGTCGAGCGCTTGAAGGCAAGTTTTGACTGGGCTAGGGAGACCGCAAAGCTTGCTCGACAAAGGGGGCAGCTTGTGCCCAAGGAGAAGTATGCCGCGGATGTAACCATCACTGGTTGTGGTCTCACTATGAAGGACACCCTTGTAAGACTGAGGGAGGTCACGGGGCTTGTTGAGGCATACATGGTTGACCCTAAGAAGGAGAACTTATCATTGGTGGAGTCCTGCGTCCTGGCTGCCAGCCAAACTGACTTATTTTGTGAATGAAAAAATTTAATAAAGAATTAAATTTCCTTATGATCAATTTTCATTTTTTGTTTTTGAATGTCGTCTAGTATTTTCTTAGACCGTTGTATTATCTCTTTCCTTAGCTTTTGGGCACCATAGATGGTTATGCGCATCGTGCGCAATCATGAAATAATTATCGCGATTATGGAAAGGTATGTATGCTATACGTGATCACGGAATAACTCACAATCATGTTTGTCATAGTGTGGTTATGCGTAGACATGAGAGTGGCAATCTATATCTGCTAGCTCCCGAAGTCGAAGCAAAAAGATTGTGCATTACTGGGAAAGGCGTTTTCCGGTAAGAAAGGTGTATTAGCTTCTGAAAAGGTGACTTATTGGTTCGACTTCCCGTTGAACACACGCGGGACTGAGAGTGCTTGTGTCAGGTTTGTTTTGACGTGCATTTAATGCGAAAACACCTTTTGCTGTGTGGCATGAACTATGGTGAAGGAATCGAGGGAATTGGGTTTTAAAACCGTTCGTCGTAAGCCCTAGCTTCCCACAAAAGCTTTCTCTCAATTCTGAGCATTATCAAAGTTCTCATGAGAGCTGAAAGTCGTAGTCCTCTGTGTGTTTCCCTCAAAGATCCATCTTGATGGCGTGCTAGACAAAATCTAGCCACCGATCGGAGGAGAGCTTGCAGACGTTGGAAGCTGATGGTTTTCTTCCCTTGAGGTCGCTGATACCATGGCGGCCTAGTGGGGAGGATGAAGAGTTCCCTGTTGTGCGGGAGGGTGAGTTGGTTTTGTTTGAGGACTTTTTACGCTGCGGCTTTCGTCTGCCGGAGAGCGATTTTTTGTGGGAGGTTCTAGCCCATATTGACTTGGAGCTAGTGAACTTCAATGCCAATTATGTGCTCATTTTTGCTACATTCCAACATTTGTGCGAGGTGTTTCTTGGTGTTTTTCCCAGTGTGGCACTATTTCGCCAGCACTAATTTTTGGCCATGTCAAAGGGCATGGCGGCGCCGGGTTATGTGTACTTTCATCTACGGGAGAAGAATGACTTTCTCCCCTTTCGTCTAAGAAATTCTGTGCATAAATAGTACCAAAGATGGTTTTATTGCGCCGCATCGGAGGAAAGTAATCTCTGGTTTGCTGATTGGCGGCTAGAGAAGAGCAAGGGAAACAATGTTACCCCTGCCCTTAATGAAGAGCAGAAGTGGCAAGTCTAGGCGCTGAAGTGCCTAATTGATGCGGGCTTGACTTCCCAAAACATGATCACTGATTTTGTGAAAAATTGGGTTAGTCCATTGAAAAAGAGAAACCACCCTGCTTGGGAAATCAAGGCCCAAGAACACGCAACGATGGACGGTAGCCCCGGTAGGTTGATGAGTTGTCTCTTGTTGAATTCGACTATTTCTGATGTATCATTGAATATGTAATGTTTTCCAGAGCTGTTCCCTTCCGATGTCGTGGTCAGAGCTAGCTATTTGCTGAAGGCTTTTAACCCGATTGAGGAAGGCCATCCAAGTGCGTTGAGACCGGAGAGCCTGGTCAGCGTCGCCGACGATTTGTTACAGGTGCACCGAAAGGTATGTTTGCCGATATGATTTGCGTTGTGCATGTAAATCAACCAACAATTCGCTTGGCTTATGTAGTTGGTCGAGGACCAGATGGCGAGGATGAAGAGCCCCTGGGCGATGAAGGTCCTTCGGGCGGTTTCTCCAAGAGAGCGAGGACAACCCTAAAGTCCAAACAGCCGAAGGCTCCCGCCCCCAGCAAAGGAAAAGTTCCATCTGCTGGGGCTTCCCTGCCCAAGGCAACGGCGATTGCAGTAAACATTTTTACCTCTTATGGCCCAACAAGGAGGATAGGGAGTTATATTTTGCTTGTACAGGGGGAAAGAAGTGAGGAGGAGGACGACGAGACGTCCCTAATCCTTCGAAGGAGAAGGTTAGTGGAGCCGCCGAAGATACCTGCACTTAAAGCACTGTCTTCGCTACTGCCACCCCAAAGTGGTGCGTCGAGTTCCCGTAAACCTCTGGGACTAAGCATCAAGTAAGGAGTTTAATAGTTAACTAAGTCATTTGGTTAAACATTTGTCTTGATCATGGAGTAGCTGTACAGGACTCCCTCGACCGTGGTTGTCACGACTGCAACGAATGTGGTTGTGCTAGCCATGTTCTCTAGGGAGGACATCGAAATGAAGGTCAAGGCTGCCATGCACAGTACACAGTAGATCCGGCAGTGACCGGTGAAGTTGTTGCGGCTACTAACGCCACCCCACCGTCGGTCAACCTGGACGTCCTGGCGTACGTCCTTGGCGAGGTGATGCCAGATATTGTAGACATCGAGGCCTGCATGGATGGTGATACTGAGGTCGCGGCGGCAGCCATGATACCGGGGGTAGATGAACAAGCAGAGGTTGTACTGCCCGCGGACCCCAGCAATCTTCCTCGAAGAGGCAGACGCTTGAAGTGCCAACCTCTCGTAGCTCAGGCGATGGGTCCAAGAAGTTATTCTCTGACTTTTTGGAGGTAAGTAACATCTTTACCCCATGCCAATCCGGTTGGGTTGTCTTTTGCGTGACCTTATGTTTGTCATAGGATCCTGCTCACAGCGTGGCCATGATTGGTCGACTGATAGAACAGTTCAAGGTCGCACAAGTAGAGTGTGATTGTGTAAAGCAGTAAGTGCTTTGATGCATCGTTTAGCTCGGAAAATGATCCTAGATCACAATTTATGGTCGTTTGTCACAGGGAAAACTCTCCTTTACTAGAGAAGATTGCCACTGTGTGTAGCAATGAGGATGCTGTAGTGGCCGAGGCTCTGAAGGAAAAGGAAAGCTTTGTGTCCACGTGCCACAAGTAGCAAGCTGACATTGACTGTGAGTCCATCTCAACTATACTGATGACGATTATTTGGACCGTGTAAGAGTAAATTATCCTGAATTTGTTTCTTTCCCCTGATCAGGTCAAAGGGAAGCAATTCGAAAGCTAGCCGAAGACAGGAACCAATTCGAAGAGAAGTTCATACGATGAGGCAATTAGCTCGTGAAACTTCATGATATCATTGGCTCTCTTCGGTCTGTACATGAGAAGACCAAGGAAAAGGCAAAGGTAGTTTTCGATGAGAAGGTGCGTTTGGAAGGGATCATCAGTAGGTGCCTTCTCGTTGAGAAAAGTACTTTGGGCAAGCTAAAGGAGGTCGCGGACTCATTTGACGCAACAATCGTCACCCCCGAGGGAGATGACTTAGCACTTACAGAGTCATGTGATCTTGTGGCAATACAGGTTGATTATCTTTTTCCCAACATCCCAGAGTTTGCGAGGAAATGTGGGGTGGCACTAAAGACTGATGTCAGCGAGGTGGCCTCCGCCATGCTCTGCAAATTGAGGCAGCACCATGAGCTGGATTAGGACCTGGGGCCTGCGGTGGGAGAGGTTGTCTTTGACAGCGAGGATCAGCTGAATGCGACCAGGGCTGAGGTCAAGATACTTGTGGAAAAGTTGTTGCATGATCTCAGCCTTCCTTAAGGCTTGATTGTATTGCTGTACTTTTTTGAGCTTTTTTGAGAAAACGAATATACAACGGGTTTTCTTTAAGTATGGTACCTTGCAAATGCAAATAGTTAGTATAAAGTTGAATGAGAAAGACCATAAACTATATTAAATGCTTATAAGCAGATATCATAGTTAAATCATATTTCTCCTAGCCCCCTCCTGCGATCTGTGTTACTTGAACTTAGTACGTTGATCACAGGATGTTGCAAATCTATGGTAGTAGATGAACGGCTTATAGAGCACATGAATATGAAGTCATAAGTGTATTTCGAACTGACAGCCACTCGAATGTTCAGAAACATGTAGTAAGTTTCTAAGGTGTTGAAAAATGGCTTACGAAGAAAGGCTTAGGTAGATGCAACCATGAGATCGGTCAGCGAATCCGCTTAATCATTGTAGGTGGGTGTGTTGTGGCGGTCAGTCCTTGAGCGCGGCCTGAGGAGGGGTGAATAAGAATGTAACTTTTGGTATCAAGCAAATGTGTTAAAGAATTGAAAGAAAAGAAGGGAAAGGAAAGACTTACATGTAGAACTTGCATAGTTGGTTGATATTTCAAGTATTGGAGAGAACTCGGCGTCTTCCATAGCTAATCTTGTAGATCCAGGTCACGGTAGTGAGGTTACTGTGTAGGGTCCTTCCCATTGGGAGGAAAACATTTGACGATTGGACTGATTTTGGATTTTTTGCAAAACCAGGTCACCCACGCGAAGGCTACGTATTTACGTAGGGCTTGTAAATATGCCACGGACCTGAATAACGCTTGATTTTGCTTTTCTTCGAGGAGAGCGATTCAACTTCACGGGTGTTGGTTGGATCGGTTGCATTGAAGTTATTTACGCGAGGAGACCCAAGTTTTATTTCACTTGGTAACATGGCTTTGGCACCAAACACCAGTTGGAAAGGTGTGTCGCCTATTGCTCTGCTAGGTGTAGTGCGTATGGCCCAAAGAATGGAGTAGAGTTCATCTACCCAAGCCCCCGAACGTGTCTTAAGGTGTTCAAAGATGTGTTTCTTTACCCCTTGAATGATCTGCTCGTTGGCTTTAGCAACTGCTCTGTTACTTTGTGGATGAGAAACAGATCCAAAGCAAACTTTTGTTCCAATATCGTCGCAATAGTCTAAGAAGAGACCACTGACAAATTGGGAACTGTTGTTTGTGATAAGGCGGTTTGGGATGCCAAATCATGTTACAATGTTCTTGTGTAAGAACTTTGGGGCCACTGAGGCGGTGATGGTGCGGACTGGTTTGGCCTCGATTCATTTTTTTAATGTATCAATGGCTACGAATAAGAACTTGTATGCAATGACTACTTGAGACTTGCCCCAAATGGCGAATGGCCATGTTAGCAGGATAGTTCGTAATGCGTATGCTGGTCGGTGATATTACCGAGCATGAAACTGACACTGGGGGCATGTCTTGACCAGGTGTTTGGCATCATTGACTGCCATAGGCCAGTAGTACCCTTGGCGAATGGCTTTTCCGACCAGTGTTCGAAAGGAGACATGTGCACCACATATGCCTTCATGAATTTCTCTCCGAAGGGATTTGCCTTCTTCTTGAGTGATGCAACGCATGAGTACGCCTTTTGTACTTTTCTTGTATAGAGTGCCATCGACCAGTCTACACATGCATGCTTTTCTAACTAGCCGATCAGCTTCGATTTCGTCCACGGGCAAGGTCACATGCGCAAGATAGATCTTCAATTGTGTGATCCAATCTGCTTCTTGCTCAAGGATAGTGTCGTGGTATTACGAATACCCCGGCAGGTTTTGTGAATGATCCTAGCGAAGATTACGCGGCGTGGGCTGACCGGATGACCGGTCCTCCCCCGCCGGACAAACACAAGAAATGACATGAGGATTTATACAGGTTCGGGTCCCGGTGGGGGCCCTAGTCCTGTCGGTGCGCTCCCGACCGGAGTTGGCAGGGGAGGCTCTCTCCGGGGGAGAGGCTTCCGGAGCACACCTGTTAGTTTTTTAGCTATTCCAACAATTGAATCACCTCTTTTCCACTGAGGGGTACAAGGGCTATTTATAGCCCCAAAAAGAAACAAAAAACCTAAACTACCCCGGAAGCCACCATCGGATTGAGGGGCAGAAACGTCCTTCTCCCGGTCAAACGCCTTGGATGCTTGACAGGTGGTCGCTGATTCCCGAGGCGCTCCTCGCGTGACCTGGATGTGATAAACAACTTGAGACTTTACCATTAGAAGGGCGATGAGGCCCGGGACCGGCGCCGGAGGCCAGGTCCCGAGGGCCATAGGCCGGGGGCCATATGGCGGCGCCCGGGGAGGCACCGGAGGCCAGGTCCCCGGGAAAATGGCGGCGCCCGGGACGGCGTCGGAGGCCAGGTCCCGGGAGCCAAAAGGCGGCGCCCGGGACCGGCACTGGAGGCCAAGTCCCGGGAGCCAAAAGGCGGCGCCCGGGGAGGCCATGTCCCCGGGCAAATGGCGGCGCCCGGGACGGCGCCGGAGGCCAGGTCCCGGAGGCCAAAAGGCGGCGCCCGGGGAGGCACCGGAGGCCATGTCCCCGGGCGAATGGCGGCGCCTGGGACGGCGCCGGAGGCCAGGTCCCGGGGGCCAAAAGGCGGCGCCTGGGGAGGCGCCGGAGGCCTGGTCCCCGGGCAAATGGCGGCGCCCGGGACAGCGCCGGAGGCCAGGTCCCGTGGGCCAAAAGGCACCGGAGACCTCGTCCCCGGGCGAACGTGACGCAACTTACCTGGACTTAGCCTCACGGAGATTTCCCCCAACAGATAGCGACGTTAGGGATCACTTCATTCATCTCAGTGATTAAGGGATGTGTTAAGTGCTCGATGAACACTCCTACTAGAGCAGATGCGCGTGAGGACCTAGGTTTTGATAGCTGGTCGGCGAGAGCATTGTCTCTTCTCGGCACTAACTAGACTTTGAAATCCATGAAGTATTTTTCGAGTTTCCTCACTTCACCCAAGTAATGAGCCATTTTCTCGTCAGAGTGTTGTACTCCTTGTTTACCTGGTTGATGACTAGCTGTGAGTCTCCCCCCACCACTAGCCGATGGACTCCAAGGGATTTGGCTACTCAGAGCCCAAATAGAAGACCTCCATACTCTGCAGCATTGTTGGTCGCAACAAAGTGGAGTTGTATGACTTATTGGAGGTGGTCACCTTGAAGCGTAATTCAGACCACTCCAACCCCCGAGTGTGAGAAGCCACGAGAACCATCGAAGTACATCATCCAAAGGTCGGTAGTCATTAAATCTGGTGACTTTTGGGGTAGTGGTTCAGGATTTGTCCACTCGACTACGAAGTCAGCAAGAATTTCAGACTTAATCGCAACTCGGGCAGTGAAGTGGACGTTGAAAGCCACCAGTTCTACTGCCCATTTTGCAATTTGACCTACTGCCTCTGGGTTATGGAGGATGTCTCCTAGAGGGATGGACGATGGCACCGAAATTCTGTGTGCTTGAAAGTAATGTCGCATGTTGGGGGAAATCTCCGCGGGATGTCCAGGTAAGAGGTCGTCCAATTTGCCTGGAGAGGTCGTGGCCTTCGAGGCCTTCTTGGAGGCAGGGCTCCGGCTCCCGGTGCATCCCATGCTTCGGGAGTTTTTGAAGGAGTACTGGGTGGCGCTCAACCACCTCACCCCGAACACCATCGTCCGGATGGGCCTCTTCATCTGGCTCTTCGAGACAGCGACCGGGAGGGAGCCCACCCTACGCGTCTTCCTGTACTTCTATGAACCGGCTGCGCGGAGCTCCCACCTGGTGAAGGGGGCACCCAAGTCCCCCTTTGGCTTGGTGATGGTGCAGATGCTGCCGTCCCGGGTGGCCGACTACCCGGCGGTAGCATCCCGGGACCATTGGGGTGACTGGATCCGGAGGTGGTTCTACCTCTGGGTCCGGGACGACGAGGTAATGTACGCCCTGGAGCCCTCCTCTTATAGCAGGTCGTCCGCACCGAAGCCTCCGGTGTGGACGGACGAGGAGCTCGAGCTCCTCGGCAAGGTGATCATCTCCCAGAAGACCCGCTCTATGCGTGACACCGCCGAGGAGATGATGCTCTTGAGGATCTCCCCCTTCGCAAGCGGGAGAAGGGGGATTGGCATGGGCCCGGAGCAGTGGCCCCCGGTCAAGCCGGTGACCCGACGTAAGTCCCCTACCTGCTTCATTGCATTTACAAATTTTTGAGAATTCGACTAACTCTTTACCTCTTGTAGTCCGGCCATACCTGGCGACGCGGGAGAAGGCGGAGAACCTCCAGGGGAGGTACTTCACCGACGAGTACGAGCGCGTCGTGCGCCTCGTTGGGGAGGGCCCTCCCCGGAACCTGGTGGCTGAGGCCTACGGGCTGAAGCTCCCGGAGAGGAAGCCCCTCCCCACCCCCCGGTCACACAAGCGGGGGAAGGACGCGGCCGGGGGCTTTGAGCCTAAGAAGGCCAGATTCCAGAAAGCCCCCGGCCCGTCGATGACGCCGGCGGCGACACCGGCGAAGCCCCGGGACGAGACCCCCGGGATCGAGCACGCCCGGGCGCCGCCCCGGAAGGAAGTACCACCCCCTCCCTCGAAGAGCCCCGTGGGGGCTCGGGGGAAGGAACCGGCCGCGGACGGGGCCACCTCCGACTCGGCGAACTACACCCCATCACCGCCTTCGATAGCGGCCCCGCCAGCACCCTCGGCCCCCTTGGAGCCGGAGAAGCTGGAGGTGAGGTTCGCGGAGGCCTCGCCTCCGTAGATGGAGTGGCCCGTGGACGAAGGGGGGAGCCCCTTGATCTACGAAATCCCACCAGAAGTGGGGGCCCCGGGGGCCCTCCCGCCCGAGAAGGGGAGAGGGTTGATGATCCCCCCGGCGAGTGACCCCTTCCGGGACTTCCTCGGCCACTTCTTCGGGGGCACCTCCGCAACGAAGACGACGACGACCGCCACCCCGACCAAGGTCGTGCCGGGCGCCCAGGTCCGGGAGCCCACTACCGGCCGCGGCGGGACCAGCGCTGGGCCGGAGAGCCCCCTGCTTTCCGCAGAGGTGGTCGAGCGCTACGCGGAAGGCCTGCAGACCCCGAAGGTCCAAGCCTTCATTGCGGGGGGGACGCTCCACGATCGCTTCGTGGAGCTTCGGTCCCTCCAAGCCCAGGTATTCACCTGAAGCGGTTGTCGGTTTCTTTTGGCTCCCTGCATCCAAAATTTTTCTAACTCTGGAATTCGTAGGGAGCAGCAATTACCTGGGGCGTCGAGCAGCGCGTCATCTGGCTGCTCAAGGACGCGGAGGACAGGGCCGTCTCCTTCCTGGGCCAGCGGGACGAAACTCTCCATGAACAGACTCGGGTTCGAGCCCAGGTCCACATCTCGGAGACTGTCAATGGCCGTCTCCGGGAGGAGGCGAAGGCGAAGGAGGAGGCCTTCCGGGAGCTCGAGGGGTCGTGCGTCCGGGCGGTGGTGGGCGCGGGCCACTCCGTCCGCTCGGCCCTCGTGAGCCTTGGCGTAAGCCTAGGCTCCGGGGGTGGCTCGGAGGTGCCCCCGGCCACACTCGCGGAGGCTGTGTGTTTTCTTAACGCACAAGTCTCCGTCATCCCGGAGGCAGCGGATGCCCGGGCGCGAGGCCGGGCGATCCCCGTCATCGCAGCCGCGGCCGGGCTCGTCGAGCACCGGGGAGTGGGCGCCCAGGCGATCGGGGGCTGCATCCCGCGGAGCTTCCCCGAGTTCTTCGAGCCCTCGCGCCACGAGGTGGAGCAGCTCGCCGGTGGCTCCTATGTAACGCCCTGAGTTAGGGGTGAAAATTTCCTTTTTCATAAATAGCATGCATGCATGTATCTGTAGTAATAGCCAGATCAGTATCTATCTCAAGCCCTAAAATCTCCAAAATCTATCCTGTGACCCCAAATCAAGATCAGATTGTTCAGATGTGATCTATCAGTTACTCTGAATTTAAAAGTCTTCAGAACCCAGATCCAAGTATATCTCTAACTCCCAGAATTATCAACTTCTTCTGTTTTCGAAAACAGAAATACCTTATATTACCCAAATACCCTAAGTTTCAGAAATACAGATTTAATCCAAATCTTGACCAAGTTCAGACCAGATTATTCCTGGAATATGATCATGGGTATGTCAATACCTTAATATAAAAAGTTGACAGCCAGATTCTACCATCTAGACTCTTTTCACAAATCAATCCAAGAGTTATTGCAAATTAGTCCTTATCTGATATCTGAAAACCCAAAAAGGCTAAAATCTCCAGATTAACTTCAAATTCAGAATTTCTTCAGCAAATCTTCTCAAAATGCTATTTGCCACAAGTTTCTCTTCTGTGCAGATATCAAAATCGAACCCTAAATGCCAGAATTCGAAATCGACAAAACTTAAACCTTATTTTACCCAAAATTACCCTATTTTCAGTTTGTATTGAAAACTATTCAAATGTATCAAATTTTATCATTTACCTTTGCCAAATATCCTGTTGAATATTGTCGCGCCCCAAAACTGGGACTACGACTACTCCTGTAGAAACCTAGCTCGCTGCAGCTAGTCCCATATATGCATAGCATACACATACCCTTGACGTCCCAGGATAAGTCAAGCACAGGAGTATAACACATTGCAACAGAGTAACTTACAAAATAGTTAAGCAGTGTGGCCTGCTGGCCTTGATATTACATAAGAAGATTACAATGCCTTCACGGCATTCATGGTTTTAGCAAAATAACATCTACACAGCAGAAGGTAGGTGACCCACCCACAAAGAGAAGTGGACGGCAGAACAACACACATCAGGGAAATGACGGGACTGACGCTCCTCCTTCTGGATCCACGAAGTACTCCATGCCTTCGTCTTGGTTGTAGAACGCTCCATCTACTGAATTGTAGGTTGCAAGAGTGAGCACTTACGTACTCAGCAAGTCATAGGTAAGAGTAGATACATATAGTAGAGATGATATGAACCTAGACTAGTCAAGAATTATGGATGTTTGTAAAATAATCTTTCTCTTTCCTGGCTCAACTCATGGCAGCACCTTTCATAATATAACATAATCATTCATGTTCACTAAATTATAGCACTACCGCGACACGTCAACACATGACCGCCCACGGCAGCACTCCTTATCATGACAACACATGTCATTTGGGTAATCTTGATTTAATATATTTTATTTAGAAAATAATACTTGTGTCACACCCCGTGGATTTAATCCACCGCAGCAGACTCCTAAGACTCGGGAGCACGAAGTATTCGAATACATTTTTAACTCTGCAGAGAGGTACCAATTTACCCGCAAGATATTCCACTTTCAAGCCCATCCTATCAGAATGATTGGACCCCTGACTCACTTCATACTGTGAGTGGCAAGGTGGAGATAACAGGAACTTTTGTTATGTTTCACTTACAATTCACCCCTGACCCTGCAGTTTTCTTCACACAAACCGCAGTTGTGGCGGGCTATACCCCCACCCATAAGCCTCTTCCCATTACTGGGTCAACGTGCTTGATCAAATCACATTCAGTGATACGTGGAGGAGCTGAACCCCGTGAGTTTAGTGTATTACTTTCCATCTCATGCAGGGGTTTCATGTACGATTCACATAAGTACTTGTTCAGGCCTGTCCCATACCAGGCTTGCGGTTAGTACGTTTGTTCATGCCACTAGACACACAACACAAGGTTCTAGTCCTTATATGCCAGTGACCAGACCATCCACAACCCTGCACCTTCAGTGCCTGCACATCCTTTGCAGTCTAGCACCTCCAGTGCTACCACCATTCCATACCATTTCCTGGTCACGGCTAGGGTTTTATTTCATGAATATAAGTATATAAATATATATAATAGTTCATGGCCCAAAACTTGTTTATTTCACATTTCACAGATAACCAGTCCAGTACTGCCAATTCATAAATCAACCATTTCCAATCTTTCTCATGCAATATTATCTATATTCAAGGTTATGTTACAGCAACTCTTAAAATATAGGTTCGAGATGACCAAGAATATGACTTGCCTTCCGCGTCGTAAAATACAGCAGTTGATGTCGGGTCAACAGTGAAGTCCTCAAACTGGGGCTCTTGATCTGCTCTCCAATCAAACAAACAACCAATAATCACAATCTTTTCAATACACTATTATACTATATGCAATAATGCAAAGATGAAGTCTTGATGATTCTGAGATGATTAGGTTAAGGGAATAAAGGTTAAGGTTAGTTGCTGAAGGTTTACAAGGTTCCAAATGTCTCAATATATCAGAATGATATCAAGGTTGCGACTGGTTCGCTCAAAAACAGCGAACGTCTTTAGGTCGACATTCGGTTCAAGGCATCGACATAGGGTCGATGGATGATAGAGGGGTTATCTCAACTTGTGGTAGTAGAATAAAATGTAGAGCACAACTCCACAAGTCTAAGGGACAAGGTTATTTCCAGTTTGCACGACTGAAAGGAGGTGAAAAGAGCTAATGCCACTGGCTGACATGCTCTGGCATAGGGCTGACAATGCTAAAATCTAGGGTTTTAGCATAAACTGTAGTTCAAGGGCTCAAATCAAGTTGTGATAGAAGAAGAAATTGCTGTTCACAACCTCAGGAATCTAAGGGACAAAGTTATGCTCAGAATGCACATCTGGAAGGAAGTGAAAAGGACTAATGCCACTGACTGACATAGCCTGGCATTGATCTTGACATGGCCAGAAACTAGGGCTTGCCATATCTTTTGATCTAGAGCTCCAAATGATGTACCACTTTGTCTGGGAGGTAGGCATTGATAACAGGAACAAATCATTCAACAGGATCTAGGGCAGAAGATGGCTAGAAGGTGATGAAATTCAGTGATGAACTGAGGTGAACTAGTTGCACTGGAGCAGTTCTGGACAAAAACTTGGCAAAGCTATAACTTGAATTCTGGGCAGTTTCAGAGATCGAGCTAGAAGACAAATATGTTCAGGAGGTTGAAGCACACCTGAATGACAAAGTGCATGAAGCTGAAATGGCCAGGAATAGGTTTTCCGGTGATCGACGCCGGAGAAGAACACTGCCATTTGGGGGTTTTTGTTTTAGGCCGAATGAACTCAATTCCAAGCTTGGAGAGTGAAAGAGAGGTAAGAGGAAGCTATCTGGACAATCCATTTGGCCGGAGGATGGCCGGTGTGGCCTGGCGACGATCGCCGGCGACTGGTGGAGCTCAAAATTGGGGAAAGCTTCGATTGAAGCTCAATCTGGAGATCTGAATGCATAGGCTTGCTAATTAGAGCTCACTGATCAATTTGTTTCACAGATTCAAAGACTAACTCGGGGTAATTTGGCCTGCATCGCCGGAACAGGGCATTTAGCAATTCCGGCGATCACCGGCGTTAGGGTCCACCGGAGAGCAATTCAATGCAACAGTACAATCAGGAGGATGAGAGGTACTCACTGCTAGCTTCAATTTGGCAGGAGATGCTATGGTCGAGGCTGCCACCGTGAGCTTCTTGCTGGACTCGCCGGAGAAGACGACGACAGCGAGAGAATTTGCAAAATTGGCTAAGTCCTGATGAAGTGAAGCTGTTACATGGTATGGGGTTGCTTCAATTTGGCAGGAGATGCTATGGTCGAGGCTGCCACCGTGAGCTTCTTGCTGGACTCGCCGGAGAAGACGACGACAGCGAGAGAATTTGCAAAATTGGCTAAGTCCTGATGAAGTGAAGCTGTTACATGGTATGGGGTTGCTTTTATAGGCCAGAGGCGGAGCTTGCAAGGAGGTAGCAGCAAGGAAATTGGCGCCGGGGACTTGACTGGCCGGGCGCAGGCGCGGCAACAGTGACGGTGAAGTGATGGCACACAGGCGATGGAACGGTTGATGCTACTGTTGCTTCATCGAGACGCAATGGTGTCGGGCGGTGCAAAACAGTGGCAACAACGGCTGGCAAAGCAAGCAACGTGGCGAGGAGTTGCTGACGACGATCGCGCACGGGGGCAAGGCTGTTCGACGGCGCTGCCACGACGATGGCTAATACACAGACGCGTGTGCACATGCAAACTCAAGTGAGCATGAGCTCAGGCGCAGGCGATGCGTGGCCGGCGGCGAGCAAGCGCGGCGCAAATGCACGGGGATCTCTGGTCGTGCACAGCAGCTGCTGTCCTGGTCGAATCTGGACTCATTTGCAATTTCCAATTCTTGATTTGGACTGATCTGTAATTCTGGAGATTTGGAAGGTTTGATCAAATTCTGATTCTGCTGATTTGGCAAACTTGATTCAACAGATGATTTGGCACAGATTGAAGATAAAATTTGGGATGTTCGGATGATTTTGATATGAACTGAAAACAGAGTAGATTAGGGTAAAATAAGTCTGAATCTTATTGATCTCGAATTCTGGGATTTAGGGTCTGATTTTGAAATACTCATAAAAGAAGAATTTGTGTTGAAAAGCATTTGGGAGGTGTTCCCTGAAACAGATTTGAATTTGGAGATGATTTGCAATATTTTGCCTTTTCTGGCTTTTAGAAAATCTGGAAAAAGGACTGATCTGCGATACTCTTGGACTGATTTGCGAAAAAGGTTCAGATGGTGAAATCTGGCTGCCAACTTTTTGGATTAAGGTATTGGCATACCCTTGATCATAATCCAGGAATAATCTGGTCTGAACTTGGCTAAGATTTTGATTAAATCTGAATTTCTGAAACTTAGGGTAAAAGGTAATAACAGATATTCTGTTTTCGAAAACAGAAAAGAGTTGATAATTCTGGAAGTTAGGGATAGAATTGAATCTGGGTTCTGAAGGCTTTTAGGTTTAGGATAACTGATAGATCAAATCTGGCAAGTCAGATCTTGACTTGGGGTCACAGGATAGATTTGGAGATTTTAGGGCTAGAACAGAATAAAGCTGAGGCTGATTTGGTTGATCTAGAAGAGACATATGCATGCATGACTTTTAAGAAAAAAAAAAAACTTTTCACCCCAAAACTCAGGATGTTACAAATATATTCTACCAGATTAGTGTAATCAATTTCAGTTTAAACCTCCCAGAATTCCAGATTTGCATTTCAGTCCAAAGCAAGAAATCGAATATTACAGTTCGGTCCATTTTCGACCAGGACAACAGTAGCATTCGACCAGGCCGTTTGCTGTACACGACCAGGGCTCGCCGTGTTTCCTTGCGCCGTGCACGCTCGCCGCCGGCCAAGCTTCGCCGCACTTGTGACCATGCATGCCAGTACGCACGTGTCCTCGCCTCAGCCGTTACCGTGGCAGCATCGTTGCTACGTCGACGACCAGCGTTTGCTCCCGCGCGCGATCAGCAGCAACTTTGTCAGCAATCCATCGCCACGTAGCCTCGCCGCGCCAGTACTTGTCGCCACCGCTTGCTACAAGCCTTGCCAGGTCCCGATGAGGCGACATTGTGATCAGTTGAAAGCTTGTCGCCGTCGCATCACCGCTTTTGCTGTTTCTTCGCCGCTACTGCTCCAGCACGCAACCGATCTCATCACAGCAGCCAATCACTTCGTTGTTCCCCTTCGTCATCTTCGCCTGGCCTATTTAAACCCTACTGTGTGCAGCAGCTTCTCCATACTTCACCAGAAACCAGCCAAGTTCCAGAATTTGCTGTTTTCGTTTTCTTCTCCGGCGAGCCGTCGAGGAGGCTCACGGTACCAGCTCACTTCACTGCATCTCCTGCCAAATTGAAGCTAGCAGTGAGTACCTCTCATCCTCCTGATTGTACTGTACTATCTAATTGCTCCCCGGTGACCCCTAACGCCGGCAATCACCGGAAATGGCTGAAAATCGAAGATTGCCCTGTTCCGGCAATGCAGGCCAAATCAATTCGAATTAGCCCTCGAACCTGTGAAGCAAATTGATCAGTGAGCCAAATCAAGCAAGCCTGTGAAGTTGGATTTCAAAATTTAGCAAGAATCGAACCTTTTCCCTAAACCGAGCTTCACCAGAAAACCGGCGATCGTCGCCAGGCTTCTCCAGTGATCCTCCGGCCAATACAATTGTACCAGAAGCTTCCCTATGCCTCCTAGATGCTCTCCAAGCAAGGAATTAAGTTCTTGTTGCCTATAGCAAAAATGCCCAAATCCAGAGTTTCTTCTCCGGCGCCGATGACCGGAAAGCTTGTTCCGGCCATTTCAGCCCTCGAAACCTTGTCATTTAGATGTGCCTTATCCTCCTGAGTACTTTTGTCTTCTAGCCCGACACCTAGATCGGCCTAGATTGGAAGATATAGCCATGCCAAGTTTGTGTCCAGAACTGCTCCAGTGCAGCCAGTTCATCTCTGTTCATCATCAAATTTCTTGCTTTCCAGCCATTTCTTGCCCTAGATCCTGTTAACTTAATTGTTCCTGTTACTCAAGCCTACCTCCCAGACAAAGTGGTGCATCATTTGGAGCTCCAGATCAAAAGTTATGCTAAGCCCTAGTTTTTGGCATTGTCAGCTCTATGCCAGAGCTTGCCAGCCAGTGGCATTGACCTTATTTACCCACTTCTGGTTGTGCAATTTGAAATCCACTTTGTCCACTGAATTTGTAGAGTTGTGATCTACATTTTCTTCTACTACCACAACTTGAGATAAGCATCCTAGCTTTTCTTAAAGCTATGTCCAAACTTTGATCCGAATGTCGATCTTTTGACATTCGCTGTTTTGATTAAACCAGTCACAAAATTGTTGTCCCTATTGAAATCCTGAAACCCTAAGATTATCTAATCACCATCCTTAGCCCAAATTCCTTGAAACCCTAGAATCTCGACTCAGTTCAGTTGCAGTTCAACTTATCACCAGTTTAGTTCAATCATCCTTGTTAAACATTTCTGCATATAAGTCATAAAACATTTTAAATATTATAAGTAATTATTGTGTGTTTGTTTGTCATCAAGCATATTCAGAAGCTGACTTTGAAGATTTTGCTGTTGACCCGTCATCGACTGCTGTATTTTACGACGCGGAAGGCAAGTCATATCCTTGGTCATCTTGAACCTATATTTTAAATGTTGCTAAAACATAACCTTGAATATAGACAATATTGCATGTGAAAGATTGAGAATGGCTGATTTATGAATTGGCAGTACTAGACTAGTTATCTGTGAAATGTGAAATAAACAAGTTTTGAGCCATGAATTATTATATGTATCTATATACTTATATTCATGAAATAAAACCCCTAGCCGTGACTAGAAAAATGGTATGGATGGCTGTAGCACTGGAGGTGCTAAACTGCAAAGGAATGCAGGCACTGAAGGTGCAGGGTTGTGGATGGTCTGGTCATTGGCATATAAGGACTAGAACCTTGTGTTGTGCGTCTAGTGGCATGAACAACGTGCTAACCGCAAGCCTGGTATGGGACAGGCCTGAACAAGTAATTATGTGGATCGCACATGAAACCCCTGCATGAGATGTGTAGTGATGCACGATAAACACGGAGCTCGGCTCCCACACATATCACTGAAGGTGATCAAGCACGCTGACCCAGTAATGGGAATAAGCAATGGGGTGGAGGTTTGGATACAACCTGCCACAACTGTGCCTCGCTGAGAGCCACAGGGTCGGGGGTGAATTGTGAGTAAAACATAACAAAAGTTCTTGTTATTTCCACCTTGCCGCTCACAGTATGAAGTGAGTCAGGGGTCCAATCATTTTGTTATGATAGGAAAGGTTTGAAAGTGGAATATCTTGCGGGTAAATTGGTACCTCTCTGCAGAGTTAAAAACGTATTCGAATACTCCGAGCTCCCGGGTTTTATAGGAGTCTGCTGCGGTGGATTAAATCCACGGGGTGTGACACAAGTACTATTTTCTAAATAAAATATGTTTAAATCAAGATTACCCAAATGACATGTGTTGTCATGATAAGGAGTGCTGCCGTGGGCTGTCGTGTGTCGACGTGTCGCGGTAGTGCTATAATCTAGTGAACATGATTGATGATGTTATATTATAAAAGGTGCTGCCATAATATGAGTTTAGAAAGGAAAAGATTATTTTACAAATATCCATAATTCTTGACTAGTCTAGGTTCATATCATCACTACTATATGTATCTACTCTTACCTATGACTTGCTGAGTACGTAAGTGCTCACCCTTGCAACATTCAACTCAATAGATGGAGTCTACTTTGATCAAGATGATGGCACGGAGTATTATGTGGATCCAGAAGGAGGAGAATCAGTTCCGCCAGAACCCTGAAGTGTGTTGTTCTGCCGTCAACTTCTTTTGTGGGAGGGTCACCTATCTTCTGCTGCGTAGTTAAATATTCTGTTAAACCCTGAATGCCTTGTAGGCATTGTAATCCTCTTTATGTAATATTAAGGCCAGCAGGCCACACTCCTTAATATTTTGTGAGTACTCTGTTGCAATGTAATATACTCCTGTGTTTGACTCATCCTGGGAAGTCAAAGGTTTGTGAGAATGGGACTACCTGCAGCGAGCTAGGTCTCTACAGGAGTAGTCGTTGTCCCAGTCTCGGGGCGTGACATCCTACGACCGGATCATCCGGGTGAGGTTCCCGGCACCGGCACCTCCGGCCGCAGACGCCCCAGCCCCGGCACCGATGGAAGCCCCCCGGGGGGAGGACGCCAATGAAAAAGTATGAGCCTCCCCCTGGGTCTTAGTTAGGACCCTTTTCCTTTCTTAGGACTTTTGATCCCGGTAGCTTCTTAGAAGAAGCCCCGGACACTTGTAAAAAGATATTTTGAATGCAATAGAATGCAATGTTACCAGGGTTCCCGGGAGGTTACTCCCGGGCGAAGGTCCGGGGGGGGCTCTCCGGGGGACGCCCAAGCGGCTTTAATATTGCTAAGCCTCATCTCCGGGGAGCGCAACGGGGATGCTGTCCGGGAGCCCGTCCGATTAAGGTGGCATCCGGAGTGGCATTTGGACAATTTTGACAATCATCGCGCCGAATTGTCCCCCCCGCGTCCGGGGTTCCGGATGATACCTCCTCTTCGGATACTTCCACCGGCTGGATACGAGTTCTGGCCCGAAGATGTGCTCCGGGACGCTCGGCGCCGCGTGCGCGCATTGTACCGGGACTTGGCCCGGGAGCTAGCGGAGAGCCTCCGGGAGTATTAGGTGTAGGAGCCTTAGGATGTAGAGGATCCCCCGGGTTAGAGCCCGGGTTGTACCATTTCCAAAACCCACCGGAGGGGGAAGATGTCCTCCGGGTTTGACAATCAATAAAGTTGTTTGCTTGCTTCTTCTTTCGTTGTCTTTTTATTTTTTCTTCTTGGATGGTCAAGACGACTCCTTTTTACAAGAATGAGCTAAGTTTGCTCGTGGGCGGTGCGGTCGACACCTGGGGGTTCCTTATCCCCCCCCGCCCACAGTGGGCCGGAGGGTAGCTCCGCGCGCTGTGGGGGTAGCAAGGCCCCCGGGGTGGAAGTGACCTGTAGCATAGGAATTTTTCTAAGTTAGAAAATTTTAAAACGAGGTTTCCAAGGGAAAGACCTTCCGAGAGACAATCGTTCGGTCCCCGTGAGAATGGGGAGCCGGGAATAAAGCCTCGTGTGGAAGAAACATCCAAGAAAACCCGATGAGATTTCCAGAGACCAGGATCGTCCGGTCGCCGTGAGAGAGGGGAGCCGGGAATAGGGTCTCCGGGGAAGAAATGTCTGAGAAATCCGTAACTTCTCCAGGAGACAATCGTCCGGTCACCGTGAGGACGGGGAGCCGGGAATAGGGTCTTCGGGAGGCAATCATCCGGTCGCCGTGAGAACGGGGAGCCGGGAATAAAGTCACCGAGAGGCAATCATCCGGTCGCCGTGAGAACGGGGAGCCGGGAATAAGGTCGCCGGGGACCAAATATCCAAGAATGCCTTTAGACGTCCCACTGGGGAGAGCGTCTACTCCCGGAGGAGGAAGAGATATCCAAGAAAGCCATTAGACGTCCCACTGGGGAGAACGTCTTCTCCCGGAGGAGGAAGTGCCCGATGACGGGTCTTGAATGTTTGGGCAGGGGACTAGTCTCCCAAAGTGAGTCGTTACTGACGAGGATTGACACCCGGGTCATTTCTAATAAACTTTTGGTTCAAGACAAGTTCGAACCAGACATGTACCTGGTGATGCGAACTCAAGCTATTCTGAGGAGCATCACCATGAGGTCGCAAGCTTTACGCGATCAGGTCGCAGCTTTACGCGGTCAGACCATAAGCCTTGCGCGGTCAGAAGTCCGTAAGCCTTCCGCGGTCAGAAGTTCGTAAGCTATACGCGAACTACACATTCGGGATTTTGCGCGGTCAGCCAATATCCCGCGGTCAGAACATCTGTCGATCAGGATACTTGGGATCTATCTATTTCGGTTGCCCGTACAACAGGATATTCTAAGTATCCCGAAGATTCCTACACGTGGAAAATCAACCGTCAGAAGGTTAACACATACAGTTATCCATGAATAACACGTGTTTAACCTGCGTGGAGGTTAAGAGCAGTTCCAAAAAACCGCATCCAACCGTCCATGCAACCGTTTGATGCGGTTTCCTCTACATGGCACCCTTTCAAACAATATAAAAGGATGGCATGGAGCATCAAACAAAAGGAAGAAGAAAATGATCCAAGTTAGCCAAGTCTACGGCACACCTCATATAGCATTTTAATAAGCCTTCTTTGGCTTATCTTTGTACATTCTTACAGAAAAAATCCTCGCCTGTGAGGATTTTTCCTCCATTTGTAAACCTTTTACCACACTTAGTGAAATCTCAACAGGACGTAGGGCTTTTACTCCCACCATCGAGGGCCCGAACCTGTCTAAACTCTCTGTGCTCCTGTTCACTATTGTTCAGCATACCTTCCCGAAGGGTCATCTTGAAAGGTCTCATCGTTATAAATTCTGCATAAGTTCGGCTGAGGACTCCGAGTCCGAATCGTCGACAGTTACCGCGGCCGCTAGGGACCGGGTTGCCGCTTACACCCTCAGTCCACGAGGGCTGATCGTAAGCCGCCCTACAGAAGGGACTTGCTGGGTCTGGGCCCACTTCCTCACGGGGAGGGCATCCTCACGGGGAGGGCTTCCTCGCAGGGAGGGCATCCTCACGAGGAGGGCGTCCTCGCGGGGCGGGCATCCTCGCGGGGAGGGCATCGCCGCTAGGGGTGGTGATGAGAAGAACCTGCAATGAGACAGTTGAAGAGCAAGACCTATGTATTGCTAACAAAATGAAGTACAGTGCCTCCCCCTGCGAAGTCCCGAAAGGGGAGGAAAGGGTAAGTACAGTGTCCCTCCTCCCCCTCCGGCGTGATCGCTCCGGGGGAGGGGACAGGCCAGTAAGGCTAAACATAGAACTTGCGAAGTAAACGCAAGTTCCACGTGTGCTTCAGCTCCTGCTCTTGAAGGTTGGAGAGCTTGTAAGCCCCCGAGCCCAGGACCGCGGAGATCCTGTAGGGGCCCTCCGACTTGGGGGAGAGCTTCCCCTGGGCTTGGGGGTCTGTGACGCGCTTGAGGACAAGGACCCCAATGCGGAAAGCTCTCTCGCGCACGCGCTGGTTGTACGCGCGCGCCATTTCTTGCTCGTAGATGGCGTGGCGGAGGAGTGCTCGGTCGCGTTCCTCCTCCGCAAGGTCGATCTCCAGGTGCTGGTTGGCCTCGTTGGCCTAGTACACTGCGGGCGTGGCTCCCTCCAGGAGCTCTACCCGCAGTGACCGGAAGCCGATCTCCGGGGGGAGGACTGCCTCCGCCTCGTAGATCAGGGAGAAGGGAGTACATCCCGTCGCCCGGGACGGGGTCGTGCGCATGGAGCGGAGGATGCTAGGGAGCTCCTCTGCCCATGCACCCCGCTTAGAAGCAGTTTGCTCGAGTCTCTGGCGCAACCCCTGTAGGATCACGCCGTTCACCCTCTTGACAGCCCCATTGCTCCGGGGATGGGCCACTGAGGCGAAGTGGGTGACGAGCCCCAGGCCTTCGCAGAATTCCCGAAAATAAGCCGAGTCGAATTGGGTCCCGTTGTCCACGGTGATTTCCCGGGGGACACCATAACGACATACGATGTTTTTCCAGAAAAACCGCTGGACGGCCCGGGACGTGATGCTGGACAAAGGCTCCGCCTCAACCCACTTTGTAAAATAGTCGACGTGATGCTGGACAAAGGGTCCAATGATCACTGCATCGGGGCAGCACAGGGAGATCTTCATCCCCGGACCCAGAGGCGGGAGTCCACTCTGCGACGAAGTCGGCGAGGACCCGTGACTTGATGGCGGAGCGGCCGGTAAGGGACAGGGAGAAGGGGGCGAGCTCGGCCCCCCACTTCCCTATCCGGCCGGTGGCTTCGTTGTTCCGCAGTACCTCCCCGAGGGGGAGGGACGACGGGACGGTGATGGGGTGCCCCAGGAAGTAATGCCGAAGCATTCGGGACGCCATGAGAAGGGCATAGCAAATCTTCTCCATCTCCGTGTACCGAGTTTTGGCCCCTTGGAGGGCCTCACTCACGTAGTACACGGGACGCTGCTGCCCCCCTTGCTCCTTCACCAAGACCGCGCTGACGGCGACTGGGGTCGCGGCGAGGTAGAGGAGCAAGGGTTCTTCCAGAGACGGACTCACGAGCATTGGAGGACTCGTGAAGTACTTCTTGAGGTCGTCGAACGCCTCCTGGGCCTCGGGGGTCCAGCGGAACCCCTCGAGCCCTCGGAGGATCTTGAAGAACTGGAGGCCCCGCTCCCCCGACCGGGAGACAAAACGGCTGAGTGCGGCTAGGCGGCCGGAAAGCCGCAGGACATCCTTGATGGAGCGCGGCGGGCATATCTAGGAACGCCCGGATCTTCTCGGGGTTCGCCTCAATGCCCCGCTGGGACACGAGGAAACCTAGGAGCTTCCCCCCGCGCACCCCTAAGGCACACTTCTCTGGGTTGAGTTTGAGCCCGAACGCACGGAGGTTGCGGAAGGTTTCAGCCAGGTCGTTGATGTGGGGGGCCGCGCGGGGACTCTTGACAACCGTGTCGTCTACGTAGACTTCAACGTTGCGGCCGACTTGCTCTTTGAAAACCAATGTCATGAGGCGCTGGAAGGTTGCCCCTGCGTTCTTGAGCCCGAAGGCAATATGGACGTAGCAGAAGGTTCCGAGGGGAGTAATAAAACTCGTCTTTTCCTCGTCCCCCTCCGCCATCCGGACTTGATGGTAGCCCGAGTAGGCGTCTAGGAAGCTCATGAGCTCACACCCCGCAGTGGAGTCGACGAGCTGATCAATCCGCGGGAGCGGGAAGTTGTCTTTGGGGTAGCCGCGGTTAAGGTCGGTGAAGTCCACGCACATCCGCCACCTGCCTATTGATTTCTTGACGAGGACGGGGTTCGCGAGCCACTCGGGGTGCAGGACCTCCCGAATGAACCCCGCATCTCGGAGCCGGGTGATTTCCGCCTTGATTACCTCTTGGCGCTCGAGGGAGAGTTTCCGCAGCTTCTGTTTGACCGGGGGATGACCGGGGGTCACTGCAAGCTTGTGCTCAATGACCTCCCGGGTGACGCCCCGCATGTCTGAAGGCTTTCACGCAAAAACATCGGAGTTTTCGCGCAGAAAAGCCGCAAGTTGCACTGCGTGTTCCTCGGGGAGCTCCGCCCCGATCCGGACGGTTTTGTCTTCGTTGCCCGGGGACAGCAGGACCTTCCGGAGGCCCCCTTCCGGACGCGGCTTGAGGAGGGGCCTCCCGAGCGGTGGCGCAGCAGCATCTAGTTCCGGGGGAGAAGCCTCCCCTTCGGGCGTCTTTATGAGGTTGATGCTTCCGATTGTGGCCGCAGCGCGCTCATATAGAGCACGGGCCATGTCTTGGTCTCCCCGGACGTTGATCACACCATGCGGCCCGGGGATCTTCATGCAGAGATAGTTTTGATGGGTGGCAGCCCCCAGCCGGTTGATTGTCGTCCTCCCCATAATCGCGTTGTAGGAGGAGGGGAGGTCCACTACATCGAAGCGGACCAGCTCGGTCCGGTAGTTCTCCGGGGTGCCGAAGGTCATTTGAAGATCTACCTTGCCCACGGGGTGGATTGCCTTCCCCGGGACAAAGCCTTGCAGGGGCCCGGCAGCGGGCTGCAGGAGCTTCTCATCCACCTGCATTTCTTTGAAGGCCTTCAGGAATAGGACATCGCCGGGGCTCCCGCCGTCCACCAGGATACGGGCCAGGTGGCAGTTGTAGATGGTCGCGGAGACAATGAGCGCGTCGTCGTGGGGGAGGCGAACCCCCTGCGCGTCTTCTGCCGTGAAGGTGAGGGGGACGTCCGACCACTTCAGTGGCGGGGACGTGTGTAGCACCCCCACAACCTTGACCTCGCGCGCGTACTCCTTACGCTGGCACTTAGAGTCCCGCCCGGAGGCAGATCCTCCCACGATGACGTTGATGTGCCACTGCGAAGTTTGAAAGGGGAGGGCTTCTGAAGGCTCCCCCTCCTGCGTCTGTTGACCCCCCGTGGGAGCGGGAAGGGCCGGAACAGCAGGCCGAGGGGGCAAGGAAGCCGGAGTCCCCCCCCTGCCCGCGCTGGTCGAGGAAGTCCGCGAAGTGCTGCAGCAGCTGGCTACAATCTCGGGTAGCGTGGGTATTAGACCTGTGGAGGCTGCACCACGGTCCTTCCCACCTTCTCCCCGCGGGGCCTTCCCGGCCGCGCGAAGATTGTCCTCCCTCAAGGCCCTTCGATTTGGGGAAGGGGCGGTTGGCCCTCCGGGGGTCGCGTGAGCCGCCTCCGCCCTCGAGGACAAAGGTGTCCCGAGGCAGTGGCTCGCTACGCCCCCCCTGCCTGGAGCGGTTGGGGGGATCCCTGGCCCCCCGGTCGACGGGGGCGGGAGCCCCCTGGGTCTTCTTCCAGATATCGTCTTCCTCTGCCCGAGCGTACTTTTCGAGCACGTTGAAGAGCTCGTCGGCGGAAGAGGGGCAGCTCCGGGAGAGCCTTCGGTGGAGCTCCCCCGGGAGGATGCCGCTTTTGCAGGCTTCGATGACCGTAGAGTCGGGGACGTGGGACACTTTGCTCTTCACCTGAGCAAAGCGCTTGAAGAAGCTTCTGATGGTTTCCCCAGTCCTCTGCCGGACAGTGTACATCTGCGAGGAGTCCGGGGGACGCACGTAGTTCCCTTGGAAGTTGGCACAGAACTCCCGCTTGAGCTGTGAGAAAGACTTGATGGAGCCGGCCTTCAGGTTGTAGAACCAGGAGCGGGCAATGCCGGAGAGGTAGAGGGGGAAGACGTTGCACTGTACTGTCTCTCCCCCCCCGGCCGTGGAGATGGCAGTGGAGTAGACCTGCACAAACTCGTAAGGGTCTGCCTCACCGTTATAGTGCTCGATGTGCGGAGGGCGGTAGGGCCGCGGCCACCGGATGCTGCGAAGTCTTCGGCACAGGGGCTGGTTAGCCCCTTGCACTTCCCGGGGAGAGCCCCGGTCGCTGTCTTCTTTCACGGGACCTTCGTTATCTGAGTCTGGGAGCGGTCCAAGAGGTCCGCCCGAGTGGTGGTGGCGACGCTTTTCCTCCGGACCGGGACTGAGTTCCCGAACGTCCGGGCTCTCCGCCGGAGAGGTTGGCTCTTCAGCGGGTCTCTTCCCCAGGCCGGTACGAGAGCGAGGCTCCCCGCGCCCGCGGCCGGGGGGAAGTTCTTCCCCACGCTCTAGTGAACGCATTCGCTCGATCTCCCCCGGGGTGAAACGGACCTGTCCCGCCGAGGGAGGGAGCTCGTGCGCTGTAGCATCCAAAGCCGGTTGGGGGGAGCCCCCTGCGCCGACCCCCGGGACCAGAAAGGGGGAAGCCCCTGTATCATCCGGAACCGGGGAGGGGTGTAACACCCTAGTTTTGGGGGTGAAAAGTTTTGCATAAAAACCCTGCATGCATGTATCTCTGTAGTAGTAGCCAGGTCAGCTGAACTCTAATCTCTCCCAAACCCTAAAAATCTCCAAATCTATTCTCTAGATCCAGATCAAGATCTGACCATCCAGATTTAACCTACCGGTTACCCTGAAGATAAAAGTCTTCAGGAGCCAGATCAAATTCTGACCCTAACTCTCAGTACCTAAGCCTCCCTCTGTTTTCGAAAACAGGAAAATTCAGATTTACCCTAAGTACCCCAGTTTCCAGATGATTGAGTTATCTTGATTTAACCTTATCCAGACTCAAGTAACCCCTGGAATATGTTCCTAGGTTCATCCTAAACTCACTTCAAAAAGTTGGGAGCCAGATTAATTCATCTAAACACTTTTCGCAGTTTAGTCCAAATTTTACTGCGAATAAGTCCTTTTCTGTTTACCTGGAAGCCTGAAAAGGCTAAAATCTGCAAAACAATTCCAACTCCAGAATTTCTTCAGGGAACACCTCCCAAATGCTATTTGATACAGACCTCCTGTTTGATCAGACATCAAAATCTCTCTCCAATCACCAGAATTCGAGATCGACAAAATCCAGATTTAGTTTACCCTAATTTTACCCTATTTTCGAAAATAGGTGAAATCCCTCAAATCTTATCAAACTTTCTCCAAAATTGAGCTAAATGGGTATTAATAGAAATATTATACTCAGCCATGAAATCAAATCTCAAATTAAACCTCTCAAAGACCAGATTTGCAATCTAGTCCAAAGCCAAACAAAAAATCATCGCAAATCAGTCCCTAGTTCGACCACAGGCTGCTGTGCACGACCAGGCCGTTCAAACGACCACGAGCGCCGCAGTTTGGTCGTCGCCGTTGCCACTGCTGTGGTTTCGTCGCCGGCGATCTCCAGCGCCACTACCTCCGCCACTGTTTCCCTGCCGCGTGTGCGCATCATGTTCGCCACCGTGGAATCGCCTCGCCCGCCAGCAGCGCCTTCGTTCTCCCGCGCGCGCGCCCGACAACGGCAGCGCAGTGGCACCACGTTGCAAGCATGCCTGGGGGAAGCATCAACTCGCCGTTGCATCAACCAGGATTGTGCGCCAGGCTGCAAAAGCCGGCACGGCCGCTGGAGCGCGTCGCTTCGCTGCTGTCCCGCCCGGCCGGTCAATTCGCCATCGATTCGAGCTTCAATTCTCTAGGCAATTCCAGCCGTTGCAAGCCCCTTGCTGCGCCTATAAAAGCCACCCCAGCCCAGCTCGAAGGCACTCACACCAGAACCACTCAAATCCTTAACCACGCCGTCGTCTTCGTCTTCTTCGGCGAGCTCGAGAAGAGGCTCACGGTGCCAGGCCAATCCACTGCACCGAACCCCAAATTGAAGCTACCAGTAAGTTACTCTCAACCACTTACCTGTGTAGTAGCAGCCAATTGAGTTCTTTCGCACCTCATCGCCGGGAATTGCTGTTTTTCCCCGACAACTCCGGCGAGCAATTAATCCCTAACTAAGTCAAACTAGCTCTCGAGCCTGTGATCAAACATGATCAGTGGACTGTTTAGAACACATCTAAGCAACCAGAATCACTAATTTCGCTAAAATACGAAAAACCCCAAGTTTACACCTTGCATGCAAACTGGAACTCGCCGTTAAGCTTCTGTGGTGATTTTCCAGTTAAATTGACTTCACACCTAGCTCTGTTATGCCCCAGAGACCATCCTCAAGCAAGGATTTGAGTTCATTCGTCCTAGAACAGAAATGCCCAATTTTGGTGTCTTCTTCCCTAGCTCCGGTCGCCGGATTTTGTTCCCGGCCGTTTCAACCCCAACCACCTTGTCTAGTAGATGTGCCTCGACCCCATGAGTATTTTTGTCTTCTAGCTCGACACCTGGATCGGCTCAGATGAAGAGGTATCACCATGCCAAAGTTTGGTCCAGAAACTGTTGAGAACAGCTCGGCCACCGTGTTCTTCGCCGGTTTTCATCACTTTCCGGCCATCTCCTGCCCTAGGTCCTGTTGAGACATTTGTTCCTGTTACAAATGCCTAACCACCAGACAAAGTGGTGCATCATTTGGAGCCCTGAGTCAAAAGATAAGGCTAACCCTATTTTCTGGCCATGTCAACCCTATGCCAGGCTATGTCAGCCAGTGGCATTAACCCTGTTCACCCACCTCTGGTCATGTAAAACAGAAATTACTTTGTCAAATAGCTGCCTCACTACCTTGTGCACCATATGCTTGAATCAAAACCTACTTTGGCCACTGGAAACTGTTCAAACCATGTCAATGCCATTCTAGAGCACTGTCAGCCTATGTCAGCCAGTGGCATTGAGCCTTTTCACCCACTTCCAACCATGAAACTTAGAAATAACTTTGTCCCTTAGACTCCTGACGTTGTGATCTACACTTTTCTCTACTGTCACAACTTGATTTGAGCGCTCTATCACCCATCGACCTTATGTCGATGCCTTGAACCGAATGCCAACCTAAAGACATTCGCTGTTTTTGGGCGAACCAGTCACCACCTTGATATTACCCTGATATTTTGGAACCTTGTAAACCTTAACAGCTAATTTTAACCCTGATTCCCATAGTTTAACTGTAATCGCTTCCAAACCTTGTTCTCCCAGAGTATTTTCTCCTTGCATCTTTACATGTAGTGAATTAGTAAGAATAGAATGAATTGTAATGCCTGTTTGCCTGTTTGATCTTGTTTAGAGCAAGAATCCGGGGTTGAAGATCTTGTCGCTGAACCGTCATCAACTGCTGATACTTACGACGCGGAAGGCAAGTCATACTTTGATCATATTGAAACCCATATTTTATGAATTGCTATGCTATTCCATGAGTAGATATCTCATTAATATTGCATGTGTTGAGATCAATGATATTATGGCAGTGATAGATTGAATACTTGAGGAATGTGAACTTGATATGATAGTAAGCCACGAACTAATAAAAGTATAAACATGTACATTTATATTCATGAAATAGAACCCCTAGCCGTGACCAGTATTTTGGTATGGAATGGTGGTAGCACTGGAGGTGCTTCGCTGCACTGAATGTGTAGGCACTGAAGGTGCATGGTTGTGGTATGATCTGGTCACTGGCATGTAAGGACTAGAACCTTGTGTTATGCGTCTAGTGGCATGAAAAACGTACCAACCACTTACCTGGTATGGGACAGGCGCAACCTAGTAGCTTTCTTAGTATTATCAGTTCCCTGCGTGGCTTGTCGATCCGGTTTCTCGCGTGGAAACTGGTGGGACGCAGTTCGTCCATGAGTGGTGTGGGATCAGAAAAATTATGAGAGGATAAGGTGTAAAGAAGGAAGACGCCCTACGCCAGATTAAGTCGTGCGCGACTGTAATCAAAAGAGGTTATGTGTCCTGCGGGAACATAGACCCAGGCTAGGAAGTAAGGCAGTGGGGAGGACCCACAACGGTACTTGGGACGGTATTGTCCATTTACCGGGCAGGGATACTGTTAATACTAGACTGCAAAATGTTGTGTGATCTCGGCCTTGTCACATGCGTATAAGTCGCATGGAGTTGGCCCGACTTGGAAGTCGAGTGAAAAAGTGGATTTAAAAAGAGGTACATCTCTGCAGAGTTTAAAAATGTATTCGAATACTTCGTGCTCCCGAGTTTTAGGAGTATGCCGCGGTGGATTAAATCCACGGGGTGTGACACAAGTATTGTTTTATAAACTAAAATTTGTTAGCTCAAGAGTACCCAAGTGGCATGTGTTGTCATGATAAGGGGCGTTGCCATGGGCTGTCATGTGTTGACGTGTCGCGGTAGCACCATAATATAGAGATCATATGATAATTAAGAGGCATGTGGTTTATGCCCTAAGTTATGAAATACTGTTATGAGTTTAAGATTGAAAGGCTTGAATAAAAATAATGTGATATGAGGATATATCGCCTTGGATATGGGATATATGTATCACCATCAATATGATTTATTTACTGCCATGGGTATGATCAGAAGTTGAGAAAGAAATGTATTTTGGGAAAAACCCTTCACTCTTTCCCCAATAGCTTAGGCTCATGTCATTTATACTGTAACTATATCTCTACCTCCCCTATGACTTGCTGAGTACATAAGTACTCACCCTTGCAACAACTCCTCAATAGATGGAGCGTTCTACGACCTTGGAGAATGCCCTGAAGATGCTGCGGACCCAGGAGATGATGAGCAGTTCTGTAACACCCTAGTTTTGGGGGTGAAAAGTTTCGCATAAAAACCCTGCATGCATGTATTCCTGTAGTAGTAGCCAAATCAGCTGAACTCTAATCTCTCCCAAAACCTAAAAATCTCCAAATCTATTCTATAGATTCAGATCAAGATCTGACCATCCAGATTTAACCTACCAGTTACCCAGAAGATAAAAGTCTTCAGGAGCCAGATCAAATTCTGACCCTAACTCTCAGTACCTAAGCCTCTCTCTGTTTTCGAAAACAGGAAAATTCAGATTTACCCTAAGTACCCCAGTTTCCAGATGATTGAGTTATCTTGATTTAACCTTATCCAGACTCAAGTAACCCCTGGAATATGTTCCTAGGTTCATCCTCAACTCACTCCAAAAAGTTGGGAGCCAGATTAATTCATCTAAACACTTTTCGCAGTTTAGTCCAAATATTACTGCGAATAAGTCCTTTTCTGTTTACCTGGAAGCCTGAAAAGGCTAAAATCCACGAATCAATTCCAACTCCAGAATTTCTTCAGGAAACACCTCCAAATACTATTTGATACGGATCTCCCTTTTGATCAGACTTCAAAATCTCTCTCCAATCACCAGAATTCGAGATCGACAAAATCTAGATTCAGTTTACCCTAATTTTACCCTATTTTCGAAAATAGGTGAAATCCCTCAAATCTTATCAAACTTTCTTCAAATTTGAGCTAAATGAGTACTAATAGAAAGGTTATACTCAGCCATGAAATCAATCCTCAAATTAACCATCTCTAAGACAGAAATTGCAAATCAGTCCAGATTTCAATTAGAATCCTTGCAATTTGGTCCCTGGTTCGACCAGAGACACTGTGCACGACCAGCAACTGTGGACGACCGCGACCACCGCGCTGCCACGCCAGGAGCTTCGTCGCCGGTGAAGCCCCGTGGTCGCCACCCCTGCCACCGCGTTCCTGCCACGTGTGCGCACGTCGTTCGCCACCGTGGAGCCACCGCGGCCACACCAGCATCTCCAATTTTGCCCGCGCGCGCACGCCATCGCTGCAGCCACTGCAGAAGCTCGGCGCCATGTTGCAAGCATGCCGGAGGAGCCCGTCAGTTCGCCGTTGCATCACCCAGGACAGCGCACGCCAGCCAGCAAAGCCGGCACGGCCGTTGGAGCGCGTCACTTCGCTGCTGTCCCGCCCGGCCAGTCAATTCGCCGTCGATTCACAGCTCCAAGTCTCCAGGCACTTTCAACCGTTGCTGCTCACTTCGCCTATTTAAGCTTGCCCTGGCCTTTGCCTGCACACACGCACACCAGAACTCACCTCAGTCTTCAATCTCGCCACCTTCATTGTCTTCTTCGGCGAGCTCGAGAAGAGGCTCACGGTGCCAAGCCTCTACACTGCTTCCTCCTCGATTCCAGCTACTTCAGTAAGCTCCTCTTACGTCCCTCATCATACTTGAGCATGTAATTGACTTCAAACCTCTCCAGTCGCCGGCAATTTCCTTTTCTCTCCAGCAACTCCGGCGAGCAATTAATCCTTAACCAAGTCAAATTAGCTCTCGAGCCTGTAATCAAACATGATCAGTGGACTGATTAGAACACATCTAAGCAACCAGAATCGAAGAATTTGCTAAAATATGAAAATCCCCAACTGTGCACCTTGCATGTGAACTGGGGCTCGCTGTTAAGCTTCTCTGGTGTTTCCCCAGCCAATCTAGCTTCACACCTAGCTTACTTATGCCCCAGAGACCATCCTCAAGCAAGGAATTAAGTTTATTTGCCCTAGAACAGAAATGCCCAATTTCGGTGTCTTCTTCCCTGGCTCCGGTCGCCGGATTTTGTTTTCGGCCGTTTCAACCCCAACCACCTTGTCTAGTAGATGTGCCTCGACCCCATGAGCATTTTTGCCTTCTAGCTCGACACCTGGATCGGCCCAGATGAAGAGGTATCGCCATGCCAAAGTTTTGTCCAGAAACTGTTGAGAACAGCTCGGCCACCGTGTTCTTCGCCGGATTTCATCACTTTCCGGCCATCTCCTACCCTAGGTCCTGTTGAGACATTTGTTCCTGTTGCAAATGCCTAACCACCAGACAAAGTGGTGCATCAGTTGGAGCTCTGAGTCAAAAGATATGGCTAACCCTAGTTTCTGGCCGTGTCAACCCTATGCCAGGCTATGTCAGCCCGTGGCATTAGCCCTGTTCACCCACCTCTGGTCATGTAAAACAGAAATCACTTTGTCAAATAGCTGCCTCACTACCTTGTTCACCATATGCTTGAATCAAAACCTACTTTGACCACTGGAAACTGCTCAAACCATGTCAATGCCATTCTAGAGCACTGTCAGCCTATGTCAGCCAGTGGCATTGAGCCTTTTCACCCACTTCCAGCCATGCACTTTGAAAATAACTTTGTCCCTTAGACTCCTGATGTTGTGATCTACACTTTTCTCTACTGTCACAACTTGAGTTGAGCCCTCTATCACCCATCAACCTTATGTCGATGCCTTGAACCGAATGCCAACCTAAAGACATTCGCTGTTTTTGGGCGAACCAGTCACCACCTTGATATTACCCTGATATTTTGGAACCTTGTGAACCTTAACAACTAATCTTAACCCTAGTTACCGTAGTTAAACTCAAATCGCTTTCAAACCTTGTATCACCAGAGTATTTTCTCCTTGCATCTTTGCATACAATGAATTGTAATGCCTGTTTGCTTGTTTGGTCTTGTTCAGAGCAAGAGTCCGGGGTTGAAGATCTTGTCGCTGAACCGTCATCGACTGCTGATACTTACGACGCGGAAGGCAAGTCATACTTTGATCATATTGAAACCCATATTTTATGAATTGCTATGCTATTCCATGAGTAGATATCTCATTAATATTGCATGTGTGGAGATCAATGATATTATGGCAGTGATATATTGAATACTTGAGAAATGTGAACTTGATAAGATAGCAAGCCACGAACTAATAAAAGTATAAACATGTACATTTATATTCATGAAATAGAACCCCTAGCTGTGACCAGTATTTTGGTATGGAATGGTGGTAGCACTGGAGGTGCTTGGCTGCACTGGATGTGCAGGCACTGAAGGTGCATGGTTTGTGGTATGATCTGGTCACTGGCATGTAAGGACTAGAACCGTGTGTTATGCGTCTAGTGGCATGAAAAACGTACCAACCACTTACCTGGTATGGGACAGGCACAACCTAGTAGCTTTCTTAATATTATCAGTTCCCTGCATGGCTTGTCGATCCGGTTTCTCGCGTGGAAACTGGTGGGACGCAGTTTGTCCATGAGTGATGTGAGATCAGAAAAATTATGAGAGGATAAGGTGTAAAGAAGGAAGACGCCCTACGCCAGATTAAGTCGTGCGCGACTGTAATCAAAAGAGGTTATGTGTCCTGCGGGAACACAGACCCAGGCTAGGAAGTAAGGCAGTGGGGAGGACCCACAACGGTACTTGGGACGGTATTGTCCATTTACCGGGCAGGGATACTGTTAATACTAGACTGTAAAAACGTTGTGTGATCTCGGCCTTGTCACATGAGTTTAAGTCACATGGAGTTGGCCCGACTTGGAAGTCGAGTGAAAAAGTGGATTTAAAAAGAGGTACATCTCTGCAGAGTTTAAAAATGTATTCGAATACTTCGTACTCCCGAGTTTTAGGAGTATGCCGCGGTGGATTAAATCCATGGGGTGTGACACAAGTATTGCTTTATAAACTAAAATTTGTTAGCTCAAGATTACCCAAGTGGTATGTGTTGTCATGATAAGGGGCGTTGCCGTAGGCTGTCATGTGTTGACGTGACGCGGTAATACCATAATATAGAGATCATGTGATAATTAAGAGGCATGTGGTTTATGCCCTAAGTTATGAAATACTGTTATGAGTATAAGATTGAAAGGCTTGAATAAAGATAATGTGGTATGAGGATATATCGCCTTGGATATGGGATATATGTATCACCACCAATATGATTTATTTACTGCCATGGGTATGATCAGAAGTTGAGTAAGAATTGAGAAAGAAATGTATTTTGGGAAAAACCTTTCACTCCTTCCCCAATAGCATAGGTTCATGTCATATATATATATATATATATGTATCTCTACCTTCCCTATGACTTGCTGAGTATGTAAGTACTCACCCTTGCAACAACTCATCAATAGATGGAGCGTTCTACGACCTTGGAGGATACCCTGAAGATGCTGCGGACCCAGGAGATGATGAGCAGTTTCCTTCGGAGCCCTGATGTAGTGCTGTCTTGCTGTCAACCTCTGTTTCCTGTGGATTGCTTTTGGGCCTAGCTTCCGCCGACTAGATGTGTTATTTTGTTAGACCCATGTGCCTTGTAAAGCACTGTACCCCGTTTTGTACTAAGGCCTGATGGCCATACAATTATGACTATTGTACTATTTTGCTGCTGTAATGTAATCCTGTGATTGACTCATCCTGGGAAGTCAAGTGGTTTAAGGGACCAGCTGCACCTAGTTGGGCTCCTTACAGGTGATGTCACTTTCGTGGCAGACGTGACAAGTTTCCTCCGGAGCCCTGATGTGGTGCTGTCTGCTGTCAACCTCTGTTTCCTGTGGATTGCTTTTGGGCCTAACTTCCGCCAACTAGATGTGTTATTTTGTTGGACCCTTGTGCCTTGTAAGGCACTGTACCTCGTTTTGTACTAAGGCCTGATGGCCATACTGTCACGTCTGCCACGACAGTGACATCACCTGTGAGGAGCCCAGCTCGGTGCAGCTGGTCCCCTAACCACTTGACTTCCCAGGATAAGTCAATCACAGGATTACATTGCAGCAGCAAAATAGTACAATAGTCATAAATGTATGGCCATCAGGCCTTAGTACAAAACGAGGTACAGTGCCTTACAAGGCACAAGGGTCTAACAAAATAACACATCTAGACGGCGGAAGCTAGGCCCAAAAGCAAACCACAGGAAACAGAGGTTGACAGCAAGACAGCACCACATCAGGGCTCCGGAGGAAACTGCTCATCATCTCCTGGGTCCGCAGCATCTTCAGGGTATCCTCCAAGGTCGTAGAACGCTCCATCTATTGATGAGTTGTTGCAAGAGTGAGTACTTACGTACTCAGCAAGTCATAGGGAAGGTAGAGATACATATATATATATATATATGACATGAACCTATGCTATTGGGGAAAGAGTGAAAGGTTTTTCCCAAAATACATTTCTTCCTCAATTCTTACTCAACTTCTGATCATACCCATGGCAGTAAATAAATCATATTGATGGTGATACATACATCTCATATCCAAGGCGATATGACCTCATATCACATTATTTTTATTCAAGCATTTCAATCTCATACTCATAACAGTATTTCGTATACTTTAGGGCATAAATCCACATGCCTCTTAGTTATTACATGTTTACTAGATTATGGTATTACCGTGACACGTCAACACATGACAGTCCACGGCAACGCCCCTTATCGTGACAACACATGCCACTTGGGTAATCTTGAGCTAACAAATTTTAGTTTATAAAACAATACTTGTGTCACACCCCATGGATTTAATCCACCGCGGCATACTCCTAAAACTCGGGAGCACGAAGTATTCGAATACATTTTTAAACTCTGCAGAGATGTACCTCTTTTTGAATCCACTTTTTCACTCGACTTCCAAGTCGGGCCAACTCCATGCGACTTATACGCATGTGACAAGGCCGAGATCACACAACGTTTTTGCAGCCTAGTATTAACAGTATCCCTGCCCGGTAAATGGACAATACAGTCCCAAGTACCGTTGTGGGTCCTCCCCACTGCCTTACTTCCTAGCCTGGGTCTATGTTCCCGCAGGACACATGACCTCTTTTGATTACAGTCGCGCACGACTTAATCTGGCGTAGGGCGTCTTCCTTCTTTACACCTTATCCTCTCATAATTTTTCTGATTTCACATCACTCATGGACGAACTGCGTCCCACCAGTTTCCACGCGAGAAACCGGATCGACAAGCCATGCAGGGAACTGATAATACTAAGAAAGCTACTAGGTTGCGCCTGTCCCATACCAGGTAAGTGGTTGGTACGATTTTCATGCCACTAGATGCATAACACAAGGTTCTAGTCCTTACATGCCAGTGACCAGATCATACCACAAACCATGCACCTTCAGTGCCTGCACATTCAGTGCAGCCAAGCACCTCCAGTGCTACCACCATTCCATACCAAAATACTGGTCACGGCTAGGGGTTCTATTTCATGAATATAATGTACATGTTTATAGTTTTATTAGTTCGTGGCTTACTATCTTATCAAGTTCACATTTCTCAAGTATTCAATCAATCACTGCCATAATATCATTGATCTCAACACATGCAATATTAACGAGATATCTACTCATGGAATAGCATAGCAATTCATAAAATATGGGTTTCAATATGATCAAAGTATGACTTGCCTTCCGCGTCGTAAGTATCAGCAGTCGATGACGGTTCAGCGACAAGATCTTCAACCCCGGACTCTTGCTGTGAATAAGATCAAACAAGCAAACAGGCATTACAATCAATTCTATTCTTACTAATCTACTACATGCAAGGATGCAAGGAGAAAATACTCTGGTGATACAAGGTTTGAAAGCGATTTGGGTTTAATTATGGAAACCAGGGTTAAAATTAGCTGTTAAGGTTTACAAGGTTCCAAAATATCAGGGTAATATCAAGGTGGTGGCTGGTTCGCCCAAAAACAGCGAATGTCTTTAGGTTGGCATTCGGTTCAAGGCATCGACATAAGGTCGATGGGTGATAGAGGGTTCAACTAAAGTTGTGACAGTAGAGAAAAGTGTAGATCACAACATCATGAGTCTAAGGGACAAAGTTATTTTCAAAGTGCATGGCTGGAAGTGGGTGAAAAGGCTCAATGCCACTGGCTGACATAGCCTGGCATAGTCTTGACACGGCCAGAAACTAGGGTTAGCCATATCTTTTGACTCAGGGCTCCAAATGATGCACCACTTTGTCTGGTGGTTAGGCATTTGTAATAGGAACAAATGTCTCAACAGGATCTAGGGCAGGAGATGGCCGGAAAGTGATGAAAATCGGCGAAGAACACGGTGGCCGAGCTGTTCTCAACAGTTTCTGGACAAAACCTTGGCATGGTGATATCTCTTCATCTGGGCCGATCCAGGTGTCGAGCTAGAAGGCAAAAATACTCCTGGGGTCGAGGCACATCTACTAGACAAGGTGGTTGGGGTTGAAACGGCCGGAAACAAAATCCGGCGACCGGAGCTAGGGGAGAAGACACAAAATTTGGGCATTTCTGTTCTAGGGCAAATAAACTTAATTCCTTGCTTGAGGATGGTCTCTGGGGCATAAGTAAGCTAGTTGTGAGGCTAGATTGGCTGGGGAAACACCAGAGAAGCTTAACAGCGAGCTCCAGTTCACATGCAAGGTGCAAAGTTGGGGATTTTCATATTTTAGCAAATTCTTCGATTCTGGTTGCTTAGACGTGTTCTAATCAGTCCACTGATCATGTTTGATTACAGGCTCGAGAGCTAAGTTGACTTGGTTAAGGATTAATTGCTCGCCGGAGTTGCTGGAGAGATACGGAAATTGCCGGCGACTGGAGAGGTTTGAAGTCAATTACATGCTCGAGTATGATGAGGGAGGTAAGAGGAGCTTACTGAAGTAGCTGGAATCGAGGAGGAAGCAGTGTAGAGGCTTGGCACCGTGAGCCTCTTCTCGAGCTCGCCGAAGAAGACGAAGACGACGGCGTGGTTAGGGATTTTGGGTGGTTCTGGTGTGAGTGCCTTCGTGCTGGGCTGGGGCGGCTTTTATAGGCACAGCAAGGGCTTGCAACGGCTGGAATTGCACGGGGAAGTGAAGCTCGAATCGATGGCGAATTGACCGGCCGGGCGGGACAGCAGCGAAGTGACGCGCTCCAGCGGCCGTGCCGGCTTTGCAGGCTGGCGTGCGCTGTCCCGGGTGATGCAACGGCGAACTGACGGGCTCCTCTGGCATGCTTGCAACGTGGCACCGAGCTTCTGCAGTGGCTGCAGCGATGGCGTGCGCGCGCGGGCAAAATTGGAGATGCTGGTGCGGCCGCGGTGGCTCCACGGTGGCGAACGACGTGCGCACACGTGGCAGGAACGCGGTGGCAGGGGTGGCGACCACGGGGCTTCACCGGCGATGAAGTTCCTGGCGTGGCAGCGCGGTGGTCGCGGTCGTGCACAGCTGCTGGTCGCGCACAGTGTCTCTGGTCGAACCAGGGACCCAATTGCAAGGATTCTTATTTGAAATCTGGATTGATTTGCAATTTCTGTCTTAGAGATGGTTAATTTGAGGATTGATTTCATGGCTGAGTATAACATTTCTATTAGTACTCATTTAGCTCAAATTTGGAGAAAGTTTGATAAGGTTTGAGGGATTTCACCAATTTTCGAAAATAGGGTAAAATTAGGGTACAATAGGTCTTGATTTTGTCGATCGCTAATTCTGGTGATTGGAGAGAGATTTTGAAGTCTGATCAAAAGGGAGATCTGTATCAAATAGTATTTGGAAGGTGTTTCCTGAAGAAATTCTGGAGTTGGAATTGATTTGCAGATTTTAGCCTTTTCAGGCTTCCAGGTAACAGAAAAGGACTTATTCGCAGTAAAATTTGGACTAAACTGCGAAAAGTGTTTAGATGAATTAATCTGGCTCCCAACTTTTTGAAGTGAGTTGAGGATGAACCTAGGAACATATTCCAGGGGTTACTTGAGGCTGGATAAGGTTAAATCAAGATAACTCAATTATCTGGAAACTGGGGTACTTAGGGTAAATCTGAGTTTTCCTGTTTTCGAAAACAGAGAGAGGCTTAGGTACTGAGAGTTAGGGTCAGAATTTGATCTGGCTCCTGTAGACTTTTATCTTCAGGGTAACTGGTAGGTTAAATCTGGATGGTCAGATCTTGATCTGGATCTAGGGAATAGATTTGGAGATTTTTAGGGTTTGGGAGAGATTAGAGTTCAGCTGATCTGGCTACTACTACAGGGATACATGCATGCAGGGTTTTTATGCAAAACTTTTCACCCCCAAAACTAGGGTGTTACACATACAATTATGACTACTGTATTATTTTGCTGCTTCAATGTATCCCTGTGATTGACTCATCCTGGGAAGTCAAGTGGTTTATGGGACCAGCTGCACCGAGCTGGGCTCCTCACAGGTGATGTCACAGTCGTGGCAGACACGACAAATAGTGGTATCAGAGCAGCACAGACCTTGACTGTAGGACGGTACCCTCCGGGCTTGGTAGCGCCAGGACCTCGTAAATTATTTAAAAAATTATTTCTGAAAAATTTTATTTTGCAAAGGATGTTCTTGCTCTTATAAAAATGTTGACTTCAAAATCTTATTTTGCTTCCAAAATTTCTCGGCAGGATGGCCAAGGAGCGTTTCAGCTACATCGAGCGTCTCGGTGGATGGGCCACATTGCTGTGGCATATTGCTCAATTCCTAGGGATTGATGAGCGCCCGATCTGCGAGACTATTTGGGACTATTATGAGGGGCGTCGCTATGGCTTCAAGGCCAAAGTGCTGGTGCATGCTCTCGATAGTCGTGAGGGACAGGTGATCAGGGTGGAGGCCAGCAGGGCAAGCCGACTGGATGCTATCCAGGACGCAGCTCGAGAGGCGGTGCATCGGGTACGCCAGGTGTACTCATGCCGGCTCCGGGAGTCACCTTTCTGTCATGTGCCTTCATCTCCCTCTGGGTTGTCACCCATCATGGAGTACCCGGACCCGTGTCTGGCAGGCACCGTAGGTCTGTTGAGGACCCTCGACTCGCGCTACTCTACTTTGCTTGCTGAGCATCAGGAGCTCCGCAAGGAGTTGGAGGAGCAGAAGAAACGTGGCCGAACCGCTTCCCCGTCGTTGACCTCTCAGCCTGCAGCTCAGAGACGCCGCACAGTTGAGGAGGTTGCTCCGGCAGTTGTCTCCCCAGCTCGTACCTTTGGACCCAGTGCGGGACCTAGCTTGATTCCTCGGAGGGTTGCTAATGCAGCTGGATATCGGCGCTCATTCTCTACCCCTAGCACCCGCCAGGCAGAGGGCAGTGGGTCTGCTCTGCTGTTCCATGAGTCTGGACCACCCGGGTTTGTCACTCTGGAGGAGTCCGACGACGAGATGGAGCCAGAGGAGGTTGAGCCCTGTGGGAGCAGTTAGTTGCCTGTTCTTTTAGATCCTCAGGCCAGGGTAGATCTTCTAGGTTTGGTGATGCTTTTGGTTGTTATCATCACCATTACTTGTATTTTGATTGTATCAGACTAAGGCGTTTAGCCGCTTTTGTATCAACTACTTGTGCATTAATGAATCAGCTTCGCATTAATTTCTGCATTAGTACCCTATTTCTCTCTTAGTTAGTTAGACCTGTCTACTCTCTCTTCAGAAGATCAGAATGGTTCACACAAGGAGAAGGACCCAAGATGACCAAGAGGGCCAAGACCCAGTTACACCACGAAGAGGAACCACACCTCATCCAGGATCGCAGAGCTCACTACCACCACAAGAAGACTCACCAAGTCTCCAGGAAATTCTTCTTTCAATGGAGCGGAGCCACCAAGAAGCCCAGGCTGCACATACCCAGTTGCTAGCTCAAGTCATTCAGAAAATGCCAGGGACTGCTGAAGGTACTGCCGTCGGAACTCGACTCTCAGATTTCCAGAAGACGCGACCGCCAACCTTCGCAAGCGCGACCGACCCAATCGTCGCAGACGACTGGCTGCGGGCCATTGAAATGAAGCTGGACACTGTTCGTTGCAATGATCGAGAGAAGGTGCTGTTCGGATCACACCAACTCACTGGAGCAGCAGCTGCTTGGTGGATGAATTATCAAGAAGCACACTTGGACAAAGACAACATCACTTGGACGGAATTTAAGGATCAGTTCCGAAAATTCCATATCCCTACAGGCGTCATGGCAGCCAAACGCCGAGAATTCCGGAACTTGAATCAAGGGAATCGGACTGTCACTGAGTATCTGCACCAATTCCACCATCTAGCTCGGTATGCGTCCAACGACATCGACACGGAAGATAAGAAGATTGAACGCTTCACTGAGGGACTTCAACACTATTTGCAGTATCAGATTGCCTCCCATGAGTTCACAGAATTCCAGACTCTGGTGAATCGGGTATTAAAGATAGAGGAAAAGCGAGGCATCGGAGAAGAAAACCGGAAGAGGAAGATGATACAACAGTCGCGACTGCCAGCCAGCTCATCTAGGGGAAGGGCTCCAACATCTCCAATTTTTCGTCCGCCCTACCCGGCGTCAAGACCACCATTCACACCGACATGCCCCAACTGCAGAGGAGCGCACTATCAAAGGGATTGCCCTCAATTAAGGACTCAATGCTATCATTGCGGACAGGTGGGACACCGCAAGGACAGTTGCCCGTGGATTCAACTCCCAATGGCGATAGCAAGATCGCAAGCTGGAACACAAGCAATGGCACCTAGAACCACAGCTTCATCACCATTGCAAAGCCCCAGAGGAGGTTTGCCCAACAGAGGGGGAAGTGTAGCAGGCCGAGGACGAGGGCGAGGAGGAAGACAAATGGCAGGCCGAGGAGGCCGACTGAACTTCACCTCCCTTCAAGAAGCAGACAATGCCTCTGACATTCTCCTAGGTAGATTCTTGATCCAGTCTGCATCTGCTTTAATACTGTTTGATCCTGGGGCTACAAACTCATTCATATCCGAAGATTTTGCATTTAAAGTAAGAATACCTAAGGTACCTCTAGAGTACCCTATGGCTATACAGACCCCAGGAGCTAAGCTGCCTGTATATTCAGCTTGTCGTCAAATAACCTTCAAAATAGAAGGGGTAGAGTTCTTGGCTAATCTATTAGTCCTAGAACTGCAAGGCCTAGACATTATAATAGGAATGGATTGGTTATCTCAGCATAAAGGTCTAGTGGATTGTGAGAAGAAAACTCTAAGCCTTGTTAGTAACCAAGGGAAGGAAGTCCTATTCCATGCGGAAAGATCATCGGTCGAAAAATTGCAAGGATCAGTCCATGCACTTCAGGAAGTATGCTTGGATCAAGTGCCCACAGTACAAGAATACCCGGATGTATTCCCAGAAGAACTCCCAGGGATGCCACCTGACAGGGAGATAGAGTTTACCATTGAGCTTAAACCAGGAGCGGCACCTATAGCTAAGAGACCATATAGGATGCCGGTAACGGACTTAGAAGAGTTGAAAAATCAGTTAGAGGAACTGGAGGGTAAAGGATTTATCCGACCCAGTGCTTCACCTTGGGGAGCCCCAGTTTTGTTTGCAAGGAAGAAAGACGGAACCTTACGAATGTGTGTAGATTACCGAGCCTTGAATGAAGTCACTATTAAGAACAAGTACCCATTACCAAGAATTGATGACTTGTTCGACCAACTTCGAGGAGCCAAAGTATTTTCCAAGATAGATTTGAAATCTGGATATCATCAGCTGAAGATCAAGAAGGAAGATATATCGAAGACTGCTTTCACTACCAGATATGGTTTATACGAGTTTACAGTAGTGCCCTTTGGATTAACCAATGCTCCGGCAGCTTTCATGAATATCATGAACAGTACATTTACGGATTATCTTGACAAGTTTGTCATAGTATTCATAGATGACATTCTGATATATTCCAAGAGTACGGAAGAACATGAGCAACATTTACACCTAGTCTTGGGAAGGCTACGAGACAGGCAATTTTATGCCAAGTTTGACAAATGTGAATTTTGGATGTCAAGAATTTCATTTCTTGGACATGTGTTGACAGCAGAAGGAATTTCAGTGGATTCAGCTAAAATCTCCGCAATTAAGGAGTGGAAGCAACCTACCTCAGTTTCAGAAATTAGGAGTTTCTTGGGATTAGCAGGATATTATAGGAGATTCATTGAAGGATTTTCCCAGATAGCCAAACCTCTTACGAACCTGCTAAAGAAGGATGTTGCCTTTGAATGGACCATCAGGTGTGAAGAAAGTTTTCAGAAGCTGAAGCAGAAATTGACAACAACACCGGTCCTCACATTACCGGACAGCAAAGAAGATTTTGTAGTTTACTGTGATGCTTCAAAGCAAGGAATAGGCTGTGTGTTAATGCAGCAAGGTCGAGTAGTGGCTTATGCTTCACGTCAATGGAGACCACATGAGGAAAATTATCCGACTCATGATTTGGAGTTAGCAGCAGTGGTGCACGCTTTAAAGATATGGCGGCATTATCTCATTGGACATAAATGTGAGATCTTTACAGATCATAAAAGCCTCAAGTATATCTTCACACAGACGGAGCTCAATATGCGTCAGCGCCGATGGCTCGAGCTGATCAAGGACTACGACCTCAGCATACTCTACCATCCAGGGAAAGCCAACGTAGTGGCAGATGCCTTGAGCAGAAAGGCTTATACCCTACAAGGAGCTACACCCAAGAACCCGTGCTTACGGCAGGAATTTCAGAATCTTGAAGTAACCATAGTGCCACCTGGGATGTTAGCTACATTGACTGTGGAGTCTCAACTCCAAAAGCAGATTGAGGATGCTCAGAAAGAAGATGAGGAGATACATAAGATCAAGAGCCACATCAGATCAGGAAAAACCCAGGAATTCACTGAAGATCATCAAGGAATCGTATGGTATCGGGGAAGGATTTGTGTGCCCCGAAATACAGACCTCAAGGAATTAATTCTTTTCGAAGCTCATAAAACCCCATATTGACTACACCCTGGAAACACCAAGATGTACAAGGATCTGAGAACGCAATTCTGGTGGAATGGAATGAAGAGGGAAATCGCGGAATATGTCGCAAGATGTGACACTTGCCAAAGGATTAAGGCCGATCATCAGAAGATAGCCGGAAAGCTGCAACCCTTACCAGTGCCAACCTGGAAATGGGAAGAGATTGGTATGGATTTTATCACAGGACTTCCCAGAACACAGGGGGGATATGATTCCATATGGGTCATTGTGGACAGACTCACGAAAGTTGCTCATTTTATACCAGTCAAGAAAACGTATAATGGCAACAAATTGGCAGAGCTATACCTGCAGTGAATAGTGACACTGCACGGTATCCCGAAAAAGATCGTTTCAGATCGAGGAACACAATTCACATCCAAATTCTGGAACCGACTCCACGAAGCTTTGGGGACCCAATTGCAGTTTAGCACTGCATGTCATCCACAAACAGGAGGACAGACTGAATGTGTAAATCAAATCTTGGAAGACCTTCTCAGAGCTTGCATCTTAGATTATGGACCTCTTGGGAAAAGTGCTTACCATTTGCGGAGTTTACTTATAATAACAGTTACCAAGCTAGTCTGCAAATGGCACCCTTTGAAGCTTTGTATGGGCGCAAGTGCAGAACTCCACTACATTGGGACGAGCCAGGAGAAAGGCAAGTCATTGGACCCGAACTAATCGAAGAAGTTGAAGCACACGTCAAGCTCATCAGAGAACGATTAAAGGCAGCACAGTCACACCAGAAGAGCTATGCCGACAACCGAAGAAGGGAATTGTCGTTTGCACCAGGCGAATCAGTTTATCTCAAGGTTACACCGTTAAAAGGGATGAGAAGATTCCATCAGAGAGGAAAATTGTCCCCAAGGTGCATTGGGCCATTCAAAGTCCTTAAAAGGAAAGGAGAGGTATCTTACAAACTGGATTTACCATCAGACCTTGGAGAAATTCATGACGTGGTCCATGTCTCGCAACTCCGGAAGTGCCTCAAGGAACCAACGGATCAGATAGAACACCAGGGGATCCCGCTTCAGAAGAATCTCACTTACCACACTCAACCACTGCAAATACTGGCTAGTGATGAGCGTCAACTCAGAAGAAAGAAAATCAAGCTTTGCAAGGTTCAATGGGAAGATCACTCAAAGGAAGAAGCGACTTAGGAGAAAGAGGATGATCTGCGGCAGGCTTATCCCTACATTTTCCCTTCTCTAGGTAAATCTCGGGGCGAGATTTCTTTAAGGAGGGTAGGCTTGTAACACCCTAGTTTTGGGGGTGAAAAGTTTTGCATAAAAACCCTGCATGCATGTATCTCTGTAGTAGTAGCCAGGTCAGCTGAACTATAATCTCTCCCAAACCCTAAAAATCTCCAAATCTATTCTCTAGATCCAGATCAAGATCTGACCAGCCAGATTTAACCTACCAGTACCCTGAAGATAAAAGTCTTCAGGAGCCAGATCAAATTCTGACCCTAACTCTCAGTACCTAAGCCTCCCTCTGTTTTCGAAAATAGGAAAATTCAGATTTACCCTAAGTACCCCAGTTTCCAGATGTTTGAGTTATCTTGATTTAACCTTATCCAGACTCAAGTAACCCCTGGAATATGTTCCTAGGTTCATCCTCAACTCACTTCAAAAAGTTGGGAGCCAGATTAATTCATCTAAACACCTTTCGCAGTTTAGGCCAAATTTTACTGCGAATAAGTCCTTTTCTGTTTACCTGGAAGCCTGAAAAGGCTAAAATCTCCAAATCAATTCCAACTCCAGAATTTCTTCAGGGAACACCTCCCAAATGCTATTTGATACAGACCTCCTGTTTGATCAGACATCAAAATCTCTCTCCAATCACCAGAATTCGAGATCGACAAAATCCAGATTTAGTTTACCCTAATTTTACCCTATTTTCGAAAATAGGTGAAATCCCTCAAATCTTATCAAACTTTCTCCAAAATTGAGCTAAATGGGTATTAATAGAAATATTATACTCAGCCATGAAATCAAATCTCAAATTAAACCTCTCAAAGACCAGATTTGCAATCTAGTCCAAAGCCAAACCAAAAATCATCGCAAATCAGTCCCTGGTTCGACCACAGGTTGCTGTGCACGACCAGGCCGTTCAAACGACCACGAGCGCCGGAGTTTGGTCGTCGCGTTGCCACTGCTGTGGTTTCGTCGCCGGCGATCTCCAGCGCCGCCACCTCCGCCACTGTTTCCCTGCCGCGTGTGCGCATCATGTTCGCCACCGTGGAATCGCCTCGCCCGCCAGCAGCGCCTTCGTTCTCCCGCGCGCGCGCCCGACAACGGCAGCGCAGTTGCGCCACGTTGCAAGCATGCCTGGGGGAAGCATCAACTCGCCGTTGCATCAACCAGGACTGTGCGCCAGGCTGCAAAAGCCGGCACGGCCGCTGGAGCGCGTCGCTTCGCTGCTGTCCCGCCCGGCCGGTCAATTCGCCATCGATTCGAGCTTCAATTCTCCAGGCAATTCCAGCCGTTGCAAGCCCCTTGCTGTGCCTATAAAAGCCACCCCAGCCCAGCTCGAAGGCACTCACACCAGAACCACTCAAATCCTTAACCACGCCGTCGTCTTCGTCTTCTTCGGCGAGCTCGAGAAGAGGCTCACGGTGCCAGGCCAAACCACTGCACCGAACTCCAAATTGAAGCTACCAGTAAGTTACTCTCAACCACTTACCTGTGTAGTAGCAGCCAATTGAGTTCTATCGCACCTCATCGCCGGGAATTGCTGTTTTTCCCCGACAACTCCGGCGAGCAATTAATCCCTAACTAAGTCAAACTAGCTCTCGAGCCTGTGATCAAACATGATCAGCGGACTGTTTAGAACACATCTAAGCAACCAGAATCACTAATTTCGCTAAAATACGAAAAACCCCAAGTTTACACCTTGCATGCAAACTGGTACTCGCCGTTAAGCTTCTGTGGTGATTTTCCAGTTAAATTGACTTCACACCTAGCTCTGTTATGCCACAGAGACCATCCTCAAGCAAGGATTTGAGTTCATTCGTCCTAGAACAGAAATGCCCAATTTTGGTGTCTTCTTCCCTAGCTCCGGTCGCCGGATTTTGTTCCCGGCCGTTTCAACCCCAACCACCTTGTCTACTAGATGTGCCTCGACCCCATGAGTATTTTTGTCTTCTAGCTCAACACCTGGATCGGCCCAGATGAAGAGGTATCACCATGCCAAAGTTTGGTCCAGAAACTGTTGAGAACAGCTCGGCCACCGTGTTCTTCGCCGGTTTTCATCACTTTCCGGCCATCTCCTGCCCTAGGTCCTGTTGAGACATTTGTTCCTGTTACAAATGCCTAACCACCAGACAAAGTGGTGCATCATTTGGAGCCCTGAGTCAAAAGATAAGGCTAACCCTAGTTTCTGGCCATGTCAACCCTATGCCAGGCTATGTCAGCCAGTGGCATTAACCCTGTTCACCCACCTCTGGTCATGTAAAACAGAAATTACTTTGTCAAATAGCTGCCTCACTACCTTGTGCACCATATGCTTGAATCAAAACCTACTTTGGCCACTGGAAACTGTTCAAACCATGTCAATGCCATTCTAGAGCACTGTCAGCCTATGTCAGCCAGTGGCATTGAGCCTTTTCACCCACTTCCAGCCATGAAACTTGGAAATAACTTTGTCCCTTACACTCTGACGTTGTGATCTACACTTTTCTCTACTGTCACAACTTGAGTTGAGCCCTCTATCACCCATCGACCTTATGTCGATGCCTTGAACCGAATGCCAACCTAAAGACATTCGCTGTTTTTGGGTGAACCAGTCACCACCTTGATATTACCCTGATATTTTGGAACCTTGTAAACCTTAACAGCTAATTTTAACCCTGATTCCCATAGTTTAACTCTAATCGCTTCCAAACCTTGTTCTCCCAGAGTATTTTCTCCTTGCATCTTTACATGTAGTGAATTAGTAAGAATAGAATGAATTGTAATGCCTGTTTTCTTGTTTGATCTTGTTTAGAGCAAGAATCCGGGGTTGAAGATCTTGTCGCTGAACCATCATCAACTGCTGATACTTACGACGCGGAAGGCAAGTCATACTTTGATCATATTGAAACCCATATTTTATGAATTGCTATGCTATTCCATGAGTAGATATCTCATTAAGATTGCATGTGTTGAGATCAATGATATTATGGCAGTGATAGATTGAATACTTGAGGAATGTGAACTTGATAAGATAGTAAGCCACGAACTAATAAAAGTATAAACATGTACATTTATATTCATGAAATAGAACCCCTAGCCGTGACCAGTATTTTGGTATGGAATGGTGGTAGCACTGGAGGTGCTTGGCTGCACTGAATGTGTAGGCACTGAAGGTGGATGGTTGTGGTATGATCTGGTCACTGGCATGTAAGAACTAGAACCTTGTGTTATGCGTCTAGTAGCATGAAAAACGTACCAACCACTTACCTGGTATGGGACAGGCGCAACCTAGTAGCTTTCTTAGTATTATCAGTTCCCTGCGTGGCTTGTCGATCCAGTTTCTCGTGTGGAAACTGGTGGGACGCAGTTCGTCCATGAGTGGTGTGAGATCAGAAAAATTATGAGAGGATAAGGTGTAAAGAAGGAAGACGCCCTACGCCAGATTAAGTCGTGCGCGACTGTAATCAAAAGAGGTTATGTGTCCTGCGGGAACATAGACCCAGGCTAGGAAGTAAGGTAGTGGGGAGGACCCACAACGGTACTTGGGACGGTATTGTCCATTTACCGGGCAGGGATACTGTTAATACTAGACTGCAAAACGTTGTGTGATCTCGGCCTTGTCACATGCGTATAAGTCGCATGGAGTTGGCCCGACTTGGAAGTCGAGTGAAAAAGTGGATTTAAAAAGAGGTACATCTCTGCAGAGTTTAAAAATGTATTCGAATACTTCGTGCTCCCGAGTTTTAGGAGTATGTCGCGGTGGATTAAATCCACGGGGTGTGACACAAGTATTGTTTTATAAACTAAAATTTGTTAGCTCAAGATTACCCAAGTGGCATGTGTTGTCATGATAAGGGGCGTTGCCGTGGGCTGTCATGTGTTGACGTGTCGCGGTAGCACCATAATATAGAGATCATATGATAATTAAGAGGCATGTGGTTTATGCCCTAAGTTATGAAATACTGTTATGAGTAGAAGATTGAAAGGCTTGAATAAAAATAATGTGATATGAGGATATATCGCCTTGGATATGGGATATATGTATCACCATCAATATGATTTATTTACTGCCATGGGTATGATCAAAAGTTGAGAAAGAAATGTATTTTGGGAAAAACCCTTCACTCTTTCCCCAATAGCATAGGCTCATGTCATTTATACTGTAACTATATCTCTACCTCCCCTATGACTTGCTGAGTACATAAGTACTCACCCTTGCAACAACTCCTCAATAGATGGAGCGTTCTACGACCTTAGAGAATGCCCTGAAGATGCTGCGGACCCAGGAGATGATGAGCAATTTCCTCCGGAGCCCTGATGTGGTGCTGTCTGCTATCAACCTCTGTTTCCTGTGGATTGCTTTTGGGCCTAGCTTCCGCCAACTAGATGTGTTATTTTGTTGGACCCTTGTGCCTTGTAAGGCACTGTACCTCGTTTTGTACTAAGGCCTGATGGCCATACAATTATGACTACTGTATTATTTTGCTGCTTCAATGTATCCCTGTGATTGACTCATCCTGGGAAGTCAAGTGGTTTAAGGGACCAGCTGCACCGAGCTGGGCTCCTCACAGGTGATGTCACAGTCGTGGCAGACACGACATGGGGGCGCCCGCGGCGACGCCTGGAATCGAAGTGGAGGGGGCCCCAGTGGCCACGACCGGAACCGGGAAGGGGGCAGGCCCTGTAACACTCAGAACCGGGGAGCCCATGCGGGGGGAAGTCCGCTGCGGCACGGGGGCTACTCTGTCAACCTCCCCCGCTGCGGTAAACGCGACGCGGGGGGCGGGACTGGCTCCCGGCGTAGGGTAAACCCCCGGCATGTAGTGGGCTGCCGGCCCCGGGAATAGGGCAGGAACGGGATACCCCCCTGGTGCCACGAAGGGCCACGGCATGAAATAACCTCCCGGCACCTGAACGGGCCCGGGTGCCGGGAACGGTCCGGGTGTATATCCGGCGGGGGGAGGGAACCCCCCGGCAGGATCATACGGGGCGGACAACCCCCCGGAGGCCGGAGGGGCCGCCGGGTAACCCATAAACGGGGGCATGTTCCCCGGATACCGGTGTGATGCAAATGTGGGGGCCGGAGGCCGCGCCAACACGCTAAGGAGCTCGTCCATAGAGCGCTGAGAGCGGAGCTGGCCTTCCACGAGAGCTTCGAGCAGGGCGTCCCGGGGAGTCGGGGGAGCCGTCGGGGGGTGACTGGTCCCGGCCGAGGTCCCCGCGGTCACCGGGAATGACCTGAAGGTGGAAGCACCTAAGTTAAGAGGAAAGGAGGGAGGCGGTACCTGGGCCAGGTCGCCTCCGGAAGGGACCGCCGGGATTGTAGTGTCCCGGACGGACGGACCCGGGTCTCCGAGACCCGGGTCACCGGGAAGGGTGCGAGCCCTTATTCTTGGGGGAGCCATGGCGTCTTGCCACGAGTCCCCACGGACGGCACCAACTGTCGTGGTATTGCGAATACCCCGGCAGGTTTTGAGAATGTTCCTAGCGAAGATTACGCGGCACGGGTTGACCGGATGACCGGTCCTCCCCCGCCGGACAAGCACAAAAAATGACACACGGTTTTATACAGGTTCGGGTCCCGGTGGGGGCCCTAGTCCTGTCGACGCGCTCCCGACCGGAGTCGGCTGGGGAGGCTCTCTCCGAGGGAGAGGCTTCCGGAGCACGCGTGTGAGTTTAGCTATTCCAATAAAAGAACCGATCCTTTACAACAGAGGGGTACAAGGGCTATTTATAGCCCCAAAAAGAAGCAAAAAACCTAAACTACCCCGGAAGCCACCGTCGGATTGAAGGGCTGGACCGTCCTTCTCCCGGTCAAACGCCTTGGATGCTTGACAGGTGGTCGCTAGTTCCCGAGGCGCTCCTCGCGTGACCTGCACGTGATAAACAGTTCAAGACTTTACCTTTAGGAGGGCGATGAGGACTGGGATGGCGCCGGAGGCCAGGTCCCGGGGGCCAAAAGGCGGCGCCCGGGGGGGCCCCGGAGGCCACGTCCCCGGGCCAATGGCGGCGCCCGGGACGGCACCGCAGGACGCGTCCCGGGAGCCAAACGGCGGCGCCCGGGAAGGCACCGGAGGCCATGTCCCGGGGGCCAAAAGGCGGCTCCCGGGGAGGGGCCGGAGGCCGCGTCCTCGGGCAAATGGCGGCGCCCGGGACGGCACCGGAGGCCACGTCCCGGGAGCCAAATGGCGGCGCCCTGGAGGGCACCGGAGGCCACGTCCCGGGGGCCAAAAGGCGGCACCTGGGGACGGGCCGGAGGCCGCGTCCCCGGGCAAATGGCGGCGCCCGGGACGGCACCGGAGGCCGCGTCCGGGGAGCTAAATGGCGGCGCCCGGGAGGGCACCGGAGACCACGTCCCGGGGGCCAAAAGGCGGCGCCCGGGGAGGGGCCAGAGGCGGCGTCGCCGGGCAAATGGCGGCACCCGGGACAGCACCGGAGGCCGCGTCCTGGAAGCCAAATGGCGGCGCCCAGGAGGGCACCGGAGGCCACGTCGAGGGGGCCAAATGGCAGCGCCCGGGGAGGGACCGGAGGCCGCGTCCCCGGGCAAATGGCGACGCCCGGGACGGCACCGGAGGCCACGTCCCCGGGCAAATGGCGACGCCCGGGACGGCACCGGAGGCCGCGTCCCGGGAGCCAAATGGCGGCGCCCGGGGAGGTCCCGGAGGCCAGGTCCCCGGGCAATTGTGAGACAACTTACCTGGACTTAGTCCCGCGGAGATTTCCCCCGATAGCAGTGTCCCGGACGGGCGACGCCGGGTCTCCAAGACCCGGGTCACCGGGACGGGTGCGAGCCCTTATTCTTGGGGGAGCCATGGCGTCTTGTCACGAGTCCCCACGGACGGCGCCAACTGTCATGGTATTGCGAATACCCCGGCAGGTTTTGTGAACGATCCTAGCGAAGATTACGCGGCGCGGGCTGAACGGATGACCGGTCCTCCCCCGTCGGACAAATAGAGGAAATGACACGAGGATTTATACAGGTTCGGGTCCCGGTGGGGCCCTAGTCCGGTCGGTGCGCTCCCGACCGGAGTCGGCTCGGGAGGCTCTCTCCGGGGGAGAGGCTTCCGGAGCACACCTGTTAGTTTTTTAGCTATTCCAACAAATGAATCACCTCTTTTCAACTGAGGGGTACAAGGGCTATTTATAGCCCCAAAAAAAGAAGCAAAAAACCTAAACTACCCCGGAAGCCACCGTCGGATTGAGGGGCAGAAATGTCCTTCTCCCGGTCAAACACCTTGGATGCCTGACAGGTGGTCGCTGATTCCCGAGGCGCTCCTTGCGTGACCTGCACGTGATAAAGAACTCGACACTTTACCTTTAGAAGGGCGATGAGGCCCGGGACCGGCGCCGGAGGCCCAGGCCCGGGGGCCAAAGGGCGGCGCCTGGGGAGGCACCGGAGGCCAGGTACCCGGGCAAATGGCGGCGCCCGGGACCGGCGCCGGAGGCCAGGTCCCGGGGGCCAAAATGGCGGCGCCCGGGACCGGCATTGGAGGCCAGGTCCCGGGAGCCACAAGGCGGCGCCCTGGGAGGCACCGGAGGCCATGTCCCCGGGCTAATGGCGGTGCCCGGGACTGGCACCGGAGGCCAGGTCCCGGAAGCCAAAAGGCGGCGCCCAGGGAGGCCATGTCCCAGGGCAAATGGCGGCTCCCGGGACGGCGCCGGAGGCCAGGTCCCGGGGGCCAAAAGGTGGCTCCCGGGGAGGCACCGGAGGCCATGTCCCCGGGCGAATGGCGGCACCCGGGACGGCCCCGGAGGCCAGGTCCCCTGGGCCAAAATGCGGCGCCCGGGGAGGCACCGGTGGCCAGGTCTCTGGGCAAATGGCGGCGCTCGGGATGGCGCCGGAGGCCAGGTCCCGGGGGCCAAAAGGCGGCACCCGGGGAGGCCCCGGAGGCCAGGTCCCCGGGCAAAATGGCGGCGCCCGGGACGGCGCCGGAGGCCAGGTCCCAGGGGCCAAAAGGTGCCACCCGGGACGGTGCAGGAGGCCAGGTCCCGGGGGCCAAAAGGCGGCGCCCGGGGAGGCACCGGAGACCTCGTCCCCGGGCGAACGTGACGCAACTTACCTGGATTTAGCCTCACGGAGATTTCCCCCAACAGATAGCGACGTTAGGGATCACTTCATTCGTCTCAGTGATTCAGGGATGTGTTAAGTGCTCGATGAGCACTCCTACTAGAGCAGATGCGCGTGAGGACCCAAGTTTTGATAGCTGGTCGGCGAGAGCATTGTCTCTTCTCGACACTAACTAGACTTTGAAATCCATGAAGTATTTTTCTAGTTTCCTCACTTCACCCAAGTAATGAGCCATTTTCTCGTCAGAGTGTTGTACTCCTTGTTTACCTGGTTGGTGACTAGCTGTGAGTCTCCCCCCACCACTAGCCTATGGACTCCAAGGGATTTGGCTGCTCAGATCCCAAATAGAAGACCTCCATACTCTGCAGCATTGTTGGTCGCAACAAAGTGGAGTTGTATGACATATTGGAGGTGGTCACCTTGAAGCGTAATTCAGACCACTCCAACCCCCGAGTGTGAGAAGCCACGAGAACCATCGAAGTACATCATCCAAAGGTCGGTAGTCATTAAATCTGGTGACTTTTGGGGTAGTGGTTCAGGATTAGTCCACCCGACTACGAAGTCAGCAAGAATTTCAGACTTAATCGCAACTCGGGCAGTGAAGTGGATGTTGAAAGCCCCAGTTCTACTGCCCTTTTTGCAATTTGACCTACTGCCTCTCGGTTATGGAGGATGTCTCCTAGAGGGAAGGACGATCGCACGGAAATTCTGTGTGCTTGAAAGTAATGTCGCATGTTGGGGGAAATCTCCGCGGGATCAAGTCCAGGTAAGAGGTCGTCCAATTTGCCCGGGACAAGGCCCCCGGTGGCTTGTCCCAGGCACCGCCATTTTCTCAGGGACAAGGCCCCCCGGTGGCTTGTCCTGGGCGCCGCCATTTTCCCGAAGGCAAGGGTCCCCGGTCCCAGGTCACGTGAGGATCATGTGAGAAGCGCCTCAGGAACTGGCAGACACCTGTCAAGCATCCAAAGCTCCTGACCGGAAGAAGGACATTGGTGCCCCTCGATCCAACAGTGGCAGAGGGGGTAGTTTTGTCTTTGTGCATCTTTTGGGCCTATATAAGCCCTTGTAACCCCTCATGTATTTTTACTCGAATAGACGATCAAACAGGCGTGCTCCGGAGCCATCTCTCCCCCGAGAGAGCTCCCCTAGCCAACTCCCATTGGGAGCACGCCGACAGGACTAGGGCCTCCACTGCGGCTTGAACCTGTATAAATCTTCGTGTCAATTGTTGTGTTTGCCCGACGGGAGAGGACCGGTCACACGGCCAACTCGCGTCGTCTTTTCTTCTCTAGGATCTTCAACCAAACCTACCGGGGTATTTGCAATACGACGACAGTTGGCGCTGCCCGTGGGGACTCGTGACGAATCTCCATGGCTGCCCCAAGAACGAGGGCTCGCACCCTTCCCAGTGACGCCGGTCCCAATGACCTGGCACCACCCCTCCAAAGCTCGGCCGTCCAGGCGCTACCGCCCAGACACGGCCAAACCCAGGTACCGCCCTTAACTCTCCCGGTAATTTTCGGTGGACAGGGCTCCGAGTCCAACCCGACGACCTCGGACGCTCCCGGGGGGACTGGCTTTCCTCCGGTGGCTCCGCCAACTTCCCAGGACGCACTGCTCGAAGTTCTGGTGGAGGGCCAGCTCCGCGCCTAGTGCTCGATGGACGAGCTCCTCCGTGTCCTGGCGCGGCCACCGGCCCCCATGTACCCACAGTTCCCATTCATGGGGGCAATTCCCCCGTTTATGGGACATCCGGTGGTCCCTCCGATCCTTGGAGGTCAGGTCGCCCCCGGGGCTTGTGGCTCCAGCAGGGGTTACGCTCCGGTGGGCCCATCATCCGGAGCCTTTCTGACCTCGGGGGCGTTTCCGGGGCCTGGGACTTACCGCATCCCCGGGGTCTTCCCCATGCCAATGGTTCACTCCGCTGCAGGGGCATTCCCGGGACCGGACATCGCCTACTGGCTGACTCCCGCGCCGTCGGCGGACCTTCCCCGGTAGGGCCCCCACTCTTTGGTTCCAGACGGTACTACCGGGGACCGCCCGGTAATGAATTCCACCCATGCCCCGGCTATGCTTCCCGCACCCACAGTCGACGCACATGAGCTCCCTCCTCGCCCGGGCAAAAGGCGACGCCCGGGACAAGCCACCGGGGGGCCTTGTCCCTGGGCAAATCGGACGGCCTCTTACCTGGACTTGATCCCACAGAGATTTCCCCCAATAACAGCACCCCCGTGCCCTCCGAGGGCGATGCTTAAGTCCCCGGTGGGGATGGTTCAGGTTACCGGGAACATCTCCTCCGGGACGGATTTCCAGAGCCATGACGCTTCGATCCTCGTGACAAGAGTTTATGTCTGTGCCGTCGTTCATTACGGCCTCGTCTCGATGGGAGCGCGCCGTTCGACCATAATGGCCGCTCGCGGTTCAATCCTCGTGACAAGTATATTTTCACACAGACTGAGCTCAATATGCGTCAGCGTCGATGGCTTGAGCTAATCAAAGACTACGACCTCAGCATACTCTACCATCCAGGGAAAGCCAACGTAGTGGCAAATGCCTTGAGCAGGAAGGCTTATACTCTACAAGGAGTTACACTCAAGAACCCGCACTTGCGGCAGGAATTTCAGAATCTTGAAGTAACCATAGTGCCATCTGGGATGCTAGCCACATTGACTGTAGAGTGTCAACTCCAAAGACAGATGAGGAGATTCACAAGATCAAGAGCCGCATTAGATCAGGGAAAACCCAGGATTTCACTGAAGATCATCAAGGAGTTGTATGGTATCGGGGAAGGATTTGTGTGCCTCAAAACACAGACCTTGAAGAGTTAATTCTTTTTGAAGCTCATAAAACCCCATATTCACTGCACCCTGAAAACACCAAGATGTACAAGGATCTGAAGACGCGATTCTGGTGGGATGGTATGAAGAATGAAATCGCGGAATATGTCGCAAGATGTGACACTTGCCAGAGGATTAAGGCTGATCATCAGAGAATAGCCGAAAAACTGCAGCCCTTACCGGTACCAACTTGGAAATGGGAAGAGATTGGTATGGACTTTATCACAGGACTTCCCAGAACACAAGGGGGATATGATTCCATATGGGTCATTGTGGACAGACTCACGAAAGTTGCTCATTTTATACCAGTCAAGAAAACTTATAATGGCAACAAATTAGCAGAGCTATACCTGCAGCAAATAGTGACACTGCATGGTATCCCGGAGAAGATCGTTTCAGATCGAGGAACACAATTCACATCAAAATTTTGGAACTGACTCCACGAAACTTTGGGAACCCAATTGCTGTTCAGCACTGCATATCATCCGCAGACAGGAGGACAGACCGAACGTGTGAATCAAATCTTGGAAGACCTTCTCAGAGCTTGCATCTTAGATTATGGAACCTCTTGGGAAGAGTGCTTACCATTTGCAGAGTTCACTTATAATAACAGTTACCAAGCTAGTCTACAAATGGCACCCTTTGAAGCCTTGTATGGATGTAAGTACAGGACTCCACTACACTGGGACGAGCCAGGAGAACGGCAAGTCATTGGACCTGAACTAATCGAAGAAGCTGAAGCACATGTCAAGCTCATCAGAGAACGATTAAAGGCAGCATAGTCACGCCAAAAGAGCTATGCCGACATTCGAACAAGGGAATTGTCGTTTGCACCAGACGAATTAGTTTATCTCAAAGTTACACCGTTAACAGTTACCATCAGAGAGGAAAACTGTCCCCAAGGTACATTGGACCATTCAAAGTCCTTAAGAGTAAAGGAGAGGTATCTTACAAAGTGGATTTACCATCAGACCTCGGAGAAATTCATGACGTGTTTCATGTCTCGCAACTCCGCAAGTGCCTCAAGGAACCAACGGATCAGGTAGAACACCAAGGGATTCCGCTTCAGAAGAATCTCACTTACCTCACCCAACCACTGCAAATCCTAGCTAGCGACGAGCGTCAACTCAGAAGGAAGAGAATCAAGCTTTGCAAGGTGCAATGGGAGAACCATTCAGAGGAAGAAGCGACTTGGGAAAAAGAGGATGATCTACGGCAGGCTTATCCCTACCTCTTCCCTTCTCTAGGTAAATCTCGGGGTGAGATTTCTTTAAGGAGGGTAGGCTTGTAACATCCTAGTTTTGGGGGTGAAAATCCTGCATGCATGTATCCCTGTAGTTGTAGCCAGATCAGCTGAACCCTAACCTCTCTCAAACCCTAAAAATCTCCAAATCTATCCTATAGATCCACATTAAGATCTGCCCATCCAGATTTAACCTACCAGTTACCCTGAAGATAAAAGTCTTCAGGAGCCAGATTGAATTCTAACCCTAACTCCCAGTATCCAGATTCTGCAAATAAGTCCTTTCTGTTTGTCTGGAAGCCTGAAAAGGCTTAAATCAACAAATCAACTCCAATTACAGAATTTCTTCAAGGAACACCTCCCAAATGATATTTGATACAGATTTACCTTCTAATCAGACTTCAAAATCTCACTCTAATTACCAGAATTCGAGATCGACAAAACCCAGATCTATTTTACCCTAACTTTACCCTATTTTCAGAAAAAGGGTGAAATCCCTCAAATCTTATCAAATTGCTCTAAATTTGAGCTAAATGAGTATTAATAGAAATATTATACTCAGCCATGAAATCAAATCCCAAATTAAACCTCTCTAAACCCAGATTTGCAATTCAATCAAAAGCTAAGCAAAAACCATCACAATTCAGTCCCTGGTTCGACCACGGGCTGCTGTTCACGACTAGGCTGCTCAAACCAACCAGATTTGCTTCTTCGACTTCGACCAGCCTTGTTCAAATGACCTGTTCACTACTGTGTGCTCATGTTCCATCGACCTCGACCACGAGCTACTGCCTTCGACCACATCGCCCGCGACCGCAGCTCACGAGCAGGAGCACTCGACCGCGACCTTGGCTTAGATTTCTGCTGCTGTTGTAGCTTCGTCGCCATCGATCACCAGCACTGCCACCTTCGCCGTTGCTTCGTTGCCACGCGTGTGCATCTTGTTCGCCACCGTGGAACAGCCGCGCCGCACCAGCGTTGCCTTCATTCTCCCGCGCGCGCCCGACAACAGCAGCACAGTTGCGCCACGTTGCAAGCATGCCAAAGGAAACCATCAGCTCGCCATTGCATCAACCAGGACTGCGTGCGCCAATTTGCAAAGCCGGCATGGCCGCTGGAGCGCGTCACTTCACTGCTGTCCCGCCCGGCCAGTCAGTTCGCCATCGATTCACAGCTCCAATTCTCCAGGAATTTTCAACCGTTGCTGCTCACTTCGCCTATTTAAGCTTGCTCTGGCCATTTCCTACACCCACACACACACCAGAACCACTCAAGTCCCTAACCTCGCCATCTTCATCGTCTTCTTCGGTGAGTTCGAAGAGAGGCTCACGGTGCCAAGCCAATCTACTGCACCGAACTTCAAATTGAAGCTACCAGTGAATAACCTTCATCCACTTATCTGTGTAGTAGCAGCCCATTGAACTCTATCGTACCACATCGCCGGCAATTGCTGATTTTCTCCAGTAGCTCCGGTGAGCAATTAATCCCTAACTAAACCGATTTTGCTCTCGAGCCAGTAATCAAATATGCTTAGTGAACTCATCTAAGCATCTCTAAACAACCAGAATCGAAGATTTTGCTAAAATCTGGAAAACCCCAACTTTGCACCTTGCATGTGAACTGGAGCTTACTGTTAAGCTTCTCTGGTACTTCCCCAGCTAATCTAACTTTACACCTAGCTTTCTTATGCCCCAGAGACCATCCTCAAGCAAGGAATTGAGTTCATTTCCCCTAGAACAAAAATGCCCAACTTTTGTGGTTTCTTCTCTAGCGCCGGTCGCCGGATTTTGTTCCCGGCCGTTGCAACCCTAACCACCTTGTCTAGTAGATGTGCCTTGACCCCGTGAGTATTTCTGTCTTCTAGCTCGACGCCTGGATCGGCCCAGGTCGAGAGGTATTGCCATGCCAAAGTCTTGTCGAGAGACTGTTTAGAACAGTTCGGCGACCGTGTTCTTCACCAGATTTCCTTGCCTTCCGGCCATCTCCTGCCCCAGAGCATGTAGAGTAAGTTGTTCCTGTTGCAAATTCCTAACTATCAGAAAAAGTGGTGCATCATTTGGAGCCCTGAATCAAAAGATATGGCTAACCCTAGTTTCTGGCCATGTCAACCCTATGCCAGGCTGTGTCAGCTAGTGGCATTAGCCCTTTTCACCCACCTCTGGTCATGTAAAACAGAAACTACTTTGTCAAATAGTTACCTCACTACCTTGTGCACCATATGCTTGAATCAAAACCCATTTTGGCCGCTGGGAACTATTCAAACAATGTCAATGCCATTCCTGGGCATTGTCAGCCCTTGTCAGACTATGTCAGCCAGTGGCATTGAGCCTTTTCACCTACTTCCAAGCATGAACTTTGAAAATAACTTTATCCCTTAGACTCCTGACGTTGTGACCTACATTTTTCCCTACTGTCACAACTTGAGTTGAGCTCTGTATCATCCATCGACCTTATGTCGATGCCTTGAAACGAATGTGAACCTAAAGACGTTCGCTGTTTTTGGACGAACCAGTCATAACCTTGTTATTACTCTGATATTTTGGAACCCTATAAACCTTGACAACTAAGCTTAACCCTGATGTCCATAGTTTAACTCTAATCGCTTCCAAATCTTGTATCACCAAAGTGTTTTCACCGTGCATTATTGCATGTAGTGGATTAGTAAGAATAGGATTGATTGTAATGCCTGTTTGCATGTTTGATCTTGTTCAGAGCAAGAGCCCGAGGTTGAAGACCTTGTCACAGACCCGTCATCAACTACTGATACTTACGACGTGGAAGGCAAGTGATACTTTGATCATATTGAACCTATATTTTATGAATTGCTATGCTATTCCATGAGTAGATATCTCATTAATATTGCATGTCCTGAGATCAATGATATTATGGCAGTGATAGATTGAATACTTGAGAAATGTGAACTTGTTAAGATAGCAAGCCATGAACTAATAAATATACATATATACATTTATATTCATGAAATAAAACCCCTAGCCGTGACCAGTATTTTGGTATGGGATGGTGGTAGCACTGGAGGTGCTTAACTCCAAAGGATGTGCAGGCACTGAAGGTGCATGGTTTGTGGTATGATCTGGTCACTGGCATATAAGGACCAGAACCTTGTGTTGTGCGTCTAGTGGCATGAAAAATGTACCAACCACTTACCTGGTATGGGACAGGCACAATCTAGTAGCTTTCTTAGTATTAGTAGTTCCCTGCATGGCTTGCCTGTCCGGTTTCTCGCGTGGAAACTGGTGGGACGCAGTTCGTCCCTGAGTGATGTGAGATCAGAAAAATTATGAGAGGATAAGGTGTAAAGCAGGAAGATGCCCTACGCCAGATTAAGTCGTGCACGACTGTAATCGAGAAAGGCTATGTGTCCTGCGGGAACATAGGCCAAGGCTAGGAAGTAAGGCAGTGGGGAGGACCCACAACGGTTCTTGGGACTGGATGGTCAATTTACCGGGCAGGGATACTGTTAATACTAGACTGCGAAAGCATTGTGTGAGCTTGGCCTTGGCACATGCGTATAAGTCGCATGAAGCTGGCCCGACTTGAAAGTCGAGTGAAGAAGTGGATTTAAAAAGAGGTACACCTCTGTAGAGTTAAAAATGTATTCGTATACTTCGTGCTCCCGAGTTTTAGGAGTATGCCGCGGTGGATTAAATCCACGGGGTGTGACACAAGTATTGTTTTATAAACTAAAATTTGTTAGTTCAAGATTACCCCAGTGGCATGTGTTGTCACGATAAGGGGCGTTGTCGTGGACTGTCATGTGTTGATATGTCGTGGTAATACCATAATATAGAGATCATGTGATAGCTAAGAGGCATGTAGATTTTGCCTTAAGCATATGATAACTAAGAGGCATGTGGATTATGCCCTAAGTATATGAAATACTGTCATGAGTATAAGATTGAAAGGCTTGAATAAAAGTAATGTGATATGAGGATATATCGCCTTGGATATGGGATATATATTGCCATCAGTATGATTTATATACTACCATGAGTATGATCATAAGTTGTGTAAGAAATGAGAAAGATATGTATTTTGAAAAACCCTTCACTCTTTTCCCCAATAGCATAGGTTCATGTCATTTATACTATATGTATCTCTACCTCACCTATGACTTGCGGGGTACGTAAGTACTCACCCTTGCAACAACTCATCAATAGATGGAGCGCTCTACGACCTTGGTGATTATCCTGAAGATGCTGCAGATCCAGAAGAAGTCGAGCAGTTTCCTCCTATGCCCTGATGTGGTGCTGTCTTGCTGTCAACCTCTGTTTCCTGTCGATTGCTTTTGGCCCTAGCTTCCATCGACTAGATGTTCTATTTTGTTGTACCATTGTGCCTTGTAAGGCACTGTACCCCGTATTGTACTAAGGCCTGATGGCCATACAATTATGACTATTGTAATATTTTGCTACTTCAATGTATTCCTGTGATTGACTCATCCTGGAAAGTCAAGTGGTTTATGGGACCAGCTGCACCGAGCTGGGCTCCTCACAGGTGATGTCACAGTCGTGGCAGACACGACAAGGTGCCTCCGGAGGAAGTCATTGAGGACTTCCTCTGAGCCTCAGAGTTTACGTCGCGGGACTTGGAGTCCCTCGTGGATCGGGGGGTGGTCGCGGACGGGGACGTCCGGATCCCCTCGAAGAAAGATGGTGCCCCCCGCCCTAGGCCCGGGGAAGTGGTGGTCTTCGAGGCTTCCCTCGAAGCCGGACTCCGACTCCCAGTGCATCCGTTGCTCCTGGAGTGCCCCCGGGAGTACGGGGTGGCGATCAACCAACTGACACCCACGCCTTCGTTCAGATGGGCCTCTTCATATGGCTGTTAGAGACAGCCACCGGACGGGAGCCGACGCTCCGGCTGTTCTGGTACATCTACGAGCCGGCGGCGAGGAGATCCCACTTGGTGAAGGGAGGGCCAATGTCCCCGTTTGGCTCGGTGATGATCCAACTCCTGCCTTCTCGGGTAGCCGAGTACCCGGTGGCAGCCTCCCGGGACCACTTAGGGGACTGGATTCGGAGGTGGTTCTACCACCGGGTCCGGGACGACGAGGTGACGTACTTGTCGATGATTCGGACTTGGGGTCCTTAGTCGAACTTATGCAGAATTTTGCGAGTTGTGAGACCTTTCAGGGTGTCCCTCCGGGAAGGGATGATGAACCAAAGTAAGTTGAAGCACAGAGAATTTTAGACAGGTTCGGGCCCTCGATGGTGGGAGTAACAGCCCTACGTCCTGTTGGGATTTACTATGTGTAAGAAAAAGAGTTACAAGACTATGGAAAAGATCTTCACAGACGAAGATCATTCTTGTGTGGTTATACAAGATAATGCCAAAAAGGCTTATGAAAGCTAGTTGACTTAATGTAATATCTTCTGTTGATCTTCCAATCCCTCCATCCCCTCGTTTGATGCATTGGCTTACCCTTTTATACTGGTCAAAAGGGTGCCAAGGCATAACAACTTCGAACAGTTGCTTGGGTGCAGTTTTGGTAACTGCACTTAACCTCCACGCAGGTATGCCTTGGCACCCTTTCGACTAGTAGAAAAGGGTAAGCAACCCCGCACGTATTAACCTCCTGACGGTTGTCTCTGCACTTGGAAGAATCTTCGGGATACTTGGGATATGCTTGCTGTAGGGCCTAAGCGACCCCGCGTCTCCTAGTCAAGGGTGTTCTGACTGCGCGTTGTCTATAGTCATCTGGCCGCCTATCATCTGCGATCTTCTATCCGCGCATCATATACGGGCTTCTGACCGCACACTATCTGCAGCTTGATCACGTAAAGCCTGCGACCATGTGTCCGCGCTTCTCAGGACAGCTTGAGATCACATCAACGGACACTCTCATGTTCAAATCTGTCTTGAACCAGACGTGCATTTATTCTGAACTAGCTCAGGTAACAATCCTTGTTAGTACTCACCGAGCCCCCCTCCTACAGCCGGTCGTCCACCCCCAGGCCCCCGGTGTGGACCGAGGAGGATCTGCAGCTCCTCAGCAAAGTTGTGGGCTCCCGGGGCGTCCGTTCCATGAGGGACGCCGCCGAGGAGCTGACGCTGCTGAAGATCTCCCTCTTCTCGCACGGGAGGAGGGGTATCGGGATGTGCCGGCCCAGCGGCCCCCCCAGAAGCCGGTGACACGATGTGAGTTCCCAGTTACTTTGCTCACTTTTTTGTTAATTTTTCTAACTCCTACTTTTTGCAGTCCGGCCATATCCGGCCGCGTGGGAGAATGCGGAGAACTTCCTCGGGAGGTACTATGCCAATGAGCATGAGCGCATCGTGTGCGTCATCAGGGAGGGTCCTCCCTGGAACTTGGTAGCCAAAGCGGGCCAAGGCTCAGAAGGCCCCCAATACAGTGACGACGCCGAGCTCTACGCATGTGAAGGCCCAGGACGCCGCCCCCGGGTCGGGGCACACGGCGGCACCTCCCCGGCGCGAAGTGACGCCACCTCTCCCCAAGAACTCCGGGGGGGCGATGGTGGCGCGGGAGCTCGCGCACGTCCTCGAGGCCTCCCGAGAGGCTCGGGGAAATGAGGCAGCCGATGACAGGGGGGCATTCAACTCGGCGGATTATGCCCCCTCGCCCCCTTCAGCAATTGCTCTCCCAGCGGCCCCAGCGCTGCCGGAGCCAGAGAGGCCGGAGGTTCGGTTCGCGGAGGATTCCCCTCCGCGCGTCAAAAGGCCGGTGGACGAGGGGTGGAGCCCCTCAGTCTACGAGGTCCCCCCGGCAACGGAGGTCCCGTGCGCCCCGCGGCCCGGAAAGGGGAAAGGGCTCCTTATCCCCCCCTACCCGGGGAGGTACCCCCTCGGAGAGCTCGTCGGCCTCCTCCGCGGACACTTCTTCGGCGGCGATGACGCCGGTCACTGTAACTCCTGTCCTCATCACCCCCGAGACCTTCACGAGGGGGCCTGCTGCAGGTCCCGATGGGTCCAGAGTCATCGGGAGGGAGACCCCCCTGCAGTCCGCAAGGGAGGTCTTCCGGTTCGCGGAGGGGCTGCAGACCCAGAAGGTCCAGGACTATGTTTCGCAAGGGACGCTCCGCGAACACTTTGGGGAGCTTCAATCTCTCCATATCGAGGTTCGTCCTCGAACTGGTGGCTGGTTTTCTTCGGGATTCCAACTCGGGTTTCGACTAACTCTCGCGTTCGCAGGGGACGACCATCGTGTGGGGCATCGAGGCGCTTTGATAAGGGGCTGAAGGAGGTGGAAGGGAAGGCCGCCGCTTACCTGGAGGAGCATGACGGCGCACTCCAGGAGTTGGCCCGAGTCTGGGCCCAGCTCCACGCCTCCGAGAACGCCAACGACCGCCTCCCGAGGGAGGCGAAGCCCAGGGAAGATGCCCTCCAGGAGCTCGAGGGCTCCAGCGTCCGGGCAGTGACAAACGTGGGCCGCTCCATCCGTTCGGCCCTCGAGGGGCTCAGAGTGAGCCTTGGCCGGGAGGCGGCTCCGACGCAGCGCCGGCGACGCTCACGGAGGCTGTGTGATGAGGACATCCCTAGCACTAGTAGCACTAGTGCTCGACTAAAGGAACATATAGGACCAATCACTCGAGCGAGAGCCAAACAACTATATCAACAGGTGACTTTCTTCTTTAAAGAATTAATTATGATGAGAATATGCTGCTACCTAATAGCTCTTGTTTAATATTGATTAGATATAAAAAGGAGAGCATAACAGGAAGGACATAGCCACGTATGGGCCAAATAACTTCATCAAATCTGGTCATACACCTACTGAGTGGAAAGAAAATTTCCTAATCTTTCCAACAAGCCCAATATCACTCGATTCCATCAAGGATTGCAACGGCTACAACAAAAAGAATTCTGCTCGGCCTGCAGTCTGCCGACCAACGTTCGACCTGCCACTTCGACCAGCCACCATTCTAAGCACAGATGTCCAATTGGATTACATGAGTACTTGTTGGAAAGGTATTGAAAAGAGATTTCGAAAAAATAAAGAATTATTAAATTCCGACATCGTATGCAACCAGGAGACCCAAAAGAGTAATGATTGCATAGAAGGAAAAACCGCCTCGGCATCATATACAAGGGAGAAGGGGGTGCGTCCCGTCGCCCGCCTCGGGGTTGTTTGGATGGAACAAAGCATGCTCGGGAGCTCCTGCACCCACGCACCCTATTTGGAGGCAGTTTGCTCGAGCCGTTGGCGTAACCCCTATAGGATCACGCCGTTGACCCTTTCGACGGCTCCGTTGCTCTGGGGGTGAGCTACCGAGGCGAAGTGGATGGTGAGACCCAAGCATTCGCAGAATTTCTGAAAATATACCAAGTCGAATTGGGTTCTGTTATCGACAATGATCTCTAGGGGGACCACAAAACAACATATGATATTTTTCCAGAAAAACCGCTGTACCGCTCGGGACGTGATGCAGGCCAGAGGTTCGGCTTCTACCCACTTTGTAAAGTAGTCGACCGCGACCACCGCATACTTGTAGCCCCCGGGCGCTGGGGGCAAGGGACCAAGGAGGTCCATCCCCCAGCGCGCGAAGGGCCAAGTGATGGGGGTAGTCTGCAGTGCTACAGGGGGAGGTTCGAACCCTTGGCCATCTTCTGGCAGGCCTCGCACGCCGGGACAAGGTCTCGCGCGTCGCGAATCACCGTGGGCCAATAGAAACCCTGGCGAAGGGCCTTGGTCGCGATGGCACGCGGGACCAAATGAGACCGGCAGCTCCCCTGGTGAATGTCCTCGAGAAGCCGGAGCCCTTCCAGTCGTGGAAGGCAACAGAGCAAGGCGGAAGCCCCCTGCTTTTAAAGCTTCCCCTCCAGCAGGAGGTATGCCCGAGCCTTGGCCCGGAGGCGCTTGGCCTCGGTCTCGTTGGGAGGGTCTCCCTCCCCCTTGATGAAGGAGACGAGGGGATCCATCAAGGATGAAGTACGGGTGATTTCGGTGACTTCCGGGATGCAGGGCTCATCACTCGCTTCCAGGGAGGTCACCGAGGGCTTCACGATGATCTCCAAGAAAGCCCCTTTGGGGAGCGGTTCCCGGGCACTGGCTGCCTGAGCTAGGGCATCAGCCCGGTCGTTGTCCCTCCACAGGATGTGCCGGGCCTCTAGGCCATCGAAGTGCTTCTCCATCTTGCGCACTTCCTACAAGTAGAGGAACAAGTTTGCGTCATGGCACAAGTAGGACTTGTCCATTTGGTGAACTACGAGCTGGGAGTCTCCTTTCACTAGGAGGAGTCGAATCCCCAAGGAGCGCGTGAGGCACAACCCAAGGAGCAAGGCCTCCTATTCGGCGATGTTGTTCGTGGTAGGGAACTCGAGCCGCGCCGCGTACTCCAGTTCCCCCCCCTCAGGGCTCTGGAGGATTACTCCCACGTCGGCCCCGACGAGACATAGGGAGCCATCGAACATGAGTGTCCAATGGTCACTGCGTCGGTGCGGTGCGGGGAGGTCTTCGTCCTCGGGACTGGAGGCAGGGGTCCACTCCGCCACAAAGTCGACGATGACTTGTGACTTGATGGCGGAGTGCCCCGTGAGGGATAGGGAAAAGGGGGCAAGCTCGGCCCCCCACTTTCCTAATCGGCCGGTGGCTTCCTTGTTCCGAAGCACCTCCCCCAAAGGGAGGGACTACGGGATAGTTATCGGGTGCCCTAGGAAGTAATGACGAAACTTCCGGGACGCCATTAGAAGGGCGTAGCAGATCTTCTCCATCTCCGTGTACCGAGTTTTGGCCCCTTGGAGGGCTTCACTCACGTAGTACACGAGACGCTGTTTCCTATCTTGCTCCTTTACCAATACCGCACTCACGGCGACCGGGGTCGCGGTGAGGTAAAGGAGCAGAGGCTCTTCCATGGACGGGCTCATGAGCATTGGGGGGCTCATGAGATACTTCTTCAAATCGTCGAAGGCCTCCTGGGCCTCGGGGGTCCACCGGAACCATTCGAGCCCCCCGAGGATTTTGAAGAATTGGAGGCTGCGTTCTCCCGATCGCAAGACGAAGCGACTCAGCGCGGCCAAGAGGCCGGTGAGCCGTTGAACGTCTTTAACCGAGCGTGGCGGGGGCATATCCAGGAGTGCCCGGATCTTTTCGGGGTTGGCCTCTATGCCCAGCTGGGACACGAGGAAGCCCAGGAGCATCCCCTTGCGCACGCCGAAGGCGCATTTTGCGGGTTGAGCTTCAACCCGTACATGCAGAGGTTGCGGAAGGTCTCCGCTAAGTCATTGATGTGAGCAGTCACGTGGGGACTTTTGATGACCACGTCATCGACGTAGACTTCGACGTTGCGACCGATCTGGTCCTTGAGTACCAGCGTCATGAGTCGCTGGAAGGTCGCTCCGGTGTTCTTCAGCCCGAAGGGCATGTGGACATAGCAGAAGGTCCTGAGGGGAGTTATGAAACTCGTCTTTTCCTCGTCCCCTTCCTCCATCCGGACTTGGTGATAGCCCGAATATGGTCCATGAAGCTCATCAACTCGCATCCCACAATCGAATCGACCAGCTGGCCGATTCACGGCAGTGGGAAGTTATCTTTGGGAGAAGCGCGGTTGAGGTCGGTGAGGTCCACACACATTCGCCACTTGCCGCTCGACTTTTTCAGGAGGACAGGGTTCACAAGCCACTTGGGGTGCAAGACCTCCCGAATGAACCCTGCCTCTCAGAGCTTGGCGATCTCGACGTTGATCGCCTCCTGGCATTCAAGGGAGAGTTTCCTCAGCTTCTGCTTCACCGGTGGGTGACCTGGGGTCACCACGAGCTTGTGCTCGATGACGTCCCAGGCGACGCTTGGCATGTTGGAAGGCTTCCAGGCAAAAACGTCAGAGTTCTTATGTAGGAAAGCCACTAGTTGCTCCGCGTACTCCTCATGGAGATCCGCCCCAATCCTGCGGTTTTGTCCCAGTGGTCTGGGGACAGCGGGATATTCTGGAGGTCCCCTTCCAAACGCGGCTTGGAGAGGACCTCCCGGAAGGTATCGCAGCGGCGTCTGACTCCGGGGGAGATGCCTCCCCCCCGATGTTTGGATCATGTTGACGCTCCCGATCATTGCTGCGGCGTGCTCGTATAAAGCGCGGGCCACATCTTGGTCTGCCCGGGCGGTGATCACGCCATGAGACCCGGGGATCGTGACACAGAGGTAGCTCTGGTGGATTGCAACCCCCAAGCGGTTGATTGTGGTCCTCCCCATGATTGCATTGTATGAAGAGGGGAGGTCTACCACATCGGACCGGACCATCTCTGTCCGATAGTTCTCCGGGGTGCCGAAGGTCATGGGGAGATCCACCTTCCCCACTTGGTGGATCGTCTTCCCAGGGACGAATCCCTGCAATGGCGCTACTGTGGGGTTCAATAGCTTCTCATCCACCTGCATCTCCTTAAACACCTTTAGGTAGAGGACGTCGGCGGAGCTCCCGCCATCCACGAGGATGCGGGCCAGGTGGTAGTTGTAGACGGTAGCAGAGACGATGAGCGCGTCATCATGGGGTAAGCGAACCCCACGCGCGTCTTCCGCTATAAAAGTGAGGGGGACGTCCAACCACTTAGGTGGCCGGGACGTATGTAGCACCCTCACCACCTTTACTTCGCGCTCGTATTCCTTGCGCTGACGCTCACAGTCCCGCCCGGAGGCGGATCCTCCCATGATGATGCTGACACATCTTTGGGAGGTTTGGAAGGGGATCGCCTCTGACGGCTCCCCTTCTCGCGCTTGTCCCTGCTGTCCCCCCGTGGGGGCAGGAAGGGCCGGTAAGGCCGATTGAGGGGGCAAGGAGGCAGGAGTCCCCCCCTGCCCATGCTGGTCAAGGAATGCGGCGAGGTGTTGGAGCAATTCGTGGCATTCCCGGGTGGCATGGGTATTGGACTTGTGGAAGGTACACCACAAACCTTCCCTGCCTCCTGCCACGGGGCTTTTGCGACCGCGGGACGACTGCCCTCCCCCACGACCTTTCGGCTTGGCGAAGGGGCGGTTGCCCTTGGAGGCATCGCGCAAGCCGCCTCCGCCCTCGAGGACAATGGTGTCCCGAGGCCAAGGCTCGCCACGATTCGCCCCCTTGAGGCCTTTGAGGGGGTCCCTGGCCCCCCGATCAATGGGGGCGGGGGCTCCTAGTTCTTCTTCCAGAGGTCAGCCTCCTCCGCCTGAGCGTACTTCTCAAGTACGTTGAAGAGCTCGTCGGCGGAGGAGGGGCAGCTTTGGGAGAGTCTCCGGTGGAGCTCTCTCGGGAGGATCCCGCTCTTACACGCCTCAATGACTATGGAGTCAGGGACGTGAGCTACTTTGCTCTTCATCTGAGCAGAGCATTTGGAGAAAGCTGCGGATGGTCTCCCCCGTCCTCTGTCGGACGGTGTACAGCTGCGAGTAATCCAGGGGACGCAAATAGTTCCACTGGAAGTTTGCGCAGAACTCGTGTTTGAGCTGCACGAAGGACATGATGGAGCCGGCCTTGAGGTTGTAGAACCACGAGCGGGCGATCCCGGTCAAGTAGAGGGCGAAGACGCTGCACTGAACTGTCTCCTCCCCCCCAGTCGCCGAGATGGCCGTGGAATACACCTGCGCAAATTCATAAGGGTCGGCCTCACCGTTGTAGTGTTCGATGTGCGGCGGGCGGTAAGGCCTCGGCCATCGAATGCACTGGAGTCTACAGCACAGCAGCTGGTTAGCCCCTTCCACTTCTCGGGGGGAGTCCCGGTCACTGTCCCCTTTGACAGGGGACGTGCGCTCGTCGTCGGAGTTGGGGAGGGGCCCAGAGGTCCGCCGGCATGGTGGTAGCGTCGCTTTTCCTCCGGGTTGGTGGAGCTGACCTCCAGGACGTCCGGGCACTCCCCAGGAGCGGTTGGTTCATCGGCGGGTCTCTTCCCCCGACCAGAGTGGGAGCGGGGCTCCCCACGTCCACGATCCGGGGGAGGCTCATCCCAAGACTTGGTGTTACGCATTTTCTCAACCTCCTCCCGGACTTGATCCGACGAGGGAGCCCTCGGGGGCGGCCCCGGGGGAGGAGGGAGCTCATGCGCGTCGACTGCGGGTGTAGGAGGTGGAACCGGGGCGTGGGTGAAATTCATTACCCAGCGGTCCCCGGTAGTACCGTCTGGAACCGGAGAGTGGGGGCCTTGCCGGGGAAGGTCTGGCGTGGCGCTGCAGTCATCCGGCGGGCCACCTCCAGAACGACGAGCATAACCGGCGGGGAGAGGCCTTCGTCCGGTCCCGGGAACCGTTGGCATGGGGAAGACCCCGGGGAAGGGGTAAGTCCTCAGCCACGAAAACGCCCCCAAGGTCGGGAAGGCCCCCGGAGGACGGGCCCGCCGTAGCATAACCCCCAGTGGGAACACAAGCCCCGGTAGCGACCTGACCTCCGAGGAGCGGAGGAGCCACCGGATGTCCCATAAACGGGGGCATTGCCCCCATGAACGGGAACTGCGGGTAGCTGGGGGCCGGTGGCTGCGCCAGAATGCGGAGGAGCTCGTCCATCGAGCGCTGGGCGCGGAGCTGCCCCTCCACTAGAGCTTCGAGCAGTTCATCCCGGGACGCCGGCATATCCACCATGGGCACCTCAGCGGCCTAGGTGCGACCCTTGGGAGCCATTTTTTTTCCGGTGGGTTGAGCTCGGGGAACTAAGACTGAGAGGCTTGGCTTTCCGGAGACTAAGCTTCCGAGAGAGCCCAGGGCACCAGTGGCGTTTGAGAATCGAAGGTTCGAGTGACTTCTCCTCAAAGCCCTATTTATAGGGCTCGAACGTGGCCCCGATGGGCGCCACATGGCCCCCTGTGATGAATCCGTGCCACTCAATTCAAACGACGCGCGCATATCGAAGGAGTGGGTGTGGGAAACGACGCATCGTCGATTCAAACCGCGCGAGGCCATTATGGCCAAACGGCACGCTCCAACCGAGACTAGGGGCGACATGATGACCGACAGCGCTATCGTAAGTATCTAGCACAAAATTCGAAGCGTCGACAAGGCACCGGAAATCCATCCCTGGGGAGATGTTCCCTGTAATGTGAACCATCCCCTCTGGGGACTCAAGTGACGTCTCCGGAGGGCACGGGATCAAGTCTAGATAAGGGGTAATGTTCCCGGTGACACTCGCCCCGGGCGCCGCCATTTGCCCGGGGACAAGGCTCCCAATGACCCCAGTCCCGGACCGAACCATTTTCCTGGGAACAAGGCTCCCGGTGACCCCCGTCCCGGCCGCCGCCAATGGCCCGGGGACAAGGCCCCCGGTGACTTGTCCCGGCCGCCGCCATTTGCTTGGGGACAAGGCTCCTGGTGACCCCCGTCCCGGGCGCCGCCATTCGCCCGGGGACAAGGCCCCTGTGCCGCCGTCCCGAGCGCCGCCGTTGGCCCGGGGACAAGGCTCCCGAAGATCCCAGTCCCAGGCGCCGCCATATGCCTGGGGACAAGGCTCGCGGTGACCCTCGTCCCGGGCGCCGCCATATGCCCAGGGACAAGGCTCCCGGTGACCCTCGCCCCGGGCACTACCATTCGCCCGGGGACAAGGCCACTGCTGCCGCCGTCCCGGGGGCCGCCGTTCGCCCGGGGACAATGCTCCCGGTGACCCTCGCCCCGGGCGCCACCATTCGCCCGGGGACAAGGCCCCCAGTGCCTCCGTCTTGTACCAGGCTCCTAGTGACCCTCGTCCCGGGCGCTGTCGTTTGCCCGGGACCAGGCCCCCGGTGCCCTGTCGTGTGAGGATCACACGAGAAGCACCTTGGGAATTGGCAAGGACACTTGTCGGGCATCTAGCTCCCTTCGCCGGAAGAAGGACGCTAGTGCCCTGTGACCCAACGACGGTAGCTGGGGTAGTTTAGTCTTTTTGTATCTTTTGGGCCTATATAAGCCCTTGTATCCCTCTCATGTAACAAAGGACAACTCATTCGACGTCAATACAAAAAAACAAACAGGTGTGCTTAGGAGCACTCTCCCCACGAGAGAACTCCCCTAGCCAACTCTTGTTGGGAGCACATTAATAGGACTAGGGTCTCCACTGAGACCTGAACCTGTATAAATCTTCGTGTCATCTGCTGTGCTTGTACGACCAGGGAGGACCGGTCACTCGATCACCCCGCGTCATTTTCGCTTAGCTAGGAAACCTCTGTAGAACCTGCTGGGGTATTCGCAATACCACGACAAATGACAACCTAAATATGAGGCTAACATTGTGCATTGAGTCATCAAGGTGTATTGTGAGATGAGAGCAAGCAACAGCGTATGGAGGTTAATGTCGATATGAGCCATCTTGAGCGAGATCAAGCTTAGTGAGGTCGAGCTTTGCGGGGACAAGCATCGAGTGGTCGAGCTTCACGAGGTTGAGCTTCATCGAAGGTAAAATCCAATATTAAGAATTGTTTTCTTCGGATTTTAACGGTCTCAGTGTTTGGAGATAGACTGGATTGATAGCACTTCTTTTTACTAGTTTGACCATACTATTAAAAGGGGTCAGAAACTAGTAGCTTGAGTCTATCTAGTGTGCAAGCTCAAATGCATTCATATCATCTTGCGCTAGTGCTTAATAACCTCTTGCATTGCTAGAAAGTCTAAATGTAGTTTGTGTTGCATTAAAGAAAATGTTTTGAAAACTGCATTTAGTCTTGGTCGCCAGCTAGAGAAATATGTTTCATTACTAGAGCTGGTCGTGATTGTATTTGCACATTCTAATCTTATCCTTGTTTGGAGTTTAGTCATGGTCGTAGGAGTTCGAGCTGGTCGTACCAGTCTTCAGCTCGATTGCGTAAGCTCGACCACCTATTTTCGATCAGATATTCGACCTGTGGCTGTAAAGTTCTTCCATCAATTTGGTTGTGCTGTATGATGAGTGTCAGTAGATATATCTGCGAGAAAACAAACAAATTGCATTAGAAATGACATTTGTGTTGGACATTTTCATAGCTGGAAGTTTTTCGAATTTCCTAAAAATAGTTAGGCCTATCTAGCTCTTACTCCTGTTGACAAAATTGTAACCCTTTGAGTTATCTTTCCAACAAGCCAAAAAACACCTCAATCAGATCTCTAGATGCTTATTTTACTGTCAACTTGCATTGGCCGGACAATGTCCGTCCTGTACAAAATCTTTAAGTGTATTGCAATATGTGAACCAGAACGATTGCATCCGTCTGGGGTCTTTTGTCCAGTATGGCCGGACAATGTCCGCCCTGTACAAATTGTTTGTGGCTCGTTATTGAGAGTGAAACAGAGACAGATATATATGTCCGGGGGCTTTTGTTCGGGATGGGGCAGACATTGTTCGACATGGCCAGACTTTGTCTGGCCTTTACAAAAAATGTCTCCCAACGGTAACTGACATTTTGCAATAGTCAAAATTTGTTGTACTGGCCGGACAGTGTCCGGCATGGCCGGACAATGTCCAGCCTGTACAAATCTGGTGCAGCTGGTTGCAAACGGCAAGTTTTCTTGAGGGGCTATATATATGTAACACACTGAGTTAGGGGTGAAAATTTCCTTTTTCATCAATAGCATGCACGCATGTATCCGTAGTAATAGCCAGATCAGTATCTATCCTAAGCCCTCAAATCTCCAAAATCTATCCTGTGACCTGAAATCAAGATCAGACTGTTCAGATGTGATCTATTAGTTATCCTGAATCTAAAAGCCTTCAGAACCCAGATCCAATTCTATCTCTAACTTCCAGAATTATCAACTCCATTCTGTTTTTGAAAACAGAATATCCTATATTACCTAAGTACCCTAAGTTTCAGAAATCCAGATTTAATTAAAATCTTGACCAAGTTCAGACCAGATTATTCCTGGAATATGACCATGGGTATGCCAATACCATAAACCAGAAAGTTGGCAGCCAGATTTTATCATCTAGACTCTTTTCACAAATCAGTCCAAAAGTTATTGCAAATTAGTCCTTATCTGATATCTGAAAACCCAAAAAGGCTAAAATCTCCAGATTAACTCCAAATTCGGAATTTCTTCAGCAAATCTTCTCAAAATGCTTTTTGCCACAAGTTTCTCTTCTGTGCAGATATCAAACTCGAACCCTAAGTACCAGAATTCGAAATCGACAAAACTCAAATCTTACTTTACCCTAAATTACCCTATTTTCAGTTTGTATCGAAAACTATTCAAATGTGCCAAACCTTATCAATTACCTTTGCCAAATATCCTGTTGAATATATCTGCCAGATTAGTGAAAGTAAATTCAGTTTAAACCTCCCAGAATTCCAGATTTACAGATCAGTCCAAAACTCACAGAATTGAAATTGCAACTCAGCCCATTTCGACCAGGACAGCAGCAAGCATATGACCAGAAACCGCCGTGCCTGTGCCCCGTGGTTGCTCGCCGCCGGTGAGGCTTCGCCGCGCTTGTGACCGTGCATGCCGGTGCGCACGTGTCCTCGCTCCAGCTAGTGCCGTGGCAAGGTCGCTGCTACGTCGACGACCAGTGCCTGCTCCCGCGCGCGATCAACGGCTTTCTGTCAGCAACTCCTCGCCACGTCGCCTTGCCGCGCCAGTACTTGTCACCACCGCTTGCTACAAGCTTTGCCAGGTCCCGATGAGGCGACATTGTGATCAGCTGAAAGCTTGTCGCCGTCGCATCACCGCTCTTGCTGTTTCTTCGCCGCTACTGCTCCAGCACGCAAACAATCTCATCACAGCAGCCAATCACTTCATTGTTCCCCTTCGCCATCTTCGCCTGGCCTATTTAAACGCTCCTGTGTGCAGCAGCTTCTCCACACTTCACCAGAAACCAGCCAAATTCCAAATCTCGCTCTTTCAGTCATCTTCTCCGGCGAGCCGTCGAGGAGGCTCACGGTGCCAGCTCACTTCACTGCATCTCCAGCCAAATTGAAGCTAGCAGTGAGTACCTCTCATCCTCCTGATTGTAATGTTGCATCGAATTACTCTCCGGTTGACCCTATCGCCGGCGATCACCGGAAATTGCAGTTTGCCCTGTTTCTATGATGTGGCTCAATCCAGTACAAATTAGCTTTCCATTTTGTAAACAAAATTGATCAGTGAGTTATTTCAAGCAAGTCTATAAGCTTAGAATCCCCAATTAAGCAAGGATCGAAGCTTTTCCCTAAACCGAGCTTCACCAGAAACAGGCGATCGTCACCAGACTTCTCCAGTAATCCTCCGGCCAATCTAATTGTACCAGAAGCTCCCTTATACCTCCTAGATACTCTCCAAGCAAGGAATTAAGTTCTTTTGGCCTGTAGCAGAAACCCCCAAATAGTAGTGTTTCTTCTCCGGCGCCGATGACCGGAAAAGTGTTCTCGGCCGTTTCAGCCCAAATCACCTTGTCTTTTAGATGTGCCTTAGCCTCCTGAGCATTTTTGTCTTCTAGCCCGACACCTAAATCAGCCTAGATTAAAAGATATAGCTTTGCCAAGTTTTTGTCCAGAACTGCTCCAGTGCAGCCAGTTCATCTCAGTTCATCATCAAATTTCTTGCTTTCCAGCCATTTCCTGCCCTAGATCCTGTTAACTTAATTGTTCCTGTTATCAATGCCTACCTCCCAGACAAAGTGGTGCATCATTTGGAGCTCTAGATCAAAAGTTGTGCTAAGCCCTAGTTTTTGGCATTGTCAGCTCTATGCCAGAGCTTGTCAGCCAGTGGCATTGACCTTGTTTACCCACTTCTGTTTGTGCATTTTGAAAACCACTTTGTCCACTGAAATTGTAGAGTTGTGATCTACATTTTCTTCTACTACCACAACTTGAGATAAGCACCCTAGCTTTTCTTAATGCTATGTCCAAGCTTTGATCCGCATTTCGATCTGTTGACATTCGCTGTTTTGATTAAACCAGCCACAAAATTGTTATCCCTATTGTAATCCTGAAACCCTAAGATTATCTAATCACCATCCTTAGCCCAAATTCCTTGAAACCCTAGAATCTCGACTCAGTTCAGTTTGCAGTTCAAATTATCTCCAGTTCAGTTCAATCATTCTTGTTGAGCATTTCTGCATATAAGTCATAAAACATTTTAATATTATAAGTAATCATTGTGTGTTTGTTTGTCGTCGAGCAGATTCAGAAGCTGACTTTGAAGATTTTGCTGTTGACCCATCATCGACTGTTGTATTTTACGACGCGGAAGGCAAGTCATATCCTTGGTCATCTTGAACCTATATTTTAAATGTTGCTATAATATAACCTTGAATATAGGCAATATTGCATGTGAAAGTTTGAGAATGGTTGATTTATGAATTGGCAGTACTAGACTGGTTATCTGTGAAATATGAAATAAACAAGTTTTGAGCCATGCACTATTATATATGTATGGATGGCTGTAGCACTGGAGGTGCTAGATTGCAAAGGATATGCAGGCACTGAAGGTGCAGGGTTGTGGATGGTCTGGTCACTGGTATATAAGGACTAGAACGTTGTGTTGTGCGTCTAGTGGCATGAACAACGTGCTAACCGCAAGCCTCGTATGGGACAGGCCTGAAGAAGTAATTATGTGGATCGCACATGAAACCCCTGCATGAGATGTGTAGTGATGCACGAAAACACGGTGCGCGGCTCCCACACATATCATTGAAGGTGATCAAGCACGCTGACCCAGTAATGGGAATAAGCAAAGGGGTGGAGGTTTGGATACAACCTGCCACAACTGTGTCTCGCTGAGAGCCACAGGGTCGGGGGTGAATTGTAAGTGATGCATAACAAAAGTTCTTGTTATCTCCACCTTGCCACTCACACATGGTTGTGAGGAGGGGTCTAATCATTTTGATAGGATGGGCTTGAAAGTGGAATATTTTGCGGGTAAATTGGTACCTCTCTGCAGAGTTAAAAACATATTCGAATACTCCGAGCTCCCGGGTTTATAGGAGTCTGCTGCGGTGGATTAAATCCACGGGGTGTGACACAAGTATTATTTTCTAAATAAAATATGTTTAATCAAGATTACCCAAATGACATGTGTTGTCATGATAAGGAGTGCTGCCGTGGGCTGTCGTGTGTCGACGTGTCGCGGTAGTGCTATAATTTAGTAAACATGAATGATCATGTTATATTATGAAAAGTGCTGCCATGAGCTGAAATAAGATGAGATGAGAAAGGAAAAGATTATTTTACAAATATCCATATTTCTTGACTAGTCTAGCTTCATATCATCACTACTATATTTATCTACTCTTACCTATGACTTGCTGAGTACGTAAGTGCTCACCCTTGCAACATTCAACTCAATAGATGGAGCCTACCTTGATCAAGATGATGGCATGGAGTACTTCGTGGATCAAGAAGGAGGAGAATCAGTTCCACCAGAACCCTGAAGTGTGTTGTTCTGCCGTCAACTTCTTTTGTGGGAGGGTCACCTATCTTCTGCTGTGTAGTTGAATATTTTGCTAAACCCTGAATGCCTTGTAGGCATTGTAATCTTCTTTATGTAATATTAAGGCCAACAGGCCACACTGCTTAATATTTTGTGAGTACTCTGTTGCAATGTAATATACTCCTGCGTTTGACTCATCCTGGGAAGTCAAAGGTTTGTGAGAATGGGACTAGCTGCAGCGAGCTAGGTCTCTACAGGAGTAGTCGTTGTCCCAGTTTCGGGGCGTGACAATATATCTCATGTTTGGTTTCATTTGAGGCTGCTCAAGCACCTGAAATTCCAGTGCATAAGCTAGCCAAACTCTTTGGAATCAATCTATTGCATTTAGAGCCAAGATTTGAGCCAAATCTTTGAGAGAAAATTAGAGAGAGTTTTGTGAAAGGTCAAGAGTGCTTAGTGCACTTCATCCACAAGTTGCCAGCTAGTGCTAGAGTATTGTGCACCCTCATTGCATCATTTGAGCTTCTAGCGCGTGATTCGTTCAAGCAAAAGTGTTCGACTTGTTACTCTTGGCGATCGCCTTTGCCTATGATGAGGACATCACTAGCTCGGATATGAACAAGGCTCCATCCACTACTTCCTCGCCGCCACGAGAAGATCAAGGAGAACGGTGAGTCGGCATGAATCCATGTGCCGAGCCATCTACTATGCCCACAACGGACAATCAGCGAGCTACATCAAAGGTGGAGCAACCGACGACGCATCAAGCCCAGCCCAAGATCAAGCCCAACTCGTGCGCGAGTCCAACTCGGCCATCCGGCAGCAGTCCAACTTGAAATGGATGCTCAGGCCACAAACGGAGTCTGTTTGGGGTGAATGAGCACTTTACGGAGAAGCCCACGATGCTACCTTTCCAACAGATCTGGCCCCACTTCCAAATTCCATCTGGATCACCCGCAATCGTTGAAATAATTTACAGACAGATTCTGCCGAGTGCTGTGCCACCTCTACTTTGGGCCCAAGGCCCATGTATCCCTAGGGTTTCATGTCCACCTCCTTGGCTTCCACCCCTGTTACACATGGCTGTCACCCTTCCCGTTCTTACTGAGGTTTTGTTTAGATTAGTTTTCCCCATGTATGAAACTTAATCCTTGTGTTGTTGTGACGGCTAGACCAACAACTACAAGTTACACAACCTCAAATTTATCGTGTGCTTCATCCATATTTACAATTTCATATTGCTTTTATCTTGTTTTGCTTGTTCTTCGGTTTTTTGCAGGAATCAATCCTCGTGATCAAGTCAGCCACATCTTGGCACGTTTGATAATGACTCGTGAGTGTGGTTTAGCGATTGCCAGGGCGTCCAGTCTTCTTTGGTTGGTACTAGATCGCCAGGGTCACTCTACATCAAATTGAAGTTATCCCTCTCGCCAGAAGATCGGGCATACGTGTCTTCATCAGCCTAGATGGTGTCGGAGAAGAGTCGCGATCTCTCCGGTTGAAGTTTGTTGGAGAGGCCAACAAACAACGTGTGAAAGGTGTGGTGCTCGCCTATCCGGTGTGGAAAAGGAGCAACACAAGTGAAGATATCCTTTGTGGATATAGAAGCGAGTCTCACGCGTGAGCGCTTCAACGAGGAGTAGGGGAGACTAGGCGAGTCTCTGTGACCTCGGTAAAAATTGTGTGTCAATTGTTTCTTTCTTGCTAAATTTATAATTACCTTGACACAATTATTTGGTTTACTCTTGTTGCATGTTATATTGAATATTCCATATGGTTGAATGCAACTAGTTTATTAGATTGTTTTAAACCACTTTGCAAAATCTAGATTATCTGAAATAATCTTGAAAAATTGTTAAGTTGAAAAGAAATTTTAAAAAACCTCCTATTCACCCCCTCTAGTCGGCATACTTGATCCTACAATTGGTATCAGAGCAAGGTCTCTCTTTTATCGGCTTTACCGCTAGAGAGAAAGGATGAATTCGATAGAGAATTTTGGATTGATTGCTCCTCAATTTGATGGCTCAAATTATTCTCATTGGAAAATTATTATGAGTACATATTTTGACGCATTGAATTTAAATCTATGGAGGTTAGTGCAAAGGGTACGAATTATTCGTCGATGTCAGCTAAGGAAATTCACCTCTTAGATACAAAGGGTAAAGACGTGCTCCTTAATTCACTTAGCCATGATGTCCTCGAACTAGTGAGTGATTTTTCGACCTCTCACGATGTTTGGATCACCCTTGAGTCATTATTTGTAGGCACATCTAGTTTTGAGCCTGTTAAGATGCTCTTATTGTTGCGGGCCTATGAGACATTAGTGATGTTGGAGCATGACTCACTCTCCACCATATGTGATCGCTTGATCAACATCACAAATGAGCTCAAAGCCCTTGGTACTAATATTTCCGTTCTAGACATTTGTAGGAAATTGCTCCAGGTGTTGCTGGGGAGTTGCTATGGAGACTTCATCACCAATCTTGAAAATGGTGACCTATTCGACACTTCACCGAGCGAGCTCATTGACATGCTTATGTCAAATGTGGCAATGTCCAAAGAAAAGGACATGTGTTCCACCTCTGAGCATATCGAGGACGATGATTTCAACGCAGAGGATCGGGAGCTTTCTAGCGAGCTCAAAGAAATCAACGACTTAGTTTGCCTAAGCAAAACAAAGGCAAAATCTTGCAAGAAGAACTCAAGGAAAGCTAGAAAGAAAGCATCAAGGTCAAAGTCTTCATCTCAAGACAATTCTAGATGCCCTACGGCATGCGACTTGACGATATCAAACTCTAACCTCTCTAATAATGAACTTATGGATATAATTGTAGAGTTAAAAGATTTTCTTGGAAATATGACTAAAAACTTTAGCACTTTAAAGAATAATTATTCATCCTTAAAAGTGCAATATCAAGAGTTAAAGAATTCACATGATTCTTTGCTTGCCAAGGATACTATTAGCTCAACATGTATATTAGATGTGGGAGTTGATTGTGAATCCCCTATTGATCAGTCTTTCGATTCACACACTTCTACTTCATATGCTAGCGATAATTAAATTGTTAATTCGTGGTTAGATTCAAATGCTAGCTTTGTGGATACTAGTACTTAATGTGATAATATGTCAAATGATTTAATTATTGATTCACATGCTTGTACGGATGATACTAGTAACAAATACCATGATTCATCTAGTGACTCATCCCTATGCCATGGTGTTAGTTCTAGTCGCTCTTCATTTGATATGCCTAGCTCATCTAGTGGTTGTCATGCTTCACCTTCTAGTTCATATACTGTTGGGGGAATCCCCAGCGGTCCCACGAAGTCCCAAGGTGGCCACGGTGGAACCCGGTGAGACCCGAAGGCACTGGGCCCTTGGTGGGGCCCGGAAGGTCTCCGGGACCCCGGTAACTCCCGGTGAGACCCGGAGAGTCCCCGGGCCCCCGATGACACCCGGTGACACCCAGAGGGTCTCCGGGACCCCGATGACACCCGGTGACACCCGGAGGGTCTCCGGGACCCCGGTGACTCCCGGTGAGACCCGGAGAGTCCCAGGGCCCCCGGTGACACCCGGTGATATCCGGAGGGTCTCCGGGACCCCGGTAACTCCCGGTGAGACCAGGAGAGTCCCCGGCCCCCGGTGACACCCGGTGACACCCGGGGGGTCTCCGGGACCCCGGCAACTCCCGGTGAGACCCGGAGAGTTCCCGGCCCCCGGTGACACCCGGTGACACCCGGAGGGTCTCCGGGACCCCGGTAACTCCCGGTGAGACCCGGGGAGTCCCCGGCCCCCGGTGACACCCGGTGACACCCGGTGAGATCCGGGGGGTCCCCGGAGCCCCGGAGGGTTCTGGGGAGCCCGGGCCCATGAAGAACTGTTGTTGACCGTGGGACCTCTAGGAGGCCCTTGGCGCCACATGTCAAGCATCCAGGTCGTCCGTCAGGCGAAAAGACATCTTCGCCCTTCCATCCGACGGTTGCAGCGAGGGCATTTTCGTCTTTTGTATTTCTTAGGGGCTATATAAACCCCTCTTGTACCCTATTTCAGGGATTCCATTCTCATTTACATAAACTCAACATTCGGTTCTCTCGGAGACCTCTCTCCGAGAGCTCACCTCCCCAGCGGACTCGCGTCCGGAGAGAGCCAACAGGACTAGGGCCCCCACTGAGACCCGAACCTGTATAAACCACTGTGTCACTTTCTGTGTTGCCCGGCGGGAGGAGACCAGTAACTCGGTCTGCTCGCGCCGCTGTACTTGTGCTGCGCACGTCCGAACCTGCCGGGGTATCCGTAATACCACGACAGTTGGCGCCGTCCGTGGGGACCATCGCGACGAATCGCCATGGCTCCCGCAACAACCCGAGCTCAAGCCCTCTCATCTCCCGAAGGCGCAGGTCCTAGCAACCCGGCTCCGCCTTGGCGGGATGAGACTCCAGCGGCCCTGCCGCTCGGAGGCGTGCGGGGGGAGGATTTGCTTCCTCCACCTGCGGCCTCCGGCCGCGGAATTCCCGTTACCGACCCGGTGACCGCGACCGAGCTTCCTGGGCCTAGCGCGCCCCAACTCTCCGTTCCGGCCTCCGGAGATTCTATGCTGGGGGCTTTGATTCAGGGCCAGCTCCGTACCCAGCATACCCTGGAGGAGCTGCTGCGCGTCTTGGCGCGGCCCCCAGCCCCCGTCTATCCGCCTCCATATCCGTTCATGGGGGCGCCGCCCCAATTCTTCATGGGGCACCCCGCCTTTCCCGGGCCAGGGATGTTCCCCGCGCCCGGAGGCGCACCTGGGCCGTATCCGATCCCGGGGGTGTTCCCTGCGACGGGGGGTCATAAAAGGCCAATGGGATGTATTTTTCCTATCGGTCTGTAAGAAACATACCGTTAGAAGAAGCAGTATGATTTACTCTAGTGGTGATGAACATATTTACCGTTAGAAGAGATGCATAAGTACTGACGGGAGAATGTTGTGCGCCGATAGGACTGGTCGACTTCTACAACTAGTCTTATTCTATCAGTAATGTATGTATATACCGACAGAATATGTACAAAAATTCCTATCGGTAGTATGAAGTGTGCCGATAGAACTGTTCTCCTTGTATAAATAGTTTTGTTCTATCGGTGAAGTATGTTTGTACCAACAGAATATCTCAAAAATTCCTATCGGCAATATGTAGTGTGCCGATAGAACCGTTCGCCTTCTACAAATATTTTTATTCTATCGGTAATGGATGTTTGTACCATTAGAAGATATCAAAAATTGATTAGAACTGTTCGTCTTCAAATAGTTTTATTCTATCGGTAATGTATGTTTATACTATTAGAATATAGCACAAATATCTTAGAACTGTTCGGCTTCTACAACTAGTCTTATTCTATCGGTAATGTATGTCTCTACCGACAGAATATGTACAAAAATTCCTATCGGTAGGATGTAGTGTGCAGATAGAACTATTCTCCTTCTACAAATAGTTTTATTCTATCGGTAATTTATGTTTATACTGTTAGAAGAGATCTCAAATTACTAACGGTATGAGGTTGTGTACCGATAGAACTTATCTAGTACTATAAATACCCGAGTGTGTCTCTTTCATTCTCACAGTTCATGGGGCACTCGTAGCCCTAACCCGTAAGCTCCATGGATGGCCGGCCCACCTCTACCGGCGACTGCTGCACCTCCGCACCTCCATCGACGCCCACTAGATTTCGGCATCGCAAGCAGGGTATGTAAAATTTCGGCAATATTGTTAGATTATTCTAATCCGATTATGGCAATTATTCTACAATTTTTGTATCCTTCATTTTGATGTGTCTTCTTTTCAATATGATTATGTACGGTGTCTTGTTCCTGTTTTTTATTAAAACAACTACATAAATCACTGTGGGATAGATGATGTTCAATTGCTTGCTGATCCTATCAAATGAAGAAAATTATCAGGATATATTTGCAATACAAACTCTATCTAAAATAGTGAAATGCCAATAAGAGTATAAATGTAATATCGTCATCTCTCAGTAGGTTGCTCAATGCCAACCTGGACTTAGTAATAATTGAAATTGAAAGATCATGAAATTGAAATTGAAATTGAAATTGAAAGATCATGAAATTGAAATTGAAATTGAAGTTGAAATTGAAAGATCATGAAATTGAAAGATTATTAATGTCAAGATATTTACAAATATCATGAGATACACAGATATCTTGATCTTCTCTGTAGGTTGTTCAATGCCAATAACATAGTCAAATGCCAACTAGCTTGCTCAATGATCAAGTGCATGTAGAAAGTTCATTAAATAATTAATATATGGATATTGGCAAGGTAATTTCTTCTGATGCAATAGAGTAGAAATGCAATATCTTGATCTCCAGTTGCAAGTTGATGTTACTATGACGAAGCACAACCTAACCTTCAGTTGGAAGTCTTTCTCAGATAGGGAGTCATGTAGGAAACAGTAAACAATCTTAATTTGCTCTAGAATGCCTATTTATGATCTGTGCAGGTCCTTGGATGATGCTCATGAGGGGCAATGTATTTCATGATTCTTCATCACAGTACGCTGCCTACGTTGGCTTGTTGGCGAAAGAAACGGTGAAGATCACCGTCAAGAGCTAGAAGGACGTGAAGGGCGAGATCTTGGTTGGCTCGGTCGAGAAGATCCTTAAGCCCGGCGTGTTTCTAACATAAGGACCTATAGAAAGCATCTTACATTTGTATCAGTGTTTCAGCCATTTTTTTGCATGCACCAGCTTGTGGCCAGATGCCTACCTACTTGGAGAAGAAGAATTATTGTCATTTGCACAGCCATTCTACACCATCACTACACAAAACAACATCTTAGAAGGTAGGTTCTTTTTGTTAATGGAGTTGAGTTGAATTGAGTTGAGTTGAGTTGATCGAGTTTGAGTCCGAGGAAATCACCAATACAAATGTAACTCAACGGCAATTCTAGCTCCTCAGGCATCTTCGAACTGAAGTCCTATGGTTGTTTGTACCGATAGAAAAGGGCATCCACTACTTGTCTCAGGCACTTCAAAAATTTCCCTGCGAAAAATTTACTTATTCTATCGGTATTATTATGTTCTACCGTTAGACTAAATTCATTAGTCTGACGGTATTTTGTTGTTTGTATCGATAGCAAAAGGGCATCCACTACTTTAATCTCAGGCACTTCAAAAATTACTCTGGGAAAAATTGGTCTCATGGTATTTTATTGTTTGTACCGATAGAAGAATACTCTGGCGCTTTGAATTCTCAACTATGTCGCCATGCGTCGCCTTGGAAATTCTATAAGTACCTCGGCAGTGAAATTGCCAACTACTTTATATATTTTTCTAATTCTCAAACTCTTCGACTCCTTATCTTCACTTTGACAATGGCATCTTCAATGGGATCGTCAGCCTCGCCCTCCCCGGTAAGAACTATAAATCTCCTGGGTTTACCCCTGTATTGTTAATCCATATTCAGTACATTCTTGACATGTTGATTTGCACAGGGAAGGGGAGCCATGGAAGACACTGACAAAGTCAAGGGCGAGCTGAGGGCCCTCCAGGAGGAGCACAAGCTCGTTATGGAGAAGCAAACTCAGCTACTGCTTGAAGTGCACGATCTCCTCCGGCGCATTCAGCGCATGAAGACGGATGGTGACAATTACAGGGCGAGGACGAGGTGTCTTCACGAGGAGAAGCAAGCCGCAGATCTTACCATCACTGGCTGTGGTTTGACTATGAAGGATACCATAGCGAAGTTGAGGGAGGTCGCAAGCCTTCTCGACGTGGTAATAGTTGATCCTCAGGACAACTTGTCGCTAGAGGAGTCCTGCGTCCTGGTTACAAGTCAAACTGACTTTATTCTACATGCAGCCAGGGTTAAGACCACCCCTTGACCTAGCATTTTCGATTTTTATTTTTTTTTATAAGTGATAAAACAACAATGAATGAACAATTTGTTCTTTTGTCAATTTTCCAATTTTCCGGCTATCTTCCCTCTTTCTTTATCATTCTACAGCTTTCAAGCACGGTCTGTTTGTGTTACATTGTCTGTACATATGATTCTTTGAAGGTGAGAACTGGTGTCATGTGTGTCATGCATTACCCAGTTTGCTTTGTTTCAGCCACGTAACATCACATGTTCTAACGGTAAATACAGATGTGTCATGTGTGTCCACTACTTTAATGTGTCTCAGGCACTTCAAAAATTTCCCTGCGAAAAATTTACTTATTCTATCAGTATTATTATGTTCTATCGTTAGAATAAATTCATTAGTCCGACGGTCTGTTGTTGTTTGTACCGATAGCAAAAGGGCATCCACTACTTTAATCTCAGGCACTTCAAAAATTACTCTGGGAAAAATTGGTCTCACGGTATTTTATTGTTTGTACTGATAGAAAAGGGCATCCACTACTGCAAATATTGTTCTGGGAACAATTTACTTGTTCTACCGGTATTATTTTGTAGTACCGTTAGAATAAATTAATTGGTCTGACGGTATTTTGTTGTTGTACCAATAGAAAAGGGCATCCACTACTTTATTACACGTACATGGCCCATGAGTTTCCCTCCAGTCGAACAGTTCCAACTTATAGCACTGCGTCTCTTCGAGAGCGAAGAAAACCACAACCTCCGCAGTGACCACTCACTTCCTCTCTCCCACACGATGATCGCCGGCTGGATACTGGTTCGCCACTGCCACCGGTTCATATTTTTGTCCTTCGCCGGCCGCCGCTGCGTTCTACACCACCTCTCCATCACCACAACTGATCACCATAAATACCCCAATTCGTCATTCTTTTTCCAGCATCTTCCTTATTTGATCTTTGTGTTTTGTACGTACTAATTCTTCAAGTTTTCCAATTACACTAGGGTTCGCTATTCTGTTGGATTATGTACATTCCGCAGGCAATGTTGATTTAAATTAGGGTTGACATAATATGTTCCAGTGCTGTAATGAACCTATTTTGAGATTTTAACTTATATATACTGCTGTATGTGTGATCAATTGTATCCAACTGCCATGTAATGCACATTATACGTTGGAGGCGTTCTTACACATCTTCTATCTGTATCTCACGTGTTTGCTGATAGAAAAATTGTTATGTTCTATCGGCAGCTCATGTGTTTACCGATAGAAAACATTGTTATGTGTGATATTATAATGCTGGCCCATGAATATTAGTATAGCAAATCATGGAGAATGTTGACTTAAACTAAGACTATGTGATGCCAGTGAATGGTGGCTTATCAACAATATTCCATAACACAGGGAATATTGTTATGTTCTATCGGTATCTCATATCTTTGCCGATAGAAAACATTTTTATAATCTATCAGCAGCTCATGTGTTTACCGATAGAACATATTTCTGAACAGTTCAGCAATTAATTTTTCCATCTCTTTTAGTATTATTTTCTTCAGACATCCCTTTTGCAGCCCTAATTAATCTCCAGTCCTGAGCTGAGTTATGGAACTCCAAAAAGAATTAATTGCCATATGTTGCCTGCTTCCTATATGAAAATGCTCAGAAATAGAATCTTATCTTCTATTGGTAGTTTCTGTGTTTACCGATAGAAAAAATATTTAAAATAGGTCCTTTTGCTTTGTAAAATGATTTGGTTTGTGTATCCATTAAATTTTTGATCGTTTGTTGATGGTTTTGTAGGGAAAGACATGTCGTCGTCTTGATCGGATGGTACTAGTGGTTCGACTAGGGCTAACCCCAACGTAACTGAAGATGCAGCTGGTTCATCCCAGCGCAAGAGGGTGGGGCGAGGCGCGACGACGTTGGGCCATTTGGCTAAATGCACGGATCTTTCTTGTGAGTTCAACCAATTTCGGAGGCCGATCGGAATGAATGCTGGAATGTACGCAGCCTACGTTGGGCTGTTGGCAAAAGAAAAGGGTGAAGATCACCGTCCAGAGCTGAAAGGACGTGATGGCGGACGAGAGGGATAGGTTGTGGGCGGAAGTGAAGGTTAAATTAACTGAAATCACTGAACTCTTTCGTAATCACGTTCTCTTGGCTTATACTAAAGTTTAACTAACTCGTGATTAATTCTATGCATTGTTTGAAAATAGGCTAAGTGGAACATCCCTGACGATACACCTAGGACGGCCTGCTTGAAGGACATGAACCGAACATGAAAAACCTTTAAGAGCTGGCTCATCAGTAACTTCCTCGCTGCGGGGAAATCTCCTTGTGAGAAGTACCCCTTCATATCGGAGGAGGTATGAGAGGAATTCACCAAGCAGAAGGGGACGAGGAGTTCAAGGCCCTTAGCGAGAAGAATAACATTGCGGGAAATCTCCGCGATAGCCCGGGGACAGGGCCACCCGTGCCTGTCTCGGGCGCCGCCAGTTGCTCGGGGACAAGGCCCCTGGTGCCTGTCCCGGGCGCTGCCATTTGCCCGGGGACGAGGCCCCCGGTGCCTCTCCCGGGCGCCACCTTTAGCCCGGGGACAGGGCCCCCGGTGTCTGTCCTGGGCACCGCTAGTTGCCCGAGGACAACGCCCCCGGTGCCGGTCCCGGGGGCCGCCTTTAGCCCGGGGACAGGGCACCCGGTGCCTGTCCTGGGCGTCGCCAGTTGCCCGGGGACAAGGCCCCCGGTGCCTGTCCCGGGCGCCCCCTTGAGCCCGGGGATAGGGCCCCCGGTGCCTGTCCTGGCTTTTAGGCCGGGGATAGGGCCCCCGGTATCTGTCCCGAGTACTGCCAGTTGCCCGGGGACAAGGCCCCCGGTGCCTATCCCGGGCACCGCCATTCGCCCGGGGACACGGCCCCCCGGTGCCTATCCCAGGCGCCGCTAGTTGCTCGTGGACAAGGCCCGCAGCGCGTTGTCTGTAACATCCCAGTTTTTGCTATCTTTTGTGCTTGCTAGTCAGCATATCTTCTTTGAAATCCCAGATGTCTCAACCCTATTTTGATCTCTTATCTCAAAATCATGATCTTAGATATGCCACTACCTTAACTTAAAAAGTTGGCAGCTAAACTTCACCTTGAAGATCATTTTCACTTTTCAGTCCAAAAGTATTTCAGATTAGTCCTTTTCTGAATTGTCAAAAGCCCAAAAAGACTAAAAGTCTCAGACCACCTCCAAATTCTGATTTGATCCACTGATTGTCTTCCTTTCACTTTTTTGAACATTTGTCCCTTCTGGAAGAACTCAAAAATCTCAACCGAAACCCTAGTTTCAGTCCCACCAAAAATTGCAAACCCTAATTACCCTGTTTACCCTGTTTTTGATTTTTGTCAAAACCATCAGATCTTATCGGATTTTGCCATTTTTCCTACTAGATGAGTTCAAGTATTTTGGTAGCACTCATCTGCAAAGTCAGATTTCAAATCAGCCCTCCAGATTCCCAAATTTGCAAACAGGTCCTAAACCCCGAAGTAAATCCTCACATTTCAGTCCAAAGCTTCGCGGATAAGTCCTTGGCCCCTTATTCGACCTCGACCAGGGCTGAGCCCGTGCACGACCACAACCAGAGGTCACCTCGACCACAGCCGCTCCTGTTCACCCTGAACCGCCACCACAAGCTTCACCGCCGGCCAGATTTGCCTTCACCAATGGCCATATCGGATGTGTCCGCACGTGTTCACGTCGCGCCAAAGGAACTCCACCGTGGCGATGACCGGAGACCGCCAGCAACGCCGTTCGCGCGCGCATGCCTACTGCTGTCAGAACTTTAGTGACACTTCGCCGCCATGCCGAGGCTCTCCATCCCGTCAATCTGCCAAACCGGATATTGCGCGATTTTTCTCCTCTGGCAGAGCTACCGCCGTATCCCAACACCACCTCGATCCTGCTCCAGAGCCAGTCGAGCATCCCCGCTTGGTTGGCTGCAGCTACCAAGGACCCAGCCCCTGGCTATACAAAGCCCCTCGCCCAGAGCTTCCCACTTCACACCACAGCTCACCAGCAAACCTTCGTACCTTAGCTCTCTCATTTGCCATCGTCTTCCCCGACGAGCTACCGGAGGAGCTCTAGCCGCCAGCCCAAGCCTCAGCTTCTCTCTTCAATCTGAGTTCACCAGTGACTTCCCCTCACCTTCCTCTCTGTTTCTTAGCATTTAATTGAACCCCGGCGAAACCTAGCGCCGGCGACCGCCGGATTTGTCTTTTGCCCTGTTACCCCAATGTCGAGTGATTCAAGACAAATTGATCCTCGTGCTAGTAGAGAAAAGTGACCAGTGATCCTAGTGGAGTAAGCCCGTAAGGTTGAAATCCTCAATTTTTCCCCGAGCGACGAATCCGCAATTTTGGATTTTGTCGGTTCGCCGGAGATTGCTGCCAAGCTTCTCCAGTAATCCCTCGGCCAAATTGAACCCCCCAGTAGCTTCCTGTTATCCCCAGCATGCTTCACAAGCTTGGAATTGAGCTCAAGTGCCTTGAATCAAAAACGCCCAATTTCTGTGTCTTCCTCTTCAGCTCAGTTCACCAGAGTTCGCTTTCTGGCCGATCTAACCGATGCCACCTTGTCATTTAGCTAGGCCTCAACCCCCAGAGTATTTTATTCCACTAGCCCGAACCCTGAATCTGCCTAGATCAAAAGTTATTCCCTTGCCAAGTTTCTGTCCAGAACCATGTCTGTGCCGTGTCGCCACCGTAGTTCATGGCCGTCCGGCCATCTTTTGCCCCGAAACCACCGCCAATAAGTTCCTGCCGTCCACGCCTACCTCCTAGACATAGTTGGCGAAGAGTTTGAAGCCCAGAACCAAATTTAACCCTCTGCCCTAGTTTTTGACAGTGTCAGTACAGTGTCAATGCATGTTAGTCACTGGCATTGGCCTTATTTAACCCTTTATTTTTGAGCAATTGAAATGCCACTTTGTCCACTAAGCTCCTGGAGCCATCTTCTATAATATTCTCTACTATCACATCTCCAGAAAACATACCTAGAGCCAACTTAGGGCTATGTCTAGCCATGAACCGAATGTCAGCCTTTCGACATTCAAGTCCTTTTGAGCCCATCTCTTCAATCAACACCCAAGTGACCTTTTCCAAACCTTTTCCCCTGCATGCATGATATATTTACTTATTATTTTCTAGTACAACTATTTCTGTGTGCTTATATAGTGTGTATGTATTATTTGTATCCGCCATGGAACCAGAAGTTGAAGGAGCGGAAGAGATCTTCGAAGAATCGTCTGAGCAGCTAGACCCATCACTGCAAGGCAAGTCTCAAACCCTTGATCATGTCTAGCCTAATATTTTGAAATGAAGTATGTTAGTTGTTTTCAAGTATATGCATGCCTTATATTCAAATGAGAACTATATTCAAATAAAGTGGTAGATATGACCTAAATAATTGTAAAGCCCCTTTTGTGATTGAATACTCATGCACCCTTGTCACCCTAGAATATCATGCTTAGGTTATACTATGCTCAAGATTATATGTTAAATGTTAAATGGTCACATGTGAGAAAAGCAATTCAAAACCCCTTTTTGTGAAAGAAAATGTGTTTGGAATCGATAGTGAGGATGGTTTGATTGGATGGTGCTGTGTGCGCACTGGGAATGTGAAATACTCCTCACTAAAGATTCATAAGGACTAGAACCTTGTGTTGTACTTCCATGCGGCATGAAAAACGTACCAACCACTTGCCCAGTATGGGACGGGCACAACATAGTAGCTTTCTCAGTATTAGCTTTTCCCTGCAATGGTTGTCGGTCTAGTTTCTTGCGAGAAACTGGTGGGCCAGTAGGGCCATGAGTGATGTGAGTTCAGAAAAATTATGAGAGGAAAAGGTGGAAAGAAGGAAGACGCCCTACGCTTGATTAAGTCGTGCGCGGCTGTAATCAAAAGAGGCTATGTGTCTTGCGAGAACATAGACCAAGGCTAGGAAGTAAGGCAGTGGGGAGGACCCACAACGGTAATGAGGACTAGAATGTCTATTTACCGGGCAGGGAATTGTTAATGCTAGGATTGTAAACTGTTGTGTGATCTCGGCCTTGTCACATGCGTAAAAGTCGCATGGAGAGGTACCGACTTGAAAGCTGAGTGATAAGGTGGATTAAGGTGGTACACCATTGCAAAGTTATAAAAAGTATCGGATACTCTGAGCTGCCAGGTCATGGAGTCTGCGCGCGGTGGATTCTATCCACGTCGATGCAGCACAAGTAGCTTTTGGAGAGTTTTTCACAAAATCTGAGTAAAGTGGTGACTCACGGGAGACCGCCACACATAACATCTTTTGAAAATCTAGCTTAGGGTTTTAAAAGCCTCGCTTTTGAAAACAAAGAATTTTTCTCCAAAATTGAGTGTGAAAACCTATTCTATAAGCTAAAGAGCCATTCTTTGAGAATTTCCCCCTCATCTATATATAACTGCATTTTTATTTGGGACTTGTTGAGTACCATGTGGACAATGTACTCTCCCTTGCTTTTACAAACAAAATTTAGAAGAAGGATTCATTGACCCTAGGTCCTATGGTCTTGAACCCAACATGGAACAAGAAGAAGAAACTGCTCCAGAAGATCCAGCCTGTTAGAGGGTCACTAACTAAGTGGAGTCCGATGTGGAGAAGGCCTGTGCAACACCGCTGCAGTTGAAGATGAAGGCAGATGAAGTCCTTTTGTTTACTATCGTTGTTTTATTTTGTGCCGACCTTTGTGTTGAAGAAAACTCCTTAATTTTGTATCAACATTAAAGTGCGTCATTTTGGCGCTATGTTATTGTAATGTTGGACCCTGTGATCAGCACTTGTTTTAATTACTTGCATTTTTATATAATGCATCTTGTTGTTGTGAGCTGCAATGTACCATTTCTGAGTGCAACCCACCTGGGCGGTTGCCACCGGATTCCTCAAATGAGGGTCCCACATTGTCCTGGGCATTGTCGTCCTTCCGGAGATGGAAGTCTCCGGTCCCGGATCACGTGCGGGTCACATGAGGAGCGCCTCGGGAATCGGCAGACACCTGTCAAGCATCCGAGGTGCTTGACTGGGAGAAGGACGTTGCTACGCTTCGATCCAACGGTGGCAGGCGGGGTAGTTTAGTCTTTTCGCTTCTTTTGGGGGTATATAAGCCCTTGTAACACCTCATGTAAGGGACAATGGCTCATTATTGCATAGAATAGACAATCTCACAGGTGTGCTCCGGAGCCATCTATCCCCGAGAGAGCTCCCCTAGCCAACTTCGGTCGGGAGCATGCCGACAGGACTAGGGCCCTCACTGGGACCTGAACCTGTATAAACCCTCGTGTCATTTGTTGTGTTTGCCTGGCGGGGGAGGACCGGTCACCCGGTCAGCCCACGTCGTATTTTCTTCTCTAGGATCGTCCACAAAACATATCGGGGTATTCGCAATACCACGACAGTTGGCGCCGTCCGTTGGGACTCGTGACGAGACCCAGGTACCGCCTCCCGCCTTCCCTATCAATTTTGGTGGTTCGACCTCCGGGTCAGTCCCGGTGAACGCGGTCGCCTCGGCCGGGGCCAGTCTCCCCCCGACGGCTTCCCCAACTCCCCGGGACGCCTTGCTTGAGGCTTTAGTGGAGGGCCAGCTCTGCGCCCAGCGCTCTATGGATGAGTTGCTCCGCGTCTTGGCGCGGCACCGGCCCCCGCATACCAGCAGTACCCATACCGGGGGGCTATGTCCCCGTTTATGGGTCACCCGGTGTCCCCTCCGTTCTCCGGAGGCCCGGCTGCCCCGTACGACCCCACCGGGGGGTATCCTCCCCCTGCGGGCCATCCGCCCAGATCTTTCCCGATGCTGGGGGGATACTTCATGACCGGGCCCTTCGCGCCACCCGGGGGATACCCCGTTCCTGGCCCATTCCCGGGGCCGGGGGCCCATTATATGCTGGGGTTTTTCCCTGCGCCGGGAGCCAATCCCGCCCCATGGGTGGCGTTTACCGTACCAGGGGCAGTCGACAGAGCAGCTCCCATGCCACAGCGAACCTGCCCCCGCAACGGTGCCCCGGTTCCAGACGTCGCCGCAGGGGTTCCCCGCTCTTCGGTTCGGGATAACACAGGGGTTCCCCCCTTTCCGGTTCTGAACATCGCTGCGGGAGCCCCCTCCCCGGTTCCGGATAATACAGGAGCATCCCCCTTTCCGGTTCCGGAGGTTGCCACAGGGGGCTCCCGCCTACCGGCCCCGTTGCGCCCGAGCCGGTAGCTACAGTGCATGAGCTCCGTCCTCCCCCGGGGCCGCCCCCGAGGGTGCCTCCGGTGGACCAGGTCCATTTCTCCTGGGAGGAGGTCGAGCGAATGCGTACGGCTAAGTCCGGGGAAGAGCTTCCCTCGGGTAGCGGGCGCAGAGAGCGCTCCCGCACCGACAGGGGGAAGAGACCCGCTGAAGAGCCAACCTCTCCGGGGAAGAGCCCGGACGTCATGGAACTCAGCCCCGGCCCAGCAAAAAAGCATCGTTACCGCCACGCCGGCGGACCTCTTGGGCCACTTCCCGACTCCGACAATGAGGGCGCGTCCCCATTCAAAGGAGACAGTGACCAAGACTCCCCTCGAGAAGTGCAGGGGGCTAATCAGCCGCTATGCCGCAGACTTCAGTGCATTCGATGGCCGCAGCCTTACCGCCCGCCGCACATCGAGCACTACAATGGTGAGGACGACCCCTATGAATTTGTCCAGTATATTCCACGGCCATCTCGGCGGCTGGGGGGGGGACGAGACGGTGCAATGCAACGTCTTCCCCCTCTACCTCACCGGGATCGCCCGCTCCTGGTTCTACAATTTGAAGGCCGGCTCCATCAAGTCCTTCGCGCAGCTCAAGCGCGAGTTCTGCGCGAACTTCCAGGGGAACTACGTGCGTCCCCTGGATTCTTCGCAGTTGTACACCGTCCGGCAAAGGACGGGGGAGACCATCCGCAGCTTCTTCAGGCGCTTCGCTCAAGTCAAGAGCAAAGTGGCTCACGTCCCCGACTCCACGGTCATCGATGCGTGCAAGACCAGAATCCTCCCGGGAGAGCTCCACCGAAGGCTCTCCAGAAACTGCCCCTCCTCCACCGACGAGCTCTTCAACGTACTTGAGAAGTACGCTCGGGCGGAGGAGGACGACCTCTGGAAGAAGAAGCAGGGGGCCCCCGCCCCCGCCGATCGGGGAACCAGGGACCCCCTCAAACGCCCTAAGCAGGGGGATCGTAGCGAGCCACGGCCTCGGGACACTTTTGTCCTCGAGGGCGGAGGCGGCTCACGCGATGCCCCGTGGGGCAACCGCCCCTTCCCCAAGCCGAAAGGCTATGGGGAGGACAGTCATCCCGCGGTCAAGACCCCCCCCAATCAAGCCAAAAGGACCATGGTGCACCTTCCACAGGTCCAGTACCCATGCCACCCGGGAATGTCACCAATTGTTGCAGCAGTTCGCCGCGTTCCTCGACCAGCATCGGCAGCGGGGGGACTCCGGCCTCCTTGCCCCCTCAGCCGGCTTTACCGGCCCTTCCTGCTCCCGCGAGGGGACAGCAGGGACGAACACTGGAGGGGGAGCCGTCAGAAACTCTCCCCTTCCAAAGTTCCCAGAGCCGTGTCAACATCATCATGGGAGGGTCCACTTCCGGGCGGGACTCCAAGCGTCAGCGCAAGGAGTACGCGGGCGAAGTAAAGGTAGTGGGGGTGCTACATACGTCTGCGCCACCCAAGTGGTCGGACATCCCCCTCACCTTCACGGCAGAAGATGCACGCGGGGTTCGCTTCCCCCACGACGACGGCTCATCGTCTCCGCCACCATCTACAACTGCCACCTGGTCCGCATCCTAGTGGATGGCGAGAGCTCTGCCGATGTCCTCTACCTGAAAGCCTTGAGGGAGATGCAGGTGGACGAGAAACTCTTGCAGCCCGTGGCAGGGCCCTTGCAAGGATTCGTCCTGGGAAAGGCGATCCACCCGGTGGGGAAGGTGGATCTCCCCATGACGTTCGGCACCTCAGAAAACTACCGAACTGAGATGGTCCAGTTTGACGTGGTGGACCTCCCCTCCTCCTACAATGCGATCATGGGGAGGACCACGATCAACGGCCTAGGAGCCGTAATCCACCAGAACTACCTCTGCGTGAAGATCCCCGGGCCTCACGGCGTGATCACCGCCCGGGGAGACCAAGACGTGGCCCGCGCTCTATACGAGCGCACCGCCGCAACGATCGGGAGCGTCAACATCACCAAGGCCCGGGGGGGGGAGACCTCTACCGCGGAGCCAGACGTCGCCGTGATACCTTTCGGGAGGACCCTCCCCATGCCACGTCCGGAAGGGGGCCTCCGAAAGATCCCGCTGTCCCCAGACGAAGAGGACGAAACCATCAAAATCGGGGGGAATATTCCCGAGGAGCATACGAAGCAACTCACGGCTTTCCTGCAGGAAAACTCTGACGTTCTCGCGTGGAAGCCCTCTGACATGCGGGGCGTCCCCCAGGATGTCATCTAGCACAAGCTCGCGGTGACCCCCGGTCGCCCCCCAATCAAGCAGAAGTTGAGGAAACTCTCCCTTGAACGGCAGGAGGTGATCAAGGTAGAGATTGCCTGACTCCGAGAGGCGGGGTTCATTCGGGAGGTCTTGCACCCCGAGTGGCTTGCGAACCCTTTCCTTGTGAAGAAATCGAACGGCAAGTGGCGGATGTGCGTGGACTTCACCGACCTCAACCGTGCCTGCACCGAGGACAACTTCCCACTTCCGTGAATTGACCAGTAGGTCGACTGTACCGCGGGGTGTGACTTGATGAGCTTCCTGGACGCGTACTCGGGCTATCACCAGGTCTGGATGGCGGAAGGGGACGAGGTAAAGACGAGTTTCATAACACCCCTCGGGACCTTCTGCTACGTCCACATGCCCTTCGGGTCGAAGAACGCTGGAGCGACCTTCCAGCGGCTCATGACGCTGGTCTTCAAGGACCAAATCGGTCGCAACGTCCGCGCAACCGCCCACGTCGACAACCTAGTGGAAACCTTCCGCAACCTCCGCGCATATGGGTTGAAGCTCAACCAGGAGAAGTGCGCCTTCGGCGTGCGCGGGGGGGAAGCTCCTGGGCTTCCTTGTGTCCTAGCGGGGCACAGAGGCGAACCCTGAGATGATTCGGGTGTTCCTAGACATGCCCCCGCCGTGCTCGGTCAAGGACGTTCAGTGACTCGCCAGCCGCTTAGCCGCGCTAAGCCGATTCGTCTCGCGGTCGGGGCAACGTGGCCTTCAATTCTTCAAGATCTTCCGGGGGCTCGAGGGGTTCCGGTGGACCCCCGAGGCCCAGGAAGCCTTCGACGACCTGAAGAAGTACCTCACGAGCCCTCCAATGCTCGTGAGCCCATCTCCAGAAGAGCCCTTGCTCTTTTATGTCGCCGCGACCCCGGTCGCCTTAAGCGCGGTATTGGTGAAGAAGAAAGACGGGCAGCAGCGTCCCGTGTACTACGTGAGTGAAGCCCTGCAAGGCGCCAAAACTCGGTACACGGAGATGGAGAAGATCTGCTACGCCCTCCTAATGGCGTCCCGGAAGCTTCGTCGTTACTTCCTGGGGCACCCCATCACCGTCCCGTCATCCCTCCCCTTGGGGGAGGTGCTCTGAAAGAAAGAGGCCACCGGCCGGATCGGGAAGTGGGGGGCTGAACCCGCCCCCTTTTCCCTCTCCCTCACGGGGTGCTCCGCCATCAAGTCACAGGTCCTCCCGGACTTCGTGGCGGAGTGGACTCCTGCCTCTGGGCCCGGGGACAAAGACCTCCCCGTGGCCCCAAACACAGCGACCATTGGACACTCATGTTTGATGGCTCCCTGTGTCTCATCGGGGCTGGTGCGGGAGTAGTCCTTCGGAGCCCCGAGGGGAGGGAACTCGAGTACGCAGCGCGGCTCATGTTCCCCGCCACAAACAACGTCGCCGAATACGAAACTTTGCTCCTCGGGCTGCGCCTCGCACGCTCCCTGGGGATTCGACGCCTCCTAGGACTCCCAGCTCGTAGTGTGCCAAATGGACAAGTCTTACTTGTGCCATGATGCAAATTTGAGCCTTTACTTGCAGGAGGTGTGCAAGATGGAGAGGCACTTCGATGGCCTCGAGGCCCGGCATATCCCACGAAGGGACAATGACCGGGCCGATGCCCTAACCCGGGCAGCCAGCGCCCAGGAACAGCTCCCCTAAGGGGCCTTCCTAGAAATTATCACGAAGCCCTCGGTGGCCTCCGCAGACGCGGGCGACGAGCCACGCATCCCGGAAGTCGCCGAAATCACCCGGACTTCGTCTTGGATGGACCCCCTTATCTCCTTCATCAAGGGGGAGGGGGACCCTCCCAACGAGACCGAGGCTAAGGGCCTTCGGGACAAAGCCTAGGCATACCTCCTGTTGGAGGAGAAGCTCTACAAGTAGGGGGCTTCCGCCCTGCTCCGATGCCTCCCACAGTTGGAAGGGCTCCGGCATCTCAAAGACATCCACGTTGGAAGCTGCGGGTCTCATCTAGCCCCGCGCGCCATCGGGGCCAATGCCCTTTGTCAGGACTTTTACTGGCCCACGGTGATGCGCAACACGCGAGACCTTGTCTCCGCGTGTGAGGCTTCCCAAAAAATGGCTAACGGCTCGAGCCTCCCCCCCGTAGCGCTGCAGACTATCCCCATCACTCGGGCCTTCGTGCGCTGGGGGATGGACCACCAAGGGCCCTTCCCCCTAGCGCCCGGGGGCTACAAGCATGCGGTGGTCGCGGTCGACTACTTTATTAAGTGGGTAGAGGCTGCACCCTTGGCCAGCACCACGTCCCGGGCGGTACAGCGGCTTTTCTGGAAAAACGTTGTTTGTCGTTTTGGCGTCCCCTGGGAAATCACTGTCGATAACGGCACTCAATTCGACTCGGCGTATTTCTGGGAATTCTGTGAAGGCCTGGGGCTCACCATCCACTTCACTTCAGTGGCCCATCCCAGGAGCAACGGGGCCGTTGAAAGGGTCAACGGCGTAATCCTGCAAGGGCTATGCCGATGACTCGAGCAAGTCGCTTCCAAGCGGGGTGCATGGGCAGAGGAGCTCCCTAGCATCCTGTGCTCTATGGGCATGACCCCAAGCTGGGCGACGAGATGTACTCCCTTTTCCCTGGTATACGGGCCTGAGGCAGTCCTCCCCCCGGAGATTGGCTTTCGGTCGCTACGAGTCGAGCTCCTAGACGGAGCTACAACCGCGGCGTTCTCTCGCGCCCCGAATAGGGTACCACGACTACTCCCGTGGAGACCTAGCTCGCTGCAGCTGGCCTCATACATACATACCACTGACTTCCCAGGATAAGTCAAGCACAGGAGTTTATTGCAGCAAAGTAACCTTCAAATTATCATTCATAAACAGTATGGCCTGTTGGCTTGATACATTAAAAGGGTGATACAATGCCTTCACGGCACAAATGGTCTAAATAAAACAAATAACACTACGCGGCGGAAGCTAGGCGAAACCCCCACAGTCGTAAGAAGTTGACAGCAGAACAACACACATCAAGGCTCTGGCAGAATTGGCTCTCCTCCTTCTGGATCCACGAAATCTTTAAAGCCTTCGTCTTGGTCATGAAGCACTCCATCTATTGTTGAAAGGTTGCAAGGGTGAGCACTTACGTACTCAGCAAGTCATAGCTAAGATTAGAGATACGTATAGTAGAGATGGAATGATCCTAGCCTATTGAGGGAAAGAGGTGAGAAGGTTTTTCAAAATACTTTTCTTTCAAGCTTTTCAAATCTCATGCTCATGGCAGCATTTCATATACTTAGGGCACAATCCACGTGCCTCTTAGCTATCATATGATCACTAGATTATGGTACTACCGCGACACGTCAACACATAATAGCCCACGGCAGCACCCCTTATCATGACAACACATGTCATTTGGGTAATCTTGACTTATCAAATTTTAATTATAAAACAATACTTGTGTCACACCCCATGGATTTAATCCACCGCGGCATACTCCTAAAACTCGGGAGCACGAAGTATTCGAATACGTTTTTAACTCTGCAGAGGGGTACCAATTTACCCGCAAGATATATCCACTTTCATGCCCTTCCTATCACAAGGATTGGACCCCTGACTCACTTCATACTGTGAGTGGCAAGGTGGAGATAACAAGAACTTTTGCCATGTTACACACACAGTTCACCCCGGACCCTGCAGTTCCACTTAGAAACTACAGTTGTGGCGAGGCTACACAGCCCCCAATAATTGGCATCTTCCCACTCAGGGTCAACGTGCATCATCACATCCAGTGATTTGTGTAGGAGCACACCCCGTGTTAATCGTGCATTTGTCCTATTGGGGTTTCATGTGTGATTCACACACTACTTGTTCAGGCCTGTCCCATACCAGGCTTGCGGTCGGCACGTTAATCATGCCACTAGACACACAACACAAGATTCTAGTCCTTATAGGCCAGTGATCAGATCATACCATAATGCATGCACTTCCAGTGCGACCAAGCACATCCAGTGCTTCCACCATTCCATACCAAAATACTGGTCACGGCTAGGGTTTTATTTCATGAATATAGATTTATATATTTATCAATTAATGGTCACTACTAATCAATTCATGGCGACCAGAGAGTTCTCCCGGAAAAAACTATTTTTCCCTGGAGACTTCGCTCCCAGCTCCCCGTTTTGATAGCGACCGGAGAGCCCTCACGAAAAAATTAAAATTCTTTACCTTGGAAAAACTTGGCAAAATTCTTAGGCAACGGGTCTTCGTCCCGGGAGCTTTGCCACCCCCTCAGCGCCCGGAGCTACCCTCTGGCCCGCTGTGGAGGGGGGGTAAGGAGCCCCCGGGAACCACACCGTTCCGGACCTTCAAAGATAAACGGGCAAACTTAGCTCTATCAAAGAAATCTCAAAGCAAACTCAACTTTGTTGATCATTCAACCGGAGGACATCTTCCCCCTCCGGTGGGCATCATTACATCAGATACGATACAACCCGGATTATAGCCGGGAAAGTCTACGTCCTAAAGCACCTACGTCTAATAATCCCGGAGACCTTCCGATAGCTCCCAGGCCAGGTCCTGGTACAAGCCGCATATGCGGCGCTGGGCTTCCCGGAGCGGGTCCCCGGGCCAATACTCGTAGCCCGCCGGTGGAAGTATCCGAAGAGGGGGAATCATCCGGGACCCCGGACGCGGAGGGGGTAGATCAGCGCGATGATTATCGAAGTTGTCCAGATGCCACTCCGGATGCCATCGCAACCGGATTGGCTCCCGGACAATGCCCCCGCCGTGTTCCGTGGAGAAGAGGCATCACAAAATTAAGGCGGCCTGGGCATCCCCCGGGTGGCACCCGCCGAAGCTCAAAGGCCTCACCCCCGGGGAACCCCTCTCGGACCTTCGCTCGGGAGTAACCTCCCGGGAAACCTGGTACATTGCATTTATTTAGACATAGAAAAAATTTCAATTTCTATTGCATTCAAAATATTTTCGTACAAGTGTTCGGGGCTTCCTCTAAGAAGCTACCGGGAACAAAAAAACCTAAAAAACAAAAAGGGGTCCTATCTAGACCCAGGGGGAGGCTCATATTGGTCATCAGCGTCCTCCCCCCGGGGGGCTCCCGCCGGAGCCGGTGTATCCGCTGCCGGAGGCGCCGCTGCTGGGAACCTCGCCCGGATGATCCGGTCATAGAAACCCTCGGCAAGCTGCTCCACCACCCAGCGCGACGGCTCGAAAAACTCCGGAAAGCTCCAGGGGATGCAGCCCCTTATTGCCCGAGCGCCCACCCCCTGGTGGTTTACGAGCCCGGCCGCGGCCTCCACCACGGGGATTGCCCGGCCTCGCGCCCGGGCATCAACGGCCTCCGGGATCACAAAGACTTGTGCGTTGAGAAAACGCACAGCCTCCGTGAGAGTCGCTGGGGCCGCCTCGTAGCAGCTCCCAGAGCCTAGGCTCACACCAAGCCCCTCCAGGGCAGAGCGGACGGAGCAGCCCGCGTCCATCACCGCCCGGATGCTCGACCCCTCGAGCCCTTGGAGGGCGTCCTCCTTTGGCTTGGCCTCCCTCCGGAGCCGGTCGTTGGCGGTCTCGGAGGTGTGGATTTGGGCCCGGACCTGGGCCAGCTCCCGGAGGGCATCGCCCCACTGCTTCTAGTAGGCAACGGCCCTCTCCTCCACTTCCTTGAGCGCCCGGCCGAAGCGCCTCTTGAGCCCCCAGGTAATGGCCGCCCCGTACAAGCTCAAGAGTTAGAAAAAATTAGAGTTCGGGGGGGGGGGGGGGGGGCGAAGGAAAACACCCACCAGCTGGGGGAGGTACCTGGATTTGGAGAGATTTAAGCTCCCCAAAATGCTCGCGGAGCGTCCCTTCCACGATGTAGTCCTGGACCTTCTGGGTCTGCAGGCTCTCCGCGTAACGATCGACCTCCCCCGCGGAAAGCAGGGGGACTCCCTCCCGGCGATGGACCCGTCGTGCCCGACGGCGGGCCCCTGGACATGACTTGCCGGGGTAATGTGGACCGGGGTGGCGGCGGCCGGCGTCTTCACCGCCGAGGATGTGGCCGCCGAAGAGGTGGCCGAGGAGCTCTCAGAGGGGGTCCCTCCACGGGGAGGGATCAGGAGCCCCTTCCCGTTTCCAGGCCGCGGGGCCCCCGGGACCTCCGGCATTCCACAAGCAGGGGCGAGGCCTCCGCGAATTGGACCTCCGGCCTCTCCGGCTCCAGAAGCGCCGGGGCTGCCGGGATGGCTATCGCCGAAGGTGGCAAGGGGGCGTAGTCCGCCTAATCGGATGCCCCCTCGTCGATGGCTGGTCCCTTCCCCCGAGCCTCCGCGGGGCTCTCCGGGAGAGGGGTATCGTTCCCTTCCGGGGCGGCGCCTGCGCACGCCCCGACCCGGGAGCTGTGTCCCGGGCTTTCACCGGTGTGGAGCCCGGTGTCGTCGATGGACCAGGGGCTTTTTGAGACTTGGCCTTCTTCGGCTCAGAGCCCCCGGCGGTCTCCCTCCCCCTCTTGTGGGAACCAGGAGTGGGGAGGGGCTTTCTTGCCGGTAGCCTTAGCCCAAAGGCTTCGGCCACCAGATTCCGGGGAGGGCCCTCCCCCACGACGCGCACGATGCGCTCGTGCTCGTCGGCGTAGTACCTCCCGAGGAGGTTCTCCGCCTTCTCCCGGGCCGCCGGGTACGGCCGAACTGCGAAAGGTAAGAGTTAGAAAAATTTAAGCGAAATGGACTAAGTCATCGGGGACTTACATCGGGTCACCGACTTCTGCGGGGGCCGTTGGGCAGGGCACATCTCGATCCCCCTCCTCCCGTGTGAGAAGGGGGAGATCTTCAGGAGCGTCAGCTCCTCGGAGGCGTCCCGCATAGAGCGGACGCCCTGGGAAGCGGACGATCTTGCCGAACTTTAGCTCCTCCTCCGTCCACACCGGGGGCTTTGGGGCGGACGACCGGCTGTAGGTGGGGGACTCCGGGGAGTACACCACCTCATCGTCCCAGACCCGGAGGTAGAGCCACTTCCGGATCCAGTCCCCCAGTGGTCTCGGGAGGCTGGTACCGGATACTCATCTACCCGGGACGGTTGCAGCTGGATCATCACCGAGCCAAAGGGGGACTTTGGCCCACCCTTCACCAGGTGGGAGCTCTTCGCTGCTGGCTCGTAGAAGTAGCGGAACGCCCAGAGCGTGGGCTCCCGTCCGGTAGCCGTCCCGAAGAGCCATATCAAGAGGCCCATCCGGGCGATGGCATTCGGTGTTAGGTGGTTCAGCGCCACCCCATACTCCTTCAGAAACTCCCGGAGCAAGGGAAGCACTGGGAGCCGAAGCCTGGCCTCGAGCAGGGCCTCGAAGGCCACGACCTCTCCGGGCTTGGGGCGGGGGGCTCCGTCTTTCTTTACGGGGATCCGGACGTCCCCGTCCGCGATGATCCCCCGGTGAACCAGCGACTCCAAGTCCCTGGTCGTGAACTCAGAGGCCCAGGGGAAGTCGGCGGTGACTTCCTCCGGGGGCACATCCGTGGCCTTGGCATGGCCCTCGGTGTAGCTTCTAGGCCCCTAAAGAGTGTTTTAATAATTAATGACAACTACAAATGCTGCACTAACGTTACCTGCCTAGTTGTGTCAAGAAAAGACTTAAAAGACAGGTTAATGAAAGGCGAAGAAAGAGCCTCATGATGAAGAAAGGGCATTGATCAAAAGGGCAAAGGTACGAAATAAGGTCTTTTCCATTTTTACCGGTCTAAGGTGATTGGAGAAGAATTTTGACCGGATTTTAGGATAGTTGCCGTACTATTAAGAGGAGCATGTGGTGTATCACAAAATACTTCATCTATGTGCCACAAATCATAAAATCAACTTGCATTGCATACTAGAAGGTCATATACTTTGAAAATGCTTGTTTCAGCTCAATACTGCTCAGCACCGTCTCAGTCGGTCTGACCGTATGTTGAACCGGTATGACCGAATGCACGGACTGACCGAATAGGATCTCGGACTGACCGACATTCTGTCTTAGTATAGTATGTACCTTTATAAGGTCGGTCTGTCCGTAGTTAAAACCTAGGTCAGTCTCCTGGAACTTCATGACCTATCCTTCTGTTGTTTTTGAGCTTTGACGGTCTAACCGTTTTATTAGACCTGTCTGACCGAGAAATCGGTCTGACCGTGTTTTTGTACTACGGTCTGACCGTATGGCCGGTCTGTCCGTATTTTTCGGCCTGACCGTATAAGGTGTCCGGAAACTATGTCGTCTCTGGACAGTTTCACGGTCTGACCGAAATAGGCTCCGGTCTGACCGTGTATGTGCCTAACAAGGGCAGTTGAGCATTTATTGCGCCTGTTTAATGCCGTTGCAATTGCGGCGGTCTGACCGAGCTTGTACCTGCGGTCTGACCGCCAAGTGATCTTTTTCTCCCAACGGGCTGTAACGGCTATATTTATTGTGGGGGGTATATATACTCCCATGCACGGCCCTGTTCACAACTCTTGGCATAATTTGAGCATTGTCATCATCCTTGAGAGCTTTAGCACATTTCATACACTCTAGGGTTCAAATTCTCGAATTTGTGAGAGTGTGCATTTGAGATCTTCTAGTGCATTGCATCTAGATAATTAAATCAACCTCGTGGCACTAGAAGAAGACTAAGTGATCATCACCGGCTTGTTACTCTTGGAGTTTGCCGGCTCCTAGACGGGTAGAAGAAAGGTTTTGGAGAGCTCTTCAAGAAGATTGTGAAGAAGGCTCAAAACGTCTTGTGAAAGGGTTGAGCACGCCTTGCCGGAGCGGTAAAGTGCATCCTCAGTGAGATCGAGGTTTGGATAACTCATCACACTAATCCGGCTCAAGATCTAGGTCACTTCTCGAGAGAAGGTTGACTAGATAGAGGAGCGGTTAGAGATTTGAGTTTGCCTCAACTTGGATTACGGGTGATCGGCAAATCACCGAGACCACGGGATATATCCTTGTGTTGCAATTGTTTATTGTTCATCTGTGTTACTTAAATTGCTCTCATTTACTACCAATTGTTTGATTTATTGGTAATTTGCTAAAATCGCCTATTGACCCCCCCCTCTAGTCGATATCCTAGATCCCTTTCACTTGGGTCCCATCAGATTTTACCGGTGGCGTAGGCTTCAGAAACTGGGGGGACCTAAGGGTTCTGGAGCCTAGACTTCCAGGAACTAGCTCCCGGGAGAGAGCTACCGGGAGAGCTAAGGACGCTAAGGGAGTTTGAGGGCTTGAAGTTTGGAATGAGATCTCCGGACCCCCTGAGGCCCTATTTATTGGGGCCAAGCACGGCCCCGATGCTCACCACGTGGCCCTGCATGGTACATCCACGCCGTTGGAATTCAAACAACACGCGGGAAAGGAAGGTACGGGCACGAAAAATGAGGCGTCAGTTCGAACCGCGAGCGGCCATTATGGCCGAATGGCGCGCTCCCACCGAGACAACGGCGCGGTCATAAATGTGCGGCACAGAAATCTAAGCGTCACGTCTCCGGTAGCTTGTCCCAGAGATTTTCACGGTAACATGAACCATTCCCCCCAGGAACTCGAGCATCGTCCCCGGAGGGCATGGGGGGCTGCTGTTGGGCGAAATCTCCGCGAGACTATGTCCAGGTGAGAAGCTGTACAAATTAGCCCGGGGATAGGGTCCCCGGTGCCTGTCCCGGGCACCACCAGTTGCCCGGGGACAGGCTCCCGGTGCCTGTCCCGGATACCGCCATTTGCACGGGGACGAGGCGCCCGGTGCCTGTCCCGGGCGCCGCCTTTAGCCCGGGGACAGGGCCCCCAGTGTCTGTCCCGGGCGCCGCGAGTTGCACGGGGACAAGGCCCCCGGTGCTTGTCCTGGGCGCTGCCATTCGCCCTAGGACAAGGCCCCCGGTGCCAGTCCCGGGCGCCGCCAGTTGCCCGTGGACAAGGTTCCCGGTGCCTGTCCCGAGCGCCGCCAGTTGCCCGTGGACAAGGTCCCCGGTGCCTGTCCCGGGCGCCGCCAATTGCCCGGTGACGAGGACCCCGGTGCTTGTCCCGGGCGCCGCCTTTAGCCCGGGGACAGGGCCCCCGGTGTGTCTCCCAGGCGCCGCCAATTTCTCGGGGACAAGGCCCCCAGTGGCTGTCCCGAGGGCCGCCACTTGCACGGGGACAGGGTCCCCCTGTGCCTGTCCCGGGCGCCGCCTTTAGCCCGGGGACAGGGCCCCTGGTGTCTGTCCCAGGCGCCGCCAGTTGCCTGAGGACAGGGCCCTCGGTGCCTGTCCTGGGGGCCGCCAATTTCCCGGGGGCAAGGCCCCCTGGTGCCTATCCCGGGCGTCGCCAGTTGCCCGGGGACAAGGCCCCCGGTGCCTGTCCCAGGCGCCGCCATGTGACCTGGGACAAGGCCCCCAACGCGTTGTCCCGGGCATTGTCGTCCTTTCGTATATGGAAGTCTTCGGTCCCGGATCAGGTGCGGGTCACGCGAGGAGCGCCTCGGGAACCGGCGGACACTTGTCAATCATTCGAGGTGCCTGACCGGGAGAAGGACGTTGCTACCCTTCGATCCAACGGTGGCAGGCGGGGTAGTTTAGTCTTTTTTTCTTTCTTTTGGGGATATATAAGATTTTGTAACACGTCATGTAAGGGACAATGGCTCATTGTTGCATAGAATAGACAATCTCACAGGTGTGTTCCGGAGCCATCTCTCCCCGTGAGAGCTCCCCTAGTCGACTCCGGTCGGGAGCACGCTGACAGGACTAGGGCCCCCACTGGGACCCGAACCTGTATAAACCCTCGTGTCATTTGTTGTGCTTGCCCGGCTGGGGAGGACCGGTCACCTGGTCAGCCCGCGTTGTATTTTTTTCTCTAGGATCATCCACAAAACCTGCCGGGGTATTCGCAATACCACGACAAATAAGGCGATCCAGAAGGAGGAGCAGTGGAAGAAGGAAGACGAGCAAAATTCTGTCATGGACTCCCCTGAGTTGCCGCTCTCTGAGATCCGGGATGAGAGGTGCAAGAGTTGGTGGAGGAGGAGAGGGTCCGTGTCGTCAACGGGGTCTGTGCAGTTCGTAAACCCTGGGGACGCCGATGTTGTGAGGTGAATGGTAAGTTGGCTAACCTCGTAAACTGTGTGCGCACAAGTGTATATAAGGCAATTTGTCTCACAAGGTACCTTGAAATGTAACATATCTCTTTCGAGATGGAGGCAATGGAGGGATTGTTTACCCCGCAGAGGGAGAACGACATCCTCACCCGGGCTCTAGGAAATAAGGAGCATCCCGGGCGGACACGGGTCGTGGGAGCCATTGTGTTGTGGAAGGCCGGTTTCGCAGATCCGACTCCACCGAGGAAGAAGGCCCGCTCCTGGAAGGTAAAGGAAGCGGAGCTCTCCGATAAGATACGGGCTGAGGTACGGGCGGAGATACGGGCTGAGGTACAGTCTGAGGTGCAGTCTGAGGTCACACAAATGAGGGAAGAGTTTGCGCGGTTGAGAGAAGCATTGCTGGCCAAGAGTGCAGATGCGGATCCCTAGGGTGATGGTACCCCTTGGGGTCGGATAAGCAGTTGCGCTTCGAAGGTCCTCGCGGATCCAGTGGATCTACTTGAGGTACTGCAAGCCTTCATCTGTGCACTTAAGTTGATGCCACTCCCATTCTGTTAGAGTTGTTTCGCTAACCTGTTTTAATTGCTACAAATTTGCAGAAGCCGAAGGGCTGCATCCTACTGACTCACCTAGGCGACGGGCAGGAAATCGTTGGACACGGCCTCGTATATCCATCTAGGCCTGATGTCTGGCTCCACTGTGTACCTCTGCGGTTGGGGTTCGCAAAGGTACAGGTGGACATGGCCATGCCGGGCTACAACAATTCTCCATTGCCAGTCCCAACAGAGGAAATCCAAACACTTGCTGAGGTAGTGGGCTTCTACGTACAATGGCCCAAGAAGTGCGTTCTAGTACAACAGGTAAATCCTACACATTTTAGATTACATCCTACTCAATACACTCAACTTGCAAAATCTAACATACGTGCTCATTAATTGAAGTGGCCTGCCGGCTGGCTACCAGGGGACTGCGCCCCCAGCTTAGGCATGAGGACGGATCTCATGCGAAGCTGAACACATCAAAGACGGCCTCGACCCCAGCCAACACATCCATGCCTTCACCTCGGAAGAAAGCCGCCATCACCTTGCCGTTGCCTTCGAAGGTACGCGCTCAGTCCCCGGCAAAAGGCAAGGGAAAAGGCACGGGCAAAGGGCGAAAGGGACAGTCAGAGAGGTTCAGGAACGGGTTCCCACTCGTGTCGGAGGCAGCTTTGCACAAATTGGATCGATCAACCAGAGACCTCCACGAGTGGTACCTACACCGAGCTCGGCGCAATCTGAACTTCTTAGTTCCCTACAGGCCTAGGCAGTTCCACCGTGAGCTCGGGAGTATATCCGTGGCACACAAGGATCTGTTCGACCTCTACAACTGGTGGGACTCGATATGTCCATCATACGGACTGGAGTCTTGTGAGTTTGTTGATGCTTTGTATTGCTGTTTTCTAACTCTGTTTGCTAACTCTGCATTGTTGTAGTTCATTTGAAATGTAGTACCTTTCTGTGCAATACTAATGTTGTCCTTTGCAAGCAGGTGCATGTACAAGCTAGCATCAGAGGCTGCGTGTGACAAGGTCGGTTTCCTCGACCCAGAGAAAATAAGCCTCACGATGCTAGAGCACGACGCCGTGCATGCTGAGTAGTACATATCCAAGGCGCTGATGGCGCAATAGGACAGGGAGTTCATTCTGGTGCCGTACCACCAAAGGTTAGTGCATTTCATACTAATTTAACATAATCTTGTATGTTACACCTGAGATATACTTTGAGCTAGTGGTCCTCTTTTACGTACGATGTAGGGGCCACTGGATCCTCATCGTGATCTGTCCGCTGAGGAACGAGGTGTACTACCTCGATTCGATGCGTGCCAGATTATCAAACGAATATGTGGTCAAGGGGAATATGGAGGCGTAAGTAACTTATATGTTTGATTTAAGTTTTGACCTCACTAGCTAATGATAATACATTAACCGGCAATGCTAACTAAAATGCAGGGCTTTTGATAAATATGTGTCCGCTGGAGGGAGGCATGCCGCACCGCAAGTCTCCCTACTAGCTTGGAAAGAATATGAGGTACTCAGGAGACTTTTTGTTTATGCTTAATTACTTATCGAAACAATAGCTAACATGTCTTCGCATATGCAATTATCTCAGTGCCATCAGCAGACGCAATCGTGGGAATGCGGGTTTTATGCGCTGCGCTACATGTACGACCTAGTGCAGACAAACTTTGCCCAATTCCCCCAGGTAAGCATCGATAGCTAACTCAAATTTGAAAATTGGGTGTCATGTTCAAAATTAGGAAGTTAGTTACTCAGTATTCACACATGCTTGCAGATCGCCATGTCGAAAGACCAATACGAAAATGCAAAGATTAGAGATCATCGACAAATCTGGGCTCAATATGTCATGGAGGAAGTTGCGCCCAACCAACCGCCATGACAATTTTCTCCTTTTCGTGTACTCTGTGCATAGACTGTTTATATACATGTGAATAAATATATATGTGAATAAATGTCCACATTGGATTGCAATTTGTATTTGTCCATATATATATGTGAATAAATGTGAATAACTGTCTAATGTGTCAATCTGTTCAATGTATATGTGAATTTACCCTTCTTTGCATCTGTACTGTATTGTGTATCCAATCTATACTATATTGCATCTGTACTATATATGTGAATGTACTGTATTGTGAATGTCAAGAATGTACTGTATATGTGAATGTACTGTATTGTGAATGTCAAGAATGCACTGTATATGTGAATGTACTGTATTGTGAATGTAAAGAATGTACTGTATTGCATCTATACTGTATTTGTATTGGAAAATTCATTCACAACTGAGAGACTACTATCATTTTTTCTATCGGTAAACTCATCCACAACTGAGAGACAACTATAGTTTTTTCTATCGGTACACTCGTAATTACCCGTTAGAAGAGTGTGACTTTTCTTGCCAGTGAACTCATACACAACCGAGAGAGTACTATGATTTTTTCTATCGATAATCTCTTTCACAACCGAGAGAGTACTATACTTTATTCTATCGGTACACATGTAATTCAACGTTAGAAGAGTTTAACTTTTTCTGCCGGTAAACTCATACACAACTGTCGTGTCTGCCGCGACTGTGACATCACCTGTGAGGAGCCCAGCTCGGTGCAGCTGGTCCCATAAACCACTTAACTTCCCCAGATGAGTCAAACACAGGAATATATTGAAGAAGCAAAATATTATAGTAGTCATAATTGTATGGCCATCAGGCCTTAGTACAATACGGGATACGGTGCCTGACAAGGCACAAAGGTACAGCAAAATAAATCATCTAACCGGCGGAAGCTAGGGCCCAAAAGCAATCCACAGGAAACAGAGGTTGACAGCAAGACAGCACCACCTCTGGGCTCCGGAGGGAACTGCTCATCTTCTCCTGCGTCTGCAACATCTTCAGGATATTCACCAAGGTCGTAGAGCGCTCCATCTATTGATGAGTTGTTGCAAGGGTGAGTACTTACGTACTCAGCAAGTCATAGGGAAGGTAGAGATACATATAGTATAAATGACATGAACCTATGCTATTGGGGAAAGAGTGAAGGGTTTTTCAAAATACATTTCTGTCTCTTTTCTTACTCAACTTCTGATCATACTCATGGCAATAAATAAATCATATTGATGGTGATACATATATCCCATATCCAAGGCGATATATCCTCATATGACATTACTTTTATTCAAGCCTTACAATCTTATACTCATAGCAGTATTTCATAAACTTAGGGCATAAACCACATGCCTCTTAATTATCATATGCTTAAGGCAATCCACATGCCTCTTAGTTATCACATGATCTCTATATTATAGTATTACCGTGACACATCAACACATGACAGTCCACGGTAACGCCCTTTATCGTGACAACACATGCCACTTGGGTAATCTTGAACTAACAAATTTTAGTTTATAAAACAGTACTTGTGTCACACCCCGTGGTTTTAATCCACCGCGGCATACTCCTAAAACTCGGGAGCACGAAGTATTCGAATACATTTTTAACTCTGCAGAGGTGTACCTCTTTTTAAATCCACTTTCTCACTTGACTTTCAAGTCGGGCCAGCTTCATGCGACTTATACGCACGTGACAAGGCCGAGCTCACACAATGTTTTCGTAGTCTAGTATTAACAGCATCCCTGCCCGGTAAATGGACAATCTAGTCCCAAGTACCATTGTGGGTCCTCCCCACTGCCTTACTTCCTAGCCTGGGCCTATGTTCCCGCAGGACACCTAGCCTCTTTTGATTACAGTCGCGCACGACTTCATCTGGCGTAGGGTGTCTTCCTTCTTTACACCTTATCCTCTCATAATTTTTCTGATCTCACATCACTCATGGACGAACTGCGTCCCACCAGTTTCCACGCGAGAAACCGGATTGACAAGCCATGCAGGGAACTGATAATACGAAGAAAGCTACTAGATTGTGCCTGTCCCACACCAGGTAAGTGGTTGGTACGTTTTTCATGCCACTAGACGCACAACACAAGGTTCTAGTCCTTATATGCCAGTGACCAGATCATACCACAAACCATGCACCTTCAGTGCCTGCACATCCAGTGCAGCCAAACACCTCTAGTGCTACCACCATTCCATACCAAAATTACTGGTAACGGCTAGGGGTTCTATTTCATGAATATAGATGTATATGTATATACTTTTATTAGTTCATGGCTTGCTATCTTAACAAGTTCACATTCCTCAAGTATTCAATCTATCACTGCCATAATATTATTGATCTCAACACATGCAATATTAATGAGATATCTACTCATGGAATAGCATAGCAATTTATGAAATATAGGTTCAATGTGATCAAAGTATGACTTGCCTTCTGTGTTGTAAGTATCAGCAATTGATGATGGTTCAGTGACATGGTCTTCAACCTCGGGCTCTTGCTCTGAACAAGATCAAACAAGCAAACAGGCATTACAATCAATCCTATTCTTACTAATCCACTACATGCAATAATGCAACGTGAAATACTGTGGTGTTACAAGATTTGGAAGCGATTAGAGTTAAACTATGGAAACCAGGGTTAAGATTAGTTGTCAAGGTTTACAGGGTTCCAAAATATCAGGGTAATGTCAAGGTTGTGACTGGTTCACCCAAAAACAGCGAACGTCTTTAGGTTGGCATTCGGTTCAAGGCATCGACTTAAGGTCAATGGGTGATAGAGGGCTCAACTCAAGTTGTGACAGTAGGGAAAAGTGTAGATCACAAGGTCAGGAGTCTAAGGGACAAAGTTATTTCAAATGTTCATGGCTGAAAGTGGGTGAAAAGGCTCAATGCCACTGGCTGACATAGGCTGACAGTGCCCAAGAATGGCATTGGCATTTTTTGAATAGTTCCCAGTGGCCAAAGTATGTTTTGATTCAAGCATATGGTGCACACAGTAGTGAGGCAGCTATTTGACAAAGTAATTTATGTCTTACATGACCAGAGGTGGGGGAACAGGGCTAATGCCGCTGGCTGACACAGCCTGGCATAGGGTTGACATGGCCAGAAACTAGGGTTAGCCATATATTTTGATTCAAGGCTCCAAATGATGCACCACTTTGTCTGGTAGTTTGGCATTTGTAACAGGAACAAATGTCTCAGCAGGGTATAGGGAAGGAGATGGCTGGAAAGTGATGACAACCAGCGAAGAAGTTGACTGGTCTGGAACACCTGCAACATAAACAGTACAGCAACTAGGGCATAGCTATAACTTCCGTTCTACGCCGAATTAGAAGTCGTGGTAGAAGACAAAGTTGCTCAAAATGGTCCAAAACATCTAAATGGCAAAGTGGTTTGAGCTGGAGTGGCTGGATTTAGAAGATACTGGCTGGAGAAAAGATGAACTCAAACCTGATTTGGGCATTTCTGATTTAAAGTGATTGAACTCAATTCCTTGCTCGTGTATGGTCCTCAGGGTACTAGAAACATACTGGTGAAGTTGTATTAGCTAAAAATTCAACAGATAAGCTAAACCAGCAAGCACAGTGAACATGCAAGGTTGAAATTTGGGGTTTTTCATATTTTAGCAAATCTGTCGATTTTGGTTGCTTAAGGGTGTTCAAAATAGTCCACTGATCAAGATTGATCACAGGCTCAAGAGCTAATTCACCCTGGTTACAGTTTAATTGCTCGTCGGAGCTTCTGGAGAGAAAAGGAAATTGCCGGCGACTGGAGAGGTTTCAAGTTAATTCCATGCTCGGGTAGGATGAGGGAGGTAAGAGGAGCTTACTAAAGTAGCTGTAGTGGAGGGGGAAGCAGTGTAGAGGCTTGGCACCGTAGCTCTTCCTTGCTGCTCACCGTAGAAGAAGAAGACACGGTGAAGGGTGGCAATTTCTGGTGTTTTTCTGTGTGGTGGAGTTGGCTAAGTCCCGAGGGGTATTTATAGGCGATTTTGGGGGGGTGCTGCAACGGCTAGAAATGCATGGGGAAGTGAAGCGGGCTGGAGGTGACAACTCGGCTGAATCCCGGCGAAGTGACGGCCTGCAGCTGGATGAGGGGCTTTAACCTGCTGCTCTGGTGGAGGTGATGGTGAATAGATGTTTAGCTTCGGCATGGACTCCACGTGGCCGGGTTTTCCTGTTTGAAAAGTTGCCGGTGGCGTGCACAATCGGGGAGAATCAGCTGGCCGTGAGGTGAGCCCGAGAAGATCCACAGTGCCAATCATCGATCACACACGTGGCGGCAAGCGATTGGATGAAGTACTGTAGGTGGAGGTTGAAGCAACAACAACAGCTGGTCAAGTGAACAGTAACAGGTCAATGCTACAGTGCTCGTGATCGATTCAACAGGCGCGGTCGAAGACAGTTGCTGCGGTCGAAACCTGCAGCTGTGGTCGATTGAACGGCCTGGTCGTGAACAGGAGGTGTGGTCGAAGTCGAACTGAGTGGTCTAGTAATGAACAGTAGCCCGTGGTCGAACCAGGGGCCTAATTGTGATGATTTTTGATGGGTTTTGGACTAAATTGTAAATCTGGTCTTAAAGAGGATTAATTTGAGATTTGATTCAATGGCTGAGTATAATATTTCTATTAATGCTGATTTAGCTCAAATTTGGAGAAAGTTTGACAAGATTTGAGGGATTTCACCTATTTTCGAAAATAGGGTAAAATTAGGGTAAAATAGACTGGATTTTTTCGATCTCGAATTCTGGTGATTGGAGAGAGATTTTGAAGTCTGATCAAAAAGGAGATCTGTATCAAATAGCATTTGGGAGGTGTTCCCTGAAGAAATTCTGGAGTTGGAGTTGATTTGTAGATTTTAGCCTTTTAAGGCTTCCAGGTAAACAGAAAAGGACCTATTCGCAGTAAAATTTGGACTAATCTGCGAAAAGTGTTTAGATGAATTAATCTGGTTCCTAACTTTTTGGAGTAATTTGAGGATATAACTGGAAACATAATCCAAGAGACACTTGAGTCTGGTTAGGGTTAAATCAAGATAACTCAGTTATCTGGAAACTGGGGTACTTAGGGTAAATTTGAATTTTCCTGTTTTCAAAAACAGAGGGAGGCTTAGGTACTGAGAGTTAGGGTCCGAATTTGATCTGGCTCCTGAAGACTTTTATCTTCAGAGTAACTGATAGGTTTGATCTGGATAGGCAGATCTTAGTCTGAATCCAAAGGGTGAATTTTGGAGATTTTTAGGGTTTGGGAGAGATTAGGGTTCAGTTGATCTGGCTACTACTACAGAGATACATGCATGCAGGGTTTTTATGCAAAACTTTTCACCCCCAAAACTAGGGTGTTACAAGCCTACCCTCCTTAAAGAAATCTCGCCCTGAGATTTACCTAGAGAAGGGAAGAGGTAGGGATAAGCCTGCCGCAGATCATCCTCTTTCTCCCAAGTCGCTTCTTCCTCTGAGTGATCTTCCCATTGAACCTTGCAAAGCTTGATTCTCTTTCTTCTGAGTTGACGCTCATCACTAGCTAGGATTTGCAGTGGCTGCGCGAGGTAAGTGAGATTCTTCTGAAGCGGAATCCCCTGGTGTTCTACCTGATCCATTGGTTCCTTGAGGCACTTACGGAGTTGCGAGACATGAAACACGTCATGAATTCCTCCGAGGTCTGGTGGTAAATCCAGTTTGTAAGATACCTCTCCTTTTCTCTTAAGGACTTTGAGTGGTCCAATATACGTTGGGGATAGTTTTCCTCTCTGATGGAATCTTCTCAATCCTTTTAATGGTATAACCTTGAGATAAACTGATTCGCCTGGTGCAAACGACAATTCCCTTCTTCGATTGTCGGCATAGCTCTTTTGGCATGACTGTACTGCCCTTAATCGTTCTCTGATGAGCTTGACATGTGCTTCAGCTTCTTCGATTAGTTTGGGTCCAATGACTTGCCGTTCTCCTGGCTCGTCCCAATGTAGTGGAGTTCTGCACTTACGTCCATACAAAGCTTCAAAGGGTGCCATTTGCAGACTAGCTTGGTAACTGTTATTATAGGTGAACTCCGCAAGTGGTAAGCACTTTTCCCAAGAGGTTCCATAATCTAAGATGCACGCTCTGAGAAGGTCTTCCAAGATTTGATTTACACATTCGGTCTGTCCTCCTGTCTGTGGATGATATGCAATGCTGAACTGCAATTGGGTTCCCAAAGCTTCGTGGACTCGGTTCCAAAATTTGGATGTGAATTGTGTTCCTCGATCTGAAACGATCTTTTTCGGGATACCATGCAGTGTCACTATTCGCTGCAGGTATAGCTCCGCTAATTTGTTGCCATTATACGTTTTCTTGACTGGTATAAAATGGGCAACCTTCATGAGTCTGTCCACAATGACACATATGGAATCATATCCCCCTTGTGTTCTGGGAAGTCCTGTGATAAAGTCCATACCAATCTCTTCCCACTTCCAAGTTGGCACTGGTAAGGGCTGCAGTTTTTCGGCAATTTTCTGATGATCGGCCTTAATCCTCTGGCAAGTGTCACATCTTCCGCGATTTCCCTCTTCATACTATCCCACCAGAATCGCGTCTTCAGATCCTTGTACATCTTGGTGTTTCCAGGGTGCAGTGAATATGGGGTTTTATGAGCTTCAAAAAGAATTAACTCTTTAAGGTCTGTGTTTCGAGGTACACAAATCATTCCCTGATACCATACAACTCCTTGATGGTCTTCAGTGAAATCCTGGATTTTTCCGGATCTGATGCGGCTCTTGATCTTGTGAATCTCCCCATCTTCTTTCTGAGCATCTTCAATCTGCCTTTGCAGTTGAGACTCTACAGTCAATGTGGCTAACATTCCAGATGGCACTATGGTCACTTCAAGATTTTGAAATTCCTGCCGCAAGCGCGGGTTCTTGGGTGTAGCTCCTTGTAGTGTATAAGCCTTCCTGCTCAAGGCATCTGCCACTACATTGGCTTTCCCCGGATGGTAGAGTATGCTGAGGTCGTAGTCTTTGATTAGCTCAAGCCATCGGCGCTGACGCATATTGAGCTCAGTCTGTGTGAAGATATACTTGAGGCTTTTATGGTCCGTGTAGATTTCACACTTATTCCCAAGCAAGTAATGTCTCGATATCTTCAGGGCATGCACCACTGCTGCTAATTCCAAATCATGCGTGGGATAATTTTCTTCATGTGGCCGTAGTTGTCGCGAGGCATAAGCTATGACTTGCCCCTCTTGCATTAACACACAGCCTAATCCTTGCTTCGAAGCATCGCAAAATACTACGAAATCTTTCTTGCTGTCTGGTAGTGTAAGAACTGGTGTTATGGTCAATTTCTCCTTCAATGTCTGGAAACTTTCCCCGCACTTGGAAGTCCATTCGAACACAACATCCTTTTTCAGCAAATTGGTGAGAGGTTTGGCTATCTGAGAGAATCCCTCAATAAATCTCCGGTAATAGCCTGCCAATCCCAAAAAGCTCCTAATTTCTGGTACGGTGGTCGGCTGCTTCCACTCTCTAATTGCCGCAATCTTTACTGTATCCACCGAGATTCCTTCTTTGGTTAGCACATGCCCAAGAAATGAAATCTTGGTCATCCAAAATTCGCATTTATCGAATGTGGCGTAGAACTGACGCTCTCTTAATCTCCCGAGGGCTAAGTGTATGTGTTGCTCATGTTCCTCAGGGCTCTTCGAGTAGATCAAGATATCGTCAATGAACACGATGACAAACTTGTCCAAGAAGTCCATGAAGGTATTGTTCATGACGTTCATAAATGCTGCTGGAGCATTGGTTAATCCAAAGGGCACTATAGTGAATTCATATAGCCCGTACCTCGTGGTAAAGGCGGTTTTTGGTATGTCCCCTTCTCGGATCTTCAGCTGATGATAGCCTGACTTCAGGTCTATTTTGGAAAATACTCGAGCTCCTCGTAGTTGGTCGAATAAGTCATCTATCCGCGGCAATGGGTACCAATTCTTAATGGTTACCTCATTCAATGCTCGGTAATCCACACACATCCTTAAGGTTCCATCCTTCTTCCTCACGAACAAAACCGGAGCTCCCCAAGGTGAAGCACTGGGTCGGATAAATCCTTTACCCTCCAGTTCCTCTAACTGACTCTTCAACTCTTCTAAGTCTGTTACCGGCATCCTATATGGTCTCTTAGCTATAGGTGCCGCTCCTGGTTTAATCTCAATGGTAAACTCTATCTCCCTATCAGGTGGCATCCTTGGGAGTTCTTCTGGGAATACGTCCGAGTATTCCTGTACTGTGGGCACTTGATCCAAGCATACTTCCTGAAGTGCATGGACTGATCCTTGTAGTTTTTTGACCGATGATATTTCTGCATGGAACAGGACTTCCTTCCCTTGGTTACTAACAAGGCTTAGAGTTTTCTTCTCACAATCCACTAGACCTTTATGCTGAGATAACCAATCCATTCCTATTATAATGTCTAGGCCTTGCAGTTCTAGGACTAGTAGGTTAGCCAAGAACTCTACCCCATCTATTTTGAAGGTTATAAGATGACAAGCTGAATATACAGGCAGCTTAGCTCCTGGGGTTTGTACAACCATAGAGTACTTTAGAGGTACTATAGGTATTCCCACTTTAAATGCAAAATCTTCTGATACTGCAAATAGTGCTGAAGTCCCTCGGTGAAGCGTTCAATCTTCTTATCTTCCTTGTCGATGTCGCGGATGCATACAGAGCTAAATGGTGGAACCGGTGCACGTACTCAGTGACTGTCCGGTTCCCTTTAGTCAAGTTCCGGAATTCTCGGCATTTAGCTGCCATGACGCCTGTAGGGATATGGAATTTTCGGAACTGATCCTTAAATTCCGTCCAAGTGATGTTGTCTTTATCCAAGTGTGCTTCTTGATAGTTCATCCACCAAGCAGCTGCTGCTCCAGTGAGTTGGTGTGATCCGAATAGCACCTTCTCTCGATCATTGCAACGAACAGTGTCCTGCTTCCTTTCGATGTCCCGCAGCCAGTCGTCTGCGATGATTGGGTCGGTCACGCTTGCAAAGGTTGGCGGTCGAGTCTTCTGGAAGTCCGAGAGTCGAGTTCCGACGGTAGTACCTTCAGCAGCCCCTGGCATTTCCTGAATGACTTGAGCTAACAACTGGGTATGTGCAGCCTGGGCTTCTTGGCGGCTCCTCTCCATTGAAAGAAGAATTTCCTGGAGACTTGGTGAGTCTTCTTGTGACGGTAGCGAGCTCTGAGCTCCTGGATGAGATGTGGATCCTCTTCGTGGTGTAGCTGGGTCTTGGCCCTCTTGGTCATCTTGGGTCCTTCTCCTTGTGTGAACCATTCTGATCTTCTGAAGAGAGAAGCAGATAGGTCTAACTAACTACGAGAGAACTAGGGTACTAATGCAGAAATTAATGCAACTATTTTAATGCACAAACACTTAGGCTTCTAGCCATAGTAACAAGTTAACCATTGCGAAAGCAACAGCAGGGCACAAAAGCTAGCAAGAGCATCCACCTGCTCTATCTACACTACCATTTCCCGGCTAATCCTCCACGATGGTCGACTAACTACTCGAACAGGGTTCTTCCCAAAGAACTAGGCTATGTGCCGTAGCAACGTAGCCCAACTCCTGAGGCAATCTATAAAAACAAAACGCGCTCTCGACACCTTACCGAATTTTTAGAAGAAGCCAAGTAAGACTTTGGAATCAAAAATTTCAGAAGCTACAAGGCTCCCTTTCTCAAAAATAAGGTTGTAGAAAATAGTTTTTAGATAAATTACGCCTTCCTGGCGAGCCAATCCCTAAGGGTACCGTCCTACAGTCAAGGTCTGTGTTGCTCTGATACCACTTTTTGTCGTGTCTGCCACGACTGTGACATCACCTGTGAGGAGCCCAGCTCGGTGTAGCTGGTCCCATAAACCACTTGACTTCCCAGGATGAGTCAAACACAGGAATATATTGAAGCAACAAAATATTACAGTAGTCATAATTGTATGGCCATCAGGCCTTAGTACAATACGGGATACAGTGCCTTACAAGGCACAAAGGTACAGCAAAATAAATCATCTAATCGGCGGAAGCTAGGGCCCAAAAGCAATCCACAGGAAACAGAGGTTGATAGCAAGACAGCACCACCTCAGGGCTTCGGAGGGAACTGCTCATCTTCTCCTGTGACTGCAACATCTTCAGGATATTCACCAAGGTCGTAGAGCGCTCCATCTATTGATGAGTTGTTGCAAGGGTGAGTACTTACGTACTCAGCAAGTCATAGGGAAGGTAGACATACTTATAGTATAAATGACATGAACCTATGCTATTGGGGAAAGAGTGAAGGGTTTTTCAAAATACATTTCTTTCTCTTTTCTTACTCAACTTCTGATCATACTCATGGTAGTAAATAATTCATATTGATGGTGATACATATATCCCATATCCAAGGCGATATATCCTCATATCATATTACTTTTATTTAAGCCTTTCAATCTTATAATCATAGCAGTATTTCATAAACTTAGGGCATAAACCACATGCCTCTTAATTATCATATGCTTAAGGCAATCCACATGCCTCTTAGTTATCACATGATCTCTATATTATGGTATTACCGCGACACGTCAACACATGACAGTCCACGGTAACGCCCCTTATCGTGACAACACATGCCACTTGGGTAATCTTGAACTAACAAATTTTAGTTTATAAAACAATACTTGTGTCATACCCCGTGGATTTAATCCACCGCGGCATACTCCTAAAACTCGGGAGCACGATGTATTCGAATACATTTTTAACTCTGCAAAGGTGTACCTCTTTTTAAATCCACTTTTTCACTCGACTTTCAAGTCGGGCCAGCTTCATGCGACTTATACGCACATGACAAGGCCGAGCTCACACAATGTTTTCGCAGTCTAGTATTAACAGCATCCCTGCCCGGTAAATGGACAATCCAGTCCCAAGTACCGTTCTGGGTCCTCCCCACTGCCATACTTCCTAGCCTAGGCCTATGTTCCCGCAGGACACATAGCCTCTTTTATTACAGTCGCGCACGACTTAATCTGGCGTAGGGCGCCTTCCTTCTTTACACCTTATCCTCTCATAATTTTTCTGATCTCACATCACTCATGGACGAACTGCGTCCCACCAATTTCCACGCGAGATACCGGATCGATGCCATGCAGGGAACTGATAATACTAAGGAAGCTACTAGATTGTGCCTATCCCATACCAGGTAAGTGGTTGGTACGTTTTTCATGCCACTAGAGGCACAACACAAGGTTCTAGTCCTTATATGCCAGTGACCAGATCATACCACAAACCATGCACCTTCAGTGCCTGCACATCCAGTGCAGCCAAGCACCTCTAGTGCTACCACCATTCCATACCAAAATTACTAGTCACGGCTAGGGGTTCTATTTCATGAATATGGATGTATATGTATATACTTTTATTAGTTCATGGCTTGCTATCTTAACAAGTTCACATTCCTCAAGTATTCAATCTATCACTGCCATAATATTATTGATTTGAATACATGCAATATTAATGAGATATCTACTCATGGAATAGCATAGCAATTCACGAAATATAGGTTCAATATGATCAAAGTATGACTTGCCTTCCGCGTCATAAGTATCAGCAGTTGATGATGGTTCAGTGACAAGGTCTTCAACCTCGGGCTCTTGCTCTGAACAAGATCAAACAAGCAAACAGGCATTACAATCAATCCTATTCTTACTAATGCACAACATGCAATAATGCAAGGTGAAATACTGTGGTGTTACAAGATTTGGAAGCGATTAGAGTTAAACTATGGAAACCAGGGTTAAGATTAGTTGTCAAGGTTTACAGGGTTCCAAAATATCAGGGTAATATCATGGTTGTGACTGGTTCACCCAAAAACAGCGAACGTCTTTAGGTTGGCATTCGGTTCAAGGCATCGACTTAATGTCAATGGGTGATAGAGGGCTCAACTCAAGTTGTGACAGTAGGGAAAAGTGTAGATCACAATGTCGGGAGTCTAAGGGACAAAGTTATTTCCAATGTTCATGGCTGGAAGTGGGTGAAAAGGCTCAATGCTTCTGGCTGACATAGGCCGACAGTGCCCAAGAATGGCATTGGCATTGTTTGAATAGTTCCCAGTGGCCAAATAGGTTTTGATTCAAGCATACGGTGCACACAGTAGTGAGGCAGCTATTTGACAAAGTAATTTCTGTCTTACATGACCAGAGGTGGGGGAACAGGGCTAATGCCACTGGCTGACGCAGCCTGGCATAGGGTTGACATGGCCAGAAACTAGGGTTAGCCATATATTTTGATTCAAGGCTCGAAATGATGCACCACTTTGTCTGGTAGTTAGGCATTTGTAACAGGAACAAATGTCTCAACAGGGTCTTGGGCAGGAGATGGCTGGAAAGTGATGAAAACCAGCGAAGAAGTTGACTTGTCTGGAACACCTACAACATAAACAGTACAGCAACTAGGGCATAGCTATAAGTTCTGTTCTACGCGGAATTAGAAGTCGTGGTAGAAGACAAAGTTGTTCAAAATGGTGTAAAACATCTAACTAGCAAAGTGGTTTGAGCTGGAGTGGCTGGATTTAGGAGAAACTGGCTGGAGAAAAGATGAACTCAAACCTGATTTGGGCATTTCTGATTTAAAGTGATTGAAGTCAATTCCTTGCTCGTGTATGGTTCTCAGGGTACTAGAAACATACTGGTGAAGTTGTATTAGCTAAAAATTCAACAGATAAGCTAAACCAGCAAGCAGAGTAAACATGCAAGGTTGAAATTTGGGGTTTTTCATATTTTAGCAAATCTGTCGATTTTGGTTGCTTAAGGGTGTTCAAAATAGTCCACTGATCAAGATTGATCACAGGCTCGAGAGCTAATTCACCCTGGTTAGGGTTTAATTGCTCGTCGGAGCTTCTGGAGAGAAAAGGAAATCGCCGGCGACTGGAGAGGTTTCAAGTTAATTCCATGCTCGGGTAGGATGAGGGAGGTAAGAGGAGCTTACTGAAGTAGCTGTAGTGGAGGGGGAAGCAGTGTAGAGGCTTGGCACCGTAGCTCTTCCTTGCTGCTCACCGGAGAAGAAGAAGACACGGTGAAGGGTGCCGATTTCTGGTGTTCTTCTGTGTGGTGGAGTTGGCTAAGTTCTGTGGGGTATTTATAGGCGATTTTGGGGGGGTGCTGCAACGGCTGGAAATGCACGGGGAAGTGAAGCAGGCTGGAGGTGACAACTCGGCTGAATCCCGGCGAAGTGACGGCCTGCAGCTGGATTAGGGGCTTTAACCTGCTGCTCTGGTGGAGGTGATGGTGAATAGATGTTTGGCTTCGGCATGGACTCCACGTGGCCGGGTTTTCCTGTTTGAAAAGTTGCCGGTGGCGTGCACAATCGGGGAGAATCAGCTGGCCGTGAGGTGAGCCCGAGAAGATCCACAGTGCCAATCATTGATCACACACGTAGCGGCAAGTGATTGGATGAAGTACTGTAGCTGGAGGTCGAAGCAACGACAACAGCTGGTCAAGTGAACAGTAACAGGTCTACGCTACAGTGCTCGTGATCGATTCAACTGGCGCGGTCGAAGACAGTTGCTGCGGTCGGAACCTGGAGCTGTGGTCGATTGAACGGCCTGGTCGTGAACAGGAGGTGTGGTCGAAGTCGAACTGAGTGGTCTAGTAATGAACAGTAGCCCGTGGTCGAACCAGGGGCCTGATTGTGAAGATTTTTGATGGGTTTTGGACTAAATTGTAAATATGGTCTTAAAGAGTGTTAATTTGAGATTTGATTCCACGGCTGAGTATAATATTTCTATTAATACTCATTTAGCTCAAATTTGGAGAATGTTTGACAAGATTTGAGGGATTTCACCTATTTTCGAAAATAGGGTAAAATTACGGTAAAACAGATCTGGATTTTGTCGATCTCAAATTCTGGTGATTGGAGAGAGATTTTGAAGTTGGATAAAAAAGGAGATCTGTATCAAATAGCATTTGGGAGGTGTTCCCTGAAGAAATTCTGGAGTTGGAGTTGGAGTTGATTTGTAGATTTTAGCCTTTTAAGGCTTCCAGGTAAACAGAAAAGGACCTATTCGCAGTAAAATTTGGACTAATCTGCGAAATGTGTTTAGATGAATTAATCTGGTTCCCAACTTTTTGGAGTAAGTTGAGGATATAACAGGAAACATAATCCAAGAGACACTTGAGTCTGGATAGGGTTAAATGAAGATAACTCAGTTATCTGGAAACTGGGGTACTTAAGGTAAATTTGAATTTTCTTGTTTTCAAAAACAGAGAGCGCCTTAGGTACTGAGAGTTAGGGTCCGAATTTGATCTAGCTCCTGAAGACTTTTATCTTCAGAGTAACTGATAGGTTAGATCTGGATAGGTAGATCTTAGTCTGAATCCAAAGGGTGGATTTTGGAGATTTTTACGGTTTGGGAGAGATTAGGGTTCAGCTGATCTGGCTACTACTACAGAGATACATGCATGCAGGGTTTTTATTCAAAACTTTTCACCCCCAAAACTAGTGTGTTACAACAACCGAGAGAGTACAATCGTTTTTTCTATCGGTAAACTCATTTTCGACTGTGGGACCCTCATTTAAGGAATCCCGTGGCAACCGCCCAGGTGGATTGCGCACAGATAGGTTCATCACAAGCTCACAACAAGCAGAAAGCAGGAATTGCATAAAATATAAATAAACAGGTACGAGGTCACAGGGACCAATATTACATTAACATAGCGCCCAGAATGATGCTACTTAGAGTTCCTATGAAAATAACAAGTTTATCCATACAAGAGTCGGTATTGAGATACCGAACACACAAAACAAAGCAGACAGCAACAACGAAGATCTTCCCTTCTGACGGCAACGGTTCGGGTAGGGCTTTCTCCACATCGGACGCAACTCGGCGTGAGACCCTCCTAGAACTCCGAATCAGCTGGCGCATTCCCATCTTCTGCTTCATCCTCATAACCAAACGAATCGGGATCGGCGAATCCCTCTTCTGAATTGTTTGTAAAGGCAAGGGTGAGCATGCTTTGACACAATGCTCAGCAAGTCTTTTACTTAGAAATTCAATTATATAGATGAGGAGTGATGAAGAAAAGGGGTCAAGTCTTATAATCATAAGTAGTGTAGATTTCAATTCTTCGATTTCTTAAATAAGGTTTTTATTTTCAACAGCGGGGTTTTAGAAATCTTATAATAGACTTTAAGAAAACATTGTGGATGGCGATCCTCCATGATCCACCATTTTGAATTAACCATATCATGAAAGCTTTTCCCAAATCTTACCTGTGTTGAACCACATGGATAAATCCGCCGCGAACATACTCCATGACAAGGGAGTATAGAGTATCTGATACTTTTCTTACACTTTGCAAAGTTGTACCTCTTTTGAAAGCCACTTCTTCACTCGAATTTCAAGTCGGGCCAACTCCATGCGACTTTTACGCATGTGACAAGGCCGAGATCACACAACGCTTTTGCAGTCTAGTATTAACAGTATCCCCACCCGGTAAATAGACAGTTAAGTCTCAAGTACCGTTGTGGGTCCAACCCACTGCCTTACTTCCTAGCCTTGGTCTGTGTCCTCGCAAGACATATGACCTCTTGATTACAGCCACGCACGACTTAATCAGGCGTAGGGAGACTTCCTTCTTTCCACCATTTCCTCTCATAATTTTTCTGATCTCACATCACTCATGGACGAACTGCGCCCCACCAGTTTCCACGCGAGAAACCGGACCGACAAACCATGCAGGAACTGTTAATACCAAGAAAGCTACAAAGTTGTGCCTGTCCCATACCAGGCAAGTGGTTGGTATGTTTTTCATGCCGCATAGAGGCACAACACAAGGTTCTTGTCCTTATGAATTAATAGTGAGGAGACATTCACATACCCAATGTGTACACAGCAGCCAACCAATCAAACCATCCTCACTATCAATCCTTAATTTCACATTTTCTTTCATAAAAGGGGTTTCAAATTCATTTCTCACATATTACCCATTTCACACCCAACATGTACATTTAAATAAGAGTAGAGTTTAAGCATAGCATCCTAGGGTGACAAGGTTGCATGATGATTCAATCTCAAAAGGGGGTTTCCACATGAGACTTGGGTCATATCTATTCACATGTTTCTAAACATAGTTCTTATCAAATACTCAACATGCATATATTTTAAAACAGTTAATCTACTTTATATCAAAATACTAGGTGAGACATGATCAAGGGTGGTAACTTGCCTTGCCAAGCTGGGTCTTTGAATGTTCCTTCCAAATCTTCCGCTCCTTGCTCTGGATCCGCACGAAAGCACACACAACACATACAAGACATAAGCATCCAGAAAATAGGCTTTATACAAAACTATATGTAAAATATAAACATGTATGCAAACGAGGGGATTTGGTCAAAGACAGAACAGCGGAGAAAAGGATATTAGGGTTAGGTTCACTGGACAAGACTCGAATGCGACGAAAGTCAAAGGCTTGGCATTCGGTTCACGAACAGACGATGTCTGAAAGGACACAACAATGATTTGGGCTTCTGGATGATCAAAACTGGTGCAAGAGGTGGCATTGTGTGCCAAATGCTGTAAGGGACCTAAATGACAAAGTGCATTTTTCAGAAAGGCCCTAGAATTAACAGAAAATCACAGCAAGGCTCAGGACACAGGAAATCGAATGCCACTGTACAGCAGTGAGCTGGGGCACATGCGTCTGGACGAACCACGCATGCGTTGCTTCGCCAAGCATGTCAGGGAGGTAGGCGGGATCAAAACAAGGTTGCCGGTGAAAGGAATTTGGCTAGTGTGGCTTATTGGCGACGAACGGCGAAGTTGAAACCTTCGGCTGCCTGAGACATGGATGAGCCACGGTGACAGAGAACTGGGGTGGGTTGAACTTGAAATTGATTGAGGGGAAATACTCCTGGGTGGTGCTGATCGTTCTGGAGAAGGGAATTGAACAGAGGTTAAGTGTGTGAGCTCGTCGGCGTTGTCGTCGGACTTGGAGAAGACAGTGAACGACGAACTGGGGCTACACAACAATGCAAGTTAAAAGCTCTGGGCTACACCATCTAGGGGTTACAGGGAAGGTGTAGGTGGCTTCAATTTGGGGAGAGTTGCAGCGAGGCACGCAGGCGACGTGCGACATCCATGGTGGCGCACGAAAATTGGGAAATCACGCGGTGCTGCACCAATTTGAAAACTGGCTGAATAGGCTTGCTAAGAAGTGGCTGAGGATCATTTCATTCTACAGAAAGGGGTGGTGAAAAGGACTAGAGTGGGTTTAATTTCAAAAACAGGGATTTTTTGGTTTTCCGGCGATCACCGGCGATGGAGATCACACCTGAATGAAATTGGTTGCTTGGACATGTTAGATCTAGGTAGATCTTAGTATCTAGGTTTTGATGATTAATGACATTTTGGATAAATCCATGATGATTAAAGTTAATCTGAAGATGTCAGTTTTGATGATCAAATGAAAAATTAGATTTAGCACAAGTGAATTGAATTGATTATCGGTAAACCCTGAATTGGATGTTTCCTCAGTTGCGGGTTTGATATTGATGCATATGTAGAGGGGGAGCTCGGTGGTTGCATCAAGCTTGTGCAAATTGATTGATGAAGATGTTATATGACAAACCCTGAGGTTGATGACTCCAGTTGTGGATTTGATATTCATACACATGTTGAGAGGGAGCTCATCACTTTAGTCATCTAGGTTGATTGATATCTTGACATGAGTAGTATAGATCGTGTGCATATGTGTTTATCATCTATGATCTATATGATTGTATTTTATCTTATACTCATTTGCTACTCGTTGAATATAGTTTGTCATGTCATTTGAAAGAGAAACCGTTGAGCTAACTCCTGTGTGGAGTAGTTTCTCTGGAGGTGATTAATGACGACTTATATATGAGACTAATGTTGTGCATTGAGTGTACGTATTGTAGTCTCAGTTTGATTGCAGGATAAAAGCGAGCAAGGGTGTGAAGAGGATGAAGTCGATATGAGACATCTCGAGCGAGGTCAAGCTTAGCAAGGTCGAGCTTTGCGAGGACAAGTGTCAAGCGGTCGAACTTCATGAGGTCGAACTTCACCTAAGGTAAAAATCCAAGATTAAGGATTGTTTTCTTAGGGTTTTACCGGTCTCGGTGTTTGGAGACAGACCGGGTTGATAGGTTTCTTTTTACTAGTTTGACCATACTATTAAGAGGGGTCGGAAACTAGTAGCTTGAATCTATCTAGTGCGGAAGCTCAGATGCATTCATATCATTTTGCACTAGTGTCTTACATTGCTAGTGAGTCTAAGTGTAGTTCATATGCATTAGATTAAATGTTTTGAAAACTGCACTTAGTCGTGATCGCTAGCTGTTTAAATTGGTTTATTTATCTAGAGCTGGTCGTGGTCGTATTTGCATATTCTGATCGTACCAGTGTTGATACGTGGTCGTGGTCGTGTCGCTTGTTTGCCGGCTTTCTGTTTAGGGTTTGGGCGTGGTCGTAGGAGTACGGACTGGTCGTACTAGTCTTCGACTCGCTTGCGTACGCTCGACCAAACCCTATCGACCACTTGTTTTTGATCGGATGTCAAGACCTGTGTGGTCGTGGTCATTGCTAAGTGACACAAATCACATCCGCGAGAAAACGGCAAATCCGTATGTGCAAATACTCTAAAATTGCATTTGAGATGGTTTTTGGATTGGACATTTTGACAGCAGGAAAGTTTCTGAGTTTTCTAGAAGTTTCAAGACCTTTCTAGGTCTTGCTCCTATTGACAAAATTGTAGAGCTCTGAGCTATATTTCTAACAAGCCAAAAATCACCTCAATCAGATATCTGAATCGAAAGTTATACTTGTTTCACTGTCAGTGTGCAGTGGCCGGACAAATGCATCCATCCGGAGCTATTTATAAGAAGTGGCCGGACTTTGTCCGAAATGACCGAACATTGTCCGGCCTGTACAAATTTTTTGAGCTGAGAGTTAACAGAGACATATCCATTTGTCCGGACTTTTTGTACGGACAAATAGTATCCGTCCGGCCTTCACAAATTTCGCCCAACGGTCACTGACACGTTTGCAACGGCTGAAATTTTTGTACTGGCCGGACAGTGTCTGAAGTGACAGGACAATGTCTGGCCTGTACAACTTTTGGCCCGGTTTCTTGCGAACGGCTAGTTTTTCGTTGAGGCTATAAATACTTCGTGTTTGGCTTCATTTTTGGGTGTTCAAAGACTTCATTCTTCAGCTGAAAACCTAGCCAATTGAATTGCATATGTGTTATAGCATTTAGAGGCTAGAATTGAGCCCAAACCTTGAGTAGATTTGAGAGAGAGCTTGAGGGAGATTGTGTGAGTGTTTAGTGCACTTCATCTCCATTAGATTGCTAGTGCTAGAGTGTCGAGCATATCATTTGCATCATTGAGCTTCTAGCACGTGGTTGATTCAAGTGAAAGCGCATCCGGCTTGTTACTCTTGGCGATCGCCTTCGCCTAGACGGTGCCGGAGGAGAGCCGAGATCTCTCCAATTGAAGTTTGTCGGAGAGGCCGGCAAAAGATTGTGAAAGGTGTGGTGCTCGCCTATCCGGTGTGGAGAAGGAGCAACCCTAGTGAGATATCCTTCGTGGATATAGAAGCGAGGCTCCGAGCGAGCGCTTCAACGAAGTGTAGGGGAGACCGGGCGAGTCTCCGAGACCTCGGTAAAAATATTGTGTCAATTGCGTAATTCTTATTTGTTTTATATTCATCTTGACACAATTGCTTATATCACTATTGTTGCATGTATTGTTAAATATTTCATATGGTTGAATGCAACTAGTTGATTGAATTGTTTTAAGCCTCATTGTATAATTTAGGTCTCTCAATTATTCTTTAAAATTGCTTAATTGAAAAGAAATTTTAAAAGCCTGCTAATAACCCCCCCTCTAGTCGGCATCCTTGATCCTACAGGACACGGAAAGATGGGTGTGGGGAGATTACTGGTGAGCTTAGATTGGAGAGAGGGGATACGGTTTGCTCTGGCGACGGTGGCCTCAAAATCGGCTCGCCAGGGAAGAAGAAGAAACAGCGAGAAAACTGAAATTTGGCTAAGTCCTGGAGTTGTGGTTTCTTCACAGTGCTGGAGGGTTTAAATTGGCACAGGGACGGAGCCAACGAGGGAAAACAGTGAGGGAATTTGCGCCGGGGACGAGACCGGCCAGGCGCAGGCGCAACAGAGGCGAACGGCGATGTGATGGCGCGAACGGCGATGTGATGGCGTGCAGGCGGTGTAGCAGCTTTGCTAGCTTTGTCGGGTGCATTGGGACTGTGCTTGGGACGGCGCAGATGCGGAGGCAACAGCGCAGCTCCGGCGATGACACGTAACTGCATGCAAGTGCCACGGCCACAGGCGTGTGCGCGCGAAGACTGTGCTGGAGTGCGGGGGTTTATCCGCTGGTTTCAATGGGGCTCTGGTTGCTGACAAGTGCACGCGGGGTGGCTTAGTTGATCACTAGCACATGCGACAAGAGGCGATGGCCGACGGTGAGCAAACGCGGCGAGAAGGCACGGCGCGGCTCCGGTCGAACGGTGAAACAACACTGGTTGAAGCAACGACCAGCCCTGGTCGAAAATGGGCTGAAAAGGCTAGAAGGGCCGATTTGCAATTACAGAATTTGATTCCAGGGACTAATCTGTGAATTTGGTGAATGGCTTAGATGAAAAGGGTTTTGACTTTGCCAAATTAATCCACAAAGTCCAAGAGATTGATTAGCAGCTAGGGATGATAGAATTTGGAGATTTAGGCAAGTTTTGGGATGAATTACAAACAGGGTAATCTGGGTAATTGGAACTTTGAAATTTTGATAAGGCTGAAACTAGGGTTTCGAGCGAGATTTGGGAATTCCTCCAGAAGGGAAAAATGTTTAGAAAAGTGAAGGGGAGATGTTCACTGAATCAAATTAGAATTTGGAGATGGTCTGTGACTTTTAGACCTTTTGGGCTTCTCAGAAATCTGAAAGGAGTGATTTGTGAAACTTTTGGACTGATCTGTGAAAATGACCTGAATGAAGGAGTTTGGCTGCCAACTTTTCAGGGTAACACTCTGGCATAACCAAGATCTCATCCTGAAATGTAGACAGACAAGGCAAGCTAGGGTTGGGAAAAATAGGGGTGTTACACCAACCGAGAGAGTACTATGGTTTTTCTATCGGTATACTCTAAATTAACCGTTAGAAGAGTGTTACTTTCCTGCCGGTAAACTAATTAACAACCGAGAGACTACAATATTTTTTCTATCGGTAAACTCTTTCGCAAACGTCAGACTACAACGGGTTTTCTACCAGTGTTCGCCTACGATGCCGTTAGAATAGTGAAGTTCTTCTATCGGTTATTTACCGATAGGAAATGACCTGTCTTGTTCTATCGTGTTTATCTCTAACGGTATAAAAATCAATAGTAGAAGGGTGTTTTTTACCGATAGAAGAAAGCTTTTCTGTACTAGTGTTTATTATTTTGAGAGGGAAATTTTCGAAGAATAATATTTTCTGCAGATTTATTGGTTTTTCACCAAATATAAAATCTATTATTATATATTATGCTCCACCGAGAAACATCCCCCGATCCGGCGGCCTCCTCCACTCCACTGAGAAACCCCAGATCCAGCCTCCTCCAGTCCACTGAGAAACCTGCCCTGATCGGGCCTCCTCTACTTCACCGGGAAACCCCCGATCCAGTCTCCTCTACTCCACCGAGAAACCTCCCCTGATCTAGCCTCCTCCACTCCACTGAGAAACCTCCCCCAATATTCCTCTCCATCTCCAGCTCTCCACCTAGAAACCTCCCCCAATCCTCTCCAGCTCTCCGGCTCTCCCCTACCGATAGCCAACACTCCCACCTCTAGTCTCCACCGATCCCCCACTGCACCCCGACGCCGATCTGGTCTCCCCCCATGCGTGAGGTGTCTCGCGGTGTGGCCCTCGAAACGCTAGCGCCAAGGTGTGTGGTCAACGGTAGAGGTGGAGCGACAGCGGTGAAGCAGGTGCGCAACAGTGGGGTGAGGCACGGGGCACCATCCTTGGACCAATCCGAGGTAAGCAGAACTATTCCAACATTTCTGGTTGCAGTGTTCTTTTCCTGGCTTTGCAATGTTGCATCCTGATGAACTCCAGATGCATGTTCTATCATTGCTGAGGACTGCCGAAATCTTCAGAAATAGACTGCGTAAATCTTGGAACACTTGCAACTATCAAGTATATCAAATGATATGATAGGAAATTATCCATTGTACTTAGACTAAGAACATATTAAAGATCTAGCTTTTTGTGCCTTGTGTGCAAGAGTTCAAGTTTATTCTCTTGTGATTGATTCAGACACCAACCAAGAAAATGCTGGAACACTCAATTAGAAACTCCATTTCAGAACAAATACTTCATTATAACTAGATCTTGATCAAGATAACTAGAACTGAAATGTTCGAAGGCGCAGTTTTTAAGAAACAATTGAAATGTTTGAATGCACAATTTAAATATTTTTAAGAAATTTACAAGCACACATTTCACCAGTGGTGAAATGCTAATTACAGACTAGCTCAATTTACATGAATAGGGTGTTTCAAAAGACCAACTCAATTTGGTTCTACAGAAAGATCATTGCACCCATCCCACCAAACATTTTCAACAAACACTTTGTGCATTTATAGCAATTTCGACACAAACTTCCTGAACCAAATATCAGAAATTCAGAATTGTTCCTTCTAAATCAATCCAACAAAGCATGCAATGATGTAGCCAACTGTTCACAATAGTACAATGCTACCAAACTGCGACAATAATGTCAACCTGGCATCATCACCTTCGTCAGTCATCACAGCTAGAATGTGAACTTAAAAGAGAAAGAAAGCCAGAACAATTTACACTGTAAATTAGAACATGTACATAAGTGTTCTGAACATCAGTGGAAAGATGTTTCAGTGACAAGATACTTTTCTCCATCTGATAGTACACTCCTTGTATGGGATCATTGAGTTTCTGTGCTCAATTTGAACTGATGATGCAATCCTCATCCTAACATAAACTGCAGAACAATGTACATGTATCTGATCAGAAAGTTTTAACACAACAAACTAGATCGATAACATCACGGCGGATCATGTAACATCTCATGAAGAGATTCTAGTTGTTAAAGCATACACCGCACATAATCAATCAAGTCCCATTGCAGATAGCATGCTAAATCAACAATGTTATCATGTTTTGTTTGGGAAAAAAATAATAGAGAGATCTCAGCACTAGCTGCAATTGCATGGCTCGGAAAAAATGATGCGCAAACTTTTAATTGCAAGAGTAAGCTGTTAGCATTTACACAAGCTAGATATGAACAAGCAAGGAAAACATAAATGTTAATTTACAAGATTATGTATGAGAGACGATATTCAGGACTACATCCACTATATATGCTGCACAAATTCTACGGAAAATAACAATTAATTACCTTGAGTGCTACATGTATCATGAACTAATAACATTCAAAATTATAATGAGAACTATCATTTGCTATAGTAATTTTGACATTAAAATTAGTATATCAGTTTGCTATTAATGCCACAACAGGTCAAATACATCATTGGTTATAGAAACATTTACATCATAAAAGGGATGTTTTTAATAAATCTGGAAAAGGACAAACAATAGCAGTAAGGATAAATTTCATTACACATGGCAAAAACTTGTATTGCTACTTTGACATTTAGTTGTATTGCTGCCACAAAAATCCTAAAATAAGTTTATCTAAAAATTAACTTAGTAAGTATGGGCGTTGCAAATAAGTATATTGGACAACCATGTGAAATTTTGGAAATACTTGTAGAGCTTATTTTCTCAACAATAGGTGATTATTTTCAAGCTTAATGGCATCATGCTAACCAACTAATTAACAAAGCATCATCACTAACAAAAAAACCAAATATTTTGACAAATGAAGTCAGATTTTTGAATCAGTATTCAGACCACATCTATAGTAGTCACTAATGTTTTGAGTGAAAAAAAATGGATTAGCATACTACAAATACAAGTGAATATTCTGGCCGTCCAGATCACAGGAAACCTAGGAACACATGTAGGTTCACAGATTACCATAAACTGCAAACTATAGTAGGAAACATATCAGAAACAAACTGATGTACCTTTTGAGGCCTTTTGACTAACAAATGCCATTTGAACACAAATGTTTATCATAAACTCCGCATCACGAATCTCTAATGGCAAACCAGATTAGCCTCTCAACTCTTTTTTTGGGGGGAAGATAAGAGAAGTATAGAACTCTTGGAAAACTTGACCCAAGTGGCACTTCTCCAAAACCAAAAGAAAGAAAGCACTAACACTAGTCCAATCACAAGTTGCAGGTCGAGTTCCAAAGCAAACAGGGAGAGTGAAAGACACCTTACTGTTTGCAAAAATGGTAAAGTGCTTTCTTTCTAAAGGAGAAAAATGCTAATTTGATTAATATCAGGAGATCGAATAAAGAATTCATTCACTCATTGAGTGATAAATGACTACAAGCAAAGGGGATAGACGGTTTAAATGAAAGAAGATCCAATCCAATATTTCAAAGTTGTATCTAGAATCACTGGAAAAGTACAAATAGCACAAAGAGAATTTCATCATTATGAGGCAATCAAAAACCCTTGTAGACCCAACTAATTATTAGTTCCCAACCGGGGGTCGAGTGAAATCCAATCCAAAAATCAATAACTAAAAGAATGAAAAAAAGCATCTTTTTAGAAGAGTTTCACTAAACTTCAACTTTTCTAAAAGAAAAATTACTATGTTGTACCCAATTTTTAAGTTGTATCTGTCGACGATTCGGACTCGGGGTCCTCAGCCGAACTTATGCAAAATTTGTAATTGTGAGACCTTTCAAGATGACCCTCCGGGAAGGTATGTAGAACAATGGTGAACAGGAGCACAGAGAGATTTATACAGGTTCGGGCCCTCGATGGTGGGAGTAAAAGCCCTACGTCCTGTTAGGATTTCACTATATGTGATAAAGCTTTACAAACTAGCGGGGAGAAACCTTCACAGGCGAAGGTTTTCCCTATATGAGTGCACAAAAAGAAGCTATAGGAGAATTGTAAGTATTGTCTAATCTAAGCCGTAGACTTGGCTGTTTGAGTGGTCGAGATATCTTGTATCTCACTTATATCAGGGTCTTGTTCTTCCAAATGTCTTGGATCCCCCCCGTTTGATGTACTTTGCCACCTTTTTATACTGGTCGAAAGGGTGCCATATGAAGAAAACTGCATCAAACGGTTGGATGGCGGTTCCTGGAGAACCGCTATTAACTTCCACGGAGGTTATTAACACGTGTTAATCATGAATAACCGCATATATTAACCTCTAACGGTTAATCTTCAACGTGGAGGAATACTCGGGATGCTTGGAATATCCTGATATAAGGATAACCGGATAGACTCCAAGCACTCTGGTCGAGAATGTTCGGACCGCGGAATGTAGACTGACCGCGCAACATCCCGGATATCCAGTCCGCGTATAGCATACGAACTTCTGACCGCACGAGGCTGTCGGCCTGATCGCACGAAACCCGCGACCTGATCGCGTAAAGTTTGCGACCTCATGGTGATGCCCCTCAGAATAGCTTGAGTTCGCATCGCCAGATACATGTCTGGTGGAACCTGTCTTGAACCAAAAGTTTATTAGAAGTGACCCGGGTGTCAATCCTCGTCAGCTAGCCCCCAAATTCGAAGAAAACGAAGAGACGTGTTTATTTCGAATTTTTAACCCGACTCTTCAATTTTTCCACTTAGTGGCGCACTAAGTGAAAACGGTTGGTTTCCCAAGACGGTTCTGACATTATGTGACGGGCAATGATAGCGCCGTAGAACTATTTTTATCTCGAGGTAAAATTGTAAATGCTTTGACGAAACCCGAGGCGTCTGGAATGCAAACCGTCATCCGGGCGGCTATAAATACCAGGCTCCTGGATTTGTAAAACTCCACAATTTCCCTCCACGCTTAAGTCCTTTTCTTGTTATTCTGCCTTCTTCCTTTTCACATATTCCTCTTAATGGCAGATCACGATATCCTCGAGATTGAAAGTGATGAAGAGGAAGTTGTCAAACAAGGACTTCAAACGATTGAAGTCCTGTCTCCCTTAAGGAAGAAACCCAAGGTTGACGAAGGATCTTCCAGTGGAACAAAGGTGAAGAATGTAGCAAGTTTCTTTCTTCCTTCAGTTCCTTTGACCCTCCCCGTTCATGCCTCTCGGCAAGTTAGGCTTCTGTCCTTAGAGAAAGATCCCATCACATTCAATTCTCCCATCCTTTTGGGTCATCAACATCCTGGTCGGCAAGCGGTGACTATCCCTCGATCAGATGATTGCCATATTGGGTTGGTGAAGCAATCTTCTGATGGGAAGGTTGCTCTTCCACCATCTGATGATCTTCCTCCCAAGATAGTTGTATTAACGGGTTATGCACCGGGACAGGTAACAATTCTTCTCCCCTTTTGCTGATAATTATAGTTAGTGTGACTAACTTTTGCAAAATGCAGGAGGTTGGAGGCTCCAGCGAGCAGCCTTCTGCTGCTCCATCTCTTCCTTCCGGACAGACTCTTCTGGAAGAGAAGAATGCCTTGGAGAAGAAGACCGAGGAGATGGCCTCGAAGATTCTGCGTCTAGCAGAATGTCTTGATTGATCCCGAGAAGAGGCTCACCATTTCCGTCGAGAGAGGGATTTCACTCAGCAACAGCGAGAACTTTCTGACTTGATTAGGGACAATAGTGCGTCTGTTGTTAGGGACGATGTAGATAGACTTAGGGTAGTTGCTAGTTCCCTGGGGGTTGCCAGTGTAAATCGTACTGACAACAACATGTTCCTTGGGGAACTTTGTAAACTTCTTTTGGAGCAAGTCGACGTTTTGATCGACTGTATCCCTTTTGTATGTAAAGAATGTAAGAAATAAAAGTTTCTTATTTCTCATGAATATTCTTCACATCTTCTGTGCGAAAATATAGCCATAAACTTTATGTTCGCGACCATTCATACACAGGAAACTTTAGTTCTGCGATCAGAATCGCGTTTAAGAAAAAAGCACCGCGACCTGCCCTGATTTCCGTGATCAGTTTCAGAGCCGCGGTCAAAACTAAAGTGCGACCAGAGTTGGAACTCGGTCAGGCTGTCACTCCGATTAGAATCGAAGTTTTAGTCTAAAACACGATTTCGATAAAACCATAACCCAATTAGAAACATTCCAGTACGTCAAAAATTGAGTTGCATGATTTTTTCGAAAAAAATGTTCAAAGAATAAAAAGGAAAAACGTCTTCTGAAAAGTACTGAAAATTTCTCAGTCCTTTTGCACTTTCAATTTCCAAAACAAAGAAATCTTTTTGTTTCAGATCCGACGTCTGAATACTTTATCGGGTCCATCAGAGACAGTATCCATTATGGAAAATGAATAAAGCATTCAATGGAACGTTTGAAATGAGCCGTTTACTCATTAATGCGCCGCCTTGGGTCTATAAAAAGAGCAGATGTCTTTTCAAAGAAGCCACACAGCCAAAACCCTCATTATTCCCGCCGCACAAAACCCTCATTTTCTTCAGCCTTTGTCTTCCCAAAATCACCAGCTTTCCCTTTGATTCTCCACCAAAGATGGCGTCCTGGAGCCGATCCATCCACTATTCCGAGGAGAGCCTAGTGGCGTTAGAGAAGGAGGAGATCCTTCCTCCGTGGTTGCTCATTAACTGGCGGCCTGCGGAGAAGGACCATGAAACCCCAACTGTCCAAGAGGGCGAGTTGGTGGTTTTTGAGGAGTACCTGCACTGCGGGTTCTGATTCCCTGAGAGTCGGTTCCTCAAGGATGTCCTTGAGCACTATGGGTGGGAACTGATTAACCTCCACCCTAACGCGATGCTGATCCTTGCGGTATTCCAGCATCTTTGTAAAGCGTTTGTCGGAATATATCCCAGTGTGGATCTTTTCCGGCGATTCTACTTTTCGGCGTGGTCGAAGAGCACCAACGCCGCCGGATGCATCTACTTCCGGCTGAGGGACAAAAAGGAGTATCCCTCCCCACCCCTGCGAGATTCTATGCACGGGTGGCACCAAAGGTGGTTTTACTGCTCTCCACCATCCGAAAGCTGTCTATGGTTTGAAAACTCGCGACCGGAGAAGTCCAGCGAGTTAGATGTTCCCCCGGCGATGAACTCGGAGCTTTCGAAGCATGCCGAGGTGATTCTTCACTTGGTCAATCAAGGATTGACGGCTCAAGACATTATTCGAGACTTCGTGAAGAACCGGGTGAGTCCTTTGCGTGAAAGGGCTCATCCGGCATGGGAGATTTGGTCCATGGCGGATAGCACCCTGGACTACAGTAAAGGTATTTATTTCTTTAGCGCTGAGCTTTCCCATTCGTGAATTGTGCAAATTCTGACTCGAATTTGGGAACAGTCCTGCCTTCATCCGAAATTGAAAGGCGGACCAACTCCCTCCTTAGGGCCTACAACGCCGATGTAGAGGGCCCTAAGGGATCACCTCGTCCACAGAGTCTGATTCACACCGGCGACGACCTTAAACAGGAGCGCCGAAAGGTACATTCTCTATCTGGCCTCCATTTTTTAGATCTTATGTATGTCCAGCGTTAAACATTTCCATCGAAAATGTGAATCAGCTCCTAGGAAGGTTTGCCGAGACGACTTTCCCAAGTGAGAACGTTGGCTCTCTTGGGAAGCCAATGGTAAAGAACGTGAAGAAGGTGTCCCAAAGACCCAGGACAAAAAGTCCTGCCTCCAAGAAGGCCAGGCCAAATCCCGGGGAGGGGTCTTCACAGAGCGTTCCTCCTACCGCAAGAAAGACGGCGGTAAGATATCGCATCCCTTCTGTTTTACCAAGCACAGATTGGGATCACTTCTTCGTCGTACAGGGAGAGGGGAGCGAGGAGGAAGAGGATGATGTTCCTCTGGTCCTTCGGAGGAGGAAGATCACGGATCTTCCATCCGGCGATGCCCCAAGCTGTCCCGCAGAGGCCATTGTTACAGAAGAGGTGGTTGTGGCAGATCCTGCCACCTCGGAAAATCTTGGGGTCGCGGATGACCTCCAAGTTCCTGAAGCCCCCGAGGCTTCAGGGCCAATTGTCTCTGCTTCCCTGGTCGAAAGGACGACCTCGGTAAGGATTCCTTACAGTCATACTTTCTTCAATTCCTTCTGTATATTTTGACGAGTCAATGTTTATACAGGGAGGAGAGCTTCTCCCTGCGACTACCGCGAGTCCTAGGGAGGAAAATCCTCCTCCTCCGCTGACAGAGGGGGAGGTGGTTGAGCAAAGGCCGGTTACGGCGGCTCCAGCGACCTAGGAGTTGTCAAGGCCTTCGGATGTAGCCCCACCAGCCAGTACGGTAGCCCAGGTAAAGACCTTGCTTTTTGTCTCTATCTTTTTCTTAGAAATATGCTCATAGCTGAACACATCCAGGAGGGAGCTACCTTGTTTGCCATGAGGAAGGCAAGAACCAATGATAGTTCTCCTCCCCAAGGGGAACCTTCCCAGAAATCCCAAGAGCGAATGGGATTTCAAATAAGGTGAGAACCTTAAACTGGCAATAATCTTAAACAACAACTGCTCAAATTGTCTTTCTTGTCAGGCAAAGAAAGACGGCGCCCAACTCTTCAACCGCCCCCGGAGGGGTTGAAACCGCAGCTGGTACAGGAGTTTCCAACGAAGAATGCTCCACCCCTGTGGTCCAGGCAGTCGTCCAGACCGCATGGGAAGGAATAAATGCAGGGACCCAGTCACAACCGATGATTACTGGGAGTAGCGCCCAGCCGGTACTCCCACCAATTGTCCCTGTAGTAAGCGCATCCGGGGCTCTAGCGAGGATCCCCGCTGGATTGGATGACGCTGTCTTACAAAAGTTTATGAAGGTATAATAAACCTCCATTCTCGTGCCTGAATTGTACTTAGGACACCTTTGATCCTCTTCCTTGGCCTCACAGGGATTATCCTGGCTAATAAGCCATTCGCATGTTGTGATGGCCAGTACAGAAGCCGTTCAGAAAGAACGTGACAGCTTGTGCAGGTGAGGATCATTACCCTTTGGTTAGTATGGGTGCATTTTGGTTGTGACTGCTTTGATTTCGCTGCAGGGAGGTTACATTTTTGAAGAAAGAGGTGGCCAATTTAAGGCTTAGTTCAGTCTCAATGTTTAAGAAACAAGAGACTGAAATCAACAAACTTCGATCAGAAAATGCTGGTAAGCCGATTCCTGATTAAGAAGACTTGAATCCATAATATGCAAATAATCTCCTCTCTCTGTACAGCGCAAGTAGGTCAAATTACACAGCTTAGTCGGGACAAGGGGATTCTTGAATCCACGATTCGCCACACCGATCGGGCGATCAAAGAGCTGAGCCACCTGATCTTCGAAAAACTGAAGGCCGTGGCTGATCTTTTGAAGACCGATGTGGTAGAACCGAAGAAAGACAACCTCAGCGTAAGTGACTGGACATCGCTGCTCACTGTCCAGGCAGATTCATTGCTTGAGTATCTCCCTGGAGATACACGGCGACGCGAAGAAGTGATCAGAACTAGGGTTCGATCAGCCGCAGTAGCCGTACTCAGCCGGGTTCGACTTCACCATGGCCCAGATGCAGATCTAAGCGCATTGGTGGGTCCGGTTGAGGTCGAGAGTGAAGAGCTGCTCGATGCAGTCATGGAGGAGGTCAGGCCCCTAGTAGATAGGCTCCTGACTGAGCTGGGGATCGAATGATCCTTATTTTTGTATCTAGACAATTGTGTATAATGCAATGTATGTAGAAAATCATTTTTGACAGGAAATATATATTTTGCATTTTTAATATTATGAGTTCCATACTATAAGAACATCCCCCCTAGCCCCCGCCTCTGCTTATGAATACTGAAGCCTTAGTGTTATAAGCAGAGGAGAAAACATAAGCGTAACGACCAGGGGTGTGCGTTTTAAACCAACGATCAGGATCAATGTAACGTCTAATCTTATTGCGAACTGGTAGCCACTCAGATGACCAAGGACTTGCCAGATAGCCCCACATGCGCTGAGAAACGGCTTATTTAGGAGTGACTTATCTGGAAGTGGTCATGAGGTCGACCAGCGAATCCGATTAGATTGTTGTAATGATCTGACCGCCGGCGGTCAGCCCCCAGGTCGAATGCATATGATACGGGCCTAAGGAGAAAAACTCATTGTGTGAAAGCAACACATATTTTATTTTGTCAAAAGATGCTAATTGAACAGGGAAAAAGTGATTGGAATACTTACACGTAAAACTTGCGAAGTTGATCGATGTTCCAAGTATTGGACAAAATCCGACCATCCTCCATAGCTAACCGCGCCAATCCTGTCCGCGGCACTGAGACAACAGTATAAGGACCTTCCCATTTTGGGGAGAATTTGTTGCGATTAGACTGGTCTTGAATTTTTCGTAAAACCAAGTCGCCCACGTTGAGATCACGTGGTCACACCTTTTTACTGTGATACCTGCGTAAAGCTTGCAAGTATGCCGCGGATTTAACCAGGGTGCGATCACGTCGTTCTTCTAAGAGGATGAGATCTTGTGCCCGTTGTTCGGACTGATTAATCTGTTCGAACTGATCTGTCCGAACAGAACCAATACTCACTTCCATAGGCAATACCGCCTCGGCCCCATAGACCAAATGGAAGGGCGTCTCACCGGTGGCGCGACTAGAAGTAGTTCGTAATGCCTATAGAACGGTATAGAGCTCATCTGCCCAAGCCCCCGAGCGGGTCTTAAGGCGATCAAAAACACGCTTTTTAATGCCTTGCAGTATTTGCCCATTGGCCCGTTCTACGGCACCATTGCTTTATGGATGGGCCACAGAAGCAAAGCACACCTTGGTCCCAACCTGATCGCAGTAGTCCAGGAAAAGACCGCTGGCGAACTGAGAGCCATTGTCTGTGATGAGACGGTTTGGAACACCAAATCGTGCCACAATGTTCTTATGGAAGAACTTTTGTGCGGCTGATGCGGTAATATTTCGTACTGGTTCGGCCTCAATCCACTTTGTAAATGTGTCAATGGCTACGAACAGAAACTTTTACCCATTGACCGCTTGTGGCATAGGACCGACGATATCCATCCCCCAGACCGCGAATGACCATACGAGAGGAATGGTTTGCAACGCATAGGAAGGTTGATGAACTTGCCTTGCGTGGAACTGACACTGGGGACACGTCTTGACCATATACTTGGCGTCATCAAGTGCTGAAGGCCAGTAGAATCCTTGTCGAAAAGCCTTTCCGACCAGTGTCCGATATGACGAGTGCGCACCGCATACACCGTCATGTATTTCTCTCAAGAGGGACTTTCCCTCCTCCTGAGATATACAACGCATGAATACTCCTTGAGTACCCTTTATGTACAAAATCCCATCTATGAGTTTGTACAGACGCGCTTTTTGAATTAACTGATCACTTTCGGTTTCGTCCTCGGGTAGGGCCCCATGTTCAAGATAGACCCTCAATGGAAGAGTCCAATCTTGTTCCTGACCGAGATTGGTAACGAAGGCTATTACCGGATCATCCTCGACCGAAGTCATGATCGAAGGATGGCCCAAGTGTTCAATGAACACTCCTGCCGGAGCGGATGAGCGTGAGGATCCAATTTTGGATAATTGGTCTACGAGAATGTTGTCCTTTCGCGGGATGTATTGGACTTCGAAATGACTGAAGTGTTTTTCCAATCTCCTCACTTCCCCCAGGTAATGAGCCATTGTCTCATCGGAGGTGCTGTACTCCTTGTTTACCTGGTTTACGACCAGCTGTGAGTCTCCCCTCACCACTAATCGACGGACTCCGAGGGATTTTGCTGCCTGGAGCCCTGCAAGAAGACCTTCATACTCTGCTGCATTGTTGGTTGCAACAAAGTGTAGTTGAATGACATACTTAAACTGTTCGCCCTGGGGCGTAACTAAGACCACTCCAGCCCCCGAGTGTTGAAAACTACGAGAGCCGTCAAAGTACATTGTCCAATAATCGGGGCACTCCAGTTCCTCTGCCAACTGCACGGGTGGCTCAGGGTTGGTCCATTCGACCACAAAGTCGGCCAAAACCTGAGACTTAACCGCCGTGCGGGGGGTGAAATGGATCTCGAAGGCACCGAATTCGACCGCCCATTTGGCGATTCGACCAGATTTCTCCGGGTTTCGGACAATATCCCCCAAAGGAAAAGAGGAGGGTACTGTGATCTTGTGCGCTTGAAAGTAATGTCGTAGCTTACGGGAAGCCATCAGTAGCGTGTAAAGTATCTTCTGGACCTCAGGGTAGCGCTCCTTAGGACCATGAAGTACTTCGCTCACGTAGTAGACGGGTCTATGTATTCCTTCCCTATCCACGATTAGAACGGCGCTGACCGCGTGTGGTGTGGCCGCCAGGTAAAGAAGCAACGGTTCTCCTTTGTCGGGAGACACCAATACTGGCGGACTGGATAGATATGTTTTTACCTCCTAGAATGCTTTTTCGGCCTCATCCGACCATGTAAAGTTATGATGCTTCCGCAAGGCTTTGAAGAAAGGCAATCCCCTTTCGCCTAATCGCGATATGAATCGACTTAAAGCCGCCATGCGACCAGCCAGGCGTTGAACATGCTTCATGGTCGAGGGCGACCTCATTTGTTCAATAGCCCTGATTTTCTCGGGATTAACTTCAATGCCCCTGGAACACACAAGGAAAACAAGGAGTTTTCCTGAAGAAACCCCGAAAGAGCATTTCTCCGGGTTTAATTTTATTCCAAAGCGATTCAAATTACAGAAGGTTTGAGCGAGATCGTCCAAATGAGACAATCTCTTGGTACTTTTTACAATCAAATTGTCTACATATGCTTCGAGATTACGCCCTATCTGGGAAAGAAAGGTCTTTTGCATCAAGCGCTGGTACGTGGAACCTGCGTTCTTGAGACCGAACGGCATTCTGACGTAGCAGTATGTGCCGAACGGGGTGATGAAGGCAGTCTTCTCTTCATCGTCTTCTGCCATGCAAATTTGCTGATATCTGGAGTAAGCGTCCAGAAAACTCATCAGTTCGCAACCCGCGGTCGAGTCGACCAGCTGGTCGATGCGGGGAAGGGGAAAGTCATCCTTCGGACAGGCAGCGTTGAGGCTAGTGTAATCGACACACATGCGCCACTTGCCATTTGACTTGCGGACCATGACCGGATTGGCGAGCCATTCCGGGTGATCCACTTCGCGGATAAACCCGGCTTGTAAGAGTTTGTCCAACTCTTCTCGGATGGCTTCCTGTCGGTCAGTGGCAAAACGCCTGAGCTTTTGCTTTATTGGTCGTTGTCCAGGTCGAATTGCTAACCTGTGCTCAATTACTTCCCTTGGGACACCGGGCATGTCGGACGGTTTCCACGCAAACACGTCTGCGTTAGCCCGGAGGAAAGCAACGAGGTCGAGTTCCTATTTGTCGTCCAGGGCTGATCCAACCCGAATTGTCTTGGATGGGTCATCTGGGTATTAAGGAACTTGTTTGAGTTTTTCATCTGGTCGAGGAGCAGCCTTGATCGCATCGGCGGCGACAGTGGCGACCTGAGCGTCCCGGAGGGGAAGCTGATCGACCATCTCCAAAGATAGCCGGTCGCATGTGAGTGCCACGTTGCGACTGCCTCGGACCGAGATGACACCTTTGGGGCCAGGCAATTTCCCGCACTGATAAGCATAGTGCGTTGCCATCATGAACTTAGCAAGAGTCGGCCTGCCAAAGATTGCATTATAAGCTGAATCACAATCGATTACATCGAAAGTAACCAATTCTGTCCGGAAGTTGTCTGGTTCTCCCAGAGTGACCGGGAGGACGACATGTCCCAATGGCATCATGGTGGGGCCTGGGATTATCCCATAAAACGGATGGATTATGGGCTTGATCTTCGAACGAGGAATTTGCATCTCGTCGAGTGCCTTGACCAATAAAAGATCAAGGGAACTTCCCCCGTCAATCAGGACCCTTTCGACTCTCGCGCTACTGATGATTGGGGTGATGACCAGAGGTAGCCTCAATGGTCGGGTTAGCCCCACAGGACAATCAGCGCGATCAAACGTCAAAGGCATATCCGACCAACGGGGGTATTGAGGTTCACCAAGGGTCCGTTTGGTTAACCTCTCGGCAGAAGGTTTTAAACTGCCTTTTGGAAACGAAAGAGGAAGAACCTCCGAAAATGACATTAACATGATTTTGAGGTACCTGGTAAGCCATTTCTTCGTCTCCGTCGACGTCTCTAATCCCGCACGCCTGCTCTTTAGGCGGTAAGGTTGGCATTGGCCCAGCTCCTTGGTAGAAATCGTCCAGTTGTTTCAACCAACTCCTGTAGTTTTTGAGGTCGTGGCCTGCGGAGTTGTGGAGTGGACACCACTTTTTGCCCTCCTGCGGATTAGTTGATTTTTCTAGCTGGTCGGAATCCCGACCACCAGAGGCAGTTTTACTTTTAAATGAAGATTTATTACCTTTGGTCGAAGGTGGCTTCTCTGCGACTGCGACCTCGCGGTACTGTCCAGAGCGGTTCCTCTTCGACTTCTTTGACTTCCCACCCGGTGAAGACTCCGGCTTTTTGCTTGAATCTTCTTTCCTGGCGTCCTTGAAGCCTGGTTGGGGTGGTAAGTCCCCCTTATCGACCATTCGACCTGGATAAGCAAGTCTTCAGTGAATCTCCGGTATCTAACGGCATGCTTAAATGCCCTGACTACGGAGCCATCAGATATGTTCGGGATGGTATTCCTTACCCCGACAAACCTCTTGACAAACTGCCAAAGTTTTTCGGTCGAAGTTTGCCGCAGCCTTTGCAGGTCATCCTCCTTACCCGGCTTTTGGTAACAATTTTGGAAATTGCTGAGGATGGCATCGCATAGCATTTCCCAATTGTAGATGGAACCCTCAGGCTGATTAAACAACCAGGCTCTAGCCGGTCCTGCGAGGACTGTAGGTAGGCAGTTGGCCATGACCTTGTCATCGCCTCCCACTGCTTGGATGGCTGTAATATAGATCTGAAGGAACTCGGATGGGTTCTGCGTTCCATCAAACCTCTCAATGGCCCCTGGTCGAAACTTATCGGGCCAAACGACTGCTCGTAGGCCAGGCGAAAAAGCTTTGCAACCAACGTAAGGACCGTGAACCGCCCTGTGACTCTCGGTTGGGTTTCGAGCAACCTCACGCAATGGCGAGGTTACTCGTGGTCCCAAACGAGAGTGAACAGGAACTCGATCCCTACTACGAGAATCCTGCATTCGCCGGTATTTGTCCTGTCGGGACGGTACGGGCGGCGGGTAACTCCGCCGGCCAGAGCCGGAATGAGGACCATCCCGTTCACGGGAATGTGTTACCGAGCGGGAAGAGGCTGGTGGGGTCGCCTCGGATGCGACCTCGTCCAGTCTTTCCGCCAGGATCCTGAAAAAGGCCGGTTTCTGTGCATCCGTGACCGTAGGAGGAAAATTGCGCATGACTTCCGCGATAGATCGCAGTCGTCCATGGGTACTTCTCCTAGGGGCACCAGGTGTTATCGTTTCTTCGTCCACTGGGAAACGCTCCGGTGGCAAAGAAGGAGTCTGGTCACGTCTACGACCACGCGACCGTCGAGAAGAACTTGGGGCAGCATCGTAACGAGCCTGCGCATCTTGAAGAGCTTCTAGGGCAGTTCTGCGTAGTTCGTTGTTCTGTTGCTCAAGATCTTGATCCTCCTTCTGTTTGCGATCTTGTTCTTCCCTGGCAGCCTGTTGATCGGGAGTTTCTTCTGACAGCGCAGCAAACTACCTAGGGAGAGAGGTTGCCGATGGGGAAAACATCTCGGTTTGTTCCGAGTTGGACTCGAAATCAAAGAGACGGTGAAGGTTATCAGGGTCAAACCTTCCTGGGCTAATTTCCGGGTCATCATCATATTTTCCCTCAGCAGGGTCGTATGACGGGTCGGATTCATCACCTAGCACATTAAGAACCTCTGTGGGTTCTGACCTTGTGCCAGTTACTTCCTGGTCGATTGACATGACTTGGAGAGATGATTCAACCTGTGGAAGATTCTGGCCTTCGACCTCTTCCATCGGAACTGGATCGCTTGGAGAAGGCATTGGTATATGGGCATAATCCTCGAGATCGAAATCGTTCTCGGAATCATATGCTCCAGCCATGTTTCGGCGAACCTCCGGATTTCAATTAGGACGCCTTGAGAAAGGCCCCACGGTGGGCGCCAGCTGTCGATGATTCGGACTCGGGGTCCTCAGCCGAACTTATGCAAAATTTGTAATTGTGAGACCTTTCAAGATGACCCTCCGCGAAGGTATGTAGAACAACGGTGAACAGGAGCACAGAGAGATTTATACAGGTTTGGGCCCTCGATGGTGGGAGTAAAAGCCCTACGTCCTGTTAGGATTTCACTATATGTGATAAAGCTTTACAAACTAGCGGGGAGAAACCTTCACAGGCGCAAGTTTTCCCTATATGAGTGTACAAAAAGAAACTATAGGAGACTTGTAAGTATTGTCTAATCTAAGCCGTAGACTTGGCTGTTTGAGTGGTCGAGATATCTTGTATCTCACTTATATCAGGGGTCTTGTTCTTCCAAATGTCTTGGATCCCCCCCGTTTGATGTACATTGCAACCTTTTTATACTGGTCGAAAGGGTGCCAGATGAAGAAAACTGCATCAAACGGTTGAATGGCGGTTCCTGGAGAACCGCTATTAACTTCCACGGAGGTTATTAACACGTGTTAATCATGAATAACCGAATATATTAACCTCTGACGGTTAATCTTCAACGTGGAGGAATACTCGGGATGCTTGGAATATCCTGATATAAGGATAACCGGATAGACTCCAAGCACTCTGGTCGAGAATGTTCTGACCGCGGAATGTAGGCTGACCGCGCAACATCCCGGATATCCAGTCCGCGTATAGCATACGAACTTCTGACCGCACGAGGCTGTCGGCCTGATCGCACGAAACCCGCGACCTGATCGCGTAAAGTTTGCGACCTCATGGTGATGCCCCTCAGAATAGCTTGAGTTCGCATCGCCAGATACATGTCTGGTTCGAACCTGTCTTGAACCAAAAGTTTATTAGAAGTGACCCGGGTGTCAATCCTCGTCAGTATCGATACATTTATATTCCATTATTACATAACAACCATCTGTATTTCTTATTTGTCATAGTAGATTTTAAATTAAAGGGCAAATTGTTTCAGGTTTCTATAAATTTTTACAATTTTATTTATATCACTGGGTTTTCGTTTTAATTCTTCTAAAAGGTTAGCCCAATTATATGATTTTAAGCTACTTATCCATGCAAAAATGTTTGCTCTGTTTAAACACTAAATGGATGCTCTATTTATATCCATGTCAATCAATACACTTCATGTTTATCTTATATTTGGGATTGGTGGTGCAACTCAACAAAATTACTACTTATCGTGATTTCGATCCTACCATGAAGGCCACTATTTAGTCAAACTCACATATTAGATGAGCTTCTTTTCAAAGACCATAAGCAATAGTGGTGATACTACACATCTAGCCCCTCATCCCACCATACAGCCCTCAGCCTCCTCAACGAAACCACACCACCACATCAGCCAATCGAGCCATCTCTAGCCTCCGCACTATAAGTACCCACCACGATGCCTCTAACCACACCTCTCCTATCCTATACATTTTCTTTGTTTTTAAATTGCATTTGTATTTTTTTTGTCTTGAAAGTTGTTTCTTCAATCTATTTTCTGTTTGCATAATTTCAGATTTCATAGATTGGACTTCCAACTTGGAGATTGTTGCTATCAGGTTTCATCTTTGGAAAAATCATTTGCAATCAGGTAATATCAGTATTATTTTTTACAACTGTATGATTCTTATTTGTGTTGTATGATTCTTGTGTGTATGCAATTAGGTAGAATTATATACATATATGATATTTAGGGGTTATTGCTGTATTATTTGGATATGATATTTAGGGACTTACAACTTGGAGTTTGTTGCTATATGATTCTTGTCTTTATGCAATCAGGTAGTACAATTTAGATATGATATTTACGAATTCAAATTGTAACACCAAATTTTTGTACTTTCTAGTCTTATACTGATCAAATTCTTGTTAATAGGCTCTTCTATTCCCATGTTGCATAGGTGGATGAATGTTCAGGACTATTTTGGCAAAAGTAATAAAGTGCTAGGACTCAAGTGATCAACAATAAAGTGAATTCTATATTAGTTGGTGCACATGGTCCTAAAGAACATGGGATTTGAGCATGGATAATATGCGAACTAACAGTGTCTATATTTTTGAGTAGTTTCCATCAATGATCATTCATAAAGAATTTTATATATCAAGAAGGCTCTCGATAAAGCCAATCATTGTACTCTAAAAGGCATGTATGCCATTTGATTGATAGGTGTTATACAATGTAACCACTAAACACAAAAATAGTAGTCCTCTGTAATATAGTCATAACTATTTATAGATTTTTTTATCTATCTCTTTAGCTAGACATCAGTATAGCTAGACATCAGTAAATTTTGTATAATTTTAGTATATAGATTTGAAATATATGGAAACACTCCTAGTTATGTGATTGTGTTTGTGCATGTATATGCTCCTACAAAATCCGCAGATTAGATCCATTGTGGTGTTGGTCCTTCTGCATGAATCTGAAACCACTTTTACACTAAAGAGTTTGAGATGTTTTAACAGCTCTAACTTCAAATTTACAAAATACTCATAAAGTTAGAACTATTTATATGGCTATGCCATTGATTACAATTACAATTATATTCTATTATAAGATGTAAATTTTATTTAAAACAGCAAAATAATGGAGTCTTTTGCCAAACACTTCCAAAACTCTGGTTTACGAATTAGAGTTATATTATATATGACTCAAGTTTCTTTGTGATAGAAGTCGAAGTCAGGGCATGGCCATAATAAGTCTAAAACACCAATTATTTAAAACTACCATTTAATTTTTTTAGAACTATCATTTAACTTGAAAATCAATAATTCAGAGGGACCAATTAGTATATTTTGTTTAGTATATCATGTCAATCATGTAAGTCTTTAGACTCTTAATTGGACAAGTTAAATGTCAAATGGGTTTCTATTTTCACTTTGGTGAGAAAAATTGGACAAGTAGGAAGAAAATCTCACCAATTGTGTGTCTTATGTTTTGAGTTTTTTATGTTTTTTGGAAAAATAATTTTCACCCTTAATACCATATTTATATTGATCTATTTGACCCCAAAGATACTCTTAACAATAGAATTTGACGGTAGGGATTTAATTGCAACCATTTTACAAATATGAGGAAATGATTGACACAAAAAAACCCTATAACAAAAATGAGTATAAATATGAGGATCTATCATGAGAATAACTCTCTAGATGTTTGTTCTGTTTCGAATACATAAAACCCTTTTGTCTTTCTAAAAATAATTAAAAAATAGAAAGTATTTGTTAACCCCCCATCTATTTGTGTTCTTGTTCACAAACTCATTTTAGATTCAATTCCGAATTAAACTAGTAATGATACTAGCTGATTTTATTTCAGATATATCTATAGTTTGTATGCTGAGAAATGTTTTTTTCTTGTGATGTGTAATAATAGCTACAATTTCTAAAACAACGTGAACATAAATATAGATAAATTATCAGAGAAATCCTATCATGGCACTGAATAAAATAGTAAACAAATCAAACAGTTTAAATGTTTTATTTGTGAATGTCTTACCATGAGTTCGCAATGCTCTTGTTTCTTTGACATAAGATTTTGATTTGGAATTTCTTGAAGTAAGTCATATAATAAGGAAAGGAAAATTTCTTGGAGGATTTTAAGGTCTTTGGCATTTACCATGGACAAACGTTGGACGAGTGCAGCTAGGTAGAAAACAAACACTCAATCACTAAATCAAATACAAAGCTACTTTATGTGAATCTTTTGATTGAAACTAATGACAAGAAAATGTAGGTACTCAATTGAATATAACCAAGGTGTAAAGGGTTTCGTAGAGTTTGCTTTTGCAAATTCTGTAAAAGCAAATGAAATTCTATGCCCTTGTAGAAAATGTGTGAACTGTGTTTGGAGAGAAGCTGAAGTTGTTTATGAATACTTGATTTGTGATGGGTTTTTAGAAGGATACACCAAGTGGATATTTCATGGTGAACAAACATCATCGCACAAGACACACAAGAAATCTAATATAGAAAATGTTTCTAATTTGGATAGTGAGCCACAGCTAGATGACATCACTGAAATGATCCATGACATAGGATGTGGATACCAAGAAGTTGGTGATGTAGGTGGTGATGGTTCCGATTAGGAGGATCAAGATGTAGATGTTGAGACATTCTATAGGTTAGCAAGTGATGCTAGTCAAGAGCTATACCCTGGGTGCAAACTCACAAAGCTACAATTTATTGTGAGACTCCTAAACATACTGGTGAATTTGGATTACCTAAACATTCAACAGATAAGCTAAACCAGCAAGCACAGTGAACATGCAAAGTTGCAAATTGGGGTTTTTCATATTTCAGCAGATCTGTCGATTTTGGTTGCTTAGGGATGTTAAGCAAGGTCTAGTGAGCATATTTGATTACTACCTCAAAGGTTGAATCGATCTGGTTGAGGATTAATTGCTCGCCCGAGCTACTGGAGTAAAACTAAAATCGCCGGCGACTGAAGACATTTAAACTAAATTCCAAGCTTGAGAAGTATGAGGGAGATGAGAGAAGCTCACTGGGGGTGTTGGATTGAAGAAGGAGGCAGTGGAGAAGCTTGGCACCGAGCTCCCTCTTTGCTGCTCACCGTAGAAGAAAAAGGCATAGTGAAGTGTGGTGATTTCTAGTGCTCTGGAGTGTAAGAAGTAAGGCTAAGCTCTGGTGGGTTTATATAGGCGTGGCTGGAGGCACTCAACGGTTGGAAATGCTCCGGGAGTTGAAGCCGGCTGGATGTGACTGGATGGTGACTTCACGGCCAGCTGGCGTCGAGGTGACTCGGTTCAGTGGCCGAGAGGGCTTTACAACTGGTGCTTGCTGCGATGTGAACGTGAACTGATGGCCGGGTGCGGCGAGGTCTGCATGTGGCTCCTTTTTCCTGCTGAGGCCGGCTGGTGGTGGTGGTGGTGTGAAACGGGAAGAAATCAGTGGCCGTCATTTACGCTGGAGAAGATCCATAGTGGCATATGGCGAGCACACACGCGGCGTCGAAGCACTAGCAAAGATGGCGACCACGGGCTGGCTTCAACGACGACGTGGCTTGCAGTAGTGCAGCAGGTCGTGGTCGTGGGTTCTGGTCGCGAGCAAAGGAGCTGCGATCGTGGTCGTGCACTGCTTTTGATCGAGAGCGGCTGCGGTGGTCGATCTCAGCGGCTTTGGTCGGTTACACAGGTACTGGTCGATCAAGGGGAATAATTGTGAGAGTTTTTGATTTGGCTTTGGACTGAATTGCAAATATGGGTTTAGAGAGGTTTAATTTGGGGTTTGATTTCATGGCTGAGTATAATATTTCTATTAATACTCATTTAGCACAAATTTGGAGAAAGTTTGATAAGATTTCAGGGATTTCACCTATTTTTTAAAATACTGTAGAATTAGGGTAAAATAGATCTCGATTTTGTCGATCTCGAATTCTGGTAATTGGAGTGAGATTTTGAAGTCTGATCAGAAGTGAAATCTGTATCAAATGGCATTTGGGAGGCCTTCCCTGAAGAAATTCTAGATTCGGAGTTGATTTGTGGATTTCAGCCTTTTCAGGCTTCCAAGTAAACAGAAAAGGACTTATTCGCAGTAAAATTTGGACTAATCTGCGAAAAGTGATTAGATGAAACAATCTGGTTCCCGACTTTTTGGAGTAAGTTGAGGATATATCTAGGAATATATTCCAAAAGACACTTGAGTCTGGATAGGGTTAAATCATGGTAACTCAGTTATCTGGAAACTGGGGTACTTAGGGTAAATCTGAATTTCCTGTTTTCGAAAACAGAAAAAGGATTAGATAGTGGGAGTTAGGGTTAGAATTCAATCTGGCTCCAGAAGACTTTTATCTTCAGGGTAACTGGTTGGTCAAATCTGGATGGGCAAATCATAATCTGATCTAGAGAATAGATTTGAAGATTTTTAGGGTTTGAGAGAGATTAGGGTTCAGCTGATCTGGCTACAACTACAGAGATACATGCATGCAGGATTTTTATGGAAAAACTTTTCACCCCAAAACCAGGGTGTTACACGTTCCAAGCCAATGGAGCCAAACAGCGACTGGTGGTCGATCTCGTGGAGGAGGAATGCGACCGAGCGCTCCTCCGCCACGCCATCTACGAGCGCCAAATGGCGCGCGCATACAACCGGCGGGTCCGCGAGAGGGCTTTTCGCCTTGGGGACCTTGTCCTCAAGCGCGTCACAGATCCCCAAGCCCAGGCCAAGCTCTCCCCAAAGTGGGAGGGCCCCTACAGGATCTCAGCAGTCCTAGGCTCGGGGGCTTACAAGCTCTGCAACCTTCAAGAGCAGGAGCTGAAGCACACGTGGAACTTGCGTTTACTTCGCAAGTTTTACGTCTAGCCTACATGGCTCGTCCCCTCCCCCGGAGCGATTACGTCGGAGGGGGAAGGGGGGGACCTTGTACTCACCGACCCTTCCCCCGGAGCGATTACGCCAGAGGGGGGGGACATTGTAATCACTGTTCTCTCCCCTATCGTGATTTTGCGGGGGGAGGCACTGTATTTTGGTTCATCGTTAATACAACGGGATTTTTCTTCAACTCTGTCTCTGTCGCGCCCCGAGACTGGGACAACGACTACTCCTGTAGAGACCTAGCTCGCTGCAGCTAGTCCCATTCTCGCAAACCTTTGACTTCCCAGGATGAGTCAAACACAGGAGTATATTACATTGCAACAGAGTACTCACAAAATATTAAGCAGTGTGGCCTGCTGGCCTTAATATTACATAAAGAGAATTACAATGCCTATAAGGCATTCAGGGTTTAACAAAATATTTAACTACGCAGCAGAAGATAGGTGACCCTCCCACAAAAGAAGTTGACGGCAGAACAACACACTTCAGGGTTCTGGCGGAACTGATTCTCCTCCTTCTGGATCCACGTAGTATTCCGTGCCATCATCTTGATCAAGGTAGGCTCCATCTATTGAGTTGAATGTTGCAAGGGTGAGCACTTACGTACTCAGCAAGTCATAGGTAAGAGTAGATACATATAGTAGTGATGATATGAACCTAGACTAGTCAAGAATTATGGATATTTGTAAAATAATCTTTTCCTTTCTCAACTCATATTATGGCAGCACCTTTTATAATATAACATCATCAATCATGTTAACTAGATTATAGCACTACCGCGACACGTCGACACACGACAGCCCACGGCAGCACTCCTTATCATGACAACACATGTCATTTGGGTAATCTTGATTTAAACATATTTTATTTAGAAAATAGTACTTGTGTCACACCCCGTGGATTTAATCCACCGCAGCAGACTCCTATAAAACCCGGGAGCTCGGAGTATTCGAATACGTTTTTAACTCTGCAGAGAGGTACCAATTTACCCGCAAGATATTCCACTTTCAAGCCCATCCTATCATAACATAATGATTAGACCCCTCCTCACAACCATGTGTGAGTGGCAAGGTGGAGATAGCAAGAACTTTTGTTATGCATCACTTACAATTCACCCCCGACCCTGTGGCTCTCCGCGAAACACAGTTGTGGTAGGCTGTATCATAACCTTCACCCCACCTCATTTTCCCATTACTGGGTCAAATATCAGATCACCTTCAGTGATAGTAGGAGTCAGCCTCCAAGTCAATCATCACAACACATCTCATGCAGGGGTTTCATGTACGATCCACATAAGTACTTGTTCAGGCCTGTCCCATACCAGGCTTGCGGTTAGCACGTTGTTCATGCCACTAGACGCACAACACAAGGTTCTAGTCCTTATATGCCAGTGACCAGACCATCCACAACCCTGCACCTTCAGTGCCTGCATTCCTTTGCAGTCTAGCACCTCCAGTGCTACAGCCATCCACACCATTTTTCTGGTCACGGCTAGGGGTTTTATTTCATGAATATAAGTATATAGATACATATAATAGTTCATGGCTCAAAACTTGTTTATTTCACATTTCACAGATAACCAGTCTAGTACTGCCAATTGATAAATCAATCATTCTCAATCTTTCACATGCAATATTGCCTATATTCAAGGTCGTGTTTTAGCAACATTTAAAATATAGGTTCAAGATGACCAAGGATATGACTTGCCTTCCGCGTCGTAAGGTACAGCAGTTGACGTCGGATCCGCAGTGAAGTCCTCGAACTCGGGCTCTTGATCTGCTCTCCAATCAAACAAACAACCAATAATCATAATCTTTTCATTACATTATTATACTATATGCAATGATGCAAAGATGAAGTCTTGATGATTCTGAAATGATTGGGTTTAGAGGCTGATTAGGGTTAAGTTAAGGAAACCAATGTTAAGATTAGCTGTCAAAGGTTTACAAGGTTCCAAATGTCTCAAAATATCAGAATGATATCAATGTTGCGACTGGTTCGCTCAAAAACAGCGAACGTCTTTAGGTCGACATTCGGTTCAAAGCATTGACATAGGGTCGATGAATGATAGAGGGGTTATCTCAACTTGTGGTAGTAGAATAAAATGTAGATCACAACTCTACAAATTTAGTGGACAAAGTGGATTTTAAATTACACAACCAGAAGTGGGTAAACAAGGCCAATGCCATTGGCTGGCATATACTGAGAAAATGTCAAAAATTAGGGTTTAGCAACAAATATAATTCAAGGGCTCAAATCAAGTTGTGATAGAAGAAGAAATTGTAGCTCACAACTTCAGGAATCTAAGGGACAAAGTTATGCTCAAGATGCACATCTGGAAGGCAGTGAAAAGGGCTAATGCCACTGACTGACATAGCCTGGCATTAATCTTGACATGGCCAGAAACTAGGGCTTAGCATAACTTTTGATCTAGGGCCCCAAATGATGCACCACTTTGTCTGGGAGGTAGGCATTGATAACAGGAATAAATCATTCAATAGGATCTAGGGCTGAAAATGGCTGGAAAGCAAGAAATTTGATGATGAACTGAGATGAATTGGTTGTACAGGAACAGTTCTGGACAAGATCTTGGCATGGCTATATCTTCCAATCTAGGCCGATCTAGGTGTCGGGCTAGAAGACAAAAATGCTCAGGAGATCAAAGCACACATACTAGACAAATTTTCGAGGGCTGAAATGGCTGGAACAAGCTTTCCGGTCATCGGCGCCGGAGAAGAAACTCTGGATTTGGGGGTTTTTGCTGTAGGAGGTTTGAACTTAATTCATTGCTTGGAGAGCATCTAGGAGGTATAGGGAAGCTTCTAGTAATATCAAATTGACCGGAGGATCACTGGAGAAGCCTGGCGACGATCGCCGGTTTTCTGGTGAAGCTCGGTTTAGGGAAAAGCTTCGAATGGTGTTTAATTGGAGATTCTAAGCTTACAGGCTTGCTTGATTTGGCTTACTGATCAATTTTGTTTACAAAATCGAGAGCTAATTTGTACTGGATTGAGCCACATTACAGAAACAGGGCAATCGGCAATTCCGGTGATCGCCGGCGTTAGGGGTCACCGGTGAGCAATTAAACAGTACTACATAGAGAGGATAAGTAGAGGAACTCACTGATGGATTCAATTTGGAGTTTGGTACAACGGATGAAGCTGGCACCGTGAGTCTCCTCGACGGCTTGCCGGAGAAGAAGACGAAAACAGGAAAGTTTCGAGACTTAGCTGATTTCCAGTGAAACAAGAAGTTGCTGGGGTACAGTGGTGTATAAATAGGCCAAGCGAAGCTTGCAAGGAGGGAGCAGTGAATTGATTTGGCAGCTGGTGATGCGATTGGTTGCATGCTGAACATCAGCGGCGAAGACACAGCAAGAGCGGTGATTGCGACGGCGACAAGTCTGTAGCTGATCACCACGTTGGTTCACCGGGACTTTGCAACGCTAGAGCACACGGTGGCGACAACAACTGGCACGGCGCAAAAGCAACTGACAAAAGCCTGGTGTTTCTGCTGCTGGTCGCGCACGAGGGCGGTGCTGTCGTCGACGCTGCCACGGTGTTGCCACGGCGATGGCTGAGACACTGACGCGTGCGCAATAGGAAGAGCAAGCATGCACGAGCACAAATGCAAGCGGAACTTGGCCGACGGCGAGCGTGCACGGCGCAAGAAACTACGGCAGTCTCTGGTCGTGCGCACAGTAGCTAGCCTGGTCGAATCTGGGTTCATTTGTAATTTCCAATTCTTGATTTGGACTGATCTGTAAATCTAATGATTTGGAAGGTTTGTTCTGAATTTGATTCTGCTATTTTGGCAATCTTTATTCCACAGATGATTTGGCAAGGATTGAAAATAAAACTTGGCACATTTGGATAGCTTTTGATACAAACTGAAAATAGAGTAATTGAGGGTAAAATTAGATTTGAGTTTTGTCGATTTCGAATTCTGGCATTTAGGTTTTGATTTTGACATCTGTACAGAAGAGGAACTTGTGTTAAATAGCAATTAGAAAAGATCTGCTGAAGAAATTCTGAATTTAGAGTTAATCTGGAGATTTTAGTCTTTTTAGGTTTTCAGATATCAGATAAGGACTAATTTGCGATAAGTCTTGGACTGATTTGCGAAAAAGGTTTAGATGATAAAATATGGCTGTCAACTTTTTTTAGATTAAGGTATTGACATACCCATGATCATATTCCAGGAATAATCTGGTCTGAACTTGGTCAAGATTTTGATTAAATCTGTATTTCTAAACTTAGGGTATTTGGGTAATATAAGGTATTTCTGTTTTCGAAAACAGAAGGAGTTGATAATTCTGGGAGTTAGAGATAGAATTGGATCTGGGTTCTGAAGACTTTTAAGTTCAGAGTAACTGATAGATCACATCTGAACAATCTGATCTTAATTTGAGGTCATAGGATAGATTTTGGAGATTTTAAGGCTTGAGATAGATACTGATCTACCTATTACTACAGATACATGCATGCATGCCATTTGTGAAAAAGGAAATTTTCACCCCTAACTCAGGATGTTACAGTCTCAATGTAGGTTTTTTACATCACTGCCCCTCACGGCAATGCCCTCCCCGTGAGGAAGTGGGCTATCACGACCCAATAAGTCCCTGCAACGGGAATCCCACTCCCATAGGGCGGCTTACGATCACCCGTCGTGGACCGAGGGTGTAAATGGCAACCCGGTGCTCAAGGACCGCAGTAACGAGTCAATTTGGCAGACTAGTCCCTTACCCAAACATTCAGACCCGCCATCGGGCGCATCCTCCTCCGGGAGTCGATTATCTCCTCAGTGAGTCGGAGTTCTTGGATATTCTTTCCCGGAGACATTATTTCCGGCTCCCCATTTTCACGGCGACCGGACGGTTGTCTCCCGGAAAAATTACCTCCGGAAATTTGGTCTCGGATTTTCTTGGATGTTTTTCCTCGGAGACCTTATTCTCGGCTCCCCGTTTTCACGGCGACCGGAGAGACCTCCCGGAAAAACTTCTTGCATTTTCTCGGACGTTTTCATCCGGAGGTCTCGCTCCCGGCTCCCCATTTTCATGGCGACCAGAGAGTTCTCCCGGAAAAAACTATTTTTCCCTGGAGACTTCGTTCCCAGCTCCCCGTTTTCATAGCGACCGGAGAGCCCTCACGAAAAAATTAAAATTCTTACGCAACGGGTCTTCGTCCCGGGAGCTTTGCCACCCCCTCAGCGCGCGGAGCTACCCTCTGGCCCGCTGTGGAGGGGGGGTAAGGAGCCCTCGGGAATCACACCGTTCCGGACCTTCAAAGATAAACGGGCAAACTTAGCTCTATCAAAGAAATCTCAAAGCAAACTCAACTTTATTGATCATTCAACCGGAGGACATCTTCCCCCTCCGGTGGGCATCATTACATCAGATACAATACAACCCGGATTATAGCCGGGAAAGTCTACGTCCTAAAGCACCTACGTCTAATAATCCCGGAGACCTTCCGATAGCTCCCAGGCCAGGTCCCGGTACAAGCCGCATATGCGGCGCTAGGCTTCCCAGAGCAGGTCCCCGGGCCAATACTCGTAGCCCGCCGGTGGAAGTATCCGAAGAGGGGGAATCATCCAGGACCCCGATTGCCCGAGCGCCCACCCCCTGGTGGTTTACGAGCCCGGCCGCGGCCTCCACCACGGGGATTGCCCGGCCTCACGCCCGGGCATCAGCGGCCTCCGGGATCATGAAGACTTGTGCGTTGAGAAAACGCACAGCCTCCGTGAGAGTCGCTGGGGCCGCCTCAGAGCAGCTCCCAGAGCCTAGGCTCACGCCAAGCCCCTCCAGGGCTGAGCGGACGGAGCGGCCGGCGTCCATCACCGCCCGGACGCTCGACCCCTCGAGCCCTTGGAAGGCGTCCTCCTTTGGCTTGGCCTCCCTCCGGAGCCGGTCGTTGGCGGTCTCGGAGGTGTGGATTTGGGCCCGGACCTGGGCCAGCTCCCGGAGGGCATCGTCCCACTGCTCCTGGTAGGCAACGGCCCTCTCCTCCACTTCCTTGAGCGCCCGGCCGAAGTGCCTCTTGAGCCCCCAGGTAATGGCCGCCCCGTACAAGCTCAAGAGTTAGAAAAAATTAGAGTTCGGGGGGGGGGGGCGGGCGAAGGAAAACACCCACCAGCTGGGGGAGGTACCTGGATTTGGAGAGATTTAAGCTCCCCAAAATGCTCGCGGAGCGTCCCTTCCACGATGTAGTCCTGGACCTTCTGGGTCTGCAGGCTCTCCGCGTAACGATCGACCTCCCCCGCGGAAAGCAGGGGGACTCCCTCCCGGCGATGGACCCGTCGCGCCTGACGGCGGGCCCCTGGACATGAGTTGCCGGGGTAAAGTGGACCGGGGTGGCGGCGGCCGGCGTCTTCGCCGCCGAGGATGTGGCCGCCGAAGAGGTGGCCGAGGAGCTCTCGGAGGGGGTCCCTCCACGGGGAGGGATCAGGAGCCCCTTCCCTTTTCCAGGCCGCGGGGCCCCCGGGACCTCCGTCTCCGGGTGAACCTCATAGACTGAGGGGCTCCCCCCCTTGTCTACCGGGCATTCCACGAGTAGGAGCGAGGCCTCCGCGAATTGGACCTCCGGCCTCTCCGGCTCCAGAAGCGCGGGGGCTGCCGGGACGGCTATCGCCGAAGGTGGCAAGGGGGCGTAGTGCGCCAAATCGGATGCCCCCTCGTCGATGGCTGGTCCCTTCCCCCGAGCCTCCGCGGGGCTCTCCGGGAGAGGGGTATCGTTCCCTTCCGGGGCGGCGCCTGCGCACGCCCCGACCCGGGAGCTGTGTCCCGGGCTTTCACCGGTGTGGAGCCCGGTGTCATCGATGGACCAGAGGCTTTTTGAGACTTGGCCTTTTCGGCTCAGAGCCCCCGGCGGTCTCCCTCCCCCTCTTGTGGGAACCAGGAGTGGGGAGGGGCTTTCTTGCCGGTAGCCTTAGCCCAAAGGCTTCGGCCACCAGATTCTGGGGAGGGCCCTCCCCCACGACGCGCACGATGCGCTCGTGCTCGTCGGCGTAGTACCTCCCGAGGAGGTTCTCCGCCTTCTCCCGGGCCGCCGGGTACGGCCGAACTACGAAAGGTAAGAGTTAGAAAAATTTAAGCGAAATGGACTAAGTCATCGGGGACTTACGTCGGGTCACCGACTTCTGCGGGGGCCGTTGGGCAGGGCACATCTCGATCCCCCTCCTCCCGTGTGAGAAGGGGGAGATCTTCAGGAGCGTCAGCTCCTCGGAGGTGTCCCGCATAGAGCGGACGCCCTGGGAAGCGGACGATCTTGCCGAACTTTAGCTCCTCCTCCGTCCACATCGGGGGCTTTGGCCGGACGACCGGCTGTAGGTGGGGGACTTCGGGGAGTACACCACCTCATCGTCCCGGACCCAGAGGTAGAGCCACTTCCGGATCCAGTCCCCCAGTGGTCTCGGGAGGCTGGCACTGGATACTCAGCTACCCGGGACGGTTGCAGCTGGATCATCACCGAGCCAAAGGGGGACTTTGGCCCTCCCTTGACTAGGTGGGAGCTCTTCGCTGCCGGCTCGTAGAAGTAGCGGAACGCCCAGAGCGTGGGCTCCCGTCCGGTAGCCATCCCGAAGAGCCATATGAAGAGGCCCATCCGGGCAATGGCATTCGGTGTTAGGTGGTTCAGCGCCACCCCATACTCCTTCAGAAACTCCCGGAGCAAGGGATGCACTGGGACCCGAAGCCCAGCCTCGAGCAGGGCCTCGAAGGCCACGACCTCTCCGGGCCTGGGGCGGGGGGCTCCGTCTTTCTTTGCGGGGATCCGGACGTCCCCGTCCGCGATGATGGCCCAGGGGAAGTCGGCGGTGACTTCCTCCGGGGGCACATCTGTGGCCTTGGCATGGCCCTTGGTGTAGCTTCTAGGCCCCTAAAGAGTGTTTTAATAATTAATGACAACTACAAATGCTGCACTAACATTACCTGCCTAGTTGTGTCAAGAAAAGACTTAAAAGACAGGTTAATGAAAGGCGAAGAAAGAGCCTCATGATGAAGAAAGGGCATTGATCAAAAGGGCAAAAGTACGAAATAAGGTCTTTTCCATTTTTACCGGTCTAAGGTGATTAGAGAAGAATTTTGACCGGATTTTAGGATAGTTGCCGTACTATTAAGAGGAGCATGTGGTGTATCACAAAATACTTCATCTATGTGCCACAAATCATAAAATCAACTTACATTGCATACTAGAAGGTCATATACATTGAAAATGCTTGTTTCAGCTCAATACTGCTCAGCACCGTCTCAGTCGGTCTGACCGTATGTTGAACCGGTATGACCGAATTCACGGACTGACCGAATAGGATCTCGGACTGACCGACATTATGTCTTAGTATAGTATGTACCTTTATAAGGTCGGTCTGTCCGTAGTTAAAACCTAGGTCAGTCTCCTGGAACTTCATGACCTATCCTTCTGTTGTTTTTGAGCTTTGACGATCTGACCGTTTTATTAGACCTGTCTAACCGAGAAATCGGTCTGACCGTGTTTTTGTACTACGGTCTGACCGTATGGCGGGTCTGTCCGTATTTTTTGGCCTGACCGTATAAGGTGTCCAGAAACTATGTCGTCGCTAGACAGTTTCACGGTCTGACCGAAATAGGCTCCGGTCTGACCGTGTATGTGCCTGACAAGGGCAGTTGAGCATTTATTGCGCCTGTTTAATGCCGTTGCAATTGCGGCGGTCTGACCGAGCATGTACCTGCGGTCTGACCGCCAAGTGATCTTTTTCTCCCAACGGGCTGTAACGGCTATATTTATTGTGGGGGGTATATATACTCCCATGCACGGCCCTGTTCACAACTCTTGGCATAATTTGAGCATTGTCATCATCCTTGAGAGCTTTAGCACATTTCATACACTCTAGGGTTCAAATTCTCGAATTTGTGAGAGTGTGCATTTGAGATCTTCTAGTGCATTGCATCTAGATAATTAAATCAACCTCGTGGCACTAGAAGAAGACTAAGTGATCATCACCGGCTTGTTACTCTTGGAGTTTGCCGGCTCCTAGACGGCTAGAAGATAGGTTTTGGAGAGCTCTTCAAGGAAGATTGTGAAGAAGCCTCAAAACGTCTTGTGAAAGGGTTGAGCACGCCTTGCCGGAGCGGTAAAGTGCATCCTTAGAGAAATCGAGGTTTGGATAACTCATCACACTAATCCGGCTCAAGATCTAGGTCACTTCTCAAGAGAAGGTTGACTAGATAGAGGAGCGGTTAGAGATTTGAGTTTGCCTCAACTTGGATTACGGGTGATCGGCAAATCACCGAGACCACGGGATATATCCTTGTGTTGCAATTGTTTATTGTTCATCTTGTGTTACTTAAATTGCTCTCATTTACTACCAATTGTTTGATTTATTGGTAATTTGCTAAAATCGCCTATTGACCCCCCCTCTAGTCGATATCCTAGATCCCTTTCACTTGGGTCCCATCAGATTTTACCGGTGGCGTAGGCTTCAGAAACTGGGGGGACCTAAGGGTTCTGGAGCCTAGACTTCCAAGAACTAGCTTCCGAGAGAGAGCTACCGGGAGAGCTAAGGACGCTAAGGGAGTTTGAGGGCTTGAAGTTTGGAATGAGCTCTCCGGGCCCCCTGAGGCCCTATTTATTGGCGCCAAGCACGGCCCCGATGCACACCACGTGGCCCTCCATGGTACATGCACGCCGTTGGAATTCAAACAACACGCGGGAAACGAAGGTACGGGCACGAAAAATGAGGCGTCAGTTCGAACCGCGAGCGGCCATTATGGCCGAATGGCGCGCTCCCACCGAGACAACAGCGCGGTCATAAATGTGCGGCATGGAAATCTAAGTGTCACGTCTCCAGTAGCTTGTCCCAGAGATTTTCCCGGTAACATGAACCATTCCCCCCGGGAACTCCAGCATCGTCCCCGGAGGGCATGGGGGGCTGCTGTTGGGCGAAATCTCCGCGAGACTAAGTCCAGGTGAGAAGCTGTACCAATTAGCCCGGGGATAGGGTCCCCAGTGCCTGTCCCGGGCACCGCCAGTTGCCCGGGGACAGGCTCCCGGTGCCTGTCCCGGGTACCGCCATTTGCACGGGGACGAGGCGCCACGTGCCTGTCCCGGGCGCCGCCTTTAGCCTGGGGACAGGGCCCCCAGTGTCTGTCCCGGGCGCCGCGAGTTGCCCGGGGACAAGGCCCCCGGTGCTTGTCCTGGGCGCTGCCATTCGCCCTGGGACAAGGCCCCCAGTGCCAGTCCTGGGTGCCGCCAGTTGCCCGTGGACAAGGTCCCCGGTGCCTGTCCCGGGCGCCGCCAGTTGCCCGTGGACAAGGTCCCCGGTGCCTATCCCGAGCGCCGCCATTTGCCCAGTGACGAGGACCCCGGTGCTTGTCCTGGGTGCCGGCTTTAGCCCGGGGACAGGGCCCCCGGTGTGTGTCCCAGGCGCCGCCAATTTCTCGGGGACAAGGCCCCCAGTGGCTGTCCCGGGCGCCGCCACTTGCCCGGGGACAGGGTCCCCCGGTGCCTGTCCCGGGCGCCGCCTGTAGCCCGGGGACAGGGCCCCTAGTGTCTGTCCCAGGAGCCGCCAGTTGCCTGAGGACAGGGCCCTCGGTGCCTGTCCCGGGCGCCGCCAATTTCCCGGGGGCAAGGCCCCCCGGTGCCTATCCCGGGCGTCGCCAATTGCCCGGGGACAAGGCCCCCGGTGCCTGTCCCAGGCGCCGCCATGTGACCTGGGACAAGGCCCCCAGCGCGTTGTCCCGGGCATTGTCGTCCTTTCGGATATGGAAGTCTTCGGTCCCGGATCAGGTGCGGGTCACGCGAGGAGCGCCTCGGGAACCGGCGGACACTTGTCAATCATTCGAGTTGCCTGACCGGGAGAAGGACGTTGCTACCCTTCGATCCAACGGTGGCAGGCGGGGTAGTTTAGTCTTTTTTTCTTTCTTTTGGGGGTATATAAGATTTTGTAACACGTCATGTAAGGGACAATGGCTCATTATTGCATAGAATAGACAATCTCACAGGTGTGTTCCGGAGCCATCTCTCCCCGTGAGAGCTCCCCTAGTCGACTCCGGTCGGGAGCACGCTGACAGGACTAGGGCCCCCACTGGGACCCGAACCTGTATAAACCCTTGTGTCATTTGTTGTGCTTGCCCGGCTGGGGAGGACCGGTCAGCTGGTCAGCCCGCGTTGTATTTTCTTCGCTAGGATCATCCACAAAACCTGCCGGGGTATTCGCAATACCACGACAAATAAGGCGATCCAGAAGAGGAATGACCACCCGCATCGGCTCAGATCCCAGGGCTATGCGGGGAAGGAGGAGCAGTGGAAGAAGGAAGACGAGCAAAATTCTGTCATGCACTCCCCTGAGTTCCCGCTCTCTGAGATCCGGGATGAGAGGTGCCAGAGTTGGTGGAGGAGGAGAGGGTCCGTGTCATCAACGGGGTCTGTGCAGTTCGCAAACCCTGGTGACGCCGATGTTGTGAGGTGAATGGTAAGTTGGCTAACCTCGTAAACTGTGTGCGCACAAGTGTATATAAGGCAATTTGTCTCACAAGGTACCTTGAAATGTAACATATCTCTTTCGAGATGGAGGCAATGGAGGGATTGTTTACCCCGCAGAGGGAGAACGACATCCTCACCCGGGCTCTAGGAAATAAGGAGCATCCCTGGTGAACACGGGTCGTGGGAGCCATTGTGTTGTGGAAGGCCGGTTTCGCAGATCCGGCTCCACCGAGGAAGAAGGCCCGCTCCTGGATGGAAAAGGAAGCGGAGCTCTCCGATAAGATACGGGCTGAGGTACGGGCGGAGATACGGGCTGAGGTGCAGTCTGAGGTCACACAAATGAGGGAAGAGTTTGCACGGTTGAGAGAAGCATTGCTGGCGAAGAGTGCAGATGCGGATCCCTAGGGCGACGGTACCCCTTGGGGCCGAATAAGCAGTTGCGCTTCGAAGGTCCTCGCGGATCCAGTGGATCTACTTGAGGTACTGCAAGCCTTCATCTGTGCACTTAAGTTGATGCCACTCCCATTCTGTTAGAGTTGTTTCGCTAACCTGTTTTAATTGCTACAAATTTGCAGAAGCCGGAGGGCTGCATCCTACTGACTCACCTAGGCGACGGGCAGGAAATCGTTGGACACGGCCTCGTATATCCGTCTAGGCCCGATGTCTGGCTCCACTGTGTACCTCTGCGGTTGGAGTTCGCAAAGGTACAGGTGGACATGGCCATGCCGGGCTACAACAATTCTCCATTGCCAGTCCCAACAGAGAAAATGCAGACACTTGCTGAGGTAGTGGGCTCCTACGTACAGTGGCCCAAGAAGTGCGTTCTAGTACAACAGGTAAATCCCACACATTTTAGATTACATCCTACTCAATACACTCAACTTGCAAAATCTAACATAAGTGCTCATTAATTGAAGTGGCCTGCCGGCGGGCTACCAGGGGACTGCGCCCCCAGCTTAGGGCATGAGGACGGATCTCGTGCGAAGCTGAACACATCAAAGACGGCCTCGACCCCAGCCAGCACATCCATGCCTTCACCTCGGAAGAAAGCCGCCATCACCTTGCCGTTGCCTTCGAAGGTACGCGCTCAGTCCCCGGCAAAAGGCAAGGCAAAAGGCACGGGCAAAGGGCGAAAGGGACAGTCGGAGAGGTTCAGGAACGGGTGCCCACTCGTGTCGGAGGCAGCTTTGCACAAATTGGATCGATCAACCAGAGACCTCCACGAGTGGTACCTACACCGAGCTCGGCGCAATCTGAACTTCTTAGTTCCCTACAGGCCTAGGCAGTTCCACCATGAGCTCGGGAGTATATCCGTGGCACACAAGGATCTGTTCGACCTCTACAACTGGCGGGAGCTCGATATGTCCATCATACGGACTGGAGTCTTGTGAGTTTGCTGATGCTTTGTATTGCTGTTTTCTAACTCTGTTTGCTAACTCTGCATTGTTGTAGTTCATTTGAAATGTAGTACCTTTCTGTGCAATACTAATGTTGTCCTTTGCAAGCAGGTGCATGTACAGGCTAGCATCAGAGGCTGCGTGTGACAAGGTCGGTTTCCTCGACCCAGAGAAAATAAGCCTCACGATGCTAGAGCACGACACCGTGCATGCTGAGCAGTACATATCCAAGGCGCTGATGGCGCAGTAGGACAGGGAGTTCATTCTGGTGCCGTACCACCAAAGGTTAGTGCATTTCATACTAATTTAACACAATCTTGTATGTTACACCTGAGATATACTTTGAGCTAGTGGTCCTCTTTTACGTACGATGTAGGGGCCACTGGATCCTCATCATGATCTGTCCGCTGAGGAACGAGGTGTACTACCTCGATTCGATGCGTGCCAGATTATCGAACGAATATGTGGTCAAGGGGAATATGGAGGCGTAAGTAACTTATATGTTTGATTTAAGTTTTGACCTCACTAGCTAATGATAATACATTAACCGGCAATGCTAACTAAAATGCAGGGCTTTTGATAAATATGTGTCCGCTGGAGGGAGGCATGCCGCACCGCAAGGCTCCCTACTAGCTTGGAAAGAATATGAGGTACTCAGGAGACTTTTTGTTTATGCTTAATTACTTATCGAAACAATAGCTAACATGTCTTCGCATATGCAATTATCTCAGGGCCATCAGCAGACGCAATCGTGGGAATGCGGGTTTTATGTGCTGTGCTGCGCTACATGTACGAGCTAGTGCAGACAAACTTTGCCCAATTCCCCCAGGTAAGCATCGATAGCTAACTCAAATTTGAAAATTGGGTGTCATGCTCAAAATTAGGAAGTTAGTTACTCAGTATTCACACATGCTTGCAGATCGCCATGTCGAAAGACCAATATGAAAATGCAAAGATTAGAGATCATCGACAAATCTGGGCTCAATATGTCATGGAGGAAGTTGCGCCCAACCAACCGCCATGACAATTTTCTCTTTTTCGTGTACTCTGTGCATAGACTGTTTATATACATGTGAATAAATATATATGTGAATAAATGTCCACATTGGATTGCAATTTGTATTTGTCCATATATATATGTGAATAAATGTGAATAACTGTCTAATGTGTCAATCTGTTCAATGTATATGTGAATTTACCCTTCTTTGCATCTGTACTGTATTGTGTATCCAATCTATACTATATTGCATCTGTACTATGTATGTGAATGTACTGTATTGTGAATGTCAGGAATGTACTGTATATGTGAATGTACTGTATTGTGAATGTCAAGAATGTACTGTATATGTGAATGTACTGTATTGTGAATGTAAAGAATGTACTGTATATGTGAATGTACTGTATTGCATCTGTACTGTATTTGTATTGGTAAATTCATTCACAACTGAGAGACTACTATCATTTTTTCTATCAGTAAACTCATCCACAACTGAGAAACTACTATAGTTTTTTCTGTCGGTACACTCGTAATTACTCGTTAGAAGAGTGTGACTTTTCCTGCCAGTGAACTCATACACAACCGAGAGAGTACTATGATTTTTTCTATCGATAATCTCTTTCACAACCGAGAGAGTACTATACTTTATTCTATCGGTACAGATGTAATTCACCGTTAGAAGAGTTTAACTTTTCCTGCCGGTAAACTCATACACAATTGTCGTGTCTGCCACGACTGTGACATCACCTGTGAGGAGCCCAGCTCGGTGCAGCTGGTCCCATAAACCACTTGACTTCCCAGGATGAGTCAAACACAGGAATATATTGAAGCAGCAAAATATTATAGTAGTCATAATTGTATGGCCATCAGGCCTTAGTACAATACGGGATACGGTGCCTTACAAGGCACAAAGGTACAGCAAAATAAATCATCTAATCGGCGGAAGCTAGGGCCCAAAAGCAATCCACAGGAAACAGAGATTGACAGCAAGACAGCACCACCTCAGGGCTCTGGAGGGAACTGCTCATCTTCTCCTGCGTCTACAACATCTTCAGGATATTCACCAAGGTCGTAGAGCGCTCCATCTATTGATGAGTTGTTGCAAGGGTGAGTACTTACGTACTCAGCAAGTCATAGGGAAGGTAGAGATACATATAGTATCAATGACATGAACCTATGCTATTGGGCAAAGAGTGAAGGGTTTTTCAAAATACATTTCTGCCTCTTTTCTTACTCAACTTCTGATCATACTCATGGCAGTAAATAAATCATATTGATGGTGATACATATATCCCATATCCAAGGCGATATATCCCCATATGACATTACTTTTATTCAAGCCTTTCAATCTTATAGTCATAGCAGTATTTCATAAACTTAGGGCATAAACCACATGCCTCTTAATTATCATATGCTTAAGGCAATCCACATGCCTCTTAGTTATCACATGATCTCTATATTATGGTATTACCGCGACACATCAACACATGACAGTCCACGGTAACGCCCCTTATCGTGACAACACATGCCACTTGGGTAATCTTGAACAAACAAATTTTAGTTTATAAAACAATACTTGTGTCACACCCCGTGGATTTAATCCACCGCGGCATACTCCTAAAACTCGGGAGTACGAAGTATTCGAATACATTTTTAACTCTGCAGAGGTGTACCTCTTTTTAAATCCACTTTTTCACTTGACTTTCAAGTCGGGCCAGCTTCATGCGACTTATACGCACGTGACAAGGCCGAGCTCACACAATGTTTTCATAGTCTAGTATTAACAGCATCCCTGCCCGGTAAATGGACAATCCAGTCCCAAGTACCATTGTGGGTCCTCCCCACTGCCTTACTTCCTAGCCAGGGCCTATGTTCCCGCAGGACACATAGCCTTTTTTTATTACAGTCGCACACGACTTAATCTAGCGTAGGGTGTCTTCCTTCTTTACACCTTATCCTCTCATAATTTTTCTGATCTCACATCACTCATAGACGAACTGCGTCCCACCAGTTTCCACGCGAGAAACCAGATCGACAAGCCAAGCAGGGAACTGATAATACTAAGAAAGCTACTAGATTGTGCCTGTCCCACACCAGGTAAGTGGTTAGTACGTTTTTCATGCCACTAGACGCACAACACAAGGTTCTAGTCCTTATATGCCAGTGACCAGATCATACCACAGACCATGCACCTTCAGTGCCTGCACATCCAGTGCAGCCAAACACCTCTAGTGCTACCACCATTCCATACCAAAATTACTGGTCATGGCTAGGGGTTCTATTTCATGAATATAGATGTATATGTATATACTTTTATTAGTTCATGGCTTGCTATCTTAACAAGTTCACATTCCTCAAGTATTCAATCTATCACTGCCATAATATTATTGATCTCAACACATGAAATATTAATGAGATATCTACTCATGGAATAGCATAGCAATTCATGAAATATAGGTTCAATGTGATCAAAGTATGACTTGCCTTCTGCGTTGTAAGTATCAGCAGTTGATGATGGTTCAGTGACATGGTCTTCAACCTTGGGGTCTTGCTCTGAACAAGATCAAACAAGCAAACAGGCATTACAATCAATCCTATTCTTACTAATCCACTACATGCAATAATGCAAGGTGAAATACTGTGCTGTTACAAGATTTGGAAGCGATTAGAGTTAAACTTTGGAAACCAGGGTTAAGATTAGTTGTCAAGGTTTACAGGGTTCCAAAATATCAGGCTAATGTCGAGGTTGTGACTGGTTCACCCAAAAACAGCGAACGTCTTTAGGTTGGCATTCGGTTCAAGGCATCGACTTAAGGTCAATGGGTGATAGAGGGCTCAACTCAAGTTGTGACAGTAGGGAAAAGTGTAGATCACAACGTCAGGAGTCTAAGGGACAAAGTTATTTCCAATGTTCATGGCTGAAAGTGGGTGAAAAGGCTCAATGCTACTGGCTGACATAGGCTGACAGTGCCCAAGAATGGCATTGGCATTGTTTGAATAGTTCCCAGTGGCCAAAGTAGGTTTTGATTCAAGCATATGGTGCACACAGTAGTGAGGCAGCTATTTGACAAAGTAATTTATGTCTTACATGACCAGAGGTGGGGGAACAGGGCTAATGCCACTGGCTGACACAGCCTGGCATAAGGTTGACATGGCCAGAAACTAGGGTTAGCCATATATTTTGATTCAATGCTCCAAATGATGCACCACTTTGTCTGGTAGTTCGGCATTTGTAACAGGAACAAATGTCTCAACAAGGTATAGGGCAGGAGATGGCTGGAAAGTGATGACAACCAGCGAAGAAGTTGACTGGTCTGGAACACCTGCAACATAAACAGTACAGCAACTAGGGCATAGCTATAACTTCCGTTCTAGGCCGAATTAGAAGTCGTGGTAGAAGACAAAGTTGCTCAAAATGGTCCAAAACATCTAAATGGCAAAGTGGTTTGAGCTGGAGTGGCTGGATTTAGAGGATACTGGCTGGAGAAAAGATGAACTCAAACCTGATTTGGGCATTTCTGATTTAAAGTGATTGAACTCAATTCCTTGCTCGTGTATGGTCCTCAGGGTACTAGAAACATACTGGTGAAGTTGTATTAGCTAAAAATTCAACAGATAAGCTAAACCAGCAAGCATAGTGAACATGCAAGGTTGAAATTTGGGGTTTTTCATATTTTAGGAAATCTGTCGATTTCGGTTGCTTAAGGGTGTTCAAAATAGTCCACTGATCAAGATTGATCACAGGCTCGAGAGCTAATTCACCCTGGTTACAGTTTAATTGCTCGTCGGAGCTTCTGGAGAGAAAAGGAAATTGCCAGCGACTGGAGAGGTTTCAAGTTAATTCCATGCTCGGGTAGGATGAGGGAGGTAAGAGGAGCTTACTAAAGTAGCTGTAGTGGAGGGGGAAGCAGTGTAGAGGCTTGGCACCGTAGCTCTTCCTTGCTGCTCACCGCAGAAGAATTTTGGAGATTTTTAGGGTTTGGGGGAGATTAGGGTTCAGCTGATCTGGCTACTACTACAGAGATACATGCATGCAGGGTTTTTATGCAAAACTTTTCACCCCCAAAACTAGGGTGTTACAAGCCTACCCTCCTTAAAGAAATCTCGCCCTGAGATTTACCTAGAGAAGGGAAGAGGTAGGGATAAGCCTGCCGCAGATCATCCTCTTTCTCCCAAGTCGCTTCTTCCTCTGAGTGATCTTCCCATTGAACCTTGCAAAGCTTGATTCTCTTTCTTCTGAGTTGACGCTCATCACTAGCTAGGATTTGCAGTGGCTGCGCGAGGTAAGTGAGATTCTTCTGAAGCGGAATCCCCTGGTGTTCTACCTGATGAGCGTTGGTTCCTTGATGCACTTACGGAGTTGCGAGACATGAAACACGTCATGAATTCCTCCGAGGTCTGGTGGTAAATCCAGTTTGTAAGATACCTCTCCTTTCCTCTTAAGGACTTTGAATGGTCCAATATACCTTGGGGATAGTTTTCCTCTCTGATGGAATCTTCTCAATCCTTTTAACGGTGTAACCTTGAGATAAACTGATTCGCCTGGTGCAAACGACAATTCCCTTCTTCGATTGTCGGCATAGCTCTTTTGGCATGACTGTACTGCCCTTAATCGTTCTCTGATGAGCTTGACATGTGCTTCAGCTTCTTCGATTAGTTCGGGTCCAATGACTTGCCGTTCTCCTGGCTCGTCCCAATGTAGTGGAGTTCTGCACTTACGTCCATACAAAGCTTCAAAGGGTGCCATTTGCAGACTAGCTTGGTAACTGTTATTATAGGTGAACTCCGCAAGTGGTAAGCACTTTTCCCAAGAGGTTCCATAATCTAAGATGCACGCTCTGAGAAGGTCTTCCAAGATTTGATTTACACATTCGGTCTGTCCTCCTGTCTGTGGATGATATGCAATGCTGAACTGCAATTGGGTTCCCAAAGCTTCGTGGACTCGGTTCCAAAATTTCGATGTGAATTGTGTTCCTCGATTTGAAACGATCTTTTTCGGGATACCATGCAGTGTCACTATTCGCTGCAGGTATAGCTCCGCTAATTTGTTGCCATTATACGTTTTCTTGACTGGTATAAAATGGGTAACCTTCGTGAGTCTGTCCACAATGACACATATGGAATCATATCCCCCTTGTGTTCTGGGAAGTCCTGTGATAAAGTCCATACCAATCTCTTCCATTTCCAAGTTGGCACTAGTAAGGGCTGCAGTTTTTCGGCAATTTTCTGATGATCGGCCTTAATCCTCTGGCAAGTGTCACATCTTCCGCGATTTCCTTCTTCATACCATCCCACCAGAATCGCGTCTTCAGATCCTTGTACATCTTGGTGTTTCCAGGGTGCAGTGAATATGGGGTTTTATGAGCTTCAAAAAGAATTAACTCTTTAAGGTCTGTGTTTCGAGGTACACAAATCATTCCCTGATACCATACAACTCCTTGATGGTCTTCAGTGAAATCCTGGATTTTTCCTGATCTGATGCGGCTCTTGATCTTGTGAATCTCCCCATCTTCTTTCTGAGCATCTTCAATCTGCCTTTGCAGTTGAGACTCTACAGTCAATGTGGCTAACATTCCAGATGGCACTATGGTCACTTCAAGATTTTGAAATTCCTGCCGCAAGCGCGGGTTCTTGGGTGTAGCTCCTTGTAGTGTATAAGCCTTCCTGCTCAAGTCATCTGCCACTACGTTGGCTTTCCCCGGATGGTAGAGTATGCTGAGGTCGTAGTCTTTGATTAGCTCAAGCCATCGGCGCTGACGCATATTGAGCTCAGTCTGTGTGAAGATATACTTGAGGCTTTTATGGTCCGTGTAGATTTCACACTTATTCCCAAGCAAGTAATGTCTCGATATCTTTAGGGCATGCACCACTGCTGCTAATTCCAAATCATGCGTGGGATAATTTTCTTCATGTGGCCGTAGTTGTCGCGAGGCATAAGCTATGACTTGCCCCTCTTGCATTAACACACAGCCTAATCCTTGCTTCGAAGCATCGCAAAATACTACGAAATATTTCTTGCTGTCTGGTAGTGTAAGAACTGGTGTTATGGTCAATTTCTCCTTCAGTGTCTGGAAACTTTCCTCGCACTTGGAAGTCCATTCGCACACAACATCCTTTTTCAACAAATTGGTGAGAGGTTTGGCTATCTGAGAGAATCCCTCAATAAATCTCCGGTAATAGCCTGCCAATCCCAAAAGCTCCTAATTTCTGGTACGGTGGTCGGCTGCTTCCACTCTCTAATTGCCGCAATCTTTACTATATCCACCGAGATTCCTTCTTTGGTTAGCACATGCCCAAGAAATGAAATCTTGGTCATCCAAAATTCGCATTTATCGAATGTGGCGTAGAACTGACGCTCTCTTAATCTCCCGAGGGCTAAGTGTATGTGTTGCTCATGTTCCTCAGGGCTCTTCGAGTAGATCAAGATATCGTCAATGAACACGATGACAAACTTGTCCAAGAAGTCCATGAAGGTATTGTTCATGACGTTCATAAATGCTGCTGGAGCATTGGTTAATCCAAAGGGCACTACAGTGAATTCATATAGCCCGTACCTCGTGGTAAAGGCGGTTTTTGGTATGTCCCCTTCTCGGATCTTCAGCTAATGATAGCCTGACTTCAGGTCTATTTTGGAAAATACTCGAGCTCCTCGTAGTTGGTCGAATAAGTCGTCTATCCGCGGCAATGGGTACTTATTCTTAATGGTTACCTCATTCAATGCTCGGTAATCCACACACATCCTTAAGGTTCCATCCTTCTTCCTCACGAACAAAATCGGAGCTCCCCAAGGTGAAGCACTGGGTCGGATAAATCCTTTACCCTCCAGTTCCTCTAACTGACTCTTCACCTCTTCTAAGTCTGTTACCGGCATCCTATATGGTCTCTTAGCTATAGGTGCCGCTCCTGGTTTAATCTCAATGGTAAACTCTATCTCCCTATCAGGTGGCATCCCTGGGAGTTCTTCTGGGAATACGTCCGAGTATTCCTGTACTGTGGGCACTTGATCCAAACATACTTCCTGAAGTGCATGGACTGATCCTTGTAGTTTTTTGACCGATGATCTTTCTGCATGGAACAGGACTTCCTTCCCTTGGTTACTAACAAGGCTTAGAGTTTTCTTCTCACAATCCACTAGACCTTTATGCTGAGATAACCAATCCATTCCTATTATAATGTCTAGGCCTTGCAGTTCTAGGACTAGTAGGTTAGCCAAGAACTCTACCCCATCTATTTTGAAAGTTATAAGACGACAAGCTGAATATACAGGCAGCTTAGCTCCTGGGGTTTGTACAACCATATAGTACTTTAGAGGTACTATAGGTATTCCCACTTTAAATGCAAAATCTTCTGATACTGCAAATAGTGCTGAAGTCCCTCGGTGAAGCGTTCAATCTTCTTATCTTCCTTGTCGATGTCGCCGGATGCATACCGAGCTAAATGGTGGAACCGGTGCACGTACTCAGTGACAGTCCGGTTCCCTTGAGTCATGTTCCGGAATTCTCGGCGTTTAGCTGCCATGACGCCTGTAGGGATATGGAATTTTCGGAACTGATCCTTAAATTCCATCCAAGTGATGTTGTCTTTATCCAAGTGTGCTTCTTGATAGTTCATCCACCAAGCAGCTGCTGCTCCAGTGAGTTGGTGTGATCCGAATAGCACCTTCTCTCGATCATTGCAACGAACAGTGTCCAGCTTCCTTTCGATGTCCCGCAGCCAGTTGTCTGCGATGATTGGGTCGGTCGCGCTTGCAAAGGTTAGCGGTCGACTCTTCTGGAAGTCCGAGAATCGAGTTCCGACGGTAGTACCTTCAGCAGCCCCTGGCATTTTCTGAATGACTTGAGCTAACAACTAGGTACGTGCAGCCTGGGCTTCTTGGCGGCTCCTCTCCATTGAAAGAAGAATTTCCTGGAGACTTGGTGAGTCTTCTTGTGACGGTAGCGAGCTCTGAGCACCTGGATGAAATGTGGATCCTCTTCGTGGTGTAGCTGGGTCTTGGCCCACTTGGTCATCTTGGGTCCTTCTCCTTGTGTGAACCATTCTGATCTTCTAAAGAGAGAAGCAGATAGGTCTAACTAACTACGAGAGAACTAGGGTACTAATGCAGAAATTAATGCAACTATTTTAATGCACAAACACTTAGGCTTCTAGCCATAGTAACAAGTTAACCATTGCGAAAGCAACAGCAGAGCACAAAAGCTAGCAAGAGCATCCACCTGCTCTATCTACACTACCATTTCCCGGCTAATCCTCCACGACGGTCGACTAACTACTCGAACAGGGTTCTTCCCAAAGAACTAGGCTATGTGCCGTAGCAACGTAGCCCAACTCCTGAGGCAATCTATAAAAACAAAACGCGCTCTCGACACCTTACCGAATTTTTAGAAGAAGCCAAGTAAGACTTTGAAATCAAAAATTTCAGAAGCTACAAGGCTCCCTTTTTCAAAAATAAGGTTGTAGAAAATAGTTTTTAGATAAATTACGCCTTCTTGGCGAGCCAATCCCTAAGGGTACCGTCCTACAGTCAAGGTCTGTGTTGCTCTGATACAACTTTTTGTCGTGTCTGCCACGACTGTGACATCACCTGTGAGGAGCCCAGCTCAGTGTAGCTGGTCCCATAAACCACTTGACTTCCCAGGATGAGTCAAACACAGGAATATATTGAAGCAGCAAAATATTACAGTTGTCATAATTGTGTGGCCATCAGGCCTTAGTACAATACGGGATACAGTGCCTTACAAGGCACAAAGGTACGGCAAAATAAATCATCTAATCGGCGGAAGCTAGGGCCCAAAAGCAATCCACAGGAAACAGAGGTTGATAACAAGACAGCACCACCTCAGGGCTCCGGAGGGAACTGCTCATCTTCTCCTGCGTCTGCAACATCTTCAGGATATTCACCAAGGTCGTAGAGCGCTCCATCTATTGATGAGTTGTTGCAAGGGTGAGTACTTACGTACTCAGCAAGTCATAGGGAAGGTAGACATACTTATAGTATAAATGACATGAACCTATGCTATTGGGGAAAGAGTGAAGGGTTTTTCAAAATACATTTCTTTCTCTTTTCTTACTCATCTTCATATGACATTACTTTTATTCAAGCCTTTCAATCTTATAGTCATAGCAGTATTTCATAAACTTAGGGCATAAACCACATGCCTCTTAATTATCATATGCTTAAGGCAATCCACATGCCTCTTAGTTATCACAAGATCTCTATATTATGGTATTACCGCGACACATCAACACATGACAGTCCACGGTAACGCCCCTTATCGTGACAACACATGCCACTTGGGTAATCTTGAACTAACAAATTTTAGTTTATAAAACAATACTTGTGTCACACCCCGTGGATTTAATCCACCGCGGCATACTCCTAAAACTCGGGAGCACGAAGTATTCAAATACATTTTTAACCTTGCAAAGGTGTACCTCTTTTTAAATCCACTTTTTCACTCGACTTTCAAGTCGGGCCAGCTTCATGCGACTTATACGCACGTGACAAGGCCGAGCTCACACAATGTATTCGCAGTCTAGTATTAACAGCATACCTGCCCGGTAAATGGACAATCCAGTCCCAAGTACCGTTCTGGGTCCTCCCCACTGCCATACTTCCTAGCCTAGGCCTATGTTCCCGCAGGACACATAGCCTCTTTTCATTATAGTCGCGCACGACTTAATCTGGCGTAGGGCGTCTTCCTTCTTTACACCTTATCCTCTCATAATTTTTCTGATCTCACATCACTCATGGACGAACTGCGTCCCACCAGTTTCCACGCGAGATACCGGATCGACAAGCCATGCAGGGAACTGATAATACTAAGGAAGCTACTAGATTGTGCCTATCCCATACCAGGTAAGTGGTTGGTACGTTTTTCATGCCACTAGACGCACAACACAAGGTTCTAGTCCTTATATGCCAGTGACCAGATCATACCACAAACCATGCACCTTCAGTGCCTGCACATCTAGTGCAGCCAAGCACCTCTAGTGCTACCACCATTCCATACCAAAATTACTGGTCACGGCTAGGGGTTCTATTTCATGAATATAGATGTATATGTATATACTTTTATTAGTTCATGGCTTGCTATCTTAACAAGTTCACATTCCTCAAGTATTCAATCTATCACTGCCATAATATTATTGATCGGAACACATGCAATATTAATGAGATATCTACTCATGGAATAGCATAGCAATTCATGAAATATAGGTTCAATATGATCAAAGTATGACTTGCCTTCCGCGTCGTAAGTATCAGCAGTTGATGATGGTTCAGTGACAAGTTCTTCAACCTCGGGCTCTTGCTTTGAACAAGATCAAACAAGCAAATAGGCATTACAATCAATCCTATTCTTACTAATCCACTACATGCAATAATGCAAGGTGAAATACTCTGGTGTTACAAGATTTGGAAGCGATTAGAGTTAAACTATGGAAACCAGGCTTAAGATTAGTTGTCAAGGTTTACAGGGTTCCAAAATATCAGGGTAATATCATGGTTGTGACTGGTTCACCCAAAAACAGCGAACGTCTTTAGGTTGGCATTCGGTTCAAGGCATCGACTTAAGGTCAATGGGTGATAGAGGGCTCAACTCAAGTTGTGACAGTAGGGAAAAGTGTAGATCACAATGTCAGGAGTCTAAGGGACAAAGTTATTTCCAATGTTCATGGCTGGAAGTGGGTGAAAAGGCTCAATGCTTCTGGCTGACATAGGCCGACAGTGCCCAAGAATGGCATTGGCATTGTTTGAATAGTTCCCAGTGGCCAAAGTAGGTTTTGATTCAAGCATACGGTGCACACAGTAGTGAGGCAGCTATTTGACAAAGTAATTTATGTCTTACATGACCAGAGGTGGGGGAACAGGGCTAATGCCACTGGCTGACGCAGCCTGGCATAGGGTTGACATGGCCAGAAACTAGGGTTAGCCATATATTTTGATTCAAGGCTCGAAATGATGCACCACTTTGTCTGGTAGTTAGGCATTTGTAACAGGAACAAATGTCTCAATAGGGTCTTGGGCAGGAGATGGCTGGAAAGTGATGAAAACCAGCGAAGAAGTTGACTGGTCTGGAACACCTACAACATAAACAGTACAGCAACTAGGGCATAGCTATAACTTCTATTCTAGGCGGAATTAGAAGTCGTGGTAGAAGACAAAGTTGCTCAAAATGGTGTAAAACATCTAACTAGCAAAGTGGTTTGAGCTGGAGTGGCTGGATTTAGGAGATACTGGCTGGAGAAAAGATGAACTCAAACCTGATTTGGGCATTTCTGATTTAAAGTGATTGAAGTCAATTCCTTGCTCGTGTACGGTCCTCAGGGTACTAGAAACATACTGGTGAAGTTGTATTAGCTGAAAATTCAACAGATAAGCTAAACCAGCAAGCACAGTAAACATGCAAGGTTGAAATTTGGGGTTTTTCATATTTTAGCAAATCTGTCGATTTTGGTTGCTTAAGGGTGTTCAAAATAGTCCACTGATCAAGATTGATCACAGGCTCGAGAGCTAATTCACCCTGGTTAGGGTTTAATTGCTCGTCGGAGCTTCTGGAGAGAAAAGGAAATCGCCGGCGACTGGAGAGGTTTCAAGTTAATTCCATGCTCGGGTAGGATGAGGGAGGTAAGAGGAGCTTACTAAAGTAGCTGTAGTGGAGGGGGAAGCAGTGTAGAGGCTTGGCACCGTAGCTCTTCCTTGCTGCTCACCGGAGAAGAAGAAGACACGGTGAAGGGTGCCGATTTCTGGTGTTCTTCTGTGTGGTGGAGTTGGCTAAGTTCCGAGGGGTATTTATAGGCGATTTTGGGGGGGTGCTGCAACGGCTGGAAATGCACGGGGAAGTGAAGCAGGCTGGAGGTGACAACTCGGCTGAATCCCGGCGAAGTGACGTCCTGCAGCTGGATTAGGGGCTTTAACCTGCTGCTCTGGTGGAGGTGATGGTGAATAGATGTTTGGCTTCGGCATGGACTCCACGTGGCCGGGTTTTCCTGTTTGAAAAGTTGCCGGTGGCGTGCACAATCGGGGAGAATCAGCTGGCCGTGAGGTGAGCCCGAGAAGATCCACAGTGCCAATCATCGATCACACACGTAGCGGCAAGTGATTGGATGAAGTACTGTAGCTGGAGGTCGAAGCAACGACAACAGCTGGTCAAGTGAACAGTAACAGGTCTACGCTACAGTGCTCGTGATCGATTCAACAGGCGCGGTCGAAGACAGTTGCTGCGGTCGGAACCTGGAGCTGTGGTCGATTGAACGGCCTGGTCGTGAACAGGAGGTGTGGTCGAAGTCGAACTGAGTGGTCTAGTAATGAACAGTAGCCCGTGGTCGAACCAGGGGCCTGATTGTGAAGATTTTTGATGGGTTTTGGACTAAATTGTAAATCTGGTCTTAAAGAGTGTTAATTTGAGATTTGATTCCATGGCTGAGTATAATATTTCTATTAATACTCATTTAGCACAAATTTGGAGAATGTTTGACAAGATTTGAGGGATTTCACCTATTTTCGAAAATAGGGTAAAATTACGGTAAAACAGATCTGGATTTTGTCGATCTCAAATTCTGGTGATTGGAGAGAGATTTTGAAGTCTGATCAAAAAGGAGATCTGTATCAAATAGCATTTGGGAGGTGTTCCCTGAAGAAATTCTGGAGTTGGAGTTGATTTGTAGATTTTAGCCTTTTAAGGCTTCCAGGTAAACAGAAAAGGACCTATTCGCAGTAAAATTTGGACTAATCTGCGAAAAGTGTTTAGATGAATTAATCTGGTTCCCAACTTTTTGGAGTAAGTTGAGGATATAACTGGAAACATAATCCAAGAGACACTTGAGTCTGGATAGGGTTAAATCAAGATAACTCAGTTATCTGGAAACTGGGGTACTTAGGGTAAATTTGAATTTTCCTGTTTTCAAAAACAGAGAGAGGCTTAGGTACTGAGAGTTAGGGTCCGAATTTGATCTGGCTCCTGAAGACTTTTATCTTCAGAGTAACTGATAGGTTAGATCTGGATAGGTAGATCTTAGTCTGAATCCAAAGGGTGGATTTTGGAGATTTTTAGGGTTTGGGAGAGATTATGGTTCAACTGATCTGGCTACTACTACAGAGATACATGCATGCAGAGTTTTTATTCAAAACTTTTCACCCCCAAAACTAGTGTGTTACAACAACCGAGAGAGTACAATCGTTTTTTCTATCGGTAAACTCATTTCCGACTGTGGGACCCTCATTTAAGGAATCCCGTGGCAACCGCCCAGGTGGATTGCGCACAGATAGGTTCATCACAAGCTCACAACAAGCAGAAAGCAGTAATTGCATAAAATATAAATAAACAGGTACGAGGTCACAGGGACCAATATTACATTAACATAGCGCCTAGAATGATGCTACTTAGAGTTGCTATGAAAATAACAAGTTTATCCATACAAGAGTCGGTATTGAGATACCGAACACACAAAACAAAGCAGACAGCAACAACGAAGATCTTCACTTCTGACGGCAACGGTTCGGGTAGGGCTTTCTCCACATCGGACGCAACTCGGCGTGATACGCTCCTAGAACTCTGAATCAGCTGGCGCATTCCCATCTTCTGCTTCATCCTCATAACCAAACGAATCGGGATCGGTGAATCCCTCTTCTGAATTGTTTGTAAAGGCAAGGGTGAGGATGCTTTGACACAATGCTCAGCAAGTCTTTTACTTAGAAATTCAATTATATAGATGAGGAGTGATGAAGAAAAGGGGTAAAGTCTTGTTGGGGGAAATCTCCACGCGGTCAAGTCCAGGTAAGTTCATGATTGCCCGGGGACAGCGGCCTCCGGTGCCTGCCCCGGGCGCCGCCTTTTAGGCTCCGGGGACCGTGCCTCCGGGGCATGTCCCGGGCGCCGCCATGTGCCCGGGGACAGTGGCCGCCGGTGCCTGCCCCGGGCGCCGCCTTTTAGGCTCCCGGGACCGTGCCCCCCGGGCATGTCCCGGGCGCCGCCAAGTGCCCGGGGACAGTGGCCCCCGGTGCCTGCCCCGGGGGCCGCCATTGGGCCCCCGGGACCGTGCCCCCCGGGCATGTCCCGGGCGCCGCCATGTGCCCGGGGACAGTGGCCGCCGGTGCCTGCCCCGGGCGCCGCCTTTTAGGCTCCCGGGACCGTGCCCCCCGGGCATGTCCCGGGCGCCGCCAAGTGCCCGGGGACAGTGGCCCCCGGTGCCTGCCCCGGGGGCCGCCATTGGGCCCCCGGGACCGTGCCCCCCGGGCATGTCCCGGGCGCCGCCATGTGCCCGGGGACAGTGGCCGCCGGTGCCTGCCCCGGGCGCCGCCTTTTAGGCTCCCGGGACCGTGCCCCCCGGGCATGTCCCGGGCGCCGCCATTGGGCCCCCGGGACCGTGCCCCCCGGGCATGTCCCGGGCGCCGCCATGTGCCCGGGGACAGTGGCCTCCGGTGCCTGCCCCGGGCGCCGCCTTTTAGGCTCCCGGGACCGTGCCTCCGGGGTATGTCCCGGGCGCCGCCATTTGGCCCCCGGGACCGTGCCTCCCGAGCATGTCCCGGGCGCCGCCATGTGCCCGGGGACAGTGGCCGCCGGTGCCTGCCCCGGGCGCCGCCTTTTAGGCTCCCGGGACCGTGCCCCCCGGGCATGTCCCGGGCGCCGCCATTTGGCCCCCAGGACCGTGCCTCTCGGGCATGTCCCGGGCGTCGCCATGTGCCCGGGGACAGTGGCCTCCGGTGCCTGCCCCGGGCGCCGCCTTTTGGGCTCCTGGGACCCTGCTCTCCGGAAGAGGTCCCGGACGTCACCGCCCTCCTAAAAGGTAAAATCCCTGTTTGTTTATCACGTGCAGGTCACGCGAGGGACGCCTCGGGAATCAGCGACCACCTGTCAAGCATCCAAGACGTTTGACCGGGAGAAGGACGGTCCTACCCTTCAATCCGACGGTGGCTCCCGGGGTAGTTTAGGTTTTGCTCTTCTTTTTGGGGCTATAAATAGCCCTTGTACCCCTCTGTTGTAAAGGATCAACTCATTATTATTGGAATAGCTAATCTCACAGACGCGCTCCGGAAGCCTCTCCCCCGGACAGAGCCTCCCCAGCCGACTCCGGTCGGGAGCGCGTCGACAGGACTAGGGCCCCCACTGGGACCCGAACCTGTATAAATCCTTGTGTCTTTTCTTGTGTTTGTCCGGCGGGGGAGGACCGGTCGCCTGGTCAACCCGCGCTGTGTAATTTCCGCTAGGATCGTCTTCAAAACCTGCCGGGGTATTCTTAATACCACGACAGTTGGCGCCGTCCGTGGGGACCCGTGACGAATCGCCATGGCTCCTCCGAGAACAAGGGCCCGTGCCCTTCCCGGTGACGCCGGTCCCGGTGACCTGGCGGCACCCGTCCGGGACGCTGCTGTTCCGGCGCTTCCGTCCGGAGGCGACCATTCCCAGGTACCGCCTCCCACCTTTCCTCTCAATCTAGGTGCCTCCACCTCCGGGTCGCTCCCGGCGGCCGCGGGGACCCCGGCCGGGACGAGTTTCCCCCCGACGGCTCCCCCGGCCCCCCGGGACGCCCTGCTGGAGGCTCTCGTGGAGGGCCAACTCCGCGCCCAGCGCTCTATGGAGGAGCTCCTTAGTGTGTTGGCACGGCCCTCGGCCCCCACCTTTTCGTCGCACCCATATCCGGGGATCATGCCCCCATTTATGGGATACCCGACGGCCCCTCCGGTGTCAGGGGGGCTGTCTACCCCGTATAATACCGCTGGGGGGTTCCCTCCCCCCGCGGGATATACTTCCGGACACTTCTCGGCACCCGGGCCTGTCCCAGTGCCGGGAGGCTATTTCATGCCCGGGCCCTTCGTGGCACCAGGGGGGTATCCCGTCCCCGGCCCGCTTCTGGGGCCGGGGAGTCATTTAATGCCGAGGGTTATTCCTACGCCGGGAGCCAGTCCCGCCCCTCGCGTTGCGTTTACCGCACCGGGACCGGTCGACAGAGCAGCTCCCGTGCCTCAGCGAATTTCCCCCCGCATTGGCTCCCCAACCCCGGACGTCGCCGAGGGGGCTCACCCCCCACCGGTTTCGGATGTCGCAGGGGCTTCCCCCTTTCCGGTCCCGGTCGTTGCCCCAGGGGCCCCCTCTTCGGATCGTAACGCCGCCCCGGGCGCCCCCTCCCCGGTTCCGGATGGTGCAGGGGCTCCCCCCTTTCCGGTCCTGGGGGCCATCGCAGGGGGCTCCCCCCAGCAGGCTCCGGTAGCTTCCGGGCCGGCTGCTACAGTGCAGGAGCTCCCTCCCCCGGCGAAGCAGGTCCGCTTCTCTCGGGGAGAAGTCGAGCGAATGCATTCTCCCAGCCGCGGGGAAGAGCTTCCCCCCGGTCGTTGTCGCAGGGAGTCTCGCTCTCGCACCGGTCGGGGGAAGAGACCCGCCGAAGAACCATCCTCCTCGGAGGGAAGCCCGGACGTCCGGGAAATCAGTCCCGGCCCGGAAGAGAAGCGTCGTCACCACCACTCTGGCGGCCCTCTTGGGCCGCTACCTGACTCGGATAACGAGGGGGCGTCCCCCGTTAAAGAAGACAGTGACTGGGGCTCCCCCCGGGAAGTGCAGGGGGCGAACTAGCCTCTATGTCGAAGACTCCGCAGCATCCGATGGCCGCGGCCCTATCGTCCCCCGCACATCGTGCATTATAATGGCGAGGCGGACCCTTACGAGTTCGTGCAGATCTACTCCACCGCCATCTCTGCAGCGGGGGGGGACGAGAGTGTCCAATGCAACGTCTTCCCCCTCTACCTCACCGGCATTGCCCGCTCCTGGTTTTACAATCTGAAGGCGGGCTCCATCAAGTCTTTCTCGCAGCTCAAGCGGGAGTTCTGCGCCAACTTCCAGGGGAACTACGTGCGTCCCCTGGACTCCTCGCAGCTGTATACTGTCCGGCAGAGAACTGGGGAGACCATCAGAAGCTTCTTCAAGCGCTTTGCCCAGGTGAAGAGCAAAGTGGCCCACATCCCCGACTCTACGGTCATCGAAGCCTGCAAAAGCGGCATCCTCCCGGGGGAGCTCCACCGAAGGCTCTCCCGGAGCTGCCCCTCTTCCGCTGACGAGCTCTTCAACGTGCTCGAAAAGTACGCTCGGGCGGAGGAAGACGACATCTGGAAGAAGACCCAGGGGGCTCCTGCCCCCGCCGAGCGGGGGGCCCGGGATCCCTCCCGGCGCCCCAGGCAGGGGGGCCGTAGCGAACCACGGCCTCGGGACACTTTTGTCCTCGAGGGCGGAGGCGGCTCGCGCGACCCCCCGAAGGGCAACCGCCCCTTTCCCAAGCCGAGAGGCCACGGGGGAGGACAGTCTTCGCGCGGCCGCGAAGGCCCCGCGGGGAGAAGCCGGGAAGGACCGTGGTGCAGCTTCCACGGGTCCAGTACCCACGCCACCCGAGACTGCCACCAGCTGCTGCAACACTTCGCGGCATTCCTCGACCAGCGCGGGCAGGGGGGGGGACTCCGGCCTCCTTGCCCCCTCGGCCAGCTATTCCGGCCCTTCCCGCTCCCATGGGGGGGCAGCAGGTGCAGGAGGGGGAGCCTTCAGACGCTCTCCCCTTTCAAACTTCTCAGCGCCGCATCAACGTCATCGTAGGGGGGTCCGCCTCCGGGCGGGATTCCAAGCGCCAGCGCAAGGAGTACGCGCGAGAAGTTAAGGTGGTGGGGGTGCTACACGCGTCCGTGCCTCCCCCTCACCTTTACGGCGGAAGACGCGCGAGGGGTTCGCTTCCCCCACGACGACGCGCTCATTGTCTCCGCGACAATCTATAACTGCCACTTGGCCCGCATCCTTGTGGACGGCGGAAGCTCCGCCAACGTCCTGTTCCTCAAAACCTTCAAAGAAATGCAGGTGGATGAGAAGCTCCTGCAACCAGCGGCAGGGCCTCTGCAAGGGTTTGTCCCGGGGAAGGCGATCCACCCCGTGGGCAAGGTAGATCTCCCGATCACCTTCGGCACCCCGGAGAACTACCGGACTGAGCTAGTCCGCTTCGACGTAGTGGACCTCCTCTCCTCCTACAATGTGATTATGGGGAGGACTACGATCAATCGGCTGGGGGCTGCCACCCACCAAAACTACCTGTGCATGAAGATCCCCGGGCCGTATGGCATGATCGACGTCCGGGGGGATCAAGACATGGCCCGTGCTCTATACGAGCGAGCTGCTGCCACAATAGGAAGCGTCAACCTGATCAAGACACCCGGGGGGGAGGCTCCCCCCCGGACGTAGACGTCGCTGCGCCATCCCCTGGGAGGCCCCTCCTCAAGCCGCGTCCAGAAGGGGGCCTCCGGAAGGTCCCGCTGTCCCTGGGCAGCAGGGACCAAACTGTCCAAATCGGGGCAGAGCTCCCCCAAGACCATGCAGCGCAACTCGCAGCCTTTCTGCGCGAAAACTTCGATGTTTTTGCGTGGAAGCCTTCGGACATGCGGGGCGTCGCCCGGGAGGTTATTGAACACAAGCTCGCGGTAACCCCCGGTCACCCCCCTATCAAGCAGAAGTTGAGGAAGCTCTCCCTCGAACGACAAGAAGCCATCAAGACGGAGATAGCCCGGCTCCGAGAGGCGGGGTTCATCCGGGAAGTGTTGCACCCCGAGTGGCTCGCAAACCCCGTCCTCGTGAAGAAGTCAAGTGGCAAGTGGCGCATGTGCGTGGACTTCACCGACCTTAACCGCGCTTGCCCCAAAGACAACTTCCCGCTCCTGCGGATCGACCAGCTCGTTGACTCCACCGCGGGGTGCGAGCTAATGAGCTTCCTAGACGCCTACTCGGGATACCATCAAGTCCGGATGGCGGAGGGGGATGAGGAAAAGACGAGTTTTATAACTCCCCTTGGAACCTTCTGCTACCGCCATATGCCCTTCGGGCTCAAGAATGCGGGAGCCACCTTCCAGCGCCTTATGACGCTGGTCTTCAAAGATCAAGTCGGCCGCAACGTCGAAGTCTACGTAGACGACGCGGTCGTCAAGAGCCCCCGTGCAGCCTCCCACATCGACGACCTCGCAGAGACATTCCGCAACCTCCGCGCGTTCGGGCTCAAGCTCAACCCGGAGAAGTGCGCCTTCGGGGTGCGCGGGGGGAAGCTCCTGGGTTTCCTCGTGTCCCAGCGGGGCATTGAGGCGAACCCCGAGAAGATCTGGGCCTTCCTAGAGATGCCCCCGCCGCGCTCCGTCAAAGACGTCCAGCGGCTCTCCGGCCGCCTCGCCGCGCTCAGCCGCTTCGTCTACCGTTCGGGGGAGCGGGGCCTCCAGTTCTTCAAGATCCTCCGAGGGCTTGAGGGGTTCCACTGGACCCCCGAGGCCCAGGAAGCCCTCAACGACCTCAAGAAGTACCTCTCGAGCCCTCCAATGCTCGTGAGTCCGTCTCCGGAAGAGCCCTTGCTCCTCTACCTCGCCGCGACCCCCGTCGCCGTTAGCGCGGTTTTGGTGAAGGAGCAAGGGGGGCAGCAACGTCCCGTGTACTACGTCAGTGAAGCCCTCCAAGGGGCCAAGACTCGGTACACGAAAATGGAGAAGATTTGCTACGCTCTCCTCATGGCGTCCCGGAAGCTCCGGCATTACTTCCTGGGGCACCCCATCACCGTTCCGTCGTCCCTCCCCCTGGGGGAGGTACTGCGGAATAAAGAAGCCACCGGCCGGATTGGGAAGTGGGGGGCCGAGCTTGCCCCCTTCTCCCTGTCCCTTACCGGCCGCTTCGCAATCAAGTCGCAGGTCCTCGCCGACTTCATCGCAGAATGGACTCCCGCCTCTGGGTCCGGGGACGAAGATCTCCCTGTGCCGCCCCGACGCAGTGACCATTGGACCTTGCTGTTTGATGGGTCGCTGTGTCTCGCTGGGGCTGGCGCGGGGGTAGTCCTCCGGAGCCCCGAGGGGAAGGAGCTCGAGTACGCCGCGCGGCTCGAGTTCCCCGCAACCAACAACGTCGCCGAATACGAGGTTCTGCTCCTCGGGATGCGCCTTGCGCGCTCCCTGGGGATCCGGCGCCTACTAGTGAAGGGAGACTCTCAGCTCGTTGTCTGCCAAATGGACAAATCTTACCTGTGCCATGACGCAAATTTAAGTCTTTACTTGCAGGAAGTAAGAAAAATGGAGAAACACTTTGACGGCCTTGAGGCCCGGCATATCCCGCGAAGGGAGAATGACCGGGCTGATGCTTTGGCCCGGGCGGCAAGCGCCCGGGAAACGCTCCCCAAGGGGGCCTTCTTGGAAACAATCACGAAGCCCTCGGTAGCCTCGCCGGACGCAGGCCCCGAGCCTCCGGTCCCGGAGGTCGCCGAGATCGTCCGGCCGTCGTCATGGATGGATCCCCTCATCTCCTTCATCAAGGGGGAAGGGGACCCTCCCAGCGAGACCAAGGTTAAGCGCCTCCGGGCCAAAGCCCGGGCATATCTCCTGCTCGAGGGAAGGCTCTACAAGCGGGGGGCTTCAGCCCTCCTGCGCTGCCTCCCCCGGTCGGAGGGACTTCAACTACTGGAAGACATTCACGCGGGGAGCTGTGGTTCTCACCTAGCCCGGCGTGCCATCGCCGCCAAGGCCCTTCGGCAGGGCTTTTACTGGCCTACAGTCATGGGCGACGCGCGAGACCTTGTCTCCGCGTGCGAAGCATGCCAACAGATGGCCAAAGGCTCGAATCTCCCCCCTGTAGCGCTGCGAACTATCCCCATCACTTGGCCCTTCGTGCGCTGGGGGATGGACCGCTTAGGGCCTTTCCCCCCAGCGCCCGGAGGATACAAGTATGCGGTGGTCGCGGTCGACTATTTTACAAAGTGGGTTGAGGCGGAGCCCTTGGCTAGCATCACCTCCCGGGCCGTTCAGCGGTTTTTCTAGAAAAACGTCGTTTGTCGTTTTGGTGTCCCCCGGGAAGTTACCGTGGACAACGGGACCCAATTCGACTCGGCATATTTCCGGGAATTCTGCGAAGGCCTGGGGGTCGTCATCCACTTCGCCTCAGTGGCCCATCCCCAAAGCAACGGGGCCGTCGAGAGGGTCAATGGCGTAATCCTACAGGGGTTACGCCGGAGACTCGAACAAACCGCTTCCAAGCGGGGCGCGTGGGCAGAGGAGCTCCCTAGCATCCTCTGCTCCATGCGCACGACCCCGTCCCGGGCCACAGGGCGTGCTCCCTTCTCCCTAGTCTATGGGGCGGAGGCAGTCCTCCCCCCGGAGATCGGCTTCCGGTCGCTGCGGGTCGAGCTCCTGAACGGAGCCACGACCGCAACCTACCGGGCCAACGAAGACAACCGGCGGCTGGAAATCGACCTCGTGGAGGAGGAACGCGACCGAGCGCTCCTCCGCCACGCCATCTACGAGCGCGAGATGTCGCGCGCGTACAACCAGCGCGTGCGCGAGAGAGCTTTCCGCCTTGGGGACCTTGTCCTCAAGCGCGTCACAGACCCCCAAGCCCAGGGTAAGCTCTCCCCCAAGTGGGAGGGCCCCTACAGGATCTCCGCCGTCCTAGGCTCGGGGGCCTACAAGCTCTCCAACCTTCAAGAGCAGGAGCTGAAGCACACCTGGAACTTGCGTTTGCTCCGCAAGTTCTACGTCTAGCCTTACGGGCCTGTCCCCTCCCCCGGGGCGGTCACGCCGGAGGGGGGGGGGACACTGTAGCTTCCCTTTTTCCCCCTTCGCGGCTTCGCAGGGGGGCTTTGTATATTTTGTTAATCAATGCATAGCCTTTGTTCTTCAACTGTCTCACTGCAGGTTGTTGTTGTTTACCCCCCCTAGTGGTGATGCCCTCCCCGCGAGGATGCCTTCCCCGTGAAGATGCCTTCCCCGTGAAGATGCCCTCCCCGCGAGGATGCCCTCCCCGTGAGGAAGTGGGCCCTGCCCCAGCAAGTCCCTCCTGAAGGGCGGCTTACGAACAGCCCTCGTGGACTGAGGGTGTAAGCGGCAACCCGGTCCCCAGCGGCCGCGGTAACGAGTCCATTTGGGAGATTAGTCCCCTACCCAAACACTCAAGACCCGTCTCCGGGCACTTCCTCCTCCGGGAGTAGACGCTCTCCTCAGCGGGACGTCTAATGGCTTTCTGGATTATCTTCCTCCCCCGGGAGTTGACGTTATTCCCGGCTCCCCGTTCTCACGGTGACCGGAAGATCAGCCCCTTGCGGCTTGATTGGATCTATCTTCCTCCCCCGGGGGTCGACGTTATTCCCGGCTCCCCATTCTCACGGTGACCGGAAGTTCAGCCCCATACGGCTTGATTGGATCTATCTTCCTCCCCCGGGAGTCGACGTTATTCCCGGCTCCCCGTTCTCACGGCGACCGGAAGATCAGCCCCTCGTGGCTTGATTGGATCTATCTTCCTCCCCCAGGAGTCGATGTTATTCCCAGCTCCCCGTTCTCACGGCGACCGGATGATTATCTCTCGAAGACCTTATTCCCAGTTCCCCGTTCTCACGGCGACCGGACGAACCCTCCCGGGAAGCTCTCCTCCGGAGGTCTTATTGGCTTTTCATGAGCCCCTTCCGCGCCTTGTTCCCTGCTCCGAGCTCTCCCGGCGCCCGGATGAACCTCTCCCGGTGCCCCCGGGCACCCCGGAAGGTCCCTCCCTCGGAAGTCCTATTTTTTACAATTTTCTAACTTAGAAAATATATCTACAGGTTATGCTCCCCCCGGGGACCCTGTTTCCCCCACAGCACGCGGAGGCTTCCTCTCGCCCGCTGTGGGCGGGGGGGGACAGGAGGTCCCCGGGTCACCTACGAAGAAACTTAGCTCATCCTTGTTAAGAAGAGTCGTCCAGACCATCCAAGAAGAAGAAAATAAAGAGGCAATAAAAAGTTTAACAACCCGGGTTTCGGAAATGATACAACCCGGGTCCTAACCCGGGGGATTTTCTACGAGCCTAAGGCCCCTACGCCTAAAGCTCCCGGAGGCGCTCCCTCAGCTCCCGGGCCAAGTCCCGGTACAGCGCCCGGACGCGACGCTGAGAGTCCCGAAGTACGTCTTCGGGCCAAAACTCGTACCCAGCCGGCGGAAGTATCCGGAGAGGAGGTATCATCTGGGCCTTCGGGCGCGGGGGAGTTAATTCAGCACGGCTGTTGTCAAAATTATCCAAGTGCCATTCCGGGCGCCACCTCAACCGGACGGGCTCCTGGGCAATACCGCCGTCGCGCCTCCCGGAGACAAGGCTCAGCAAAATCAAAGCCGCTTGGGCGTCCCCCGGAGAGTCTCTCCCAGACCGTTGCTCGGGAGCAACCCCCCGGGAACCCTGGTAACATTTCATTGCAAAGACTTAGAAAAATTTCTAATATATTTCATTGCAAAATGTTTTTGTACAAGTGCCCGGGGCTTCTCCTAAGAAGCTACCGGAATCAAAATGCCTAACAAAATAAAAAGGGGGTCCTAGCTAAAGACCCGGGGGAGGCTCATACTTTGGCATTGGGGTCCTCCCCCCGGGGAGCTTCCTCCGTGGCCGGGGCAGGGACATCCGCGGCCGGAGGCGCCGGTGTCGGGAACCACGTCCGGATGATCCGATCGTAGAACCCCTCCGCCAGCAGCTCCACCTCCCGGCGCGTTGGCTCGAAGGCCTCCGGGAAGCCCCGGGGGATGCGCCCCCCGATCGCCCGGGCGCCGACCCCACGATAGTCAACGAGCCCCGCGGCGGCCGCGATGACGGGGATCTCTCGGCCCCGTGCCCGGACGTCCGCAGCCTCCGGGATGGCGGAGACTTGTGCGTTAAGAAAACGCACAGCCTCCGCGAGGGTCGCCGGGGGCACCTCCGGGCCGCTCCCGGAGCCCAGGCTAACGCCAAGGCTTTCCAAGGCCGAGCGGACGGAGCGGCCCGCGTCCGACAGCGCCCGGACGCTGGAGCTCTCGAGCTCCCGTAGCGCCTTCTCCCGCACCTTGGCCTCCTCTCGGAGGCGGATGTAGGCGCCCTCCGAAAGGTGCACCTGCGCCCGGGCCCGGGACAGCTCATCAAGAGCTTCGTCCCGCTCCCGGATGGCCGCCTCCCGCTGCTCGACGCAGGCCGAGGCCCGGCTCTCCGCCTCCTTGAGCAGCCGGGTGACCCGCTGCTCAAGGCCCCAGGTAACAGTCGCTACCTACAAAATGCATAAAGACTTAGAAAAATCTTAAGTGCAGGAAAAAAGCCGAAGTGTGGGGAGCTCGAGTTACCTGGGCTCCGAGGGACTCGAGCCCCTCAAAATGCTCGTGGAGCGTCCCTCCTGCTACGAAGGCCTGCACCTTCCGGTTGTGCAGGCCCTCCGCGTAGCGGGCCACCTCCCCCGCAGGAAATAGGGAGGTGTCTTGCCCTGCCCTCCTGTCGCGGCCGGGAGAGGGCCCCCGGACCTCCGAATCCGGGAGCACGGCCGGCGTCGCCGGCGTCTTCGTCGATGAAGTTTCCTCCGAAGACGAAGACGAAGGTTGGGCAGGGATCTCCGCCCGGGGGGGGATCATTGGGCCTTTCCCCGCCCCAGGCCGGAGGGCCCTCGGAGCCTCCTGCTCCGGGGGGACCTCGAAGACAGAGGGGCTCCCCCCCTCCTCATCCACCGGCCAGAGGCGCGGGGGCGCCGCCCCCGAAAACCTCACTTCTAGCCTCTCCGGCGCCAATGCCGCCGGGAGAGGCGAGAGGAGCGTCACGCGAACTGGCGACGGGGCGTAGTCCGCAGAATCGGACCCCGCCCCATCGACAACAACCTCCTTCCCCCGGGCCTCGACGGGGGCCTCCGGGGGCGGAGGCGTCGCCTCTGCCCGGGGCGCCGCCCGGGCATGTTCGGCTCCGGGAGCTGCGTCCTGGGCCCTCACCGCCGTCGTCGCCGGCGCCGTCGCCGAAGCTGGGGTCTTCTGGACCCGGGGCTTTTTGTGCTCCGAGCCCCCGGCCGTGTCCTTCCCCCGTTTATGAGACCCGGGGGTGGGAAGGGGCTTCCTCTCCGGAAGCCTGAGCCCGTAGGCCTCGGCCACCAAGTTCCGGGGAGGCCCCTCCCCCACGAGGCGCACGATGCGCTCGTGTTCGTCGGCGAAGTACCTCCCCAGGAGGTGCTCCGCCTTGTCCCTCGCCGCCGGGTACGGGCGCACTGCAAGAGGTAAAAAGTTAGTCAATTTCTCATAAAAAACTGCAAGTACAAAAATGCAGGGGACTTACGCCGCGTCACCGGCTTGACCGGAGGCCACTGCTCCGGGCCCATGCCGATCCCCCTTCCCCCACGTGAGAAGGGGGAAAGCCGCAGGAGCGCCAGCTCCTCCGCGGCGTCCCGCATTGAGCGGGCCTTCTTCGCCAACACCACCTTCCCGAGGAGCTCGAACTCCTCGTCCGTCCACACCGGCGGCTTCGGTGCGGACGATCGGCTGTAGGTGGGAGGCTCCGGGGCGTAGACCACCGCCTCGTCCCGGACCCGGAGGTAGAACCACCTCCGGAGCCAGTCCCCCCAGTGGTCCCGGGAGGCCGCCGCTGGGAAGTCCGCCACCCGGGAGAGCAGCATTTGGACCATCACCGAGCCGAAGGGGGACTTCGGTCCTCCCTTCACCAGGTGGGAGCTCCGCGCCGCCGGTTCATAGAAGTACCGGAAGGCGCGGAGGGTGGGCTCCCACCCGGTCGCTGTCTCGTAGAGCCATATAAAAAGGCCCATACGGACGAGCGCGTTCGGGGTGAGGTGGTTGAGAGCCACCCCGTACTCTTTGAGAAACTCCCGGAGCATCGGATGCACCGGGAGCCGGAGCCCCGCCTCGAGGAAGGCCTCGAAGGCCACGACCTCTCCGGGCCTGGGGCGGGGGGCTCCGTCCTTCTTTAGGGGGACCCGAATGTCCCCCTCTTCGACGACGCCCTTCTTGACCAGGGACTCCGCGTCCGAGGCCGAGAATTCGGAGGCCCAAAGGAAATCCACGGGGATTTCCTCCGGGGGCACCTCCGTGGTCTTCACTCGACCTTTGGGCACCATTAGGTGAGTTCTTTGTTTTTCGGTGGCTAAGTTTTCAGGTGGCTGTCAACGACTCCCGGACGCTCTCTACCGGAGAAGGCTACCGGAGAAACTACCGGAAGAGCGCTACCGGGAGAGCTGAAGCTGGAGTTGAAGATTTGGAATGAGCTTCCGGGGCCCCCTAGGTCCCTATTGATAGAGGCTGGCCGCGATCTAGATGCGCGCCACGTAGCCCCCTCGGGGCAATCTGGACCACTGAAATTCAAACCGTGCGCGTGCATTTATTGCGAAAACGGCGCGGCCATAAAGCGCCCGGCACAGAAACCGAAGCGTCACCGGGGCTCCGGTGATTTTCGTCCGGAGATTTTCCCGGTACCATAACCATTCCCTCCGGGGGCTCAAGCTTCGTCCCCGGAGGGCATGGGGGGCTGCTGTTGGGGGAAATCTCCACGCGGTCAAGTCCAGGTAAGTTCATGATTGCCCGGGGACAGCGGCCTCCGGGGCATGTCCCGGGCGCCGCCTTTTAGGCTCCCGGGACCGTGCCTCCGGGGCATGTCCCGGGCACCGCCATTGGGCCCCCGGGACCGTGCCCCCCGGGCATGTCCCGGGCGCCGCCATGTGCCCGGGGACAGTGGCCGCCGGTGCCTGCCCCGGGCGCCGCCTTTTAGGCTCCCGGGACCGTGCCCCCCGGGCATGTCCCGGGCGCCGCCATGTGCCCGGGGACAGTGGCCCCCGGTGCCTGCCCCGGGCGCCGCCATTGGGCCCCCGGGACCGTGCCCCCCGGGCATGTCCCGGGCGCCGCCATGTGCCCGGGGACAGTGGCCGCCGGTGCCTGCCCCGGGCGCCGCCTTTTAGGCTCCCGGGACCGTGCCCCCCGGGCATGTCCCGGGCGCCGCCATGTGCCCGGGGACAGTGGCCGCCGGTGCCTGCCCCGGGCGCCGCCTTTTAGGCTCCCGGGACCGTGCCCCCCGGGCATGTCCCGGGCGCCGCCATTGGGCCCCCGGGACCGTGCCCCCCGGGCATGTCCCAGGAGCCGCCATGTGCCCGGGGACAGTAGCCTCCGGTGCCTACCCCGGGCGCTGCCTTTTAGGCTCCCGGGACCGTGCCTCCGGGGTATGTCCCGGGCGCCGCCATTGGGCCCCCGGGACCGTGCCCCCCGGGCATGTCCCGGGCGCCGCCATGTGCCCGGGGACAGTGGCCGCCGGTGCCTGCCCCGGGCGCCGCCTTTTAGGCTCCCGGGACCGTGCCCCCCGGGCATGTCCCGGGCGCCGCCATTTTGCCCCCGGGACCGTGCCTCCCGGGCATGTCCCGGGCGTCGCCATGTGCCCGGGGACAGTGGCCTCCGGTGCCTGCCCCGGGCGCCGCCTTTTGGGCTCCCGGGACCCTGCTCTCCGGAAGAGGTCCTGGACGTCACCGCCCTCCTAAAAGGTAAAATCCCTGTTTGTTTATCACGTGCAGGTCACGCGAGGGACGCCTCGGGAATCAGCGACCACCTGTCAAGCATCCAAGACGTTTGACCGGGAGAAGGACGGTCCTACCCTTCAATCCGACGGTGGCTCCCGGGGTAGTTTAGGTTTTTTGCTTCTTTTTGGGGCTATAAATAGCCCTTGTACCCCTCTGTTGTAAAGGATCAACTCATTATTATTGGAATAGCTAATCTCACAGACGCGCTCCGGAAGCCTCTCCCCCAGAGAGAGCCTCCCCAGCCGACTCCGGTCGGGAGCGCGTCGACAGGACTTGGGCCCCCACTGGGACCCGAACCTGTATAAATCCTCGTGTCTTTTCTTGTGTTTGTCCGGCGGGGGAGGACCGGTCGCCCGGTCAACCCGCGCTGCGTAATTTCCGCTAGGATCGTCTTCAAAACCTGCCGGGGTATTCTTAATACTATGACAAGTCTTATAATCATAAGTAGTGTAGATTTCAATTCTTTGATTTCTTAAATAAGGTTTTTATATTCAACAGCGGGGTTTTGGAAATCTTATAATAGACTTTAAGAAAACATTGTGGATGGCGATCCTCCATGATCCACCATTTTGAATTAACCATATTATGAAAGCTTTTCCCAAATCTTACCTGTGTTGAACCACATGGATAAATCCGCCGCGAACATACTCCATGACATGGGAGTATAGAGTATCTGATACTTTTCTTACACTTTGCAAAGTTGTACCTCTTTTTAAAGCCACTTCTTCACTCGAATTTCAAGTCGGGCCAACTCCATGCGACTTTTACGCATGTGACAAGGCCGAGATCACACAACGCTTTTGCAGTCTAGTATTAACAGTATCCCCACCCGGTAAATAGACAGTTAAGTCTCAAGTACCGTTGTGGGTCCACCCCACTGCCTTACTTCCTAGCCTTGGTCTGTGTCCTCGCAAGACATATGACCTCTTGATTACAGCCACGCACGACTTAATCAGGCATAGGGAGACTTCCTTCTTTCCACCATTTCCTCTCATAATTTTTCTGATCTCACATCACTCATGGACGAACTGCGCCCCACCAGTTTCCACGCGAGAAACCGGATTGACAAACCATGCAGGAACTGTTAATACCAAGAAAGCTACAAAGTTGTGCCTGTCCCATACCAGGCAAGTGGTTGGTATGTTTTTCATGCCGCATAGAGGCATAGCACAAGGTTCTTGTCCTTATGAATTAATAGCGAGGAGACATTCACATACCCAATGTGTACAGAGCAGCCAACCAATCAAACCATCCTCACTATCAATCCTTAATTTCACATTTTCTTTCATAAAAGGGGTTTCAAATTCATTTCTCACATATTAGCCATTTCACACCCAACATGTACATTTAAATAAGAGTAGAGTTTAAGCATAGCATCCTAGGGTGACAAGGTTGCATGATGATTCAATCTCAAAAGGGGGTTTCCACATGAGACTTGGGTCATATCTATTCACATGTTTCTAAACATAGTTCTTATCAAATACTCAACATGCATATATTTTAAAACAGTTAATCTACTTTATATCAAAATACTAGGTGAGACATGATCAAGGGTGGTAACTTGCCTTGCCAAGCTGGGTCTTTGAATGTTCCTTCCAAATCTTCCGCTCCTTGCTCTGGATCCGCACGAAAGCACACACAACACATACAAGACATAAGCATCCAGAACATAGGCTTTGTACAAAACTATATGTAAAATATAAACATGTATGCAAACGAGGGGATTTGGTCAGAGACAGAACAGCGGAGAAAAGGATATTAGGGTTAGGTTCACTGGACAAGACTCGAATGCGACGAAAGTCAAAGGCTTGGCATTCGGTTCACGAATAGACGATGTCTGAAAGGACACAAGAATGATTTGGGCTTCTGGATGATCAAAACTGGTGCAAGAGGTGGCATTGTGTGCCAAATGCTGTAAGGGACCTAAATGACAAAGTGCATTTTTTAGAAAGGCCCTAGAATTAACAGAAAATCACAGCAAGGCTCAGGACACAGGAAATCGAATGCCACTGGACAGCAGTGAGCTGGGGCACATGCGTCTGGACGAACCACGCATGCGTTGCTTCGCCAAACATGTCAGGGAGGTAGGCGGGATCAAAACAAGGTTGCTGGTGAAAGGAATTTGGCTAGTGTGGCTTATCGGTGACGAACGGCGAAGTTGAAACCTTCGGCCGCCTGAGACATGGATGAGCCACGGTGACAGAGAACTGGGGTGGGTTGAACTTGAAATTGATTGAGGGGAAATACTCCTGGGTGGTGCTGATCGTTCTGGAGAAGGGAATTGAACAGAGGTTAAGTGTGTGAGCTCGTCGGCGTTGTCGTCGGACTTGGAGAAGACAGTGAACGACGAACTGGGGCTACACAACAATGCAAGTTAAAAGCTCTGGGCTACACCATCTAGGAGTTACAGGGAAGGTGTAGGTGGCTTCAATTTGGGGAGAGTTGCAGCGAGGCACGCAGGCGACGTGCGACATCCATGGTGGCGCACGAAAATTGGGAAATCACGCGGTGCTGCACCAATTTGAAAACTGGCTGAATAGGCTTGCTAAGAAGTGGCTGAGGATCATTTCATTCTACAGAAAGGGGTGGTGAAAAGGACTAGAGTGGGTTTAATTTCAAAAACAGGGATTTTTTGGTTTTCCGGCGATCACCGGCGATGGAGATCACCTGAATGAAATTGGTTGCTTGGACATGTTAGATCTAGGTAGATCTTAGTATCTAGGTTTTGATGATTAATGACATTTTGGATAAATCCATGATGATTAAAGTTAATCTGAAGATGTCAGTTTTGATGATCAAATGAAAAATTAGATTTAGCACAAGTGAATTGAATTGATTGTCGGTAAACCCTGAATTGGATGTTTCCTCAGTTGCGGGTTTGATATTGATGCATATGTAGAGGGGGAGCTCGGTGGTTGCATCAAGCTTGTGCAAATTGATTGATCAAGATGTTATATGACAAACCCTGAGGTTGATGACTCCAGTTGTGGATTTGATATCGATACACATGTTGAGAGGGAGCTCATCACTTTGGTCATCTAGGTTGATTGATATCTTGACATGAGTAGTATAGATCGTGTGCATATGTGTTTATCATCTACGATCTATATGATTGTATTTTATCTTATACTCATTTGCTACTCGTTGAATATAGATTGTCATGTCATTTGAAAGAGAAACCGTTGAGCTAACTCCTGTGTGGAGTAGTTTCTCTGGAGGTGATTAATGACGACTTATATATGAGACTAATGTTGTGCATTGAGTGTACGTATTGTAGTCTCAGTTTGATTGCAGGATCAAAGCGAGCAAGGGTGTGAAGAGGATGAAGTCGATATGAGACATCTCGAGCGAGGTCAAGCTTAGCAAGCTCGAGCTTTGCGAGGACAAGTGTCAAGCGGTCGAACTTCATGAGGTCGAACTTCACCTAAGGTAAAAATCCAAGATTAAGGATTGTTTTCTTAGGGTTTTATCGGTCTCGGTGTTTGGAGACAGACCGGGTTGATAGGTTTCTTTTACTAGTTTGACCATACTATTAAGAGGGGTCGGAAACTAGTAGCTTGAATCTATCTAGTGCGGAAGCTCAGATGCATTCATATCATTTTGCACTAGTGTCTTACATTGCTAGTGAGTCTAAGTGTAGTTCATATGCATTAGATTAAATGTTTTGAAAACTGCACTTAGTCGTGATCGCTAGCTGTTTAAATTGGTTTATTTATCTAGAGCTGGTCGTGGTCGTATTTGCATATACTGATCGTACCAGTGTTGATACGTGGTCGTGGTCGTGTCGCTTGTTTGCCGGCTTTCTGTTTAGGGTTTGGGCGTGGTCGTAGGAGTACGGACTGGTCGTACTAGTCTTCGACTCGCTTGCGTACGCTCGACCAAACCCTATCGACCACTTGTTTTTGATCGGATGTCAAGACCTGTGTGGTCGTGGTCATTGCTAAGTGACACAAATCACATCCGCGAGAAAACGGCAAATCCGTATGTGCAAATACTCTAAAATTGCATTTGAGATGGTTTTTGGATTGGACATTTTGACAGCAGGAAAGTTTCTGAGTTTTCTAGAAGTTTCAAGACCTTTCTAGGTCTTGCTCCTGTTGACAAAATTGTAGAACTCTGAGCTATATTTCTAACAAGCCAAAAATCACCTCAATCAGATATCTGAATCGAAAGTTATACTTGTTTTACTGTCAGTGTGTAGTGGCCGGACAAATGCATCCATCCGGAGCTATTTATCCGAAGTGGCCGGACTTTGTCCGAAATGACCGGACATTGTCCGGCCTGTACAAATTTTTTGAGCCGAAAAATGAAACGGACAAATGATTCCGTCTGGGGCTATCTGTCCGTTATGGCCGGACTTTGTCCGAAATGACCGGACATTGTCCGGCCTGTACAAGTTTTTTTTGAACCGAGAGTTAACAGAGACATATCCATTTGTCCAGAATTTTTGTCCGGACAAATAGTATCCGTCCGGCCTTCACAAATTTTGCCCAACGGTCACTGACACGTTTGCAACGGCTGAAATTTTTGTACTGGCCGGACAGTGTCTGAAGTGACAGGACAATGTCTGGCCTGTACAACTTTTGGCCCGGTTTCTTGCAAACGGCTAGTTTTTCGTTGAGGCTATAAATACTTCGTGTTTGGCTTCATTTTTGGGTGTTCAAAGACTTCATTCTTCAGCTGAAAACCTAGCCAATTGAATTGCATATGTGTTATAGCATTTAGAGGCTAGAATTGAGCCCAAATCTTGAGTAGATTTGAGAGAGAGCTTGAGGGAGATTGTGTGAGTGTTTAGTGCACTTCATCTCCATTAGATTGCTAGTGCTAGAGTGTCGAGCATATCATTTGCATCATTGAGCTTCTAGCACGTGGTTGATTCAAGTGAAAGCGCATCCGGCTTGTTACTCTTGGCGATCGCCTTCGCCTAGACGGTGCCGGAGGAGAGCCGAGATCTCTCCAATTGAAGTTTGTCGGAGAGGCCGGCAAAAGATTGTGAAAGGTGTGGTGCTCGCCTATCCGGTGTGGAGAAGGAGCAACCCTAGTGAGATATCCTTCGTGGATATAGAAGTGAGGCTCCGAGCGAGCGCTTCAACGAAGAGTAGGGGAGACCGGGCGAGTCTCCGAGACCTCGGTAAAAATATTGTGTCAATTGCGTAATTCTTATTTGTTTTATATTCATCTTGACACAATTGCTTATATCACTATTGTTGCATGTATTGTTAAATATTTCATATGGTTGAATGCAACTAGTTGATTGAACTGTTTTAAGCCTCATTGTATAATTTAGGTCTCTCAATTATTCTTTAAAATTGCTTAATTGAAAAGAAATTTTAAAAGCCTCCTAATAACCCCCCCTCTAGTCGGCATCCTTGATCCTACCGGACACGGAAAGATGGGTGTGGGGAGATTACTGGTGAGCTTAGATTGGAGAGAGGGGATACGGTTTGCTCTGGCGACGGTGGCCTCAAAATCGGCTCGCCAGGGAAGAAGAAGAAACAGCGAGAAAACTGAAATTTGGCTAAGTCCTGGAGTTGTGGTTTCTTCACAGTGCTGGAGGGTTTAAATTGGCACAGGGACGGAGCCAACGAGGTAAAACAGCGAGGGAATTTGCGCCGGGGACGAGACCGGCCAGGCGCAGGCGCAACAGAGGCGAACGGCGATGTGATGGCGCGAACGGCGATGTGATGGCGTGCAGGCGGTGTAGCAGCTTTGCTAGCTTTGTCGGGTGCATTGGGACTGTGCTTGGGACGGCGCAGATGCGGAGGCAACAGCGCAGCTCCGGCGATGACACGTAACTGCATGCAAGTGCCACGGCCACAGGCATGTGCGCGCGAAGACTGTGCTGGAGCGCGGGGGTTTATCCGCTGGTTTCAATGGGGCTCTAGTTGCTGACAAGTGCGCGCGGGGTGGCTCAGTTGATCACTAGCACATGCGACAAGAGGCGATGGCCGACGGTGAGCAAACGCGGCGAGAAGGCACGGCGCGGCTCCGGTCAAACGGTGAAACAGCACTGGTTGAAGCAACGACCAGCCCTGGTCGAAAATGGGCTGAAAAGGCTAGAAGGGCCGATTTGCAATTACAGAATTTGATTCCAGGGACTAATCTGTGAATTTGGTGAATGGCTTAGATGAAAAGGGTTTTGACTTTGCCAAATTAATCCACAAAGTCCAAGAGATTGATTAGCAGCTAGGGATGATAGAATTTGGAGATTTAGGCAAGTTTTGGGATGAACTGCAAACAGGGTAATCTGGGTAATTCGAACTTTGAAATTTTGATAAGGCTGAAACTAGGGTTTCGAGCGAGATTTGGGAATTCCTCCAGAAGGGAAAAATGTTTAGAAAAGTGAAGGGGAGATGTTCGCTGAATCAAATTAGAATTTGGAGATGGTCTGTGACTTTTAGACTTTTTGGGCTTCTCAGAAATCTGAAAGGAGTGATTTGTGAAACTTTTGGACTGATCTGCGAAATTGACCTGAATGAAGGAGTTTGGCTGCCAACTTTTCAGGGTAACACTCTGGCATAACCAAGATCTCATCCTGAAATGTAGACAGACAAGGCAGGCTAGGGTTGGGAAAAATAGGGGTGTTACACCAACCGAGAGAGTACTATGGTTTTTCTATCGGTATACTCTAAATTAACCGTTAGAAGAGTGTTACTTTCCTGCCGGTAAACTAATTAACAACCGAGAGACTACAAGATTTTTTCTATCGATAAACTCTTTCGCAAACGTCAGACTACAACGGGTTTTCTACCAGTGTTCGCCTACGATGCCGTTAGAATAGTGAAGTTCTTCTATCGGTTATTTACCGATAGCAAATGACCTGTCTTGTTCTATCGTGTTTATCTCTAACGGTATAAAAATCAATAGTAGAAGGGTGTTTTTTACCGATAGAAGAAAGCTTTTCTGTACTAGTGTTTATTATTTTGAGAGGGAAATTTTCGAAGAATAATATTTTCTGCAGATTTATTGGTTTATCACCAAATATAAAATCTGTTATTATATATTCTGCTCCACCGAGAAACATCCCTCGATCCGGCGGCCTCCTCCACTCCACTGAGAAACCCCAGATCCAGCCTCCTCCAGTCCACTGAGAAACCTGCCCTGATCGGGCCTCCTCTACTTCACCGAGAAACCCCCGATCCGGCCTCCTCTACTCCACCGAGAAACCTCCCCTGATCTAGCCTCCTCCACTCCACTGAGAAACCTCCCCCAATATTCCTCTCCATCTCCAGCTCTCCACCGAGAAACCTCCCCCAATCCTCTCCAGCTCTCCGGCTCTCCCCTACCGATAGCCAACACTCCCACCTCTGGTCTCCACCGATCCCCCACTACACCCCGACGCCGATCTGGTCTCCCCCCGTGCGTGAGGTGTCTCGTGGTGTGGCCCTCGAAACGCTAGCGCCAAGGTGTGTGGTGAACGGTAGAGGTGGAGCGACAGCGGTGAAGCAGGTGCGCAACAGTGGGGTGAGGCACGGGGCACCATCCTTGGACCAATCCGAGGTAAGCAGAACTATTCCAACATTTCTAGTTGCAGTGTTCTTTTCCTGGCTTTGCAATGTTGCATCCTGATGAACTCCAGATGCATGTTCTATCATTGCTGAGGACTGCCGAAATCTTCATAAATAGACTGCGTAAATCTTGGAACACTTGCAACTATCAAGTATATCAAATGATATGATAGGAAATTATCCATTGTACTTAGACTAAGAACATATTAAAGATCTAGCTTTTTGTGCCTTGTGTGCAAGAGTTCAAGTTTATTCTCTTGTGATTGATTCAAACACCAACCAAGAAAATGCTGGAACAGTCAATTAGAAACTCCATTTCAGAACAAATACTTCATTATAACTAGATCTGGATCAAGATAACTAGAACTGAAATGTTCGAAGGCGCAGTTTTTAAGAAACAATTGAAATGTTTGAATGCACAATTTAAATATTTTTAAGAAATTTACAAGCACACATTTCACCAGTGGTGAAATGCTAATTACAGACTAGCTCAATTTACATGAATAGGGTGTTTCAAAAGACCAACTCAATTTGGTTCTACAGAAAGATCATTGCACCCATCCCACCAAACATTTTCAACAAACACTTTGTGCATTTATAGCAATTTCGACACAAACTTCCTGAACCAAATATCAGAAATTCAGAATTGTTCCTTCTAAATCAATCCAACAAAGCATGCAATGATGTAGCCAACTGTTCACAATAGTACAAAGCTACCAAACTGCGACAATAATGTCAACCTGGCATCATCACCTTCGTCAGTCATCACAGCTAGAATGTGAACTTAAAAGAGAAAGAAAGCCAGAACAATTTACACTGTAAATTAGAACATGGACATAAGTGTTCTGAACATCAGTGGAAAGATGTTTCAGTGACAAGATAATTTTCTCCATCTGATAGTACACTCCTAGTATGGGATCATTGAGTTTCTGTGCTCAATTTGAACTGATGATGCAATCCTGATCCTAACATAAACTGCAGAACAATGTACATGTATCTGATCAGAAAGTTTTAACACAACAAACTAGATCGATAACATCACAGCGGATCATGTAACATCTCATGAAGAGATTCTAGTTGTTAAAGCATACACCGCACATAATCAATCAAGTCCCATTGTAGATAGCATGCTAAATCAACAATGTTATCATGTTTTGTTTGGGAAAAAAATAATAGAGAGATCTCAGCACTAGCTGCAATTGCATGGCTCGGAAAAAATGATGCGCAAACTTTTAATTGCAAGAGTAAGCTGTTAGCATTTACACAAGCTAGATATGAACAAGCAAGGAAAATATAAATGTTACTTTACAAGATTATGTATGAGAGACGATATTCAGGACTACATCCACTATATATGCTGCACAAATTCTACGGAAAATAACAATTAATTACCTTGAGTGCTACATGTATCATGAACTAATAACATTCAAAATTATAATGAGAACTATCATTTGCTATAGTAATTTTGACATTAAAATTAGTATATCAGTTTGCTATTAATGCCACAACAGGTCAAATACATCATTGGTTATAGAAACATTTACATCATAAAAGGGATGTTTTTAATAAATCTGGAAAAGGACAAACAATAGTAGTAAGGATAAATTTCATTACACATGGCAAAAACTTGTATTGCTACTTTGACATTTAGTTGTATTGCTGCCACAAAAATCCTAAAATAAGTTTATCTAAAAATTAACTTAGTAAGTATGGGCGTTGCAAATAAGTATATTGGACAACCATGTGAAATTTTGGAAATACTTGTAGAGCTTATTTTCTCAACAATAGGTGATTATTTTCAAGCTTAATGGCATCATGCTAACCAACTAATTAACAAAGCATCATCACTAACAAAAAAACCAAATATTTTGACAAATGAAGTCAGATTTTTGAATCAGTATTCAGACCACATCTATAGTAGTCACTAATGTTTTGAGTGAAAAAAAATGGATTAGCATACTACAAATACAAGTGAATATTCTGGCCGTCCAGATCACAAGAAACCTAGGAAGACATGCAGGTTCACACATTACCATAAACTGCAAACTATAGTAGGAAACATATCAGAAACAAACTGATGTACCTTTTGAGGCCTTTTGACTAACAAATGCCATTTGAACACAAATGTTTATCATAAACTCCGCATCACAAATCTCTAATGGCAAACCAGATTAGCCTCTCAACTCTTTTTTTGGGGGGAAGATAAGAGAAGTATAGAACTCTTGGAAAACTTGACCCAAGTGGCACTTCTCCAAAACCAAAAGAAAGCAAGCACTAACACTAGTCCAATCACAAGTTGCAGGTCGAGTTCCAAAGCAAACAGGGAGAGTGAAAGACACCTTACTATTTGCAAAAATGGTAAAGTGCTTTCTTTCTAAAGGAGAAAGATGCTAATTTGATTAATATCAGGAGATCGAATAAAGAATTCATTCACACATTGAGTGATAAATGACTACAAGCAAAGGGGATAGACGGTTTAAATGAAAGAAGATCCAATCCAATATTTCAAAGTTGTATCTAGAATCACTGGAAAAGTACAAATAGCACAAAGAGAATTTCATCATTATGAGGCAATCAAAAACCCTTGTAGACCCAACTAATTATTAGTTCCCAACCGGGGGTCGAGTGAAATCCAATCCAAAAATCAGTAACTAAAAGAATGAAAAAAAGCTTCTTTTTAGAAGAGTTTCACTAAACTTCAACTTTTCTAAAAGAAAAATTACTATGTTGTACCCAATTTTTAAGTTGTATATGTCGACAATTCGGACTCGGGGTCCTCAGCCGAACTTATGCAAAATTTGTAATTGTGAGACCTTTCAAGATGACCCTCCGGGAAGGTATGTAGAACATTGGTGAACAGGAGCACAGAGAGATTTATACAGGTTTGGGCCCTCGATGGTGGGAGTAAAAGCCCTACGTCCTGTTAGGATTTCACTATATGTGATAAAGCTTTACAAACTAGCGGGGAGAAACCTTCACAGGCGAAAGTTTTCCCTATATGAGTGTACAAAAAGAAGCTATAGGAGACTTGTAAGTATTGTCTAATCTAAGCCGTAGACTTGGCTGTTTGAGTGGTCGAGATATCTTGTATCTCACTTATATCAGGGGTCTTGTTCTTCCAAATGTCTTGAATCCCCCCTGTTTGATGTACTTTGCCACCTTTTTATACTGGTCGAAAGGGTGCCATATGAAGAAAACTACATCAAACGGTTGGATGGCGGTTCCTGGAGAACCGCTATTAACTTCCACGGAGGTTATTAACACGTGTTAATCATGAATAACCACATATATTAACCTCTGACGGTTAATCTTCAACGTGGAGGAATACTCGGGATGCTTGGAATATCCTGATATAAGGATAACCGGATAGACTCCAAGCACTCTGGTCGAGAATGTTCTGACCGCGGAATGTAGACTGACCGCGCAACATCCCGGATATCCAATCCGCGTATAGCATACGAACTTCTAACCGCACGAGGCTGTCGGCCTGATCGCACGAAACCCGCGACCTGATCACACGAAACCCGCGACCTGATCGCGTAAAGTTTGTGACCTCATGGTGATGCCCCTCAGAATAGCTTGAGTTCGCATCGCCAGATACATGTCTGGTGGAACCTGTCTTGAACCAAAAGTTTATTAGAAGTGACCCGGGTGTCAATCCTCGTCAGCTAGCCCCCAAATTCGAAGAAAACGAAGAGACGTGTTTATTTCGAATTTTTAAAACCATGCATTGGATTTTTAACCCGACTCTTCAATTTTTCCACTTAGTGGCGCACTAAGTGAAAACGGTTGGTTTCCCAAGACGGGTTCTGACATTATGTGACGGGCAATGATAGCGCCGTAGAATTATTTTTATCTCGAGGTAAAATTGTAAATGCTTTGACGAAACCCGAGGCATTTGGAATGCAAACCGTCATCCGGGCGGCTATAAATACCAGGCTCCTGGATTTGTAAAACTCCACAATTTCCCTCCACGCTTAAGTCCTTTTCTTGTTATTCTACCTTCTTCCTTTTCACATATTCCTCTTAATGGCAGATCACGATATCATCGAGATTGAAAGTGATGAAGAGGAAGTTGTCGAACAAGGACTTCAAACGATTGAAGTCCTGTCTCCCTTAAGGAAGAAACCCAAGGTTGACGAAGGATCTTCCAGTGGAACAAAGGTGAAGAATGTAGCAAGTTTCTTTCTTCCTTCAGTTCCTTTGACCCTCCCCGTTCATGCCTCTCGGCAAGTTAGGCTTTTGTCCTTAGAGAAAGATCCCATCACATTCAATTCTCCCATCCTTTTGGGTGATCAACATCCTGGTCGGCAAGCGGTGACTATCCCTCGATCAGATGATTGCCATATTGGGTTGGCGAAGCAATCTTCTGATGGGAAGGTTGCTCTTCCACCATCTGATGATCTTCCTCCCAAGATAGTTGTATTAACGGGTTATGCACCGGGACAGGTAACAATTCTTCTCCCCTTTTGCTGATAATTATAGTTAGTGTGACTAACTTTTGCAAAATGCAGGAGGTTGGAGGCTCCAGCGATCAGCCTTCTGCTGCTCCATCTCTTCCTTCCGGACAGACTCTTCTGGAAGAGAAGAATGCCCTGCAGAAGAAGACCGAGGAGATGGCCTCGAAGATTCTGCGTCTAGCAGAATGTCTTGATCGATCCCGAGAAGAGGCGCACCATTTCCGTCGAGAGAGGGATTTCGCTCAGCAACAGCGAGAACTTTCTGACTTGATTAGGGACAATAGTGCGTCTGTTGTTAGGGACGATGTAGATAGACTTAGGGTAGTTGCTAGTTCCCTGGGGGTTGCCAGTGTAAATCCTACTGACAACAACATGTCCCTTGGGGAACTTTGTAAACTTCTTTCGGAGCAAGTCGACGTTTTGATCGACTGTATCTCTTTTGTATGTAAAGAATGTAAGAAATAAAAGTTTCTTATTTCTCATGAATATTCTTCACATCTTTTGTGCGAAAATATAGCCATAAACTTTATGTTCGCGACCATTCATACACAAGAAACTTTAGTTCTGCGATCAGAATCGCGTTTAAGAAAAAAGCACCGCGACCTGCCCTGATTTCCGTGATCAGTTTCAGAGCCGCAGTCAAAACTAAAGTGCGACCAGAGTTGGAACTCGGTCAGGCTGTCACTCCGATTAGAATCGAAGTTTTAGTCTAAAACACGATTTCGATAAAACCATAACCCAATTAGAAACATTCCAGTACGTCAAAAATTGAGTTGCATGATTTTTTCGAAAAAAATGTTCAAAGCATAAAAAGGAAAAACGTCTTCTGAAAAGTACTGAAAATTTTTCAGTCCTTTTGCACTTTCAGTTTCCAAAACAAAGAAATCTTTTTGTTTCAGATCCGACGTCTGAATACTTTATTGGGTCCATTAGAGATAGTATCCATTATGGAAAATGAATAAAGCATTCAATGGAACGTTTGAAATGAGCCGTTTACTCATTAATGCGCCGCCTTGGGTCTATAAAAAGAGCAGATGTCTTTTCAAAGAAGCCACACAGCCAAAACCCTCATTATTCCCGCCGCACAAAACTCTCATTTTCTTCAGCCTTCGTCTTCCCAAAATCGCCAGCTTTCCCTTTGATTCTCCACCAAAGATGGCGTCCTGGAGCCGATCCATCCACTATTCCCAGGAGAGCCTAGTGGCGTTAGAGAAGGAGGAGTTCCTTCCTCCGCGGTTGCTCATTAACTGGCGGCCTGCGGAAAAGGACCATGAAACCCCAACTGTCCAAGAGGGCGAGTTGGTGGTTTTTGAGGAGTACCGGCGCTGCGGGTTCCGATTCCCTGAGAGTCGGTTCCTCAAGGATGTCCTTGAGCACTATGGGTGGGAACTGATTAACCTCCACCCTAACGCGATGCTGATCCTTGCGGTATTCCAGCATCTTTGTGAAGCGTTTGACGGAATATATCCCAGTGTGGATCTTTTCCGGCGATTCTACTTTTCGGCGTGGTCGAAGAGCACCAACGCCGCCGGATGCATCTACTTCCGGCTGAGGGACAAAAAGGAGTATCCCTCCCCACCCTTGCGAGATTCTGTGCACGGGTGGCACCAAAGGTGGTTTTACTGCTCTCCACCATCCGAAAGCTGTCTATGGTTTGAAAACTCGCGACCGGAGAAGTCCAGCGAGTTAGATGTTCCCCCGGCGATGAACTCGGAGCTTTCGAAGCATGACGAGGTGATTCTTCACTTGGTCAATCAAGGATTGATGGCTCAAGACATTATTCGAGACTTCGTGAAGAACCGGGTGAGTCCTTTGCATGAAAGGGCTCATCCGGCATGGGAGATTTGGTCCATGGCGGATAGCACCCTGGACTACAGTAAAGGTATTTATTTCTTTAGCGCTGAGCTTTCCCATTCGTGAATTGTGCAAATTCTGACTCGAATTTGGGAACAGTCCTGCCTTCATCCGAAATTGAAAGGCGGACCAACTCCCTCCTTAGGGCCTACAACGCCGATGTAGAGGGCCCTAAGGGATCACCTCGTCCATAGAGTCTGATTCACGCCGGCGACGACCTTAAACAGGAGCGCCGAAAGGTACATTCTCTATCTGGCCTCCATTTTTTAGATCTTATGCATGCCAGCGTTAAACATTTCCATCAAAAATGTGAATCAGCTCCTAGGAAGGTTTGCTGAGACGACTTTCCGAAGTGAGAACGTTGGCTCTCTTGGGAAGCCAATGGTAAAGAACGTGAAGAAGGTCTCCCAAAGACCCAGGACAAAAAGTCCTGCCTCCAAGAAGGCCAGGCCAAATCCCAGGGAGGGGTCTTCACGGAGCGTTCCTCCTACCGCAAGAAAGACGGCGGTAAGATATCGCATCCCTTCTGTTTTACCAAGCACAGATTGGGATCACTTCTTCGTCGTACAGGGAGAGGGGAGCGAGGAGGAAGAGGATGATGTTCCTCTGGTCCTTCGGAGGAGGAAGATCGCGGATCTTCCATCCGGCGATGCCCCAAGCTGTCCCGCAGAGGCCATTGTTACCGAAGAGGTGGTTGTGGCAGATCCTCGATTCGCCACACCGATCGGGCGATCAAAGAGCTGAGCCACCTGATCTTCGAAAAACTGAAGGCCGTGGCTGATCTTTTGAAGACCGATGTGGTAGAACCGAAGAAAGACAACCTCAGCGTAAGTGACTGGACATCGCTGCTCACTGCCCAGGCAGATTCATTGCTTGAGTATCTCCCTGGAGATACACGGCGACGCGAAGAAGTGATCAGAACTAGGGTTCGATCAGCCGCAGTAGCCGTACTCAGCCGGGTTCGACTTCACCATGGCCCAGATGCAGATCTAAGCGCATTGGTGGGTCCGGTTGAGGTCGAGAGTGAAGAGCTGCTCGATGCAGTCATGGAGGAGGTCAGGCCCCTAGTAGATAGGCTCCTGACTGAGCTGGGGATCGAATGATCCCTATTTTTGTATCTAGACAATTGTGTATAATGCAATGTATGTAGAAAATCATTTTTGACAGGAAATATATATTTTGCATTTTTAATATTATGAGTTCCATACTATAAGCACATCCCCCCTAGCCCCCGCCTCTGCTTATGAATATTGAAGCCTTAGTGTTATAAGCAGAGGAGAAAACATAAGCGTAACGACCAGGGGTGTGCGTTTTAAACCAACGATCAGGATCAATGTAACGTCTAATCTTATTGCGAACTGGTAGCCACTCAGATGACCAAGGACTTGCCAGATAGCCCCACATGTGCTGAGAAACGGCTTATTTAGGAGTGACTTATCTGGAAGTGGTCATGAGATCGACCAGCGAATCCGATTAGATTGTTGTAATGATCTGACCGCCGGCGGTCAGCCCCCAGGTCGAATGCATATGATACGGGCCTAAAGAGAAAAACTCATTGTGTGAAAGCAACACATATTTTATTTTGTCAAAAGATGCTAATTGAACAGGGAAAAAGTGATTGGAATACTTACACGTAAAACTTGCGAAGTTGATCGATGTTCCAAGTATTGGACAAAATCCGACCATCCTCCATAGCTAACCGCGCTGATCCTGTCCGCGGCACTGAGACAACAGTATAAGGACCTTCCCATTTTGGGTAGAATTTGTTGCGATTAGACTGGTCTTGAATTTTTCGTAAAATCAAGTCGCCCACGTTGAGATCACGTGGTCACACCTTTTTACTGTGATACCTGCGTAAAGCTTGCAAGTATGCCGCAGATTTAACCTGGGTGCGATCACGCCGTTCTTCTAAGAGGATGAGATCTTGTGCCCGTTGTTCGGACTGATTAATCTGTTCGAACTGATCTGTCCGAACAGAACCAATACTCACTTCCATAGGCAATACCGCCTCGGCCCCATAGACCAAATGGAAGGGCGTCTCACCGGTGGCGCGACTAGAAGTAGTTCGTAATGCCTATAGAACGGTATAGAGCTCATCTGCCCAAGCCCTCGAGCGGGTCTTAAGGCGATCAAAAACGCACTTTTTAATGCCTTGCAGTATTTGCCCATTGGCCCATTCTACGGCACCATTGCTCTATGGATGGGCCACAGAAGCAAAGCACACCTTGGTCCCAACCTGATTGCAGTAGTCCAGGAAAAGACCGCTGGCGAACTGAGAGCCATTGTCTGTGATGAGACGGTTTGGAACACCAAATCGTGCCACAATGTTCTTATGGAAGAACTTTTGTGTGGCTGATGCGGTAATATTTCGTACTGGTTCGGCCTCAATCCACTTTGTAAATGTGTCAATGGCTACGAACAGAAACTTGTACCCATTGACCGCTTGTGGCATAGGACCGACGATATCCATCCCCCAGACCGCGAATGGCCATGCGAGAGGAATGGTTTGCAACGCATAGGCAGGTTGATGAACTTGCCTTGCGTGGAACTGACACTGGGGACACGTCTTGACCATATGCTTGGCGTCATCAAGTGCCAAAGGCCAGTAGAATCCTTGTCGAAAAGCCTTTCCGACCAGTGTCCGATATGACGAGTGCGCACCGCATACACCGTCATGTATTTCTCTCAAGAGGGACTTCCCCTCCTCCTGAGATATACAACGCATGAATACTCCTTGAGTACCCTTTCTGTACAAAATCCCATCTATGAGTTTGTACAGACGCGCTTTTCGAATTAACCGATCACTTTCGGTTTCGTCCTCGGGTAGGGTCCCATGTTCAAGATAGACCCTCAATGGATGAGTCCAATCTTGTTCCTGACCGAGGTTGGTAACGAAGGCTATTACCGGATCATCCTCGACCGAAGTCATGATCGAAGGATGGCCCAAGTGTTCAATGAACACTCCTGCCGGAGCGGATGAGCGTGAGGACCCAATTTTGGATAATTGGTCTGCGAGAATGTTGTCCTTTCGCGGGATGTATTGGACTTCGAAATGACTGAAGTGTTTTTCCAATCTCCTCACTTCCCCCAGGTAATGAGCCATTGTCTCATCGGAGGTGCTGTACTCCTTGTTTACCTGGTTTACGACCAGCTGTGAGTCTCCCCTCACCACTAATCGACGGACTCCGAGGGATTTTGCTGCCCGGAGCCCTGCAAAAAGACCTTCATACTCTGCTGCATTGTTGGTTGCAACAAAGTGTAGTTGAATGACATACTTAAGCTGTTCGCCCTGGGGCGTAACTAAGACCACTCCAGTCCCCGAGTGTTGAAAACTACGGGAGCCGTCAAAGTACATTGTCCAATAATCGGGGCACTCCAGTTCCTCTGCCAACTGCACGGGTGGCTCAGGGTTGGTCCATTCGACCACAAAGTCGGCCAAAACCTGAGACTTAACTGCCGTGCGGGGGGTGAAATGGATCTCGAAGGCACCGAGTTCGACTGCCCATTTGGCGATTCAACCAGATTTCTCTGGGTTTCGGACAATATCCCCCAAAGGAAAAGAGGAGGGTACTGTGATCTTGTGCGCTTGAAAGTAATGTCGTAGCTTACGGGAAGCCATCAGTAGCACGTAAAGTATCTTCTGGACCTCAGGGTAGCGCTCCTTAGGACCATGAAGTACTTCGCTCACGTAGTAGGCGGGTCTATGTATTCCTTCCCTATCCGCGATTAGAACGGCGCTGACCGCGTGTGGTGTGGCCGTCAGGTAAAGAAGCAACGGTTCTCCTTTGTCGGGAGACACCAATACTGGCGGACTGGATAGATATGTTTTTACCTCCTGGAATGCTTTTTCGGCCTCATCCGACCATGTAAAGTTATGATGCTTCCGCAAGGCTTTGAAGAAAGTCAATCCCCTTTCGCCTAATCGCAATATGAATCGACTTAAAGCCGCCATGCGACCAGCCAGGCGTTGAACATCCTTCATGGTCGAGGGCGACCTCATTTGTTCAATAGCCCTGATTTTCTCGGGATTAACTTCAATGCCCCTGGAACACACAAGGAAACCAAGGAGTTTTCCTGAAGAAACCCCGAAAGAGCATTTCTCCGGGTTTAATTTTATTCCAAAGCGATTCAAATTACAGAAGGTTTCAGCGAGATCGTCCAAATGAGACAATCTCTTGGTACTTTTTACAACCAAATCGTCTACATACGCTTCGAGATTACGCCCTATCTGGGAAAGAAAGGTCTTTTGCATCAAGCGCTGGTACGTGGAACCTGCGTTCTTGAGACCGAACCGCATTCTGACGTAGCAGTATGTGCCGAACGGGGTGATGAAGGCAGTCTTCTCTGCATCGTCTTCTGCCATGCTAATTTGATGATATCCGGAGTAAGCGTCCAGAAAAATCATCAGTTCGCAACCCGTGGTCGAGTCGACCAGCTGGTCGATGTGGGGAAGGGGAAAGTCATCCTTCGGATAGGCCGCGTTGAGGCTAGTGTAATCGACACACATGCGCCACTTGCCATTTGACTTGCGGACCATGACCGGATTGGCGAGCCATTCCGGGTGATCCACTTCGCGGATAAAGCAACGAGGTCGAGTTCCTATTTGTCGTCCAGGGCTGATCCAACCCGAATTGTCTTGGATGGGTCATCTGGGTATAAAGGAACTTGTTTGAGTTTTTCATCTGGTCGAGGAGCAGCCTTGATCGCATCGGCGGCGACAGTGGTGACCTGAGCGTCCTGGAGGGGAAGCTGATCGACCATCTCCAAAGATAGCCGGTCGCACGTGAGTGCCACGTTGCGACTGCCTCGGACCGAGATGACACCTTTGGGGCCAGGCAATTTCCCGCACTGATAAGCATAGTGCGTTGCCATCATGAACTTAGCAAGAGTCGGCCTGCCAAAGATTGCATTATAAGCTGAATCAGAATCGATTACATCGAAAGTAACCAATTCTGTCCGGAAGTTGTCTGGTTCTCCCAGAGTGACCGGGAGGACGACTTGTCCCAATGGCATCATGGAGGGGCCTGGGATTATCCCATAAAACGGATGGATTATGGGCTTGATCTTCGAACGAGGAATTAGCATCTCGTCGAGTGCCTTGACCAATAAAAGATCAAGGGAACTTCCCCCGTCAATCAGGACCCTTTTGACTCTCGCGTTACTGATGATTGGGGTGATGACCAGAGGTAGCCTTAATGGTTGGGTTAGCCCCACAGGACAGTCAGCGTGATCGAACGTCAAAGGCATATCCGACGAACGGGGGTATTGAGGTTCACCAAGGGATGTCTCTGTTTGGTTAACCTCTCGGCAGAAGGTTTTAAACTGCCTTTTGGAAACGAAAGAGGAAGAACCTCCGAAAATGACATTAACATGATTTTGAAGTACCTGGTAAGCCATTTCTTCGTCTCCGTCGACGTCTCTAATACAACACGCCTGCTCTTTAGGCGGTAAGGTTGGCATTGGCCCAGCTCCTTGGTAGAAATCGTCCAGTTGTTTCAACCAACTCTTGTAGTTTTTGAGGTCGTGGCCTGCGGAGTTGTGGAGTGGACACCGCTTTTTGCCCTCCTGCGGATTAGTTGATTTTTCTGGCTGGTCGGAATCCCGACCACCAGAGGCAGTTTTACTTTTAAATGAAGATTTATTACCATTGGTCGAAGGTGGCTTCTCTGCGACTGCGACCTCGCGGTACTATACAGAGCGGTTCCTCTTCGACTTCTTAGACTTCCCACCCGGTGAAGACTCCGGCTCTTTGCTTGAATCTTCTTTCCTGGCATCCTTGAAGCCTGGTTGGGGTGGTAAGTCCCCCTTATCGACCATTCGGTTCCATTCGACCGCTTCAGCTGCATCGGAATATCGATCAGCCATGTCGTACAGATCGGCCACTAATCGAGGAGGGTGGATAAGCAAGTCTTCAGTGAATCTCCGGTTACGGAGCCATCAGATATGTTCGGGATGGTATTCCTTACCCCGACAAACCTCTTGACAAACTGCCGAAGTGTTTCGGTCGAAGTTTGCCGTAGCCTATGCAGGTCATCCTCCTTACCCGGCTTTTGGTAACAATTTTGGAAATTGCTGAGGATGGCATCGCATAGCATTTCCCAATTGTAGATGGAACCCTCAGGCTGATTAAACAACCAGGTTCTAGCCGGTCCTGCGAGGACTGTAGGTAGGTAGTTGGCCATGACCTTGTCATCGCCTCCCACTGCTTGGATGGCTGTAATATAGATCTGAAGGAACTCGGATGGGTTCTGCGTTCCATCAAACCTCTCAATGGCCCCTGGTCGAAACTTATCGGGCCAAACGACTGCTCGTAGGCCAGGCGAAAAAGCTTTGCAACCAACGTAAGGACCGTGAACCACCCTGTGACTCTCGGTTGGGTTTCGAGCAACCTCACGCAATGGCGAGGTTACTCGTGGTCCCAAACGAGAGTGAACAGGAGCTCGATCCCAAGTACGAGAATCCTGCATTCGCCGGTATTTGTCCTGTCGGGACGGTATGGGCGGCGGGTAACTCCACCGGCCAGAGCCAGAATGAGGACCATCCCGTTCACGGGTATGTGTTACCGAGCGGGAAGAGGCTGTTGGGGTCGCCTCGGATGCGAGCTCGTCCAGTCTTTCCGCCAGGATCCTGAAAAAGGCCAGTTTCTGCGCATCCGTGACCGTAGGAGGAAAATTGCGCATGACTTTCGCGATAGATCGCAGTCGTCCATGGGTACTTCTCCTAGGGGCACCAGGTGTTATCGTTTCTTCGTCCACTGGGAAACGCTCCGGTGGCAAAGAAGGAGTATGGTCACGTCTACGACCACGCGACCGTCGAGAAGAACTCGGGGCAGCATCGTAACGAGCCTGCGCATCTTGAAGAGCCTCTAGGGCAGTTCTGCGTAGTTCGTTGTTCTGTTGCTCGAGATCTTGATCCTCCTTCTGTTTGCGATCTTGTTCTTCCCTGGCAGCCTGTTGATTGGGAGTTTCTTCCGACAGCGCAGCAAACTACCTAGGGAGAGAGGTCGCCGATGGGGAAAACATCTCGGTTTGTTCCGAGTCGGACTCGAAATCAAAGAGACGGTGAAGGTTATCAGGGTCGAACCTTCCTGGGCTAATTTTCGGGTCATCATCATATTTTCCCTCAGCAGGGTCGTATGACGGGCCGGATTCATCACCTAGCACATTAAGAACCTCTGTGGGTTCTGACCTTGCGCCAGTTGCTTCCTGGTCGATTGACATGACTTGGAGAGATGATTCAACCTGTGGAAGATTCTGGCCTTCGACCTCTTCCATCGGAACTGGATCGCTTGGAGAAGGCATTGGTATATGGGCATAATCCTCGAGATCGAAATCGTTCTCAGAATCATATGCTCCAGCCATGTTTCGGCGAAATTCCGGACTTCAATTAGGACGCCTTGAGAAAGGCCCCACGGTGGGCGCCAGCTGTCGACGATTCGGACTCGGGGTCCTCAGCCGAACTTATGCAAAATTTGTAATTGTGAGACCTTTCAAGATGACCCTCCGGGAAGGTATGTAGAACAATGGTGAACAGGAGCACAGAGAGATTTATACAGGTTTGGGCCCTCGATGGTGGGAGTAAAAGCCCTACGTCCTGTTAGGATTTCACTATATGTGATAAAGCTTTACAAACTAGCGGGGAGAAACCTTCACAGGCGAAAGTTTTCCCTATATGAGTGTACAAAAAGAAGCTATAGGAGACTTGTAAGTATTGTCTAATCTAAGCCGTAGACTTGGCTGTTTGAGTGGTCGAGATATCTTGTATCTCACTTATATCAGGGGTCTTGTTCTTCCAAATGTCTTGGATCCCCCCCGTTTGATGTACTTTGCCACCTTTTTTATACTGGTCGAAAGGGTGCCATATGAAGAAAACTGCATCAAACGGTTGGATGGCGGTTCCTGGAGAACCGCTATTAACTTCCACGGAGGTTATGAACACGTGTTAATCATGAATAACCGCATATATTAACCTCTGACGGTTAATCTTCAACGTGGAGGAATACTCGGGATGCTTGGAATATCCTAATATAAGGATAACCGGATAGACTCCAAGCACTCTGGTCGAGAATGTTCTGACCGCGGAATGTAGGCTGACCGCGCAACATCCCGGATATCCAGTCCGCATATAGCATACGAACTTCTGACCGCACGAGGCTGTCGGCCTGATCGCGTCAAGTTTGCGACCTGATCGCGTAAAGTTTGCGACCTCATGGTGATGCCCCTCAGAATAGCTTGAGTTCGCATCGCCAGATACATGTCTGGTTCGAACCTGTCTTGAACCAAAAGTTTATTAGAAGTGACCCGGGTGTCAATCCTCGTCAGTATCGATACATTTATATTCCATTATTACATAACAACCATCTGTATTTCTTATTTGTCATAGTAGATTTTAAATTAAAGGGCAAATTGTTTCAGGTTTCTATAAATTTTTACAATTTTATTTATATCACTGCGTTTTTCCTTTTAATTCTTCTAAAAGGTTAGCCCAATTATATGATTTTAAGCTACTTATCCATGCAAAAATGTTTGCTCTGTTTAAACACTAAATGGATGCTCTATTTATATCCATGTCAATCAATACACTTCATGTTTATCTTATATTTGGGATTGGTGGTGCAACTCAACAAAATTACTACTTATCGTGATTTCGATCCTACCATGAAGGCCACTATTTAGTCAAACTCACATATTAGATGAGCTTCTTTTCAAAGACCATAAGCAATAGTGGTGATACTACACATCTAGCCCCTCATCCCACCATACAGCCCTCAGCCTCCTCAACGAAACCACACCACCACATCAGCCAATCGAGCCATCTCTAGCCTCTGCACTATAAGTACCCACCACGATGCCTCTAACCACACCTCTCCTATCCTATACATTTTCTTTGTTTTTAAATTGCATTTGTATTTTTTTTGTCTTGAAAGTTGTTTCTTCAATCTATTTTCTGTTTGCATAATTTCAGATTTCCTAGATTGGACTTCCAACTTGGAGATTGTTGCTATCAAGTTTCATCTTTGGAAAAATCATTTGCAATCAGGTAATATCAGTATTATTTTTTACAACTGTATGATTCTTATTTGTGTTGTATGATTCTTGTCTGTATGCAATTAGGTAGTATTATATACATATATGATATTTAGGGGTTATTGCTGTATTATTTGGATATGATATTTAGGGACTTACAACTTGGAGTTTGTTGCTATATGATTCTTGTCTTTATGCAATCAGGTAGTACTATTTAGATATGATATTTACGAATTCAAATTGTAACACCAAATTTTTGTACTTTCTAGTCTTATACTGATCAAATTCTTGTTAATAGGCTCTTCTATTCCCATGTTGCATAGGTGGATGAATGTTCAGGACTATTTTGGCAAAAGTAATAAAGTGCAAGGACTCAAGTGATCAACAATAAAGTGAATTCTATATTAGTTGGTGCACATGGTCCTAAAGAACATGGGATTTGAGCATGGATAATATGCGAACTAACAGTGTCTATATTTTTGAGTAGTTTCCATCAATGATCATTCATAAAGAATTTTATATATCAAGAAGGCCCTCGACAAAGCCAATCATTGTACTCTAAAAGGCATGTATGCCATTTGATTGATAGGTGTTATACAATGTAACCACTAAACACAAAAATAGTAGTCCTCTGTAATATAGTCATAACTATTTATAGATTTTTTTATCTATCTCTTTAGCTAGACATCAGTATAGCTATACATCAGTAAATTTTGTATAATTTTAGTATATAGATTTGAAATATATGGAAACACTCCTAGTTATGTGATTGTGTTTGTGCATATATATGCTCCTACAAAATCCGCAGATTAGATCCATTGTGGTGTTGGTCCTTCTACATGAATCTGAAACCACTTTTACACTAAAGAGTTTGAGATGTTTTAACAGCTCTAACTTCAAATTTACAAAATACTCATAAAGTTAGAACTATTTATATGGCTATGCCATTGATTACAATTACAATTATATTCTATTATAAGATGTAAATTTTATTTAAAACAGCAAAATAATGGAGTCTTTTGCCAAACACTTCCAAAACTCTGGTTTACGAACTAGAGTTATATTATATATGACTCAAGTTTCTCTGTGATAGAAGTCGAAGTCAGGGCATGGCCATACTAAGTCTTAAACACCAATTATTTAAAACTACCATTTAATTTTTTTTAGAACTATCATTTAACTTGAAAATCAATAATTCAGAGGGACCAATTAGTATATTTTGTTTAGTATATCATGTCAATCATGTAAGTCTTTAGACTCTTAATTGGACAAGTTAAACGTCAAATGGGTTTCTATTTTCACTTTGGTGAGAAAAATTGGACAAGTAGGAAGAAAATCTCACCAATTGTGTGTCTTATGTTTTGAGTTTTTTATGTTTTTTGGAAAAATAATTTTCACCCTTAATACCATATTTATATTGATCTATTTGACCCCAAAGATACTCTTAACAATAGAATTTGACGGCAGGGATTTAATTGCAACCATTTTACAAATATGAGGAAATGATTGACACAAAAAAACCCTATAACAAAAATGAGTATAAATATGAGGATCTATCATGAGAATAACTCTCTAGATGTTTGTTCTGTTTCGAATACATAAAACCCTTTTGTCTTTCTAAAAATAATTAAAAAATAGAAAGTATTTGTTAACCCCCCATCTATTTGTGTTCTTGTTCACAAACTCATTTTAGATTCAATTCCGAATTAAACTAGTAATGATACTAGCTGATTTTATTTCAGATATATCTATAGTTTGTATGCTGAGAAATGTTTTTTTCTTGTGATATGTAATAATAGCTACAATTTCTAAAACAACGTGAACATAAATATAGATAAATTATCAGAGAAATCCTATCATGGCACTGAATAAAATAGTAAACAAATCAAACAGTTTAAATGTTTTATTTGTGAATGTCTTACCATGAGTTCGCAATGCTCTTGTTTCTTTGACATAAGATTTTGATTTGGAATTTCTTGAAGTAAGTCATATAATAAGGAAAGGAAAATTTCTAGGAGGATTTTAAGGTCTTTGGCATTTACCATGGACAAACGTTGGATGAGTGCAGCTAGGTAGAAAACAAACACTCAATCACTAAATCAAATACAAAGCTACTTTATGTGAATCTTTTGATTGAAACTAATGACAAGAAAATGTAGGTACTCAATTGAATATAACCAAGGTGTAAAGGGTTTCGTAGAGTTTGCTTTTGCAAATTCTGTAAAAGCAAATGAAATTCTATGCCCTTGTAGAAAATGTGTGAACTGTGTTTGGAGAGAACCTGAAGTTGTTTATGAATACTTGATTTGTGATGGGTTTTTAGAAGGATACACCAAGTGGATATTTCATGGTGAACAAACATCATCGCACAAGACACACAAGAAATCTAATATAGAAAATGTTTCTAATATGGATAGTGAGCCACAGCTAGATGACATCACTGAAATGATCCATGACATAGGATGTGGATACCAAGAAGTTGGTGATGTAGGTGGTGATGGTTCCGATTCGGAGGATCAAGATGTAGATGTTGAGACATTCTATAGGTTAGCAAGTGATGCTAGTCAAGAGCTATACCCTGGGTGCAAACTCACAAAGCTACAATTTATTGTGGGACTCCTTCACACAAAATTCCTAGGTGGATGGAGTAACAGTAGCTTTGATTTGTTATTAGATTTATTGAAGGAAGCATTTCCAAAGAATGCCACAATGCCAAAAAACTTCCATGATGCAAAGAAGATGGTAAGAAGTCTCGGGTTGGGTTATGAGAATATTGATGCATGTGAACATGACTGTATACTATTTTGGAAAGAGCATGCAAATATAGACTCATGCCCAAAATGTGGAACTTCCAGATGGAAGATAGCAAAGAAGAGCCCTAATGGGAAGCGAATACACAAAATTCCTGGAAAGGTTCTTCGATATTTTCCATTTAAAAAGAGGCTCCAGAGACTGTATATGTCATCAAAGATAGCAGCTGATATGAGATGACATAGCGAAGGGCGCACTCGAGATGGGTTGATACGCCATCCAGCTGATGCTCCCGCTTGGAAGGATTTCGACCACAGGTACCCAGACTTCAGTTATGACTGTCACAATATTAGGCTATGTTTGGCAATAGATGGCTTTAATCCTTTTCGAAGCCTAAGTTCATTAATAGCATATGGCCTGTTGTCTTGATTCCATACAACCTTCCACCATGGAAAAGTAATCTATTCTATCTAGTATAATCACTCTTATTTACTTACTAATACCAGCCAAGTAAACAAACTATGAACTTTTACTTGTAGATCCAAGATGATACTACAATATGTGGTGGTTCATCTCGTGTTCTAGGTATATATAATTCTAACCTGTTATTTACCTGGTTAGTTACTATTTTTTCATTTGTCTTGTTTTGTTATTAATAAAACAATGCTTACAGGTGAAAGGGACAAGAGAATTAGTTGAAACTAAGTGGAAACACTTAATAATTTTATAAAGGTGAGGTGTTATCAACACAATCCACATGTTATTCATTTTTTAAATATTAAGTGTATGTTAATTGTACCTTGAACTAGTAGCTCACTTTCATATGATTAATTTCTTTTATCAAGTGTATGCAAGTCATGTCAACCAACACAATTTTCTCATTCGCATAAGCAACAACTTGTACTTGTTATACAATAATCGACCAACCATCTTTTATTATAATTGTCATATGTTCTATATGTTACTTAAAGCAAAAGTTATTGATTTGTATATATTTATCACAAGGCTATTGTAATCAATATTTTTTCTTATGCAGGTGGTTAACAGTAAGGTGTTAAAAGCATATGAAGTGATGAAGATATTTTATGTCATAAGAAGAGTTTGAAAGTGGAATATTTTACTTTTGATAGTTATAGTTGGAACAAAATATATAAAGTTAAGAATACTATATATGGGCATACATTTGGTGTAAAGAATTCTTAAGTGATATTTTTCTCGTAATTAATTCAGAGATTCTATATCTATTTTGTTTGGTTTTGTCAATTGAATAATTTGTGACCTTTACGAATCTTGTCAATAGCTATATAAAGCAAAGAATTCAATATAATATATAATTGTGTCATTTATCTATAATTGTGTCAATTATCTATTTTTGATAATTTAATTGCAAAATGTGGTGTGATTTTTGTTAGGATAGTGCATATTATAGTTTTAGTTGTAATATTGTTGCCTAATTACTAAAAAAATATATATTTAAAATTAATTGTTGACACAATTCCCAGCAGTAAATTTATTACAAATAATTCACATATTTAAATTTGAAAGTATAAATTCAAAATGACAGATCAGCTGGTAATAATTTATTTCAAATAGTTGTACAGCTTGGAATAATGTATTACAAGTGGACATAAAGTGGGAAAAGTTCAAACTTTCCAAACCACCGACAGCTGGGAACACTCTTTGCCACCAGACCTACAGCTGGGAAAAATATTCCAAATAGTTATACAGCTTGGAATAGTACATCACAAGTGGACATACAGGTGGGAAAAGTTCAAACTTTCCAAGCGACCTACAACTGGGAATACTCTTTGGCACTGGACTTACAACTGGGAAAAATATTTCAAATAGTTATATAGCTTGGAATAATATATTACAAGTGGACATACAGGTGGGAAAAGTTCAAACTTTCCATGCGACCTATAGCTGGGAATACTCTTTGCCACCGGACCTACAACTGGGAAAAATATTCCAAATAGTTATATAGCTTGGAATAATATATTACAAGTAGACATACAGGTGGGAAAAGTTCAAACTTTCCAAGCAGCCTACAGCTGGGAATACTTTTTGCCACCGGACCTACAGCTGGGAAAAATATTCCAAATAGTTATACAGCTTGGAATAATATATTACAAGTGGACATATAGGTGGGAAAAGTTCAAACTTTCCAAGCGACCTACAGCTTGGAATACTCATTGCCACCGGACCTACAGCTTGAAAAAAATATTCCAAATAGTTATACATCTTGGAATAATATATTACAAGTGGACATACAGGTGAGAAAAGTTCAAACTTTCCAAGTGATTTATAGCTAGGAATACTCTTTGTCATTGAAGCTACAGCTGGGAAAAACTTTTCGCAGCACCTTTTCGCCCAACTGTTGCAAACCTTATTCCCAGTAGCTAAAGTGCTGGGAATACTAGCTTTTGCCAGCTCCTCAACTGCTAGCATTGAAGTGCTATCTTATAGTGCCACCCTTGGCTCCCACTAGCGGGGGAAGGAGGCCGCCAGGGGCCCTGAGTGAAAGTGCGCCAAGGCGCGGTAGGCCCCCGGTGCGGCCACAATGCCAGGTGCTATGCTCGGCAAGGCCCGTGAGGTGGCCCCTAGGTCGGGGCGCGCGCAAGCTACCCCGAGGGCCGGCAATGTCACCCCTCCCAGAGGGGGAGCCCCCCCCAACACGGGAATGACGGGGGAGTTCATGCGCCTCCTCGACATGCCCATCGGATCGGGTGAGTAGGGGAAGGCGACTAGCGACGAGGGAGACTCTGACTCGGCGAGCTACAACCCCTCGCCCCGTCCGGTGGGCACGCCTTCGGCGGTCCTGGAGCCAGTGAACGTGGAGCCCCCGGAGGTGCGGTTCGCAGAGACGTCTCCTCCGCGCTTTGACTGGCCGGTGGACGAGGGGGTGATCCCTTCGGCGATCCACGGTGCCTTGGTGGCCCCGCAACCCGGGAAGGGCAAGGGGCTCCTTGTCCCCCCCACAGGCCATGTTCCCTCCGGGTGTTCATCCTCTAACTCCTCGGAGACGAAGTGCCCGGTGGCCAGGGGTGTGGCCGAGACGAAACAGGTCCACATCACTCTCGGGGACAGCTGGAGGGGACCCGCCGGTGGGGATGGATCCAGTGTCGTCGGGAGGGAGACCCCCATGCTGGCCCCGGGTGATCCGTTTGAGACCTAGACTTGGCTTTCGCATTAGGCTCACCCAGATTATAATATGCGGAATAATGGGATCTTACTTGGAAATACCGAAACCCGAAGATTGATCGAAAACACAGTTCAAAGTAATTGCACAACTCTTTATTTCAAAGAGCGCTTTACACGTCGAACGTTAGGTCGCACTCGCCTACATCGAAGGAACTATGTGTCTAAGACTTTAATCTAGACTCGATTGTATTCGATGATCTAAACTAGACCTATTACAAGGTATTTGTAGTCCAATCGTATGAGTATGTATCAGACTCAATAACCTAAACGTATTAGACTCATATAACTAACTAATCCTAAACGGATAAGCTTAGTTATATATATTCGGATCGGATTACAATTCCGGACAGGGAACGAATTCCTTTTCATGGTCGCGAACCAATCCATGGTCGCGGACCCATCCATGGTCGCGAAACCTTTTCGAACATAGTTAAGGTCGCGAAGTCGTGTGCGATCAGGACTTGAAGATACTCCCGGATCATGAAATCCATGGATATGCTCTCCCATGGTCGCGATGGAACTGGCAACGGAGTGTACAAACCTAATTTTCGGTTTGCTGGTTTCGAGATGCTGTAGAGACCACAGCCTCGAACAAAACTAGCCACATCTTGCTGCATACACGGCCAAAACACATGTCGTTGTAGATTTTGCAACATCTTTGTAACCCCAAAGTGACCAGCTACCTTTGATGTGTGCGCTTCTCGCAACCATTGAATTCGAGGTGCTCCACAAGGCATGCAAAGTAAATTTCCCTTGTACAAGAGTCCTTCTCCATGAATGAACTCTGTAGGTTTCCCTGTTTCGAGCTCAGTCAATATTGTTTGAAAATTAGGGTCTTCACTATACATAGTGGCATAGTCATGATGACATGAGGGCTCAATCTACATGAATGCTGATAAACAGAGAGTCGTAACTAGTGGTCGCGACAACATGTCCGCCAATTTGTTGTGTATGCCCTTCTTGTACTTAATCACCAGATTAAACTGCTGCAGATACGACATCCACTTCATGTGCAGAGCTTGCTGTAGCTTGGACTGTGTTTGCAAATATTGCAACGGTTGATGGTCGGTGTGGACAACAGTCTCTTTACCCAAGAGATAATACTGCCAATGTTTCAAGGCCTGATGCAGTGCACACAACTCTTTGTCATAAGTCAGGTAGTTCTTTTGAGCTCCCTGGAATAACTCGGAGTGATATGCCACTAGTCGACCTTCTTGCATGAGGACAACGCCCATCGCATAACCTGAGGCATCAGTTTCTAGCTCGAATGGTTTCTGGAGATTTGGCAAAGCTAACACAGGCGCCTCGCTGATCTTCCTTTTCAGTAAGAGAAACGTGTCCTCATGTTTCCCTGTCCACTTGAACTTCTGATCGATCCTAGTTAATGCATGCAATAGAGAAGCCACAATCAAGAAGTGTCGAACGAACTTCCGAAGATATTGGCATGCTCCCACAAAACTACACACGTCCGTAACAGTTCGCGGTCGCGGCTGTTCTTTACCTTATCTGGGTCGATTTGCAACGTATCATTGCTGACCTTGAATCAGAGGTAAAGTAGAGTTTGTTGGCCGAACTCGCACTTCTTACGATTGAGGCGAAGTCGATGTTGTCGAAGCTGTTCGAACACCTTTTCGACATGAATGAGGTGCTCATCCCATGAACGACTATAAACTAGTATGTCGTCGAGGTAAACGATCACAAAGTCGTCGATGAACTGTCTCAATACGTCATTCATAAGACGCATGTAAATTACCGGGGCGTTGCAGAGACCAAACGGCAAGACCAGCCATCCAAACAGACCTTGTCGTGTTTTGAATGCGGTCTTCCACGTATCCTCCTCTCGGATGCTGACTTGATGATATCCTGACTTAAGATCCAATTTGGAGAAGACAACGGCATGCTTCAATTGGTCTAGCAGGTCGTCAATACGAGGAAGGGGGTATCGGTTCTTGATGGTGATCTTGTTCAGTGCTCGGTAGTCGATGCACATATGCGAAGTCCCATCTTCTTTGGCACTAACTCCACTGGAGATCCACAAGGTGAACTACTCGGTTGAATGACACCATCGTTCAACAACTCACCAAGTGTCTCCTGATCTCTTCATTCTCCAATACTGAGTTGTGACACATACTCAGATTGGGCAATGTCGCATCGAACACAAGCTAAATTTCGTGCTCAACTGGACGTTTCGGCGGACGACCCTGGGTAGTCTCGAACAGATCACTGTATTTCTCCAGCAGTCTCGACAAACGACCAGAATCCTTGACCAATGGGTCGAATCAGGACAAGCACATACTTGTGACATGAATTAACAATTCGTTTGGCTTGATTTGCGGTAATCAAGTTCGAAGTGTTGACGTGGATGTCTCTGTTGATTATGAAATTAACTCCATATTTGGTGAGGTCGTACTGTTGCGCTCGCCGATGGAAGTGAGTGTCTCGATCATACAGATACGGACTCCCAAAGATCACCTGATAGATATCGATAGGGACAACATCGCATTGCACCTCATCGATATATCGTGCAGAGATTGCAAACTTCAACACACATTGACTCGTAATCTGTTGGTTCATGTCGGATGTAAACCACCCTAGCGGATATCGTCGCGGGTGTGTGGTTGTCTTCAAACCAAGTCGCCGAACTAGTCCAGCGGAGACCAGATTTTTCTGACTTCCGGGGTCGAATATCGCTGCAACCACTTCGTGCTTCACCTGGATTTGATGGTGAACAAGTCCTCCGTTGGGTGATGGTCATTCGGTGGATCCGAACCCTTCTTCGGCATTGCCATCGGAGACAAGGTGGTATCCGCCTCATCAATCGAATTTAATCGGACAACTTCTTCGTCGGGTAAAGTCGCAGTAGCCGTGGTTATTCTTTTTCCTGGTCCGTTTTTCTTCGGTCGAAGTTCAGGATGAAGCTTGTAGCATTTGTCCTTGGTATGTCCCGCGACTTGACAATGTTCACAAAAGGCACCCGTGCCCGATTTTGAAGCGTTCTTCTTCGGACTCGGCATTTTCTTTGTCGGGGTCACACTTTGCTTCGTGCTTTTGTCACTGCCGGATTTGTTCTTCTTCTCGATCGCCATTGCAGTTGTACTTGCGGTCGCGATGTCTTGGACGTCGAACAGACTTAGCTCAGTACTGATCAATTTCTGAAGTCCATATGTGTATTTCCGAAATACCTGAGGATCAGACAGTGAGAGTGAGATGCCGATGACCATTGCTTGTCGCCGAAACTCCATCATATAGTCTTGGACGGTCTGGTCGCGCCGTTGGTACAATCTATGCCAACGCTCCCATCTCTCCTCAAGGTAACACATCGGATAGAATTCTTGTCACATAAGTCGTTTGAATTGACCCCACGGAAGGTCGTCAGCTTCACCACTGGTGACAAGGGCCTTCCACCAAGTTTTGGTGCGGTCCTTCATCTTCAAAGGTGCGAACTTCACCTTTTGTGCGCTACTAAACCCTTTTAGGTCAAAGTAGGTCTCAAGCTGATCGAGCCATGAATCTAACTTCTCAGCATCGATCCCCCCATCATATATGGGTATTTCAATCTTAGCGTCGACCTTGGAAGATCCGACAGCTAAGGAGGTGGTGGCGACGTCGTCGGCCTTATGGTCGCCTTCGTCTTCATCTACGTCTGCCCTGTGCAAGTCTTCACTAGTCTTCACACCCATAACCTTCCCTACTTCAGGAGGTACAATGATGCCCTGTTGCTTAATCCAAGCAAGCACAATTTCCAAGTCGGTGCAGAGCTTGGCCACTTGTTCGGCTAGGTTAGCTTGAACGGAGGTATCATCAGACATTGTCGGAGACGCGGCTATAAGAACCGTCGATTGATCACCTGGAGTTTCGCGAGAAGTTTTGTAACCCTGGCGAGTCTTCACCACCCACAGGATAGGAAAGTTTCTCTGATACCAACTTGATCTGTTTGAGACCTAGCCTTGGTTTTCGCACTAGGCTCACCCAGATTCTAATATGCGGAATAACAGGATCTTACTCGGAAATACCGAATCCCGAAGATTGATCAAAAACACAGTTCAAAGTAATTGCACAACTCTTTATTTCAAAAAGGACTTTACACGTCGAACGTTAGGTCGCGCTCGCCTACGTCGATGGAACTATGTGTCGAAGACTTTAATCTAGACTCGATTGTATTCGATGATCTAAACTAGACCTATTACCAGCTATTTATAGTCGAATCGTATGAGTACGTATCAGACTCAATAACCTAAACGTATTAGACTCATATAACTAACTAAACATAAACGGATAAGCTTAGTTATATATATTCGGATCGAATTACAATTCCGAACAGGGAACGAATTCCTTTTCATGGTCGCGAACCAATCCATGGTTGTGGACCCATCCATGGTCACGAAACCTTTCCGAACATGGTTAAGGTCGCGAAGCAGTACGCGATCAGGACTTGAAGATACTCCCGAATCACCGGGCGAGGCTCGTAGGTTTACCGCTGGCCTCCAAAGCCGGAAGGTCCAGGCCTACGTCCAGCAGGGGACCATCCAGAAGTCGAGCTCCGAGTTGGTCTCGCTCCATCTCCAGGTGAGTTCACCTTCAAGTTGTCCGGTTACTTTTTCCGGGGGGTGGTCTAACCCTTGGGTCTACAGGGGGCGGCCCTCGCTCAAGGCATCGAGGATTGCTTCGAGGTGGCGCTGAAGAAGGCGGATGACAAGGCCACCGCCTTTTGCGCCAAGAGGGATGAGGCCCTTGGGGAGTAGGCCAGGGTCGGGGCCCAGCTCCTCACCTCGGAGGACGCCAACGCCCATCTCCAGAGGGAGGTGAAGGCGGAGGAGAGCGCCCACCGGGAGCTCGAGGACTCCAGCTCTCAGCGGTTGCGGAGGTGGGCCACTCGGTCCGCTCGGCCCTCGAGGGGCTTGGGCTTAGTCTCGGCCCGGGAGGTGGCTCTGGCGTGGCGCCGGCTACGTTCACGGAGGAAATGCGCTTTCGCAACGTGCAAGTTTTTGTGATCCCAGAGGCCACTGACGCACGGGTCCGGGGCCGGGCGTTCCCGGTGGAGGCCACAGCCGCGGCCCTTGAGGAGCACCGGGGGATGGGAGCCCAGGCCATTGGAAGCCGGCTCCCTCGAAGATTCCCCGAATTCTTCGAGCCACAGTGGCAGGAGCTGGAGGAGTCGGTGGGGGGCTTCTACGACCGGATCCTCCGGGCTTGGTTCCCGACTTTGGCGCCCCCGAGGGCGGACACACCAGCAAGAATGAATCTCCCCCCCCCCGGGCCTTTAGATGTCTTTCTTTTCTTTAGGATTTTTTTATCCCGGTAGCTTTCTAGAGGAAGCGCCAGAGACTTGTAAACAATTTTTTGCTCAATGAATGAAATGAAGATTTTCCCGCTAAGTCTTGACTCGTCGTGAACAGGTCCCCCATGAGCCTACTCTCGGGGGAGAGTTTCCGAGGCTTGAACGCCTTAACACAGGGGGCTCCTCGGTGGCCTGGGGGCTCACTCCCGAGAAAGGGCTTCCGGGTCCCGGAGGGTGTAATCCGGGAGATGCCCAAGCAGCCCTGGCTTTGATAAGCCTTGACACCGGGGGGCGTGGTGAAAATGCTTCCCGGGAGCCGATCTGGTGGCGATGGCTCCCGGAGTGGCACCTGGATAACTTCGACAATAGTCTCGCCGAGTTGTCTCCTCCGAGACCAGGGTCCCGGAGGGTCCCACCACTTAGGATACACCCTCCGTCTGGCTACGAGTATTGGCCCGCGGACTTGCTTCGAGAAGCCCAGAGGCGCATTAGGAGCTTGTACAGGGACCTTTTCCGGGAACTATCACAGGGCCTCCAAAAGTACTAGGTGTAGCCACCTCCCGGAGGGGGTTGTCCTCCGGAGTAGTTTCCCGTGGGAGCTTAGGCCCCTGGATTGTATCTTGTATTTGCCCGGGACTTGTCGTCCCCAGGACATTTTTGCCCACCGGGGGGGTTGGCCCCTGGTTAAATGATGTATCAATACGCACGCGGCGGGGGGGGGGGGGGGGGGAATGTCCCCCTGTTAAATGTATCAATAAAGCTATCTGAGTTTGCTTGTTCCTTGTCTAGAAATTTTCCAAAAATATTCATCTGTTGGGGTGCAGCTTGGCTCCGGGCGCTGTGGGTAAGGAACGAAGAGCCCCGGGAGGGAACTTTCCAGAGATCCCAGTGAGAAATACCCTGGTCTCCATGAGAACAGGGAGCCGAGTAAAGGGCCTCCGGGAAGGGACTTTCCGGAGATCCCGGTGAGAAATCCCCCGGTCGCTGCGAGAACGGGGAGCCGGGTAAATAATTTTTAAGAAACCGAGAATTCCATGTCTCACTGAGGAGACAATTTGCTCCCGGAGGAGGATAAGACTGATGACGGCTCTGAGTGTTTGAGGTGGGACTACTCTCTCAAATTGACTCGTTACCACAGTCCTTGAGAACTGGGTTGCCGCTTACCCCCTCAGTCAACGAGGGGTGATTGTAAACCGCCCTACGGGAGCGGGGCTCTGGTAGTAGGGGCTTTTAGGCTGCGCTAGCCTACGTCCTCATGGAGAGGGCATCCTCACTTGGAGGGGATCGTCTTAGGAGACGGTAAATCAAGAACCTGCGAAAAATTCCAGTTGACCAAACATCCATTTGTATTGATAGAAATTGAAATACAATGCCTCCCACCGCAACACTGCAGTGGGGGAGGGAATGGTGAGTACAACGCCTCCCCTCGCGTAATCGTGGCGGGGGAGGGAATAAGCCTGGAGGCTAGATGTAGAACTTGCGAAGCAAGCCTATATTCCCTGTATGCTTCAACTCCTAATCTTCGAGGTTGGAGAGATTATAAGCCCCTGAGCCCAGGACTGTGGAGATCATGTAGGGGCCTTCCTACTTGGGGGAAAGTTTGCCCTGGGCTTGCGGGTCGGTCACGCGCTTGAGGACAAGGTCCCCGAGGCGGAAAGCTTTCGCATGGGTGCGCTGGTTGTACGCGCGCACCATTTCGTGCTCGTAGATGGCGTGGCGAAGGAGCGCTCGGTCGCGCTCCTTCTCAACGAGGTCGACTTCCAGCCGCTGGTTTGCTTCTTTGGCCTGGTACGCTGCGGTCGTAGCTCCGTCTAAGAGCTCGACCCACAGCGAGCGGAATCCAATCTCCGAGGGGAGCACTACTTCAGCCTCGTACACGAGCACAAGGTCGTGTGCCCCGTCGCCCATCTCGGGGTCGTGCGCATGGAACAGAGGATGCTCAGAAGCTCCTCTGCCCTCACGCCCCGCTTGGAGGTGGTCTGCTCCAGTCGCCGGTGTAACCCGTGTAGGATCACGCCATTGACCCTTTCAACGGCTCCGTTGCTCTGGGGGTGTGCTATAGAGGCGAAGTGGAGGGTAGCCACCAAGAGTTCGTAGAATTCCCAGAAGTATACGGAGTCGTATTGGGTCCCATTGTCGACAGTGATTTCCCGAGGGACCCCGAAGCGACACACGATGTTCTTCCAGAAAAACCGCTGTACTGCTCGGGAGGTGATGATGGCCAAGGGCTCAGCCTCCACCCACTTGGAGAAGTACTTCACTGCGACCACCGCATACTTGTAGCCCCCGGGCCCTGAGGCGAAGGGACCTAGGAGATCCATCCCCCAGTGCGCGAAGGGCCAAGTGATGGGGATGGTTTGCAGTGTTGTGGAGGGTAGATTGAAGCCCTTTGCCATCTTTTCGCAGGCCTCGCACGCAGAGACAAGATCTCGCGCGTCGCGGACCACTATGGGCCAATAGAACCCTGGCGAATAACTTTTGCCTCAACAGCATGTGGAGCCATGTGAGACCCACAACTCCCCGAGTAGATGTCCTAGAGGAGTTGAAGTCCTTCTGCCTGTTGGAGGCAGCGGAGCAAGGAGGAGGCCCCCCCCTCTTGTAGAGTTTCCCCTCTAGCAAGAGGTATGCTCGTGATTTGGAACGGAGGCGTTTCACTTTGGTTTCAGTGGGAGGGTCCCCCTCCCCCCTTATAAAGGACACAAGGGGATCCATCCAGGATGCTGCTCAAATGATTTTGGAGACCTCTGGGACACGAGGCTCATGGTTCGCGTTTGGAGAGGCCACTGAGGGCTTCGTGATGATTTCCAAGAAGGCACCCTAGGGAGAGGTTCCCGGGCGCTGGTCGCCCGGGCTAAGGCATTGGGCCGATCATTGTTCCTCCAGGGGATATGCTGGGTCTCCAGACCCTCGAAGTGCTTCTCCATCTTGCGCACTTCCCCCAAATATAGGCTCAGGTTCGCGGCATGGCACAAGTAAGACTTGTTCATTTGGCAAACAACGAGCTGGGAATCTCCTTTGACGAGGAGGTGAAGGATTCCCAGGGAGCGCGCGAGACGCAGCCCCAGGAGCAGGACCTCATACTCTATGACATTGTTCATAGCGGGGAACTCAAGCCTCGCTGCGTACTCCAGCGCCCTCCCCTCGGGGCTTTGGAGGACTACCCCCGCGCCGGCCCCGGCGAGACACAAGGAGCCATCCAACATGAGCGTCCAATGGTTGTCACACCGGGGTGGCTCGGGGGACTCTCCCCCTCCATCCCGGAGGCGGGGGTGCATTCAGCCACAAAGTCCGCGAGGACTTGTGACTTGATGGCGGAACGGCCCGTGAGGGAGAGGGAGAAAGGAGCGAGCTCAACTTTCCGTTCCGGCCAATGGCTTCTTTATTCCGCAGCACCTCCCCCAAGGGGAGAGATGACGGGACCGTGATCGGGTGTCCCAGGAAATAGTGACGGAGCTTCCGGGATGCCATGAGGAGGGCGTAGAAAATCTTCTCCATCTCCATGTACCAAGTCTTAGCCCCCTGAAGGGCCTCGCTCACATAGTACACGGGGCGCTGCTGCTCATCCTGCTCCTTCACTAGCACCGCACTTACAGCAACCGGGGTCACGGTGAGGTAAAGGAGTCGAGGTTCCCCCAGAGATGGGCTCACAAGCATTGGTGGGCTTGTGAGATACTTCTTCCGGTCGTCGAAGGTTGCTTGGGCCCCGAGGGTCCATCGGAACCCCTCGAGGCCTCAAAGGATCTTGAAGAATTGGAGGCCACGTTCCCCCGACCGCGAGATGAAGTGTCTTAGCGCGGCGATGCGGCCGGTAAGCCGCTGTACGTCTTTGATGAAGCGCGGTGGAGGCATGTCCAGCAGGGCTGAATCTATTCGGGGTTGGCTTCCCCCCGCGCACGCCGAAGGTGCACCTCTCTGGGTTGAGCTTCAACCCATACTTGCGGAGGTTGTGGAAGGTTTCCGCAAGGTTGTCGAGGTGGGCGACCGCACAGAGACTTTTGACGATCGGGTCATCGACTAGACTTCGACGCTGCGGCTGATTTGGTCCTTAAGGAATAGCGACATGAGCCGTTGGAATGTTGCCCCAGTGTTCTTCAGCCTGGAGGACATGTAGACGTAGCAGAAAGTGCCGAGGGGAGTTATGAAACTCATCTTTTCTTCGTCCCCTTCAGCCATCTAGACTTGGTGATAGCCCAAATACGCGTCCAAGAAGCTCATAAGCTTGCACCTCGCGGTCGAATCAACCAGCTGGTCAATCTGTGGGAGTGGGAAGTCGTCTTTTGGACAAGTCTTGTTGAGGTCGGTGAAGTCAACACAAACATACACTTGCCGTTTGACTTCTTCACTAGGGCAGGGTTTGCCAGGCACTCAGGGTGCAAGACCTCCCGAATGAACCCTGCCTCTCGGAGCTTGGCGATTTCCACCTTGATGGCCTCTTGGCGCTCAAGGGAGAGGTTTCTCAGCTTCTGCTTGACCGGGGGCGGCCGGGCATCACAATGAGCTTATGCTCAATGACATCCCGGGCGACTCCTTGCATGTCGGCCGGCTTCCACGCAAAGACGTCGGAGTTTTTGCGTAGGAAGGCCGCGAGCTGCTCGCGTGCTCTTTGGAGAGGTCCACCCCGATCATGATGGTCCTGCCCCTGTCGTCCGGGGATAGCAGAACCTTCTAGAAGTCCCCCTCGGCGCAGTTTGGGGGGGAGACCTCCCGGAGGGGATGGCCGTGGTGTTCGTAGCCTTGATCAGATTGATTCTCACATTGGTGCTCCCAATTGCTATGGTGGTGCACTCATAAAGAGTGCGGGCCACGTCCTGGTTGCCTCGGGCGGTGATCATGTCGCGAGGCCCGGGGATCTTTATGCAGAGGTAGAGTTGGTGGATCGCGGCCCCCAGATGGTTGATAGTGGTCCTCCCCATGATGGCGTTGTACGTAGAGGGGAGGTCCACCACGTCAAACCGGACTAGCTCGGTCTGGTAGTTGTCCTAGGAGTTGAAGGTCATGGGGAGATCGACCTTTGCCACTGGGTGGATGGTCTTCCCGAGGATGAAGCCTTGCAAGGGACCGACTGCGGGTTACATCAGCTTTTTGTCGACCTACATTTCTCTGAACGCCTTCAAGTACAGGCTGTCGGCGGAACTCCCACCGTCGATGAGTATACATGCCAGATGGAAATTGTAGACAGTGGCGGAGGAGATGAGCGCGTCGTCATGGGGAAAGCGAACCCCGCGCGCATTTCCACTGTAAAGGTGAGGGGGACATCCGACCACTTTGGTGGTCAATATGTGTGTAGCACCCCCACAACTTTTACCCCCCGCACATACTCCTTGCGCTAGCGCTTGGAGTCTCATCCTGAGGTGGATCCCCCGGTAATGACGTTTACATGCCTTTGGGAGGTCCGGAATGGGTGCTCTTCAGTTGAGCCCCTTTCTCGCGCCTATCCTTGTTGCTCCCCTAAGGGGGTAGGAAGAGACGGCAAAGTCGGCTGAGGGGGCAAGGAGGCAGGACTCCCTCCCCCCTACCCGAACTGGTCGAGGAATGCCACAAAGTGCTCAAGAAGCTGGTGGCATTCCCGAGTAGCGTGGGTTTTGGACATGTGGAAGGTGCACTACAAGCCGGTTGTGCCCTCCTTGCCTCCCGTCGTAGGGCCTTCGCTGCCGTGGGACGGCTCCACCCCCCCGGGGCCTTTTAGCTTGGGGAAGGGGTGGTTGCCCTTGTGGGCATCGTGGGAGCCGCCTCAGCCCCCGAGGACAAACGTGTCCTGAGGCCGTGGCTCGCTCGGGTTGCCCCTCTTGGGACGCTTGAGGGTGTCCCTAGCCTCCCGGTCGGCCGGGACAGGTGCCCCCTGGTTCTTGTTCCAAGGGTCGTCCTCCTCCGCCCGAGTATATTTCCCAAGCACAGTGAAGAGCTCGTCAGCGGACGAGGGGCAGCTCTGGGACAGTCTCCGATGGAGCTCCCCGGGGAGCATCCCGCTCTTGCACGCCTCGATGACTGTGGAATTGGGGACATGAGCTACTTTGCTCTTGACCTGAGCGAAGCGCTTGAAGAAGCTGTGGATGGTCTCCCTCGTCCTCTACTGATGGTGTAGAGCTGGGACGAGTCCAGGCGACGCACGTAGTTCCCCTGGAAGTTTGCGCTGAATTCACCCTTGAGCTGCGCGAAGGACTTGATGGAACAAGCCTTCAGGTTGTAAAACCATGAGCGGGCAATTCCAGTGAGGTAGAGGGGGAAGACGTTGCACTGCACTGTCTCATCCCCCCCAGCTGCTGAAATGGCCATGGAGTACACCTTAACGAACTCATAAGGATCGGCCTCACCGTTGTAGTGCTCGATGTGTGGTGGGCGGTACGGTCGCGGCTAGCGGATACATCAGAGTTGGTGGCATAGCGGTGGGTTGTCCCCTTCCACCTCCTGGGGAGAGTCCCGGTCGCTGCGCCCTTTAACGCGGGATGCGTGTTCGTTGTCGAAGTCGGGGAGGGGTCCAAGCACTCCGCCAATTCGGTGATAGCGCCTCTTCTCCTCCGAGTTGGTCGAACTAACCTCCTAGACGTCCAGGTACCCCCCAGAGGTAATCGTCGCTTCTTCGGTGGGTCTCTTCCCGCGGTTAGGACGGAAGCGTGGCTCCCCATGGCCGCGAGCCGAGGGGAGCTCTGATTGGTAGCGAGAGGGAGCCTCCCCAGATTTCATGGTACGCATTCACTCGACCTCCTCCCGGGTAAAGTGGACTTGATCCGCCGGGGGAGCCCTCGGGGGCGGCCTCGGGTAAGAGGGAGCTCATGCGCGACGATCGCTGGCTCAGAGGGTGCTGCCGGGGCATGGGCGGGACCTGCCGCCGGGCAGGCCCCCGGAGCGACTTCCGGAACCAGTGAGGGAGGTCCCTCGCGGGTGAGATCCTGTGGTGGCATGGAGGCCGTCCTGGGCGTAATGGGTCCCATTTGCCTGGGGACTACCTCTAGCGCGATGGATGCGACTGGTGGGGCGGGGCCAGCTCCCGATGCGGGGAAAGCTCCCGGCGCGGGATGCACCCCCGGTCCTGGGAAGGTTCCCGACGCAAGATAAGATCCCGGCGTCAAGAAAGCTCCGGGCACAGGGTAAGTCCGCGGAATCGGGGGGCCCACGGTGTGGGGAATGCTCCCGGCGCGGGAAACACTTGAGATGACGGGCCTGTTGGGGGGACGTAGCCACCAGCGGGGTCATAGGTCCTGGTGATGGCTGGGCCTCCGGGAATCGAGGGGGTTACCGGGTGCCCCATAAACAGGGGCAAGTTCCCCATGAACGGGAACTGTGGCGGATAGACGGGGGCCGGCAGCCGCGCCAAGACGCGGAGCAACGCCTCCATGGTGCGCTGGGCGCGGAGTTGGCCCTCATCAAGGGCTTCAAGCAATGTGTCCCTTGGAATCGGGGGCGCAGTCGGGGGACGCTACCTTACTTGAAAAAGTTGGTAGCTAAACTCCACCTTTCAGACCATTTTCGCATTTTAGTCCAAAAGTATTTCAGATTTGTCCTTTTCGGATTTTCTCAGAATCTTGAAAAGGCTAAAAGCCACAAATCGGCTCCAAACCTTGATGTAATTCAGACCGTGCTAACCCCAGCAATGCAAGGGCCACACCAGGAACAAGAGACCATGCTAACCCAGACCGACCAGGATCATCATCAACGATGCCACAAGGAGGCAACATTAACGATGTGCAATTATGGATGGAGCGAAACAGACAAGAGTCAGCAACTGTGCAGAATCAGAACTTAGGACAGTTGATGCAACACTTAGCATTTGGACAAGCTGAAGGATCAGCAACTGGTGTGAAATTGACTGACTTTCAAAAAACACGTCCCCCAACCTTTTCAAGTACCGAGGACCCCATCGTGGCTGACGATTGGCTAAGGGATGTGGAAAGAAAGTTGAACACCGTTAGGTGCAGCGACGAGGAGAAACTTCTGTACGGATCACATCAACTAGGTGGACCCGCCGCCGCCTGGTGGGAAAATTACCAGACTGTGCACTCCAACAAGGATTCAATCACATGGAATGAGTTTAAGGAAGAATTTTGCAAGTAGCACGTTCCGAAAGGCGTTGTTCAAGCGAAGCGCCGAGAGTTTGTGAATCTAAGACAAGGGAACAAGACCGTCAAATAGTACCTGCATGAATTCATTCAACTGGCAAGGTACGCCCCCGAAGATATCGCAACGAGGAGAGAAAGATAGATAGATTTTGCGAAGGTCTGCAAAACTCTTTGCAATACCAACTGTCATCCCATGAGTTTACGGATTTCCATGTCCGGATAAATCGATTACTCAAGATGGAGGAAAAGAGGGGAGTGATCGAAGAAGACCGAAAGAGGAAGGCTTTGCCCAGCTCTTATGAAGGAAATGCTAGTCGAGGAAGACCGATGCCTGCTTACCGGCCAGCCTTCAAACCGCCACAGAGACCCCAGAGACCTACGCCTGCTACAATACCACAGTGTACCGGATGTAAAGCAAACCATTTCTTCAAGGATTGCCCCATGAAGAATGTAGAATGCTTTCATTGTGGAAGAAAGGGACATCGCAAGGACACTTATCCACTGCAACACTTGCCGTTCAACATTGCCCGAGCTCAAGCCGCAAGACCCCCTATTCCAACTCAAGGCTTTGCCAGAAGTGTTCCACCCTCTAGAGGAGGAAGAATGGCCGAGGAAGAGGAATGCCTGCTACAGGTCGTGGCAGACTGAACTACGCATCCACCATTGAAGCAGGAGAAGCATATGATGTTGTGATCGGTAGGATCTTCATCCATTTTGAGCTTTCAGTTGCATTATTTGACCCTGGTGGTACTCATTCTTTTGTGTCAAGATCTTTTGTGCTCAGAAATGAGTTAGCAATATCTGCATTAGAGTCCCCTATTTTAATCCAATCCCCTGGGGCTAGAATTCCTGTCAACTCCATCTGTAGAAATATCGCCTTTAGTATTGGCAACATGGGATTCCTAGCGAACTTGCTAGTTTTGGACCTTCAAGGATTAGATGTTATCCTTGGAATGGACTGGTTGGCGAAGCATAAAGGTCAGATGGACTGTGAGAAGAAAGCAATAACCCTGACGAACGCTAAAGGAAAGCAAGTCACATTCTACGCGGAAAGGTCAATAGTAAACGACCAAGTATGCAGTTTGAACAGTTTGAAAGGAATTGAGTTTGAAGGAGTTCCAATAGTGAATGAATATCCAGAAGTTTTCCCCAAAGAACTTCCTGGAATGCCACCAGATTGAGACATTGAGTTCTCAGTTGAATTATAGCCTGGCTGTGCTCTGTATGCAAGAAAGCTTGGATGCATGACGTGTGAAGAGCAAGAGGAGTTAAGGAAGCAAGTGGAAGAATTGGAAAGAAAAGGGTTTGTCAGGACAAGTTCCTCACCTTGGGGAGTCCCTGTACTCTTTACCAAGAAGAAAGACAGCAGTCTACGACTGTGTGTCGACTACCGAAAGCTGAACGACATGACAATCAAGAATAAGTACCCTCTACCAAGGATCGATGATCTCTTTGGACAACTCAGAGGAGCTAAGATATTTTCAAGGATTGACCTGAGGTCCGGATACCACCAATTGAAGATTCGAGAACAAGACATCCCAAAGACTGCATTCATAACGAGATATGGATTGCATGAGTTTACCGTGGTGCCATTTGGTTTAACGAATTTACCGATAGTGTTCATGAATTTGATGAACAAAGTCCTTATGGAATTCTTAGACAAGTTTGTCATTGTGTTTGTCAATTCAATTCTCATCTTTTCCAAGTCAGAGGAAAAGCACGCACAACATCTCAGAATGGTGCTAGAAAAGCTAGCAGAACATCAGTTGTATGCCAAATTTGATAAATGTGCCTTTTGGTTAAAAGAAATCTCATTTCTAGGCCACATCATCTCTGTCAAAGGAATATCTATGGATCTGTCAAAGACTCAAGCTATCATAGAATGGAAACAACCGGAAACAGTAATCGAAGTGAGAAGTTTTCTAGGATCACTAAGCCGCTCACCAGACTGCTGAAGAAGGATGTTCAATTCGACAGGACTGAGCGATGTGAAAAGAGCTTTGAAGAGCTGAAGAAGATATTAACAACCGCACCTGTTCTTACGTTGCCAGACAACAAGAAGGACTTTGAAGTCTATTGTGATGCATCAAAGCAAGGACTAGGTTGTGTCCTTATGAAAGAAGGGAGAGTTGTAGCTTATGCATCATGACAGTTGCGACCACATGAGGAGAACTAGCCAACACATGATTTGGAATTGGCCGCAGTTGTTCATGCGCTAAAATTTTGGCGACACTATCTGCTAGGAAATAGATGTGAAATTTACACGGACCACAAGAGTCTGAAGTATATCTTCACCCAGCAAGACTTGAACATGAGACAGCGAAGGTGGTTAGAATTGATTAAGGATTATGACCTTGGAATACATTACCACCACGGTAAAGCAAACGTGGTAGTAGATGCTTTGAGCAGAAAGTCCTACTGCAATCAAGCAAAGACCTTGGAAGTGCCACCCCAATTACTTAAAGATTTTGAAAAGTTGAGTTTAGAGTTTGTTGAACAAGGGACCATCGCCGCATTAAAAGTAGATTGCGAGTTGAAGGATCAAATTCGGAAGGCGCAAGAAGCAGATCAGAATATTCAGAAGTTGAAGGAGGATATGAAGTAAGAAGATACAATTGACCTCCGTGAGGATGAGCAAGGAATTTTGTGGTGTCACAATCGAATTTGTGTTCCAGATGACAAAGAAATCAAGGACATGATACTACAAGAAGCCCATTGTACCCCTTACTCTATCCACCCAGGCAGTACGAAAATGTACCAAGATCTAAAGGATCGATTTTGGTGGAAGGGAATGAAAAAAGAAGTTGCTGAGTTTGTAGCTTCTTCTGACACTTATCAAAGACTGAAAGCAGAACATCAGAAATCTACAGGACCACTGCAACCCCTGCCAAGCCTGAGTGGAAATGGGACGAAATTGGAGTGGATTTTGTAATAGGCTTACTAAGAACCCGACAAGGCTATGATTCTATATGGGTTATAGTTGATAGATTGACGAAAGTAGCTCACTTTCTACCTGTGAAGACTTAGTACAAGACAAGTAAGCTAGCAGAGCTATATCTTACCAGGATTGTCATTCTGCATGGAGTACCAAAAACAATTGTCTCAGATAGAGGAGCACAATTCGTATCAAAGTTTTGGAAACAGTTACAGAAATCCTTGGGAACGAGATTGAAGTTTAGTACTGCTTACCACCCGCAGGCTGGAGCCCAAACAGAGAGAGTGAACCAGATTCTAGAAGACATGTTGAGAGCGTGTGCCTTAAACTATGGAAATTCTTCGGAACAATTTCTGCCGTACGCAGAATTTACTTACAACAATAGTTATCAAGCGAGTCTGCAAATGGCTCCTTATGAAGCACTCTATGGAAGGAAGTGCCGCACGCCACTATATTGGACCGAAGTGGGTCAGAAACAATTTTTGGGACCACGACTAGTGGAAGATGCCACTGCTCATGTGAAGATTATACAAGAAAGGTTGAAGAAAGCCCAATCCCGACAAAAGAGTTACGCCGACAGTAGAAGGAGAGAACTATCTTTTGAGATAGGCGACTATGTGTACCTCAAAGTGACACCCTACAAAGGAGTCCGACGATTTCAGATGAAGGGAAAATTAAGCCCAAGATATGTTGGACCATATGAGATTTTGGAAAGACGAGGAAAAGTAGCATACAAATTGGAGCTACCACCTGAACTAGCAGGAGTTCAAGATGTTTTTCACGTATCTCAACTAAGGAAATGTCTGAGGAAGCCAACAGAGCAAGTGTCTCTGACAGAAGCTGAAGTTCAACCAGACTTGACATATCAGGAATACCTAGTTAAAGTGTTAGAGGTCAGTGAAAGGAAATTGAAGTCAAGAACCATCAGATTCTGCAAACTTCAATGGAATAACCACACAGAGGAGGAATCAACTTGGGAAAGCGAGGAAGAATTGCGCCAGAATTTTCCCTACCAGTTCTCAGACTGATCGGAATCTCAAGGACGAGATTATTCTTAAGGAGGGTAGATTATAACATCCCAAATTTCGCTACCTCTTTAGCTTGCCAGTCAGCATATCTTCATTGGATTCTCGGATGTCTCAACCCTATTTTTGATCTCTTATCTCAAAATCATGTTCTTAGGTATGCCACTACCTTAATTTAAAAAGTTGGTAGCTAAACTCCACCTTTCAGACCATTTTCGCATTTTAGTCCAACAGTATTTCAGATTGATCCTTTTCTGATTTTCTCGGAAGCTTGAAAAGGCTAAAAGCCACAAATCAGCTCCAAACCTTGATCTAATTTAGGGAATGTCTCCCAATCGCTATTATGAACAGAATCCTCTTCAGGCAAAATCTCAAAATCTCATCCTAAACTTCAGTTTTCAGCCTCGCCAAAATTCAGACCCTAATTACCCTAATTACCCTAATCTTCCTGTATTCGTCTTGCTCAAAACCTGATCAAAGACACTAATTTATGTCTTTTATCCTTCTATACCTGCTTGTTGAATTTAGTAAACCATTTGGCAAAATCAGTTTCAGTCGAAACCAAGTATATCTCCAAATTTACATTTTAGTCCAAGAAACAAGTTTTGGAAATTACAGATCGGCCCAGGACCACTTTTTCAGCCCCTCCCCTCGACCAACTACTGTTGTTTCGACCAGGTTGTTCAACCACGACCAGACCAGCAGCCGTTTCGACCGAGACCGGTGCCGCTCGTCGTGATTCACCGCCGCAATCTTCACCGCCGGCTATCATCCCTCTCCAGCTATGGTCGTGTTCGATGTGTCCGTGCGTGGTGCTCACATCGCGCCAAAACCCTCCACTGGGGCGACGACCGATGACCGCCAACAACGCCGTTCGTTTTGTGCGCGCGTGCCTGCTGCCGTCTCGATCCCACCTCCGGTGACAGTCACGCATATCCCGTTTCGATCCGCTTCAACTCTCGAGAGCCCCAACCACTGCCTATTTAAGCCCTCCCCCTCGCCTAGAGTTTCTTCACACCACTCCAGCAGCCACAAAGTCCCAGCTCTCATGTTTCTTCTTCGTCCCTGGTGAGCTATTTCTGGAGCTCACGGCGCCAGCTTCACCCGTTGCTTCCCTCTTCAATCCAAACTTTCCAGTACGCTTCTCTTATCACCCTCTCTGTATCATAGCACTTAATTAGAGCCCGGCGAACCCTAGCGCCGGTGATCACTGGAAATGCCTAAAACCCCTGTTCTTCCAATGCCAATTGATTTAGCCCAAATTGGCCTTCGTGCTGGTAGGATAAATTGATCAGCACATCACCCTTAGCAAGCCTGTTAGCCTGGATTTCAAATTGCAGTAATCTTTGTAGCGTTCCCCTTTTAGTGCGCCACCAGTGACCGGGCTCACGTCACCAGGCCACGCCGTTGACCCTCCGGTCAAATTGGCCGTGTCTATAGCTTGCCCTTGTCCCCCTCTCACTCTCTTAGCAAGGAATCGAGTTCAATCGAGCTGTAGCCGAAACCCCCAAATCCACAGCCTTCTTCTCCGGTGCCGGCCACCGGATTTTATTGCCGGTCGCTCCAGCCAAGGCCACCTTGTCACTTAGCTAGGTCTCAACCCCCTGAGCATTTCGTTCCACTAGCCCGATCGCTGAATCTGTCTAGATCATGAGATACGCCTTTGCCAAGCTTCTGTCCAGAACTGTGCCTGTGCCGTGTCACCACCGTAGTTCATCGCCGCCGTTCGTCGTCGTCCGGCCGCCTCAGCCCCTGAAACCACCGTCATTGTGTCCCTACATCCACGCCTAGCTCCTAGACATAGTTGGTGAAGTGTTTGAAGCCCAGAACCAGATTTGCCACTCTGCCCTAGTTTTTGACAGTGTTAGTGCAGTGTCAGTGCTTGTTAGCCACTGGCATTAACCTTGTTTGACCTCTTTGAACCTATCCCTTTGAGCAGCGCTCGAGTAACCTTGTCCGAAGCACTCCCCTGCATGCATGTTATATTTTACTTATAATTTCCTATAGAAGCTATTTTCTGTATGTTTCTGTGGTGCGACATGTTGATTTGCCTCGCTGTTGTGTGCGGTAATAGAGCAAGGAGCAGAAGAGTCAATAGAAGACTTCGAAGAATTGTCTGAGCAACTAGACCCCTCACTGCAAGGCAAGTCTCAACCCTTGATCATGTCTCACCTAATATTTTGAAATGAAGTATGTTAGTTGTTTTCAAGCATATGCATGCCTTACATTCAAATGTGAATTATGTTCAAATAAAGTGGTTATGTCGTGGTATTGTGAATACCACGGCAGGTTTTGTGGACGATCCTAGCGAAGAAAATACGACGCGGACTGACCGGGTGACCGGTCCTCCCCCGTCGGGCAAGAACAACAAAGGACACGAGAGTTTATACAGGTTCGGGTCCCAGTGGGGGTCCTAGTCCTGTCGGTGTGCTCCCGACCGGAGTCGGCTAGGCGAGCTCTCTCGGGGAGAGATGGCTCTGGAGCACACCTATGAGATTGTCTATTCCTAGAAATAATGAGCAATTTTCTCTTACAGGAGGTGTACAAGGGCTTTTATAGCCCCAAAAGAAGCAAAAAGACTAAACTACCCCGCCTGCCACTGTTGGATCAGAGGGTAGCAACGACCTTCTCCCGGCCAGGCACCTCGGATGCTCCTCGTGTAACCTGCACGTGACCCGGGACCAGAGACTCCTGTCTCCGGAAGGACGGCAATGCCCGGGACAAGCCACTGAGGGCCTTGTCCCCGGGCAGATGGCGGCGCCCGGGACAGGCACCGGGGGCCTTGTCACCGGGCTAATGACGGCTTCTTACGTGGACTTAGTCTTGAGGAGATTTCCCCCAACAGGAGCCCCCCATGCTCGAGTTCCTGGAGGTAATGGTTCATTTTTCCGGGAAAATCTCCGGGACAAGCTACCGAAGCTGTGATGCTTCGATTTCCATGTCGCGCGTTAATGACCGCGCCGTTCTCTCGATGGGAGCACGTCGTTTGGCCATAATTGCCGCTCGTGGTTTAAACTGACGCCTCGTTTGGTGCGCCCATCCCTTTGTTTCCTGCACGGTGTTTGAATTCCAACGGCGCGGATGTACCACGAAGGGCCACGTGGCGCCCATCGGGGCCGCGCTTGGCCCCTATAAATAGAGCTTCTGGGGGCCCGGAGAGCTCATTCCAAACATTCAAACCTTCAAGCCTTTAGTGCCCTTAGCTCTCCCGGTAACCCTCTTCTGGAAGCTCGTTCCCAGAAGATTAGCCTCTGGAACCCCTAGGTCCCCCCAGTTTCTGAAGCCTAAGCCACCGAAAAAACAGATGGGACCCAAGGGCCGTGCCAAGGCCACGGATGTGCCCCCGGAGGAAGTCACCGTGGACTTCCTCTAGGCCTCCGAGTTCACGACCAGGGACCTGGAGTCCCTGGTTGACCAGGGGATTGTCGCCGACGGGGACGTCCGGATCCCCGCGAAGAAAGACGGAGCCCCCCGCCCCAGGCCCGAGGAGGTTGTGGCCTTCGAGGGTTTGCTCGAGGCGGGGCTCCGCCTCCCGGTGCATCCAATGCTCCGGGAGTTTTTGAAGGAGTACGGGGTGGCAGTGAACCACCTCACACTGAATGCCATCGTTCGGACGGGAGCCCATGCTCCGGGTGTTTCACTACTTCTACAAGCCGGCAGCGAGGAGCTCCCACCTGGTCAAGGGAGGGCCAAAGTCCCCCTTTCGCTCGGTGATGATTCAGCTGCTGCCGTCCCGGGTAGCGGAGTACCCGATGGCAACCTCCCGCGACCACTGGGGGGATTGGATCCAGAGGTGGTCATACCTCCGCGTCCGGGACGATGAGGTGGTGTACTCCCCCGAGGCCCCCAACTATAGCCGGTCGTCCACGCCGAAGCCCCCGGTGTGGACGGAGGAGGAGCTGAAGCTGCTCAGCAAGGTTGTTGGCTCCCGGGGCATCCGCTCTATGCGGGACGCCACCGTGGAGCTAACGCTTCTGAAGATCTCCCCCTTCTCCCACGGGAGGAGGGGGATCGGGATGTGCCCAGCCCAGCGGCCCCGCAGAAGCCGGTGACCCGACGTAAGTTCCCGACTACCTAGTTCATTTCTTTCATAAATTTTTCTAACTATTGCCTTTTGTACTCCAGCCGTACCCGGCCGCCCAGGAGAAGGCGGAGAACCTCCTCGGGAGGTACTATGCCGATGAGCACGAATGCATCGTGCGCGTCGTGGGGGAGGGCCCTCCCCGGAACCTGGTGGCCGAGGCCTTTGGGCTAAGGCTACCGGCAAGAAAGCCACTCCCCACTCCTGGTTCCCACAAGAGGGGAAGGGAGACCGCCGGGGGCTCTGAGATGAAGAAGGCCAAGACTCAGAAAGCCCCCAGTCCATCCACGACGCCGGGCTCCACACCGATCAAGGCCCGGGACGCAACCCCCTGGTCGGGGCGCACGCAGGCACTGCTGCGGAAGGAAACAACGCCCCCTCCCCCGGAGAGCCCGCGAAGGCTCGGGGGAAGGGACTAGCCTGTAACATCCCTGTTTTCGCTATCCTTTCTGCTTATGAGTTAGCATATCTTCTTTGGAATCCCTGATGTCTCAACCCCATTTTGATCTTAGGTATGCCACTACCTTAACCTAAAAAGTTGGTAGCTAAACTTCATCTCCCAGATCATTTTCACATTTCAGTCCAAAAGTATTTCAGTATAGTCCTTTTCAGGATTTTCAAAAAGCCCAAAAATGCTAAAAGTCCCAGATCACCTCCAAATTCAAATTTGATCAAATGGTTGTCCCCCTTTTATTTTTTTGAACGTTTTTCCCTTCTGAAAGAACTCAAAAATCTCAACCGAAACCCTAGTTTCAGCCCCGACAAAAATGCCAAACCCTAATTACCCTGTTTTCAATTTTTGTCGAAACCCTCAGATCTTAACAGATTTTGCCATTTTCGCTGATGGATGAGTTCAAGTATTTTGGTAATACTCATCTGCAAAATCAGATTGCAAATCAGCCCCTTAGATTTCCAAATTTGCAATCAAGTCCAAAATCCCGAGAAGAACCTTCGCAATTCAGTCCAAACCCTCACGAATCAGCCCTTTTGCCTCACGGTTTAGTCCCTGGCTTCTTTTCTTCGACCACGACCAGAAGCCCGCATGCACGACCACGACCAGAGGACATTCGACCGCGGTTGCCGCCACCGTTCGCCGTGAACCACCGTAGCCTTCACTGCCGGCCAGTTGTGCCTCCGCCAGCGGCCAAGTCCCACGTGACCGCATGTGCTCGCGTCGCGCCACATGGTTGCCATGCCGAAGTTCGCTATCCCGTCATCCTGACAAATCCAGATTTCGCGCGATGCTCCATCTCTGGCAGAGCTCCCGCCGTGTCCCAATGCGCCTCGCTGACAGCTCCGGCGCCAGAGAGCATCCCCCGTCGATTTGCTATCGTACCCAAGGACTCAACCCCACGGCTATATAAAGCCCCCTCTTGCCAGTGCTTCACCTCCCACCAAAGCTCACTAGAAACCCCGTAGCATTAGCACCAGAGCTTGCCTTCGTCTCCTTCCCCGACGAGCTGCTTCTGGAGCTCACAGTGCCAGCCTCGACCGTTGCTTCCCACTCCAAACCAAGGCCACCAGTAAGCTTCCCTCATTCCCCTGTACATTTCGTAGCAGTTAATTGAACTCCGACGAGACCTAGCGCCGGCGATCGCCGAGATTGCCTGTTGCCCTTTTCCCCTAATGCCGAGTGATTCAAGACAAATTGATCCTCATGCTAGTAGGGAAAAGTAATCAGTAAGCTAGGAGGAGTAAGCCTGCAAGTTTGGAATCATCAATTTTGCCCCGAGTGTCGAATCCCCAAATTCGAGCCTCGGCAGTTCGCCGGAGAACGCCGCCGTGCTTCTCCAACCATTCCCTGGCAAAATTGAGCACACCAGTAGCTTGGTGATGACCCCTAGATGCTTCTCGAGCGTGGAATTGAGTTCAAACGCCATGGAACGAGAATGCCCAAATCGGTGCCTTCGTCTTCAGCTCCGATCACCAGAGTTTGTTTTTCGGCCGAACCAGCTGATGAAGCCTTGTCATCTAGCTAGGCCTCAACCCCCTGAGTATTTTACTCCACTGGCTCGAATCCTGAATCGGCCAAGATCAAAAGTTATGATCATGCCAAGTTTTGTCCAAAACCATGTCTATGCCGTGTCACCACCGTGGGTCATCGATGCCGTTCATCACCGTTCGGCCACTTTCTGCCCTTGAGCCTGTTGAATGATTTGTTCCTGTCATCAAGACCTAACTCCCAGACAAAGTTGTGCATCAATCGGTGCCCTAGGTCAAAAGTTATGCAATGCCCTAGTTTCTGGCCATGTCCAGCACTATGTCAGTGCATGTCCATCAGTGGCATTGGATGATTTAGACCTGTTACATTTGAGCAATTGAAATGCCACTTTGTCCACTAAGCCTTTTGAGCCATGTTCTACAATATTTTCTACTGTCACATCTCCAGAAAACAGACCTAAAACCAATTTAGGGCTATGTCAAGCCATGAGCCGAATGTCAGCCCTTCGACATTCAAGGCCTTTTGAGCCCATCTCTTCGATCAATATCAAGTGACCCTATCCAAACCCTTACCCCAGCATGCATGATATATTTACGTATTATTTTCTAATACTTGTGTGCTTATATAGTGTGCATGTGTTGTTTGTGTCCGCCGTGCAACCAGAGGTTGAAGGAACAGAAGAGATCTTCGAGGATTCATCTGAGCAGCTAGACCCATCACTGCAAGGAAAGTCTCAGCTCTTGATCATGTCTAGCCTAATATTTTGAAGTGAAGTATGTTAACTGTTTTCAAGTATATGCATGCCTTAGATTCAAATAAGAGTTATGTTTTAATGAAATGATTATATATGACCTAAATAACTGTAAAGCCCCCATTTGACATTGAATATCCATGCACCCTTGTCACCCTAGAATATCATGCTTAGGCTATGCTATGCTCAAGATTATATGTTAATTGCTGAATGGTCACATATGAGAAAAGCATGTTCAAAACCCTTTTTGTGAAAAAAATGTGTTTGGAATCGATAGTGAGGATGGTTTGATTGGATGGTGCTGTGTGCGCACTGGGAATGTGAAAGACTCCTCACTAAAGATTCATAAGGACTAGAACCTTGTGTTGTGCTTCTATGCGGCATGAAAAATGTACCAAGCACTTGCCTGGTTATGGGACGGGCGCAACTTAGTAGCTTTCTTTAGTATTAGCCTTTCCCTGCAATGGTTGTCGGTCCGGTTCTTGCGAGAACTGGTGGGCCACAGAGGGCCAAGAGCGATGTGAGTTCAGAAAAATTATGAGAGGAAAAGGTGGAAAGAAGGAAGACGCCCTATGCCAGATTTAGTCGTGCGCGGCTGTAATGAAGAGAGGCTATGTGTCTTGCGAGAAGATAGGCCCAGGCTAGGAAGTAAGGCAGTGGGGAGGACCCACAACGGTAATAAGGACTGGAATGTCTATTTACCGGGCAGGGAATTGTTAATGCTAGGACTGTAAACTGTTGTGTCATCTCGGCCTTGTCACATGCGTAAGAGTCGCATGGAGAGGTACCGACTTGAAAGCCGAATGATCGGTGGATTAAGGTGGTACACCTTTGCAAAGTTTAAAAAGTATCGGATACTCTGAGCTCCCAGGTTATGGAGTCTGCGCGCTGTGGATTCTATTCACGTCGATGCAGCACAAGTAGCTTTTGGAAAGTTTTTCTCAAAATCTGAATAAAGTGGTGACTCATGGAAGACCGCCACACACAAAATTTTCTGAAAATCTAGCTTAGGGTTTTAAAAGCACCGCTTTTGAAAATAAAGACCTTTTCTTTAAAACAAAGTGCAAAAATCTATTCCATTTGTATGTAATTAGCCAAAGAGCCATTCTTTGAGAAATTCCCCCTCATCTAAATATACTTGCATTCTCATTTGGGACTTGTTGAGCACCATGTGGACAATGTGCTCACCCTTGCTTTTACAAACAAATTTAGAAGAAGGATTCGTCGACCCTGAATTTTACGGTCTTGAACCCAATGTGGAACAAGAAGAAGAAACTGAAGACCCGGCTTGTTAGAGGGTTGCGTACCAAAGTGGAGTCCGATGTGGAAAAGGCCCGTACAACACCGCTGCTGCTGAAGAAGAAGACTGATGAAGTCCTTTTGCTTATTATTACTGTTTCATTTTTGTGCCGACCCTTGTGTCGAAAACTCCTTAATTTTGTATCAACATTTAAGTCCGTCATTTTGGCGCTAAATTATTGTAATGTTGGTCCCTGTGATCAGCACTTGTTTTTAATTACTCGCATTTTTATATAATGCATCTTGTTGTTGTGAGCTGCAATGTGCCATTTCTGAGTGCAACCCACCTGGGCGGTTGCCACCGGATTCCTCAAATGAGGGTCCCACAGAATCTGGTATCAGAGCAAAAGGCTCGACTGTAGGTCGTAACCCTTAGATAGACTTTGGCGTCCATAGAAGAAAAGTTTGCTAGTTCTTTGGCAAAAATTTGTTTACGAAAACCTATTTTCCTTAAGAAAAATGTTATTTTCGTTTTTTGGGAAAAAGTTTTGGACTTCTCTTTAAACTCATAAGGTGCCTTTCGTTCTATCTTCAGCTGGCTTCCGAAAGGAGATACCTTCACGGAGACGAGCTTAGGTTATGGGCGCTGTTGCTATGGATGATGCTGCAATTTCTTGGAGCACGGGACAGTCAGAGGCCAGTATACTGTGTCTGGCAGGATGAGATCAACGGACGACCCATTGGTTGTCAGGCTTCAGTGATTGTCTATGAGATACCCAAGCACGGGAGAGGCTCAGTAAGACGGCAAGCCCGCAGAGAAGAAGAAGAAGATGCTATCTTAGACGCTGCCCGTCGTGCCGTAGGTACCGTCCGGCAGTTGTACAGCGACTACCTTTCTGATTCCCCCTACAGCTTCGTGCCTTACCAGGTCCTCGGATCAGAGCACCGAGTTGTTCTTCTGTCCAGTGACCAAGAGGACGCTATTCTGATGAAGACTCGAGACGTCGTTTGTGCTTCGGAGATTGGATACACCCGCCTACTTCGAGACTACGAGCGTGTTCGCGATGACCGCCACTACCTTGAGGGCATGCTTATGAGGGCTCGTGCAAGTCTCCAAGAAAAGGAAAAACAGATTCAAGAATTGGCTGAATCAAGTGGAGAGAAGGACCTTGAAGCTGCAGAGTCAGTAGTCAAGAAAACTTGCCCAAAGTTGAAGATCACTGCTCGCAAGAGGGTAGGAAACTTAAAGGAATATCTCAGCGGTTTCACGCCTGCGTCGCATGGCATAGTCATCAACGGTCAGACGATCGAGCTTCCCTGCACTACGAAGAAGGAGAAGATCCCTGAAGGAAAAGGGAAGGAGATTGTCAACATTGACGACGACAAGGAGGATGATCCGATGGATGCAGATGACGATGAGGAAGAGGATCCCGAGGAGGTAGAGCCTTGTGATTCTTCTGATGATGCTGAGGAGTGACCGCAGACTTCCTTCGATTCAACCTTTTGTGCCTAACCCAGCAGACGCTAGATTTCCTTTTGTTGTAGCTGTTGTTTTAGTGTGGTTGATGTATGCTGGATGTTAGATGAGCTCTATAAGCCGATGAGGCTAGAAGCTTTGTATCTTTTGAAAAGATGATTTATTAAAAAGTCATTTTGCATATCCTTACTCTTATCTGTTGAGTTAAATGTCAGCATCCTGCTAGTGTGATTCCTTCTGAATCAATGTCTCTATTCTTAACCTCCTGTTTGAGTAGGATGGTTAACACGCATGCAAGACCCCAAGAAGGAGAGCTACAAGGAAATCCCAGCAATGCAAGGGCTACACCTGGAACAAGAAGCCACACTAACCCTGATAGACCAGGATCTTCGACGATGCCACAAGGAGGTGACATCAATGATGTACTGTTATGGATGGAGCGAAACCGACAAGAGTCAGCAACTGTGCAGAACCAAATCTTAGGACAGTTGATGCAACACATCGCATCTGGACAGGCTGAAGGATCCACAACGGGTGCGAAATTAACCGACTTTCAGAAAACACGCCCCTCGTTCTATGAGGTTCCCCCGGAGACGGAAGTCCCGGGGGCCCCATGGCCTGGAAAGGGGAAGGGGCTCCTGATCCCTCCCCGGGGAGGGACCCCCTCTGAGAGCTCCTCAGCCACCTCTTCGGCGGTCACTTCCTCGGTGGCGAAGATGCCAGCCACCGCCACCCCGGTCCACATCACCCCGGCGACTCATGTCCGGGGGCCCGTCATCGGCCGCGACGAGTCCAGTGCCGGGAGGGAGACCCCCCTGCTGCCCGTGGGGAAGTGGACCGCTACACGAAGAGCCTGCATACCCAGAAGGTCCAGGACTACGTCTCGCAAGGGACATTCCACGAGCGCTTCGGGGAGCTTCAGTCTCTCCAGATCCAGGTACTTACCCAAGCCGGTGGATTTTCCTTCGGCGTCCCCCACTCGAATTTTTTCTAACTCTTGAGCTTGTAGGGTGCGGCCATTACCTGTGGGCTCGAGATGCACTTTGGTTGGGCGCTGAAGGAAGCAGACAAGAGGGCCGCTGCTTACTAGGAGCAGTGGGATGATGCCCTCCGGGAGTTCGCCCTGGTCCAGGCCCAAATCCACGCCTCCGAGACCGCCAACGACTAGCTCGAGAGGGAGGCCAAGGCGAAGGAGGACGCCCTCCGGGAGCTCGAGGGCTCGAGCGTTCGGGCGGTGATGGACGCGGGCCGCTCCGTTCGCTCAGCCCTCGAGGGGCTTGGCGTGAGCATAGGCTCCGGGAGCAGCTCCGAGGCGACCCCGGCGACGCTCACGGAGGCTGTGCATTTTCTCAATACCCAAGTCTCCGTGATCCCGAAGGCTGCTGATGCCCGGGCACGAGGCTGGGTGATCCCCGAAGTGGCGGCCGCGACCGGGCTCGTGGAGCACCGGAGGGGTTGGCGCCCGGGCGATCGGGGGCCGGATCCCCCAAAGCTTACTGGAGTTTTTCGAGCCCTCGCGGCGGGAGGTGCAGCATCTCGCCGGCGGCTTCTACGACCGGATAATCTGGGCGAGATTCCCGGCCCCGGCGCCTCGGGGAGCGGATGCTCCGGCTTCAGCGGGAGGCCCCCGGGGGGAGCACGCCAATGACCAAGTATGAGCCTCCCCCCGGGTCTAGATAGGACCCTTTTTGCTTTTTAGGTTTTTGCTCCCGGTAGCTTCTTGGAGGAAGCCCCAGCACTTGTACGAAAATATTTTGAATGCAATAGAAATTGAAATTTTTTCTAAGTCTGAATGAATGCAATGTACCAGGTTTCCCAGGAGGTTACTCCCAGGCGAAGGTCTTGGAGAGACTCCCGGGGGCGAGGCCTTTGAGCCCCGGCGGGTGCCACCCGGGGGATGCCCAGGCCGCCTTTATTTTGTTAAGTCTCTTCTCCGGGGGATGCAGCGGGAGCATTGTCCGGGGGACAATCTGGTTGCGATGGCATCCGGAGTGGCACCTGGACAACTTCGATAATCATCGCGCTGAACTACCCCCTGCGCGTCCGGGGTCCTGGATGGTTCCCCCTCTTCGGATACTTCCACCGGCGGGCTACGAGTATTGGCCCGAGGACCTGCCCTGGGTAGCCCAGCGCCGTATACGCGGCTTGTACTAGGACCTGGCCCGAGAGCTATCGGAAGGTCTCTGGGATTATTAGATGTAGGTGCTTTAGGACATAGACTTTCCAGGTTATAATCCGGGTTGTATCGTGTAACACCTTAGTTTTGGGGGTGAAAAGTTTTTGCATAAAAATCCTGCATGCATGTATCTCTGTAGTAGTAGCCAGATCAGCTGAACTCTAATCTCTCTCAAACCCTAAAAACCTCCAAATCTATCCTCTAGGTTCAGATTAAGATCCGCCCATCCAGATTTAACCTACCAGTTACCCAGAAGATAAAAGTCTTCAGGAGCCAGATGAAATTCTGAAATATGAAAAACCCCAATTTGCAACTTTGCATGTTCACTGTGCTTGATGGTTTAGCTTATCTGTTGAATGTTTAGCTAATCCAACTTCACCAGTATGTTTCTAGTACCCTGAGGACCGTGTACAAGCAAGGAATCTAGTTCTTTTGCCGTAGAACAGAAATGCCCAATTTTTGTGGTTTCTTCTCTAGCACCGGTCGCCGGATTTTGTTCCCTGCTGTTGCAACCCTAACCACCATATCTAGTAGATGTGCCTTAACCCCGTGAGTATTTTTGTCTTCTAGCTCGACACCTGGATCGGCCCAGGTCGAGTGGTATTGCCATGCCAAAGTCCTGTCCAGAGACTGCTTGGAACAGTTCGGCCACCGTGTTCTTCACCGGATTTCCTTGCCTTCTGGCCATCTCCTGCCCCAGAGCCTATTGAGTAAGTTGTTCCTGTTGCAAATGCCTAACTACCAAACAAAGTGATGCATCATTTGGAGCCCTGAATCAAAAGATATGGCTAGCCCTAGTTTCTAGTCATGTCAACCCTATGCCAGGCTGTGTCAGCCAGTGGCATTAGCCCTATTCACCTACCTCTGGTCATATAAAACAGAAACTACTTTGTCGAATAGTTGCCTCACTACCTTGTGCACCATATGCTCGAATCAAAACCTATTTTGGCCACTGGGAACTGTTCAAATCCTGTCAATGCCATTCTTGGGCATTGTCAGCCTTGTCGGCCTATGCCAGCCAGTGGCATTGAGCCTTTTCACCGACTTCCAGCCATGAACTTTGAAAATAACTTTGTCCCTTAGACTCCTAACATTGTGACCTACATTTTTCCCTACTGTCACAACTTGAGTTGAGCCCTCAATCATCCATCGACCTTATGTCGATGCCTTGAACCGAATGTCAACCTAAAGACGTTCGCTGTTTTTGGGCGAACCAGTCATAACCTTGATATTACTCTGATATTTTGGAACCCTGTAAACCTTGGCAACCAATCTTAACCCTGCTTTCCATAGTCTAACTCTAATCGCTTCCAAATCTTGTATCACGAAAGTGTTTTCACCTTGCATTATTGCATGTAGTGGATTAGTAAGAATAGGATTGATTGTAATGCCTGTTTGTTTGTTTGATCCTGTTTAGAGCAAGAGCCCGAGGTTGAAGATCTTGTCACTGAACCATCATCAACTGCTGATACTTACGACGCGGAAGGCAAGTCATACTTTGATCATATTGAACCTATATTTTACGAATTGCTATGCTATTCCATGGGTAGATATCTCATTAGTATTGCATGTGCTGAGATCAATGATATTATGGCAGTGATAGATTGAATACTTGAGAAATGTGAACTTGTAAAGATAGCAAGCCATGAACTAATAAAGATATATATATATATACATATATATTCATGAAATAAAACCCCTAGCCGTGACCTGTATTTTGGTATGGAATGGTGATAGCACTGGAGGTGCTTGGCTGCACTGGATGTGCAGGCACTGAAGGTGCATGGTTTGTGGTATGATTTGGTCACTGGCATATCTAGGAACGCCCGGATCTTTTCGGGGTTTGCCTCAATGCCCCGCTGGGACAGGAGGAAACCTAGGAGCTTCCCCCCGCGCACCCCGAAGGCGCACTTCTCCGGGTTGAGTTTGAGACCGAACGCACGGAGGTCGCGGAAGGTTTCAGCCAGGTCGTCGACGTGGGAGGCTGCACGGGGACTCTTGACGACCGCGTCGTCTACGTAGACTTCGACATTGCGGCCGACTTGGTTTCTGAAAACCAGCGTCATGAGGCGCTGGAAGGTTGCCCCCGCGTTCTTGAGCCCAAAGGGCATATGGACGTAGCAGAAGGTTCCGAGGGGAGTAATAAAACTCGTCTTTTCCTCGTCCCCTTCCGCCATCCGGACTTGATGGTAGCCCGAGTAGGCATCTAGGAAGCTCATGAGCTCGCACCCCACAGTGGTGTCGACGAGCTGATCAATCCGCGGGAGTGGGAAGTTGTCTTTGGGGCAGGCGCGGTTAAGGTCGGTGAAGTCCACGCACATCCGCCACCTGCCGATTGATTTCTTGACGAGGATGGGGTTCGCGAGCCACTCGGGGTGCAGGACCTCCCGAATGAACCCCGCCTCTCGGAGCCGGGTGATTTCCGCCTTGATTGCCTCTTGGCGCTCGAGGGAGAGTTTCCGCAGCTTCTGTTTGACCGGGGGGTGACCGGGGGCCACTGCGAGCTTGTGCTCAATGACCTCCCAGGCGACGCCCCGCATGTCCGAAGGCTTCCACGCAAAAACATCGGAGTTTTCGCGCAGAAAAGCCGCAAGTTGCACTGCGTGCTCCTCGGGGAGCTCCGCCCCGATCCGGACAGTTTTGTCTTCGTTGCCCGGGGACAGCAGGACCTTACGGAGGCCCCCTTCCGGACGCGGCTTGAGGAGGGGCCTCCCGGGCGGTGGCGCAGCAGCATCTAGTTCTGGGGGAGAAGCCTCCCCCCCAGGCGTCTTTATGAGGTTGACGCTTCCGATTGTAGCCGCAGCGCGCTCATATAGAGCACGGGACATGTCTTGGTCTCCCCGGACGTTGATCACACCATGCGGCCCGGGGATCTTCATGCAGAAATAGTTTTGATGGGTGGCAGCCCCCAGCTGGTTGATTGTTGTCCTCCCCATAATCGCGTTGTAGGAGGAGGGGAGGTCCACTACATCGACGCGGACCAGCTCGGTCTGGTAGTTCTCCGGGGTGCCGAAGGTCATTGGAAGATCTACTTTGCCCACGGGGTGGATCGCCTTCCCCGAGACAAAACCTTCCAGAGGCCCGGCAGCAGGCTGCAGGAGCTTCTCATCCACCTGCATTTCTTTGAAGGCCTTCAGGAATAGGACATCGGCAGAGCTCCCGCCGTCCACCAGGATCCGGGCCAGATGGCAGTTGTAGATGGTCGCGGAGACAATGAGCGCGTCGTCGTGGGGGAAGCGAACCCCCCGCGCGTCTTTTGCCGTGAAGGTGAGGGGGACGTCCGACCACTTCGGTGGCGGGGACGTGTGTAGCACCCCAACAACCTTGACCTCGCGCGCGTACTCCTTACGCTGGCGCTTAGAGTCCCACCCGGAGGCAGATCCTCCCACGATGACGTTGATGTGCCGCTTCGAAGTTTGAAAGGGGAGAGCTTCTGAAGGCTCCCCCTCCTGCGTCTGCTGACCCCCCGCGGGAGCGGGAAGGGCCGGAACAGCTGGCCGAGGGGGCAAGGAGGCCGGAGTCCCCCCCCCCCCCGCCCGCGCTGGTCGAGGAAGTCCGCGAAGTGCTGCAGCAGCTGGCTACAGTCTCGGGTAGTGTGGGTACTGGACCTGTGGAAGCTGCATCATGGTCCTTCCCGCCTTCTCCCGGCGGGGCCTTCCCGGCCGCGTGAAGACTGTCCTACCCCATGGCCCTTCGGTTTGGGGAAGGGGCGGTTGGCCCTCGGGGGGTCGCGCGAGCCGCCTCTACCCTCAAGGACAAAGGTGTCCCGAGGCCCTGGCTCGCTACGCCCCCCCCTGCCTGGGGCGTTTGGGGGGATCCCTGGCCCCCCGGTCGACGGGGACGGGAGCCCCCTGGGTCTTCTTCCAGATGTCGTCTTCCTCCGCCCGAGCGTACTTTTCGAGTACGTTGAAGAGCTCATCGGCGGAAGAGGGGCAGCTCCGGGAGAGCCTTCGGTGGAGCTCCCCCAGGAGGATGCCGCTTTTGCAGGCTTCGATGACCGTAGAGTCGGGGACATGGGCCACTTTGCTTTTCACCTGAGCAAAGCGCTTGAAGAAGCTTCTGATGGTTTCCCCAGTCCTCTGTCGGACTGTGTACAGCTGCGAGGAGTCCAGGGGACGCACGTAGTTCCCCTGGAAGTTGGCACAGAACTCCCGCTTGAGCTGCGAGAAAGACTTGATGGAGCCCGCCTTCAGGTTGTAGAACCAGGAGCGGGCAATGCCGGAGAGGTAGAGGGGGAAGACGTTGCACTGTACTGTCTCGTCCCCCCCGGCCGCAGAGATGGCAGTGGAGTAGACCTGCACAAACTCGTAAGGGTCTGCCTCATCGTTATAGTGTTCGATGTGAGTGGGCCGTTAGGCCGAGGCCACCGGATGCTGCGAAGTCTTCGGCACAGGGGCTGGTTAGCCCCCTGCACTTCCCGGGGAGAGCCCCGGTCGCTGTCTTCTTTCACGGGACCTTCGTTGTCTGAGTCTGGAAGCGGTCCGAGAGGTCCGCCAGAATGGCGGTGGCGACGCTTTTCCTCCGGACCGGGACTGAGTTCCCGGACGTCCGGGCTCTCCGCCGGAGAGGTTGGCTCTTCAGCGAGTCTCTTCCCCCAGCTGGTGCGAGAGCGAGGCTCCCCGCGCCCGCGGCCGGGGGGAAGTTCTTCCCCGCGCCCTAGTTAACGCATTCGCTTGACCTCCCCCGGGGCAAAACGGACCTGTCCCGCCGGGGGAGGGAGCTCATGTGCTGTAGCTGCCGGCCCGGAGGCTTCCGGAGCCGGTTGGGGGGAGCCCCCTGCGACGGCCCCCGGGACCAGAAAGGGGGAAGCCCCTGTATTATCCGGAACTGGGGAGGGGGCGCCCACGGCGACCATTGGAACCGAAGTGGAGGGTGCCCCGGTGGCCACGACCGGAACCGGGAAGGGGGCAGGCCCTGTAACACCCGGAACCAGCGAGGGGGGAGCCCCCGCGGCGACGTCCGGAACCGGGGAGCCCATGCGGGGGGAAGTCCGTTGCGGCACGGGGGCTGCTCTGTCAACCGCCCCCGGCGTGGTAAACGCAACGCGGGGGGCAGGACTGGCTCCCGGCGTAGGGTAAACCCCAGGCATGAAGTAGGCTCCCGGCCCCGGGAATAGGCCAGGAACGGATTACCCCCCTGGTGCCACAAAGGGCCCCGGCATGAAATAACCCCCCGCCACCGGGACGGGCCCGGGCGCCAGGAGGGTTGCGGACGTATATCCCGCAGGGGGAGGGAACCCCCCGGCAGGATCATAAGGGGCGGACAACCCCCCGGAGGCCGGAGGGGCCGCCGGGTAGCCCATAAACGGGGGCATGTTTCCCGGATACAGGTGTGATGTAAATGTGGGGGCCGGGGGCCATGCCAACACGCTAAGGAGCTCGTCCATAGAGCGCTGAGCGCGGAGCTGGCCTTCCACGAGAGCTTCGAGCAGGGCGTCCCGGGGAGCCGGGGGAGCCGTCGGGGGGAGACTAGTCCCGGCCGAGGTCCCCGCAGTCACCGGGAATGACCTCGAGGTGGAAGCACCTAAGTTAAGAGGAAAGGAGGGAGGCGGTACCTGGGCCAGGTCGCCTCCGGAAGGGACCGCCAGGACAGCAGTGTCCCGGGCGGACGGCGCCGGGTCTCCGAGACCCGGATCACCGGGAAGGGTGCGAGCCCTTGTTCTTGGGGGAGCCATGGCGTCTTGTCACGAGTCCCCACGGACGGCGCCAACTGTCGTGGTATTGCGAATACCCCAGCAGGTTTTGAGAATGATCCTACCGAAGATTACGCGGCGCGGGTTGACCGGATGACCGGTCCTCCCCCGCCGGACATGCACAAAAAATGACACACGGGTTTATATAGGTTCGGGTCCCGGTGGGGGCCCTAGTCCTGTCGACGCGCTCCCGACCGGAGTCGGCTGGGGAGGCTCTCTCCGGAGGAGAGGCTTCCGGAGCACGTCTGTGAGTTTAGCTATTCCAATAAAAGAGAACCGATCCCTTACAATAGAGGGGTTCAAGGGCTATTAATAGCCCCAAAAAGAAGCAAAAAACCTAAACTACCCCCGAAGCCACCGTCGGATTGAAGGGTAGGACCGTCCTTCTCCCGGTCAAACGCCTTGGATGCTTGACAGGTGGTCGCTAGTTCCCGCGGCGCTCCTCACGTGACCTGCACGTGACAAACAGTTTGAGGCTTTACCTTTAGAAGGGCGATGAGGCTCGGGACGGCGCCGGAGGCCACGTCCCGGGGGCCAAAAGGCGGCGCCCGGGAGGGCACCGGGGACCACGTCCCGGGGGCCAAAACGCGGCGCCCGGGGAGGCCCCGGAGGCCACGTCCCCGGGCCAATGGCGGCGCCCGGGACGGCACCGGAGGCCACGTCCCGGGAGCCAAAAGGTGGCGCCCGGGAGGGCACCGGAGGCCATGTCCCGGGGGCCAAAAGGCGGTGCCCGGGGAGGCCACTGAGGCCACGTCCCCGGGCCAATGGCGGCGCCCGGGACGGCACCGGAGGCCACGTCCCGGGAGCCAAAAGGTGGCGCCCGGGAGGGCACCGGAGGCCATGTCCCGGGGGCCAAAAGGCGGTGCCCGGGGAGGCCACTGAGGCCACGTCCCCGGGCCAATGGCGGCGCCCGGGACGGCACCGGAGGCCACGTCCCGGGAGCCAAATGGCGGCGCCCGGGAGGGCACCGGAGGCCACGTCCCGAGGGCCAAAAGGCGGCGCCCGGGGAGGCCCCGGAGGCCACGTCCCCGGGCCAATGGCGGCGCCCGGGACGGCACCGGAGGCCACGTCCCGGGAGCCAAATGGCGGCGCCCGGGGAGGGACCGGAAGCCACATCCCAGAGCGAGCGTGGCGCGACTTACCTGGACTTAGCCCCGCGGAGATTTCCCCTGACACCTATAAATCCGGGAGCTCGGAGTATTCGAATACGTTTTTATCTCTGCAGAGAGGTACCAATTTACCCACAAGATATTCCACTTTCATGCCCATCCTATCAAAATGATTAGACCCTTCCTCACTGCACAGTGTGAGAGGCAAGATGGAGATAACAAGAACTTTTGTTATGTTTCACTCACAATTCACCCCTGGCCCTGTGGTTTTCACACAAACCATAGTTGTGCCGGGTCATACCCATACCCTCACCCCTATGCCTCTTCCCATTACTGGGTCAGCGTGCAATCACATCCAGTGATAAGTGTGGGAGCCACACTCCATGTTAAATCGTGCATCACTTCCCATCTCATGCAGGGGTTTCATGTGTGATCCTCATACTTACTTGTTTAGGCCTGTCCCATACCAGGCTTGCGGTTAGCACGTTTTTCATGCCACTAGACACCCAACACAAGGTTCTAGTCCTTATATGCCAGTGACCAGACCATCCACAACCCATGCACATCCAGTGCTACCACCATTCCATACCAAAATACTGGTCACGGCTGGGGGTTTTATTTCATGAATATAAAATATATACATGTATACTAGTTATGGCTCACTACTTGATTATTTCACATTTCACAGGCATCCAACCTAATACTACCATTTCATATCATAACTCAATCAGTCTTTCTCATGCAATATTACTTATATTCAAGGTCATATTATAGCAACTTCTAAAATATAGGTTCAAGATGTTCAAGAATATGACTTGCCTTTCGCGTCGTAAAAGTCAGCAGTTGTTGACGGGTCAACAGCGAAGTCCTCGAACTCAGCTTCTCTGGATCTGCGTGGTGACAAACAAACACATAAAGATTACTAATTATATTAAAATGTTTTATGACCTATATGCAGATATGCTTTAGAAAAAATAACTGAAGAACACTGAAAATGATTGAGGCTACAAGGTGAATTGAGTCCAGATTCTAGGGTTTCAAGAAATTAAAATTGACAGAAGGTTCATGGTTGGTTTGCTCAAAACAACAAATGTCAACCGATTGACATTTGGTTCAAGGCTTTGACAAAGGCTCAACAAATTCTAGAGGGCTTATCTCAAGTTGTGACAATAGAAGAAAATGTATATCATAGCTCTACAAATTTAGTGGACAAAGTGGTTTCCAAATTGCACAACCAGAAGTGGGTAAACAAGGCCAATGCCACTGGCTGGCATGCACTGGCATAGGGCTGACAATGTCAAAAACTAGGGCATAGTTGAAAATTTGGTTCAAAACTTCAATTACTTCGCCAACTATGTCTAAGAGGTAGGCGAAGACAATAGGAACTCATTGGTGGTGGTTTCAGGAACTGAGATGGATGAATGATGATGAACTGCGTCGAGGAAGTTCGGTGGTGACCCGACAAGGTACAGGTTCTGGACAAATCATGGCATGGCTCAAACTTGAGATTTTGGGCAGAATCATAGGTCGACGTAGTGAAGAGATTTGCTCAGGAGGTCAAAGTGAATTTGCTGGGCAAGGTGGTGATGACGGCGATGGCCAGTAGCGACCGGACGGCACACGGGTGATGATGCCAGAAACGGCTCGCGGTGACAAAGAACTACAGAAGATGAAACTTAAAATTAATCGAGGGTTTTTGCTCCTGGGATGATGCTGCTCATGCTGGAGCAAGGAATTTGATTGCAATAGAGGTTTGGAGCTCGCCAGCGAAGACACCGGAGTTGAAAACAACGGCAAACGAGGCGAAAACAATTTAAGGCATTGCAAGACAATCGGGCTTGGCTACACCATCTACATGTTACAAGGAGTGTATTGGTGACGAGGATTGATACCCGAGCTAGGTCAAATAAACACACCACTGGTTCTAGACAGATTTGAGCCAGATGAGTGTCTATTAATGCGAACTCAAGTTACTCCGAGAAGCACAATCATGTGGTCGCAGGCTTTACGCGATCAGACCGTAGCTAGTGCGCGGTCAGGAGTTTGTATGCCATACGCGGACAGAGGGCTGCGGATAGTACGTGGTCAGATAATAACAAACAACGTGCGGTCAGAATACCTTCGACCAGGGTACGCGGGGTTGTTCTGTCCCTACAACAGGGATATCCCGAGTATCCCGAAGGTCCTTCCACGTACGAAGACAACCGTTGGGAGGTTAATACGTGCAGTTATTCCTCAATAACACGTGTTAAACTTGCGTGGGAGTTAGGAGCATTTGCCAAAACTGCATCCGAGCAACTGCTCGATGCCGTTATGCTTTGGCACCCTTTCGACCAGTATAAAGGGGTAATCCAATACATCAAACGGAGGAGGAGATGATCAGATCATCATCGAATCAAGAAATCCAAGCACTTAAAGGATCAGAAGACAGTAGTCTAAGTTGGTTATATTTCACAAGCCTTCTTGGCATTGTCTTGTACAAACATATAGGAAAAATCTTCGCCTGTGAAGATCTTTTCCATAATTTTGTAACCCTTTTTACTACACATAGTGAAATCCCAACAAGACGTAGGGCTATTACTCCCACCATCGAGGGCCCGAACCTGTATAAATCTCTCTGTGCTCTAGTTATCTTTGATTCATCATACCTTCCCGGAGGGACACCCTTAAAGGTCTCACAACCTACAAATTCTGCATAAGTTTGACTAAGGACCCCGAGTCTGAATCGTCGACAGCTAGCGCCCACCGTGGGGCCTTTCTCAAGGCGTTCTAATTTTCATCCGGAGGTTCACTGAATCATGGCTGGAGCATACGATTCCGAGAATGATTTCGATCTCGAGGATTATGCTCACATTCCGATGCCTTCTCCTAGCGATCCTGTCCCGATGGAGGAAACCGGAGGTGAGGACGTCCTAGAGGTCGATTCGACCATTCAGGTCATGTCTATCAACCAGGAGGCGACCAACGCAGAATCAGAACCCACTGAGGTTCTTAATGCATTAGAAGTTGGATCCGGTCCATCATATGACCCTGCTGAGAGGAAAAATGATGTCGACCAGGAAATCAGCCCGGGAAGGTTTGATCCTGATAACCTCCATCGTCTCTTTGATTTTGAGTCTGACTCAGAACAAACGGAGATGTTTTCTCCCTCGGCGACCTCTCTCCCTAGACAATTCGCTGCCTTATCAAAAGAAACTCCTGATCAACAGGCTGCTAGGGAAGAACAGGAACGCAAACAAAAGGAGGATCAAGATCTCGAGCAACAAGACAACGAACTACGCAGAACAGCCCTAGAGGCTCTCCAAGATGTGCAGGCTCGTTACGATGCTGCTCCGAGTTCTTCCTGATGATCGCGTGGTCGTAAACGCGACCAGACACCTTCTTTGCCCCCGGAGCGTTTCCCGGTGGATGAAGAAACGGTAACACCTGGTGCCCCTAGGAGAAGTACACATGACTGTTTTCGATCTATTGCAGAGGTCATGCGTAATTTTCCTCCTATGGTCACAGATGTGCAGAAACCGGCCTTCACCAGAATCCTAGCGGAGAAGTTGGACGAGGTCGCATCTGAGGCGACCCCTATGGCCTCTTCCTGGTCGGTGACACGTTCCCACAACCGAGAACACACTCACTCTGGTTCTGGTTGACGGAGTCACCCGCCACTTGTTCCCAGCAGGACAAGTCCAGATGGGCGCAGGATTCTTGTGATAGGGGTCGGGTTCCTGTCCACTCTTGTTTAGGGCCACGAGTGGCTTCTCCATTGTGTGAGGTTGCCCGCGATCCGGTCGAGAGTCACAGGGCAGTTCATGGTCCCTACGTTGGTTGTAAAGCTTTCTCGCCCGGCCTTCGTGCGGTCGTTTGGCCAGACAAGTTTAGACCAGGGGCCATAGAGAGGTTCGATGGAACTCAGAACCCTTCCGAGTTCCTTCAAATCTACATTACTACCATCCAAGCGGCAGGTGGCGATGACCGGGTCATGGCCAACTACCTGCCGACAGTCCTCGAAGGACCTGCCAGAACCTGGTTGTTTAACCAACCTGAAAGTTCGATCTATTACTGGGAAATACTATGTGATGCTATCATCAATAATTTCCAAAATTGTTATCAGAAGCCGGGTAAAGAGGACGACCTCCATCGACTATGGCAAACTTCGACCGAAACCCTTCGTCAGTTTGTCAAGAGATTTGTTGGGGTGAGGAATACCACCCCAAACATATCAGATAGCTCCGTTATTAGGGCATTTAAACATGTCGTTCGATATCGGAGATTCACCGAAGATTTGCTCATCCATCCTCCTCGATCAGTAGCCGATCTCTTTGATATGGCTTATCGATATTCCGACGCAGCCGAGGCTGTCGAATGGAACCAGATGGTCGATAAAGGGAACTACCGCCTCAACCAGGTCTTAAGGATGCTAGGAAGGAAGAGTCAAGCAAGAAGCTGGAATCTTCATCAAGCGGAAAATCGAAGAAGTCGAAAAGGAACCGCTCTAGACAGTACCGGGAGGTCGCGGTCGCAGAAAAGCCTCCTTCGACCAAAGGTAACAACCAGCCAGAGAAGTCGAGTAACCCGTAGGACGGCAAGAAATGGTGTCTGCTCCACAACTCCGTAGGCCACGACCTCAAGAACTGCAGGAGTTGGTTGAAGCAGTTAGATGACTTCTACCAGGAGGTTGGACTGATGCTGACTTTACCGAATAAGGAACAAGCATGCGGGCTAAGAGACGTCGACGGGGACGAAGAGATGTCTTACCAGGTACCTCGTAATCATGTTAATGTTATTTTCGGAGGTTCCTCCTCTTTTGTTTCCAAAAGGAAGTTTAAGGCCTTTTATTGAGAGGTTAACTAAACGGAGACACCTCTTGGTGAACCTCAGTACCCCCGTTGGGCGGATACACCTTTGACATTTGATCGCTCTGATTGTCCTGCGGGGCTTACTCGACCATTGAGGCTTCCTCTGGTCAGTACCCCTATTATCAGTAATGCGAGAGTGAAAGGGTCCTGATCGACGGAGGAAGCTCCTTGGATATTTTATTGGTCAAGGTACTCGACGAGATGCAGATTCCTCGTTCGAAAATTAAGCCCATAATCCATCCGTTTTATGGGATAATTCCTGGTCTCTCCATGATGCCGTTGGGACAGGTGGTCCACCCAGTCACACTGGGAGAACCGGATAACTTCCGAACAGAATTGGTTACTTTTGATGTAATTGATTGTGATTCGGCTTACAACGCAATCTTTGGCAGGCCAACTCTTGCTAAGTTCATGATGGCGACGCACTATGCTTACCAGTGTGGCAAGTTGCTTGGCCCCAAAGGTGTCATCTCGATCCGAGGCAGTCACAACGTGGCACTGACGTGTGATCGGCTATCTTTGGAGATGGTGGACCAACTTCCCCTTCGGGACGCTCAGGTCGCCACATCGCCGCTGACGCGATCAAGACTACTCCTCGACCAGATGGGAAACTCAAACTAGTTCCTTTGTACCCAGATGATCCATCCAAAACAATTTGGGTCGGATCAGTCCTGGACGACAAATAGGAACTCGAGCTTATTACTTTCCTCTGGGCTAATGCAGATGTGTTTGCGTGGAAACCGTCCGACTGCCCGGTGTCCCAAGGGAGGTAATCAAGCACAGGTTAGCAATTCGACCTGGACAGTGACCAATCAAGCAAAAGCTTAGGCGTTTTGCTGTTGACTGGCAAGAGGCCATCCGAGAGGAGTTGGACAAGCTCCTAAAGGCCGGGTTTATTCGTGAGGTCGATCACCCGGAATGGCTGGCAAACCCGGTCATGGTCTGCAAGTCAAATGGTAAGTGGTGCATGTGTGTCGACTACACCAGTCTCAACAATGCCTGTCCGAAGGACGATTTTCCCCTTCCCCGCATCGACCAGCTGGTCGACTCAACCGCGGGCTGTGAACTGATGAGTTTCCTGGACACTTACTCAGGATATCATCAAATTAGCATCGAAGAAGAAGATGAAGAGAAGACTGCCTTCATCACCCCGTTCGGCACCTACTGCTACATCAGAATGTCGTTCGGTCTCAAGAATGCAGGTTCCACTTACCAGCACTTGATGCAAAAGACATTTCTTTCCCAGATGGGGTGTAATCTCGAAGCATCTGTAGAAGACTTGGTTGTAAAAAGCACTAAAAGATTGTCTCATTTAGACGATCTGGCTGAAACGTTCTGTAATTTGAATCGCTTTGGAATAAAATTAAACCTGGAGAAATGTTCTTTCGGGGTTTCTTCAGGAAAACTTCTGGGTTTTCTTGTTTGTTCCAGAGGAATTGAAGTCAATCCTGAAAAAATCAAGGCTATCGAACAGATGAGGTCTCCCTCGACCATTGTCGTGGTATTGCGAATACCCCGGCAGGTTTTGAGAATGATCCTAGTGAAGATTACGCGGCGCGGGTTGACCGGGTGACCGGTCCTCCCCCGCCGGACAAGCACAAGAAATGACACGAGGATTTATACAGGTTCGGGTCCCGGTGGGGGCCCTAGTCCTGTCGACGCGCTCCCGACCGGAGTCGGCTAGGGAGGCTCTCTCTGGGGGAGAGGCTTTCGGAGCACGTCTGTGAGTTTAGCTATTCCAATAAAAGTGATCCGATCCTTTACAACAGAGGGGTACAAGGGCTATTTATAGCCCCAAAAAGAGGCAAAAAGCCTAAACTACCCCGGAAACCACCGTCGGATTGAAGGGTAGGACCGTCCTTCTTCCGGTCAAACGCCTTGGATGCTTGACAGGTGGTCGCTAGTTCCCGAGGCGCTCCTCGCGTGACCTGCACGTGACAAACAATTCGAGACTTTACCTTTAGGAGGGCAATGAGGCCTGGGACGGCGCCCGAGGCCATGTCCCGGGGGCCAAATGGTAGCACCCGGGGAGAACTTGGAGGCTACGTCCCCGGGCCAATGGCGGCGCCCGGGACGGCGCCGGAGGCCATGCCCCGGGGGCCAAATGGCGGCGCCCGGGGAGCGGCCGGAGACCACATCCCCGGGCCAATGGCGGTGCCCGGGAGGGCACCGGAGGCCACGTCCCGGGGGCCAAATGGCGGCGCCCGGGACGATGCCGGAGGCCAAGTCCCAGGGGCCAAATGGCGGCGCCCAGGGAGGGGCCGGAGGCCAGGTCCCCGGGCCGATGGCGCCGCCCGGGACGGCGCCGGAGGCTATGTCCCGGGAGCCAAAAGGCGGTGCCCGAGGAGGGGCCGGAGGCCACGTCCCTGGGCCAAAGGCGGCGCCCGGGACGGTGCCGTAGGCCAGGTCCCGGGGGTCAAAAGGCGGCGCCCGGGGAGGGACCGGAGGCCACGTCCCCGGGCCAATGGCATCGCCCGGGACGGCGCCGAAGGCCAGGTCTCGGGGGCCAAAAGGCGGCAGCCGGGGAGGCCCCGGAGGCCGGGTCCCCAGGCAATCGTGACGCAACTTACCTCGACTTTGTCCCGCGGAGATTTCCCCCGACAACCATGAAGGACGTTCAACACCTAGCAGGTCACATGGTGGCCTTAAGTCGGTTCATATCGCAACTAGGCGAGAGGGGACTACCTTTCTTCAAAGCCTTGCGAAAACATCACAATTTCACATGGTCCGATGAGGCCGAAAAAGTGTTTCAGGAGGTGAAGGCATATTTATCTAGTCCACCAGTCTTGGTGTCTCCCGACAAAGGAGAACCATTACTTCTCTATTTTGCGGCCACGCCGCACGCGGTCAGCGCTGTTCTGATCGCAGATAGAGAAGGGATACACAGACCCGTCTATTTTGTAAGCGAGGTACTTCATGGCCCTAAAGAGTGATACCCTGAGGTCCAGAAGATACTTTACACACTACTGATGGCTTCCCGTAAACTACGACATTACTTCCAAGCACATAAGATCATAGTACCCTCATCTTTTCCATTGGGGGATATTGTCCGTAATCCAGAGAAATCTGGTCGGATCGCCAAATGGGCTGTCGAGCTCGGTGCTTTTGATATCCATTTCACGCCCCGCACTATGGTTAAGTCTCAGGTCTTGGCCGACTTCGTGGTCGAATGGACCAATCCTGAGCCACCCGTGCGGGTACCCAAGGAATTGGAATGCCCCGATTACTGGACAATGTCCTTCGACGGCTCTCGTAGTTTTCAACACTCGGAGGCTGGAGTGGTCTTAGTTACGCCTCAGGGAGAACAGCTTAAGTTTCTCTTTCAACTACACTTTGTTGCGACCAATAACGCAGCAGAGTATGAAGGTCTTCTTGCAGGGCTCCGGGCAGCGAAATTCCTCGGAGTCCGTCGATTAGTGGTGAGGGGAGACTCACAGCTGGTTGTAAACCAGGTAAACAAGGAGTACAGCACCTCCGATGAGACAATGGCTCATTACCTGGGGGAAGTGAGGACGTTGGAAAAACACTTCAGTCATTTCGAAGTCCAATACATCCCGTGAAAGGACGACATTCTCGCAGACCAAATATCCAAAATTGGGTCCTCACGCACATCCGCTCTGGCAGGAGTGTTTGTTGAACACTTGGAACATCCTTCGATTATGACTTCGGTCGAGGATGATCCAGTAACAGTCTGCGTTACCAACCTCGGACAGGAACAGGATTGGACTCATCTATTGAGAGTCTATCTTGAACATGGGACCTTGCCCGAGGACGAAACCGAAAGCGATCGGTTGATTCAAAAAGTGCGTATATACAAACTTATAGAAGGAGTTTTATATAGAAAAAGTACTCAGGGAGTATTCATGCACTGCATATCTCAGGAGGAAGGTAAATCCCTCTTGAGAGAAATTCATGACGGTGTATGCGGTGCACATGCGTCATATCGTACACTGGTCAAAAAAGATTTTCGACAAGGATTCTACTGGCCTTCGGCACTCGATGATGCCAAGAATATGGTCAGAATGTGTCCTCAGTGTCAGTTCCATCCGAGACAGGTTCACCAACCTGCCTATGCGTTGCAGACCATTCCCCTTGCATGGCCTTTTGCGGTCTGGGGGATGGATATTTTTGGTCCTATGCCACAAGCGGTCAATGGATACAAGTTCTTGTTCGTAGCCATTGACATGTTTACAAAGTGGATTGAAGCCGAACCGGTACGCAATATTACCGCTGCTGTAGTACAGAAGTTCTTCCATAAGAACATGGTTTCTCGATTTGGTGTTCCAAATCGTCTTATTACGGATAATGGTTCTCAGTTCGCTAGTGGTCCTTTTCTGGATTACTGCGATCAGATTGGAACCAAGGTGTGCTTTTCTTCTGTGGCTCATCCACAGAGCAATGGTGCGGTGGAACGTGCCAATGGGCAGATATTGCAAGGCATCAAGAAACGTGTCTTTGGTCGCCTTAAGACTCACTCGGGGGCTTGGGCAGACGAGCTCTACACCGTTCTTTGGGCACTACGAACTACCTCTAGTCGAGCCACCAGTGAGACGCCCTTCCATCTGGTCTATGGAGCTAAGGCCGTATTACCTATGGAAGTTAGTATTGGATCTGTTCGGACAGATCAATTCGAACGAGTTGATCAGGGCGAACAGTGATCGCAAGATCTCATCCTCCTAGAAGAAAAGCATGATCGTGCTTTGATCAAGTCCGCGGTATACTTGCAAGCTTTGCGCAAGTACCATAACAAAAAGGTGCGACCACGTAGTCTTCACGTGGGCGATCTGGTCTTACGTAAAATACAAGACCAATCTAATCGCAACAAATTCTCCCCAAAGTGGGAAAGCCCTTATACTATTGTTTCGGTGCCGCGACCAGGATCATCTCGGTTGGCGATGGAGGATGGTCGAATCTTATCCAATACTTGGAACATCGATCAACTACGAAAGTTTTACATGTAAGTATCCAATCCATTTTCCTTTTCAATTAGCATGGTTTAATAAAATAAGTGTTTTTTTGTTGTTTCATATGTCGAATATTGCCTTTTATGCCCATGTGTTACGAATTTGGCTCGGGGGCTGGTCGCTGGTGGTTATATCGCCACAATGCCCTAATCGGATTCACTGGCCGATCTCATGACCACTTCCAGATAAGACACTCCTGAATAAGCCGTTTCTCAATGCACACGGGGCTTGCTGGCATGTCCTTTGTCATCAAAGTGGCTGCCAGTTTGCAACAAGGTTAGGCATTGCATCGAATATAATTGCTGGCCTAGTCGAATGTCCCTAGTCGTTACACTCATATTTTTCCTATGTTTATAATACTAAGTCTTCAGTATATATAATCACAGGCGGGGGCTAGGGGAATATGGTTACAGTATGAAACAAAAAGAAGTGCTTTCTTTCAAAACAAAACCAAAAAATGCATGCATTGCATTCTATGAACTGTATTTGTACAGGTATAAGGATTTACATAATGCCAAGCTCGATCAAGAGTTTATCTACAAGAGGTCTAATTTCCTCCATGATAAGCTCAAGTTGGTCTTCACTCTCGATCTCTACCTCTCCTACCAATGGGTTTAGATCCAAGTCTAGGCCATGGTGGAGACGAAACCGGCAGAGAATGGCAGAGGCTACTGATCGAACTCTTGTTTTGATCACCTCTTGTTGTCTCCTAGTATCTTCAGGAAGATACTCGAGAAGTGATTTCGCTTGAGCTGCGACCAATTTGGACCAGTCACTAAGGCTGAGGTCGTCCGCCGCAGTTTCAACCACATCAACCCTTAGTAGACCGGCCACCATCTTTAGTTTTTCAAAGATGTCTTGTTGTGCCCTGCCGCAGGTCGAGAGGGACGTGCTTAAGTCTTTGTTCTCCCTGCGGACAGAGTCGATGGTCGCCCGGAGGTCTTCTTTATCTTGACCAAGCTGGCTTATTTGATCGACTTGCGCTGCAGTAAGAAGGTCGTTATAAGCAAACTAAGCGACCAAAATAATTCGCTTTGGTCGGAAGTTGACTTACATGAGAGCTGCGATCGCAGTTTGCTGAGTTCGGCCTCTAGATACAAAATAATTTGCCTGATCATGGTCTTCCCGATCAGCAAGGCTCTTTGTCAGGAAGACATTCTCTCTGTAACAAAAGAGATGATTGTTATAACGGATCCATGACCAGGCAAATCAAAGAACATCTTCCTTACTCCCGCAAGCGATCCTTTTCCTCTTGCATGGCCTCGATGCTACCCGCCATAGCCATCGATCTGGTCGCCATGCGAGTCAGTTCCTATGACATGGAGGCAAATCAGTTGCAAAATCTGAGTAATTCTATACGAAACTCAGATACCATGAGGATTGTTCGACATACCTCAGTGTATTCCCGAAATGACCTGTTCTTCGGGATGGTTGGAGGCCGAGTTGATGGACTCGCCTTATCCCCGGCGGGAGCAGCAGATGAATGTCCCTACTGAGCCTCGGTCGCAGATTTCAATACCTCCGATTGGGCCTCCGTGTCCAACTCATCCACAACGGCCTGGACGGCTTCCTGGACCGGAGGGATAGAGCTCTCTTGACCAGAGGCCTCAGCGCCAGAGGGAACTTCAACCCTCGCCAAGGCTGTTGGGAGGTCTGGCGTTGAATCTCTACACCTAAGCAAGAAAAGAAACTGTCAGTTTCACGGATGATTGCCACAGTCTAATCCTACATAAACAGGAATGAATTCTTACCTTAGTTGAAATCCCAACAGCTTTTGGGATTTCAAAGATGGCTCCCCAAGGAAAAGAGGGCAATTGTCATCCGTCCTGGTCTTCCTCTTTGTGAACAAGACTTTGTCCTGTCCTCCCTGTGTGTACCAACCTGTAAGCACATATAAGAGGAACGATGACGGTCTAAGTGGTAAGAATTCTTACCGGGGTAACCTTCTCTGTTGGCAGGGATGCATCTGATGGTTTGGATGTCTCATGAACCACTGGAGCTTGCATCTCATCCGCGACCATAAGATTGGGAGTGGTCGTGGGATCTTGCTTTGTTATTCCCGCCCCTGTCTCTAGGAGCGGAGTGCTCGTCTCCCTAGGACTAACAGGGGTCGTAGAGGGAATTTCTTCTTCTTGTACAAGCATGACTTGATGAACACCCACACAGATGAAATTGTAACGCTCAAGATTGCGAGGTACCTTACCGCAATCGCCCCTTCGACCAAGGGGGGGAAGTTACAGACCCGGAAGCCTCCAGGGCTTCAGGGGCAGAGGTCTCACCTGCGACCACAGGGTTCTCAGTGGTCGTGGGGTCCGCTGTAACCGCCTCTGCGGGCCGAGACAGCGCCTCGTCGACTTGAGGAGTAGTCGCCTTCTTCTTCCGGCAAACCAGGGGAATGTCGTCTTCCTCCTCCTCGCTTCCTTCACCCTGTACGACGAAGAAGTAATTCTAGTTCGCACCTGGGGTAACAAGAGGCACATGATATGTTACCGCAGTCTTCTTCGTGGTAAGGGGCGTCCTATGCGAGGAGCCTTCCCTGAGAAGTTTCTTGGATTTCTTGGGGGTAGGTTTCCTCGCTCCGGGCCTTGAAGAGATTTTCTTCACTCTCTTCATCGTTGGCTTTCCCAGGAAACCAACGCTTTCACTTGGATACGTCGCCTCGGCAAATTTCCCCAAAAGCTATGCCATTCCAAGGCCCGTGTTAGTACAAGACACACATATGACTTGCAGACAGAACATAACGATAGATGACATACCTTTCGACGTTCTTTTCTAAGATCATCGCCGGCGTTGATCAAGCTTTGGGGGCGAGGTGATCCCTTGGTTCCCTCCAGTTCGGCAATATATGCCTTGAAGAGGTAGTTTATCTGCTTCTCGATTTCAGACGAAGGCAAAACTGCATCGCCAGCAGACCAGTTAGCAAATATGAAAGGAAAGTATAAGACTTTGTTGGCTAAGTCATGTACCATTGTTATAGTCCAAGGTGCTGTCCGCCATGGACTGTATCTCCCAAGCCGGATGAGCCCTTTCCCGCAGGGGGCTCACCCGATTCTTCACGAAGTCGCGAATGACATCGTGAGCTGTTAGTCCCTGCTGGACTAAGTGAAGAATCACCTCAGCTTGCTTCTTCTGCTCTGCATTCAGAGCAGGGAGGGAATCCAACTCGCTGGACTTCTCTGGCCGCGAGTTCACAAACCACAACCCGCTCTCGGACGGAGGGGTGCAGTAGAACCATTTCTAGTAACACCCGTGCACGGAGTCTCGCAGGGGTGGGAAGGGATACTCTTTCTTCTCCCTTATCCAAAAATAAATGCATCCGGCGGCGTTGGCGCTCTTCGACCACACCGAATAGTAGAAGCGTCGGAAGAGATCCACACTGGGGTACACTCTGACAAAGGCTTGCACAGGTGCTGGAAGATCGCCAGGATCAGGACAGCATTTGGGTGGAGATTCACCAACTCCAACCCATAGTGCTCCAAGATCCCCTTCAAGAACCGACTCTCAGGGAATCGAAACCCGCACCTTAGATATTCTTCGAAAACCACCAACTCGCCCTCTTGGACGATTGGGGTTTCTTGATCTTTCCCCGCGGGTCGTCAGTTGATCAGCAATCTTGGGGGAAGGATCTCTTCCTTCTCCAGCGCCATCAGGCTCTCCTCCGTATGATGAACTGATCGACTCCAAGACGTCATTTTTGGAGGAGATTGGGAGTGAAAAGCTGGTGGCTTTGGGGGCGATGGAAGTTGAGGAATGAGGGTTTTGAGCGGCGGAAGTTCTAGGGCTGGAGGCTGGATGAGTGGCTTTCTCAAGAAGCTACCTGCTCCTTTTATAGGCCAGAGGAGATGCTCCACTGAGGGTAACGTTCCATTGAATATTCTATTCATTTCCCATAATGGATGCTTTCTCTGGTAAACCCGTTATGCGTGCCCTGTACCGAATCCGAAACAAAAGGTCTTCTTTGTTTCGAATTTGAGGATTAAAAATGGGCATAAAAACATAAAAAGTTCTACAAAAGATTTTTGGAGGACGTTTCCCTTCTTGTTTCTTGTAAACTTTCACAAATTGATCATAAAGATATTCTATGATTCAACTGCTAGCATACAGGTGTTTTTCGATCAGATTGCTGTATTATCATAACCATGTTTTTGATCAGATTCTGATTCTAGTTGGAGCAGTGGTCTGATCGAATTTCAGTTCTGATCGCGGTAACTTTCCAGATCGACTTTCAGATTCTGACTGTGGCTTCAAGTATTACCGCAGTATCAGTACTAGTCGTGGTATGACTTTTTAAATGCATTTTTGGTCGTAGTTCTGGGACTTATCTGTGTATGAGTGATCATAAAAACACTGTTTATGGTCGTATTTTCACACAGAAATTATAAAGAGTCTCTATGTTATGTAAGGTAAAAGAAATCTTTATTTCTGATAGTCTTTACATACAAAAGGGATACCAGCGACCAGAGCGTCGACGTGATCCGAGAGGAGTTTACAGAGTTCTCCTAGGGACATGTTGTTGTCAGTAGGATCTACACTGACGACCCCAAGGGAACTAGCAACTAGTCTAAGTCTATCTACATCATCCCTAACAAGAGACGCACTATTATTCCTAATCAAATCGGAGAGTTCTCGCTGCTGTCGAGCATAGTCCCTCTCCAGGCGGAATTGGTGCGCCTCTTCTCGGGATCTTTCAAAACATTCTGCCAGATGCAGAATTACCGAAGACATCTCTTTGGTCTTCTTCTCCAGGGCCTCTTTTTCCCCTTGGAGAGTCTGTTCGAGGGGAGGAGGTTGAACTTCAGCAGACTGGTCACTAGGGCCTCCAACAATTTTCGTCTCCTGCATTTGCAGATGTTAGTTTTACTAACTATAACGACAAGCAAAGGGAGATGGAAGTAATTACCAATCCTCGCAAGTGACAGGTTGTTGTACTTCCCCGAGAAAGTAGATCAGCCGATAAAGGTCGAGGATCATCAGATGGTGGAAGTGCAACCTTCCCAACAGAAGATTGCTTCCCCAACACAAGTTGAGGATCATCTGGTCATGGAGGTATAGCTTGCCAGCAGGAAAATTGATCACCCGAACAAAACGGGGATCATTGGGATGAAATGGAGAAAGCTGAGAAGAACGTCCCTCCAAAGGTGGAGATGAAGGTTTGACCTGTCGAGGTGCATGAATAGGAAGAACTACGGGAACTAGAGGAAGAGAGAGCAATGATGCATCTTTCACCTTTGTTCTGCTGGAGGATCCCTCGTCAACCTTGGGTTTCTTCCTTGAAGGAGACAGATCTTTGGACATCTGTAAATCCCGCTCAAATTCAAGTAAAACTTCTTCTTCATCACTCTCAATCTCAATGATGTTTTGGTCTGCCATCGAGAAGTGTATGGAAGAGAAGGGAAGATGGCTTTGAAAGAAAAACTTGGCCGGGAGAAGAGTTGTGAAATTTTGAAGTCTAGAGGCTTCGGTATTTATAGCCGCTAAGGTGACGGTTCAGTTTCCAAATGCCTCGAGCTTTTAAAACATTTACAATTTTACCTTGAGTTAAAAAACATTTCTACGGCGCCGTCATTACCCGTCACATATTATCCAGAGTCCGTCTCGGGGAATCAACCGCCACACTTAGTGCGCCACTAAGTGGAGGATTTAAATCGTCGGGTTACGTATCCGATGTAAGTCTTGAAATTTGAAGTAAACGTGTCCCTTCATTCTCTTCAAATTTGGGGGCTAGCTGACGAGGATTGATATCCGAGCTAGTTTAAATAAATAGACGACTGGTTCTAGGAAGATTTGAGCCAGATGAGTGTCTATTAATGCGAACTCAAGTTACTCCGAGAAGCACAATCATGTGGTCGCAGGCTTTACGTGATCAGTCCGTAGCTAGTGCGCGGTCAGGAGTTCGTATGCCATACGCGGACAGAGGGCTGTGGATAGTACATGGTCAGATAATAACAAACAACGTGCGGTTAGAATACCTTCGACCAGGGGACGCGGGGTTGTTCTGTCCCTACAACAGGGATATCCCGAGTATCCCGAAGGTCCTTCCACATATGAAGACAACTGTCGGGAGGTTAATACGTGCAGTTATTCCTCAATAACACGTGTTAAAGCTACGTGGGACTTAGGAGCAGTTGCCAAAACTGCATCCGAGCAACTGCTCGATGCCGTTATGCCTTGGCACCCTTTCGACTAGTATAAAGGGGTAATCCAATACATCAAACGGAGGAGGAGATGATCAGATCATCATCGAATCAAGCAATCCAAGCACTCAAAGGATCAGAAGGCAGTAGTCTAAGTTGGTTAGATTTCACAAGCCTTCTTGGCATTGTCTTGTACAAACATATAGAAAAAATCTTCGCCTGTGAAGGTCTTTTCCATAATTTTGTAACCCTTTTTACTACACATAGTGAAATCCCAACAGGACGTAGGGCTATTACTCCCACCATCGAGGGCCCGAACCTGTATCAATCTCTCTGTGCTCTAGTTATCTTTGATTCATCATACCTTCCTGGAGGGACACCCTGAAAGGTCTCACATCCTACAAATTCTGCATAAGTTTGACTAAGGACCCCGAGTCCGAATCGTCGACAATTGGTGCTGCTGGTTTGATCGGAAGTGATGTGGAGCTCGCCGGCAACGTGAGGCGTTCACGGCAACGCGCGGAAATTGGGGATGTCTCAATTAGATCTCAAATTTAAAATTCAAATGCACAGGCTTGCTAGAGAGGTTTCACTTATCATAAAACTCTACTAACAGAAGAACTTTGGATAAATCGGGCTGTATTGCCGGAACAGGGCAAATCAAGGATTGCGGCAATCACCGGCGTTAGGGTCCACCAGAGCTTGATTAGATGCTACAGCACGATGAGGAAGGAGGGAGGTACTCACTGGTTAAGTCAATTTGAAGAATGGTCCTACAGAATGAGCTAGCACCGTGCTCCTCCCCGGCGGCTCACCAGAGAAGTAGAAGAAATGAGGAAAATATAGTTTAAGTGTCTAAGGGAGCTCTGGTGTGAAGTGATGGAGATGAAGTTGATCTGAGGCTACTATTTAAAGGCACGGAACGGAGATGGCGAGGCTAGAGCTGTGATAATTGTAACGGCGACAAGTAATTGATCGAAGCAATAGCAACAGCGAAGGGACGGCAAGCAGGCGGCTCTGCAACCGTGTTTGGTCGTCTCATCGGGACTTGGCGCTGGCCGATGCAAAGCGGTGGCGACAATGGCTGGCCCGGCAAGGCGACGTGGCGTGCAACCACTGACAAAAGTGTTGTTGCTGCTTAGCGTGGTTGCTGCTGGTCGCGCGCACGTGCGGTTGCTGGTTGCTTGTGCTGCCACGGCGACGGCGTAGGCGTGGACACATGCGCACATGTAGGTACAAACGGGCACGTGCACGGACGAGGGCAAAGCTTGGTCAGCGGTGAGCACGCATGGTGAAAAGCACGGCGAGGTGAGGCACTGGTCGTGGTTGAGCCAGCTGGTGCTGGTCGAAACAAGGGCTGGGCCTGATTGCAATTTGTGGATTTTTTATCTAGACTGATTTGTAAATTCTGAGGTTTAAAGAATTAGGGAAGATTTGACTTCATAAATCTGGCAAACTTTATTCAATAGATGATTTGGCAAAGATAGAAGATAAGATTTGGGATTTTTGGATAATTTTTAGGTAAAAATGAAAACATAGTAGTTTAGGGTATTAGGATCTGGGTTTTGTCAAAACTAGAATTCTGGAATTTAGGATGAGATTCTGATGTCCTCGCAAAATAAGATTTTGTATAGAATAACATTTGGGGGGTGTTCCCTAAAACAGATTTGAATTTGGAGTTGATTGTCAACATTTAGTCTTTTCAGGATTCTAGAAAAATCAGAAAAGTACTAAACTGCGATACTAATTGGACTGATTTGTGAAAAGGGTCAAAATAATGGAATCAGACTGCCAGCTTTTTTTATTAAGGTAGTGGCATACCCAAGATCATAATCCAAGAGAAATATGGTCTGGATTAGGTCAAGATTTGATTAGATTAGAGTTCCGAGTATTTAGTGTAATTAACTTAATTCTATTTCGAAAAAAGAAAGATTTGACAAATCTGGGACTTAGAGATGGAATTGAATCTGGCTTCTAAAGACTTTTATTCTTAGGATAAAAAGTAGATCAAATTTGGTAAGTCAGATCTTGATTTGGGTACACAAGGAATATGTCGACGATTCGGACTCAGGGTCCTCAGCCGAACTTATGCAGAATTTGTAATTGTGAGACCTTTCAAGATGACCCTCCGGGAATGTATGCTGAACAATGGTGAACAGGAGCGCAGAGAGATTTATACAGGTTCGGGCCCTCGATGGTGGGAGTAAAAGCCCTACATCCTATTAGGATTTCACTATATGAGATAAAGCTTTACAAACTAGCAGGGAGAAAACTTTCACAGGCGAAAGTTTCCCCTATATAAGTGTACAGAAAGAAGCTATAAGAGACTCGTAAGTGTTGTTTAATCTAAGCTATAGACTTGGCTGTTTTAGTGATCGAGATATCTCATATCTCGCTTATCTTAGGAGTTTTTTTTCTTCCGAAAATGTCTTGGATCCCCCGTTTGATGTACTTTGCCACCTTTCTATATTGGTCGAAAGGGTGCCATATGAAGAAAACTGCATCAAACGGTTGGATGCAGTTTCTGGAGAACTGCTGTTAACTTCCACGGAGGTTATTAACACGTGTTAATCATGAATAACCGCATATGATAACCTCTGACGGTTGGTCTTCAACGTGGAGGAATCTTCGGGATGCCTGGAATATCCTGGTATAAAGATAACCGAATAAATTCCATGCACCTTGGTCGAGAATGTTCTGACCGCGGAGTGTGGGCTGACCGCGCAACATCTTAGATATGAGTCCAGTCCGCGTATAGCATACGAACTTCTGACCGCACAAGGCTGTCGGCCTGATCGCATGAAACCCGCGACCTGATTGCGTAAAGCTTGCGACCTCATGGTGATGCCCCTCAGAAGTAGCTTGAGTTCGCATTGCCAGACATATGTCTGGTTCGAACCTGTCTTGAACCAAAAGTTTATTAGAAGTGACCCGGGTGTCAATCCTCGTCAGCTAGCCCCCAAATTCGAAGAAAACAAAGAGACATGTTTATTTTGAATTTTAAAACCATGCATTGGATTTTTAACCTGACTCTTCAATTTTTTCACTTAGTGGCGCACTAAGTAAAAACGGTTGGTTTCCCAAGACGGGTTCTGACATTACGTGACGGGCAATGATAGCGCCGTAGAATTTTTTTTATCTCGAGGTAAAATTGTAAATGCTTTGACGAAACCCGAGGTGCCTGGAATGCAAACCGTCACCTAGGCGGCTATAAATACCAGGTTCTTGGATTTGTAAAACTCCACAATTTCCCTCCACGCCTAAGTCCTTGTCTTGTTATCCTGCCTCCCTCCTTTTCACACACTCTTCCCAATGGCAGATCACGAAATCATCAAGATTGAGAGTGATGAAGGGGAAATTGTCGAACAAAGGCCTCAAACAATTGAAGTCCTGTCTTCCTTAAGGAAGAAACCCAAGGTAGACGAAGGATCTTCCAGTGGAACAAAGGTGAAGAACGTAGCAAGTTTCTTTCTTCCTTCAGTTCCTTTGACCCTCCCCGTTCATGCCTCTCGGCAAGTTAGGCCTTTATCCTTAGAGAAAGATCCCATCACATTCAATTCTCCCATTCTTTTGGGTGATCAACATCCTGGTCGGCAAGCGGTGATTATCCCTCGATCAGATGATTACCATATCGGGTTGTCGAAGCAATCTTCTGATGGGAAGGTTGCTTTTCCACCATATGATGATCTTCCTCCCAAGATGGGTGTATTAACGAGTTATGCACCGGGACAGGTAACAATTCTTCTCCCCTTTTGCTAATAATTTTAGTTAGTATGACTAACTTTTGCAAAATGCAGGAGGTAGGAGGCTCCAGCGATCAACCTTCTGCTGCTCCATCTCTTCGTTCCGGACAGACTCTTCTGGAAGAGAAGAATGCCCTGGAGAAGAAGACCGAGGAGATGGCCTCGAAGATTCTGCGTCTAGCAGAATGTCTTGATCGATCCCGAGAAGAGGCGCACCATTTCCGTCGAGAGAGGGACTTCGCTCAGCAACAGCGAGAACTCTCTGACTTGATTAGGGACAATAGTGCGTCTATTGTTAGGGACGATATAGATAGACTTAGGGTAGTTGCTAGTTCCCTGGGGGTTGCCAGTGTAAATTCTACTGACAACAACATGTCCCTTGGGAACTTTGTAAACTTCTTTCGGAGCAAGTCGATGTTTTGATCGACTGCATTCCTTTTGTATGTAAAGAATGTAAGAAATAAAAGTTTCTTATTCCTCATGAATATTCTTCACATCTTCTGTGCGAAAATATAGCCATAAACTTTACGTTCGCGACCATTCATACACAGGAAACTTTAGTTCTGCGATCAGAATTGCTTTTAAGAAAAAAGCACCGCGACCTGCCCTGATTCCACGATCAGTTTCAGAGCCGCGATCAGAACTAAAGTGCGATCAGAGTTGGGACTCGGTCAGGCTGTCACTCCGATTAGAATCGAAGTTTTAGCCTAAAACACGATTTCGATAAAACCATAACCCAATTAGAAACGTTCCAGTACGTCAAAAATTGAGTTACATGATTTTTTCGAAAAAAAGTTCAAAGTATAAAAAGGAAAAACATCCTCTGAAGAGTACTGAAAATTTTTCAGTCCTTTTACACTTTCAGTTTCCAAAACAAAGAAGTCTTTTTGTTTCAGATCCGACGCCTGAGTACTTTATCGGGTCCATCAGAGACAGTATCCATTATGGGAAATGAATAAAGCATTCAATGGAACGTTTGAAATGAGCCGTTTACTCATTAATGCGTCGCCTTGGGTCTATAAAAAGAGCAGATGTCTTCTCAAAGAAGCCACACAGCTAAAACCCTCATTATTCCCGCCGCTCAAAACCCTCATTTTCTTCAGCCTTCGTCTTCCCCAAATCGCCAGCTTCCCCTTTGATTCTACACCAAAGATGGCGTCCTGGAGCAGATCCATCCACCATTCTGAGGAGAGCCTAATGGCGTTAGAGAAGGAGGAGATCCTTTCTCCGCTGCTGCTCATTAACTGGCGACCTGCGGAGAAGGACCAAGAAACCCCAACTGTCCAAGAAGGCGAGTTGGTGGTTTTTGAGGAGTACCTGCGTTGCGGGTTCCGATTCCCCGAGAGTCGGTTCCTCAAGGATGTCCTTGAGCATTATGGCTGGGAACTGATCAACCTCCACCCCAACGCGATGCTGATCCTTGCAGTATTCCAGCATCTTTGTGAAGCCTTCGTCGGAATATATCCCAGCGTGGATCTTTTCCGACGATTCTACTTTTCGGCGTGGTCGAAGAGCACCAACGCTGCCGGATGCATCTACTTCCGGCTGAGGGACAAAAAGGAGTATCCCTCCCCACCCCTGCGAGATTCTGTGCATGGGTGGCACCAAAGGTGGTTTTACTGCTCTCCATCATCCGAAAGCAGTTTATGGTTTGAAAACTCGCGACCGGAGAAGTCGAGCGAGTTAGACATTCCCCCGGCGATGAACTCGGAGCTTTCGAAGCATGCCGAGGTGATTCTTCACTTGGTCAATCAAGGATTGACGGCTCGAGACATCATTCGAGACTTCGTGAAGAACCGGGTGAGTCCTCTGCGTGAAAGGGCTCATCCGGCGTGGGAGATTAGGTCCATGGCTGATAGCACCCTGGACTACAGTCAAGGTATTTATTTCTTTGGCGCTGAACTTTCTCATTTTTGAATTGTACAAATTCTGACTTGAGTTTGGGAACAGTCCTGCCTTCATCCGAGATTGAAAGGCGGACCAACTCCCTCCTTAGGGCCTACAACTCCGATGTAGAGGGCCCTAAGGGATCACCTCGTCCCCAGAGTCTGATTCATGCTGGCGACGACCTTAAACAGGAGCGTCGAAAGGTACATTCTCTATCTGGCCTCCATTTTTTAAGATCTTATGCATGTCCTGCGTTAAACATTTTCATCGAAAATGTGAATCAGCTTCTAGGAAGGTTTGCCGAGACAACTTTCCCGAGCGAGAACGTAGGTTCTCATGGGAAGCCGACGGCAAAAAACGTGAAGAAGGTCTCCCAAATACCCAGGACAAAGAGTCCTGCCTCCAAGAAGGTTAGGCTAAATCCTGGGGAAGGGTCTTCACAGAGCGTTCCTTCTACCACAAGAAAGACGGCGGTAAGATATCGCATCCCATTTGTTTTACCAAACACAGGTTGGAATCACATCTTCGTCGTACAGGGAGAGGGGAGCGAGGAGGAAGAGGATGACGTTCCTCTGATCCTTCGGAGGAGGAAGATCGCGGATCTCCCATCCGGCGATGCCTCAAGCTGCCCCGCAGAGACCACTACTACCGAAGAGGTGGTCGTGGCAGATCCTGCGACCACCGAAAATCTTGTGGTCGCGGGTGACCCTCCAATTCCTGAAGCCCCCGACACTTCAGGACCGGTTGTCTCTGTCCCTCTGGTCGAAAGGACGACCACGGTAAGGATTCCTTTCTGTCATTCTTTTTATGATTTCTTCCGTATGTTTGACAAATCAATGCTCATACAGGGAGAAGAGCTTCTTCCTGTGACTACTGCGAGTCCCAGGGGGGAAAATCCTCCTCCTCTGCAGACGGAGGAGGAGGTAATTGAGCAAAGGCCGGTTGTGGTGGTTCCAGCGACCCAGGAGTTGCCAAGGCCTTCGGATGTAGCCCTACCAGCCAGTACGGTAGCCCAGGTAAAGACCTTGCTTTTTGTCTCTATCTGTTCCTTAGAAATATGCTCATAGCTGAACATATCCAGGGGGGGGCTACCTTGTTTGCCATGAGGAAGGCAAGAACCGACGATGGTTCTTCTTCCCAAGGGGAACCTTCCAAGAAATCCCAGGAGCGAATGGGATTTCAAATAAGGTAAGAACCTTAAACTGGCAATAATCTTAAATAAAAACTGCTCAATTGTCTTTCTTGTCAGGCAAAGAAAGACGGCGTCCAGCTCTTCAACCGCCTCTGGAGGGGTTGAAGGCGCAGCTGGTGCAGGAGCTTCCAACGAAGAACGCTCCACCCCTGTGGTCCAGGAAGTCGTCCAGACCGCAGGGGAAAGAATAAATGTAGGGACCCAGTCACCATCGACGACTACTGGGGGTGGCGCCCAGCCGGCACTCCCACCAACTGTCCCTGTAGTGAGCGCATCAGGGGCTCTAGCGAGGATTCCCGCTGAACTGAATGATGCTGTCTTACAAAAATTTATGAATGTATAAAAAACCTCTATTCTCGTGCCTGAATTGTACTTAGGACACCTTTGATCTTCTTTTTTGGCATCATAGGGATTATCCTGGCTAATAAGCCATTCGCATGTTGTGATGGCCAGTACAGAAGCCATTCAAAAAGAACGCGACAGCTTGCGCAGGTGAGTATCATTACCCTTTGGTTAGTATGGGTGCATTTTGGTTGTGACTGCCTTGATTTTGCTGCAAAGAGGTTACATTTTTGAAGAAAGAGGTGGCCAGTTCAGTTTCAATGTTCAAGAAACAAGAAACTGAACTCAACAAGCTTCGATCAGAGAATGCTGGTAAGCCAATTCCTGATTAAGAAGACTTGAATCCATGATATGCAAATAACCTCCTTTCTCTGTACAGCGCAAGCAGGTCGAATTACGCAGCTCAGTCGAGACAAGGAGATTCTTGAATCCTCGATTCGCTACACCGATCGGGCAATCAAAGAGCTGAGCCTCCGGATCTTTGAAAAACTGAAGGCCGTGGCTGATCTCTTGAAGACCGACGTGGTAGAACCGAAGAAAGACAACCTCAGCATAAGTGACTGGTCATCGCTACACACTGCCCAGGCGGATTCACTGCTCGAGTATCTCCCTGGAGATTCACGGCGACGCGAAGAGGTGATCAGAACTAGGGTTCGATCAGCCGCAGTAGCCGTACTCAGCCGGGTTCGACTTCACCATGGCCCAGATGCAGATCTGAGCGCACTGGTGGGTCCGGTTGAGGTCGAGAGTGAAGAGCTGCTCGATGCAGTCATAGAGGAAGTCAAGCCCCTAGTAGATAGACTCCTCACTGAGCTGGGGATCGAATGATCCTTATTTTTGTATTTAGAAAATTGTGTATAATGCAATGTATGTAAAAAATCATTTTTGACAGGAAATAATATATATTTCGCATTTTCATAATATGAATTCCATATTATGAGCATGTCCCCCCTAGCCCCCACCTCTGCTTATGAACACTAAAGCCTTAGTGTTATAAGCAGAGGAGAAAACATAAGTGTAACGACCAGGGGTATGCATATTAAACCAACGACCAGGATCAATGTAACGTCTAATCTTATTGCGAACTGGTAGCCACTCGGATGACCAAGGACTTACCAGATAACCTCGTATGCGTTGAGAAACGGCTTATTTAGGAGTGACTTATCTGTAAGTGATCATGAGATCGACCAGTGAATCCGATTAGATTGTTGTAATAATCTGACCGTCGGCGGTCAGCCCCAGGTCGAATGCATATGATACGGGCTTAATGAGAAAAACTCATTGTATGAAAGCAAAACATTTTTTGTTTTGGCAAAAGATGCTAATTGAACAGGAAAAAAGTGATTGGCGTACTTACACGTAAAACTTGCGAAGTTGATCGATGTTCCAAGTATTGGACAAAATCCGACCATCCTCCATAGCTAACCGCGCCGATCCTGTCCACGGCACTGAGACAACAGTATAAGGACCTTCCCATTTTGGGGAGAATTTGTTGCGATTAGACTGGTCTTGAATTTTTCGTAAAACCAAGTCGCCCACGTTGAGATCACGTGGTCGCACCTTTTTACTGTGATACTTGCGTAAAGCTTGCAAGTATGCCGCGGACTTAACCAGGGTGCGATCACGCCGTTCTTCTAAGAGGATGAGATCTTGCGCCCGTTGTTCGGGCTGATTAATCTGTTCGAACTGATCTGTCCGAATAGAACCAATACTTACTTCCATAGGCAATACCGCCTCGGCCCCATAGACCAAATGGAAGGGCGTCTCACCGGTGGCGCGACTAGAAGTAGTTCGTAATGCCCACAGAACGGTATAGAGCTCATCTGCCCAAGCCCCCGAGCGGGTCCTAAGGCGATCAAAAATGCGCTTTTTAATGCCTTGCAGTATTTGCCCATTGGCTCGTTCTACGGCACCATTGCTTTGTAAATGGGCCACAGAAGCAAAGCACACCTTGGTCCCAACTTGATCGCAGTAGTCCAGAAAAAGACCGCTGGCGAACTGAGAAGCATTGTCTGTGATGAGACGGTTTGGAACACAAAATCGTGCCACAATGTTCTTATGGAAGAACTTTTGTGCGGCTGATGCAGTAATATTTCGTACCGGTTCGGCCTCAATCCACTTTGTAAACGTGTCAATGGCTACGAACAGAAACTTGTACCCATTGACCGCTTGTGGCATAGGACCGATGATATCCATTCCCCAGACCGCGAATGGCCATGCAAGAGGAATGGTTTGCAACGCATAGGCAGGTTGATGAACTTGCCTTGCGTGGAACTGACACTGGGGACACTTCTTGACTATATGTTTGGCATCATCAAGTGCCGAAGGCCAGTAGAATCCTTGTCGAAAAGCCTTTCCGACCAGTGTACGATATGACGAGTGCGCACCGCATACACCGTCATGTATTTCTCTCAAGAGGGACTTTCCTTCCTCCTGAGATATACAACGCATGAATACTCCTTGAGTACCCTTTCTGTACAAATTCCCATCTATGAGTTTGTACAGACGCGCCTTTCGAATTAATCAATCACTTTCGGTTTCATCCTCGGGTAGGGTCCCATGTTCAAGATAGACTCTCAATGGATGAGCCCAATCTTGTTCCTGACCGAGGTTGGTAACGAAGGCTATTACCGGATCATCCTCGACCGAAGTCATGATCGAAGGATGGTCCAAGTGTTAAATGAACACTCCTGCCGGAGCGGATGAGCGTGAGGACCCAATTTTGGATAATTGGTCTGCGAGAATGTTGTCCTTTCGTGGGATGTATTGGACTTCGAAATGACTGAAGTGTTTTTCCAATCTCCTCACTTCCCCCAGGTAATGAGCCATTGTCTCATCGGAGGTGCTGTACTCCTTGTTTACCTGGTTTACGACCAGTTGTGAGTCTCCCCTCACCACTAATCGACGGACTCCGAGGGATTTTGCTGCCCGGAGCCCTGCAAGAAGACCTTCAAACTCCGCTGCATTGTTGGTTGCAACAAAGTGTAGTTGAATGACATACTTAAGCTGTTCACCCTGTGGCGTAACTAAGACTATTCCAGCCCCCGAGTGTTGAAAACTACGGGAGCAGTCAAAGTACATTGTCCAATAATCGGGGCACTCCAGTTCCTTTGCCAACTGCACGGGTGGCTCAGGGTTGGTCCATTCGACCACAAAGTCGGCCAAAACCTGAGACTTAACCGCCATGCGAGGGGTGAAATGGATCTCGAAGGCACCGAGTTCGACCGCCCATTTGGCGATTCGACCAGATTTTTCTGGATTTCGGACAATATCCCCTAAAGGAAAAGAGGAGGGTACTGTGATCTTGTGTGCTTGAAAGTAATATCGTAGCTTACGGGAAGCCATCAGTAGCACGTAAAGTATCTTCTGGACCTCAGGGTAGCGCTCCTTAGGACCATGAAGTACTTCGCTCACATAGTAGACGGGTCTATGTATTCCTCCTCTGTCCGCGATCAGAACGGCGCTGACCGCGTGTGGTGTGGCCGCCAGGTAAAGAAGCAACGGTTCTCCTATTTCAGGAGACAACAATACTGGCGGACTGGATAGATATGTTTTTACCTCCTGGAATGCTTTTTCGGCCTCATCCGACCATGTAAAGTTATGATGCTTCCGCAAGGCTTTGAAGAAAGGTAATCCCCTTTCGCCTAATCGCGATATAAAGCGACTTAAAGCCGCCATGCGACCAGCCAGGCGTTGAACATCCTTCATGGTCGAGGGCGATCTCATTTGTTCAATAGCCCTGATTTTCTCAGGATTAACTTCAATGCCCCTGGAACACACAAGGAAACCAAGGAGTTTTCTTGAAGAAACCCCGGAAGAGCATTTCTTCGGGTTTAATTTTATTCCAAATTGATTCAAATTACAGAAGGTTTCAGCGAGATCGTCCAAATGAGACAATCTCTTGGCACTTTTTACAACCAAACCGTCTACATATGCTTCAAGATTATGCCCTATCTGGGAAAGAAAGGTCTTTTGCATCAAGCGCTGGTGCGTGGAACCTGCGTTCTTGAGACCGAACGGCATTCTGACGTAGCAGTATGTGCCGAACGGGGTGATGAAGGCAGTTTTCTCTTCATCGTCTTCTGCCATGCAAATTTGATGATATCCTGAGTAGGCATCCAGAAAACTCATCAGTTCGCAACCCGCAGTGGAGTCGACCAGCTGATCGATGCGGGGAAGGGGAAAGTCATCCTTCGGACAGGCAGAGTTGAGGCTAGTGTAGTCGACACACATGCGCCACTTGCCATTTGACTTGCGGACCATGACCGGATTGGCGAGCCAGTCCGGGTGATCCACTTCGCGGATAAACCCGGCTTGTAAGAGTTTGCCTAACTCTTCTCGGATGGCTTCCTGTCGGTCGGTGGCAAAACGCCTGAGCTTTTGCTTTATTGGTCGTTGTCCAGGTCGAATTGCTAACCTGTGCTCAATTACTTCCCTTGGGACACCGGGCATGTCGGACGGTTTCCTATTTGTCATCCAGGGCTGACCCAACCCGAATTATCTTGGATGGGTCATCTGGGTACAAAGGAACTTGTTTGAGTTTCTCATCTGGTCGAGGAGCAGCCTTGATCGCGTCGGTGGCAACGGTGGGGACCTGAGCGTCCCGGAGGGGAAGTTGATCGACCATCTCCAAAGATAGCCGGTCGCACGTGAGCGCCACGTTGTGACTACCTCGGACCAAAATGACACCTTTGGGGCCAGGCAATTTCCCGCACTGATAAGCATAGTGCGTTGCCATCATGAACTTAGCAAGAGTCGGCCTGCCAAAGATTGCATTATAAGCTGAATCACAATCGATTACATCGAAAGTAACCAATTCTGTTCGGAAGTTGTCTGGTTCTCCCAGAGTGACCGGGAGGACCACTTGTCCCAATGGCATCATGGAGGGGCCTGGGATTATCCCATAAAACGGATGGATTATGGGCTTGAACTTCGAACGAGGAATTTGCATCTCGTCGAGTGTCTTGACCAATAAAAGATCAAGGGAACTTCCCCCGTCAATCAGGACCCTTTCGACTCTCGCGTTACTGATGATTGGGGTAATGACCAGAGGTAGCCTCAATGGTCGGGTTAGCCCCACAGGACAGTCAACGCGATCGAACGTCAAAGGCATATCCGACCAACGGGGGTATTGAGGTTCGCCAAGGGATGTTTCCGTTTGGTTAACCTCTCGGCAAAAGGTTTTAAACTGCCTTGTGGAAACGAAAGAGGAAGAACCTCCGAAAATGACATTAACATGATTTTGAGGTACCTGGTAAGCCATTTCTTCGTCTCCGTCAACGTCTCTAATCCCGCACGCCTGCTCTTTAGGCGGTAAGGTTGGCATTGGCCCAGCTCCTTGGTAGAAATCATCCAGTTGTTTCAACCAACTCCTACAGTTTTTGAGGTCGTGGCCTGCGGAGTTGTGGAGTGGACACCACTTCTTGCCCTCCTGCGGATTAGTCGATTTTTCTGGCTGGTCGGAATCCCGACCACCAGAGGCAGTTTTACTTTTAAATGTGGACTTATTACCTTTGGTCGAAGGTGGTTTCTCTGCAACTGCGACCTCACGGTACTGTCCAGAGCGGTTCCTCTTCGACTTCTTTGACTACCCACCCGGTGAAGACTCCGGCTTTTTGCTTGAATCTTCTTTCCTGGCGTCCTTGAAGCCTGGTTGGGGCGGTAGGTCCCCTTTGTCAACCATTCGGTTCCATTCGACTGCCTCGGCTTCATCGGAATATCGATCAGCCATATCGAACAGATCGGCCACTGATCGAGGAGGGTGGATAAGCAAGTCTTCAGTGAATCTCCGGTATCGAACGGCATGCTTAAATGCCCTGATTACGGAGCCATCAGATATGTTCGGGATGGTATTCCTTACCCCGACAAACCTCTTGACAAACTGCCGAAGTGTTTCGGTCGAAGTTTGCCGCAGCCTATGCAGGTCGTCCTCCTTACCCGGCTTTTGGTAACAATTTTGGAAATTGCTGAGGATGGCATCGCATAGCATTTCCCAATTGTAGATGGAACCCTCAGGCTGATTAAACAACCAGGTTCTAGCCGGTCCTGGGCGGACTGTTGGTAGGTAGTTGGCCATGACCTTGTCATCGCCTCCTGCTGCTTGGATGGCAGTAATATAGATATGAAGGAACTCGGATGGGTTCTGAGTTCCATCAAACCTCTCAATGGCCCCTGGTCGAAACTTATCGGGCCAAACGACTGCTCGTAGGCCAGGCGAGAAAGCTTTGCAACCAACGTAGGGGCCGTGAACCATCCTGTGACTTTCGGTTGGGTTTCGAGCAACCTCACGCAATGGCGAGGTTACTCGTGGTCCCAAACGAGAGTGAACAGGAACTCGACCCCTACTACGAGAGTCCTGCATTTGCCGATATTTGTCCTGTCGGGACGGTACAGGTGGCGGGTAACTCCGCCGGCCAGAGCCAGAATGAGGACCATCCCGTTCATGGGAATGTGTTACTGAGCGGGAAGAGGCTGTTGGGGTCGCCTCTGATGCGACCTCGTCCAGTCTTTCCGCCAGGATCCTGAAAAAGGCCGGTCTCTGCGCATCCGTGACCGTAGGAGGAAAATTGCGCATGACTTCCGCGATAGATCGCAGTCGACCATGGGTACTTCTCCTAGGGGCACCAGGTGTTATCGTTTCTTCGTCCACTGGGAAATGCTCCGGTGGTAAAGAAGGAGTCTGGTCACGTCTACGACCACGCGACCGTCGAGAAGAACTCAGGGCAGCATCGTAACGAGCCTGCGCATCTTGAAGAGCCTCTAGGGCAGTTCTGCGTAGTTCGTTGTTCTGTTGCTCGAGATCTTGATTCTCCTTCTGTTTGCGATCTTGTTCTTCCCTGGCAGCCTGTTGATCGGGAGTCTCTTCCGACAGTGCAGCAAACTGTCTAGGGAGAGAGGTCGCCGATGGGGAAAACATCTCGGTTTGTTCCGAGTCGGACTCGAAATCAAAGAGACGGTGGAGGTTATCAGGGTCGAACCTTCCTGGGCTAATTTCTGGGTCACCATCATATTTTCCCTCAGTGGGGTCGTATGACGGGCCGGATTCATCACCTAGCACATTAAGAACCTCTGTGGGTTCTGACCTTACACCAGTTACCTCCTGGTCGATTGACATGACTTGGAGAGATGATTCAACCTGTGGAAGATTCTGGCCTTCGACCTCTTCCATCGGAACAGGATCGCTTGGAGAAGGCACTGGTATATGGGCATAATCCTCGAGATCGAAATCGTTCTCGGAATCATATGCTGCAGCCATGTTTCGGCGAACCTCCGAATTTCAATTAGGACGCCTTGAGAAAGGCCCCACGGTGGGCGCCAGCTGTCGACGATTCAGACTCAGGGTCCTCAGCCGAACTTATGCAGAATTTGTAATTGTGAGACCTTTCAAGATGACCCTCCGGGAAGGTATGCTGAACAATGGTGAACAGGAGCGCAGAGAGATTTATACAGGTTCGGGCCCTCGATGGTGGCAGTAAAAGCCCTACGTCCTGTTAGGATTTCACTATATGAGATAAAGCTTTACAAACTAGCAGGGAGAAAACTTTCACAGGCGAAAGTTTCCCCTATATAAGTGTACAGAAAGAAGCTATAAGAGACTCGTAAGTGTTGTTTAATCTAAGCTATAGACTTGGCTATTTTAGTGATCGAGATATCTCGTATCTCGCTTATCTTAGGAGTTTTTTTCTTCCGAAAATGTCTTGGATCCCCCGTTTGATGTACTTTGCCACCTTTTTATATTGGTCGAAAGGGTGCCATATGAAGAAAACTGCATCAAACGGTTGGATGCAGTTTCTGGAGAACCGCTGTTAACTTCCACGGAGGTTATTAACACGTGTTAATCATGAATAACCGCATATGATAACCTCTGACGGTTGGTCTTCAACGTGGAGGAATCTTCGGGATGCCTGGAATATCCTGGTATAAAGATAACCGAATAAATTCCATGCACCTTGGTTGAGAATGTTCTGACCGCGGAGTGTGGGCTGACCGCGCAACATCTTAGATATCAGTCAGTCCGCGTATAGCATACGAACTTCTGACCGCACAAGGCTGTCGGCCTGATCACACGAAACCCGCGACCTGATTGCGTAAAGCTTGCGACCTCATGGTGATGCCCCTCAGAATATTTTGAAATTTTAGGGCTCAAAATAGAGTAAGTCTGGGCTGATTTTGCTGATCTTGAAGAGACATATGCATGCATAACTTTTTATGAAAAGAAATTTTCACCCCCTGAAACCAGGGTGTTACACAAATGGCAGCGCCCGAGACAGGTCACCGGGGGCCCAGGTCCCCGAGCAAATGCCGGGACGGGTCACCAGCGGCCCCCCCCAGCGGGCAAATGGTGGCGCCCGGGACGGGTCACCGGCGGCCCCCGTTAGCTGGCAAATGGCGGCGCCCCGGGACGGGTCACCAGGGACCCAGGTCCTCGGGCAAATGGCGGCGCTCGGGACGGGTCACCGGCAGCCCGGGTCCTTGGGCAAATGGTCGCGCGTGGGACGGGGTTACCAGGGGCCCCCATCACCGGGAAAATGGCGGTAAAATTTAGTTTGAATTGGGTTTGATTTAAGCAAAATTGACTCCTCTCTCAAATCAAATTTGAAATCTGCAAAATTCAGTTTCTCGTGGTTTTTGGCTGAATTGTCATTTTCATATCTTTAAATTGGTTGCCTATGATTGGTCTTTATTGCCAATTTATTTCAAAATTATTGGAAGTTATTTGCATAGATTTTCAAGTGCTTTTAAAAGTGTAAAATGATTTTCTCAAACCTGACATCTGAAACTTTAAATCTGACCAACATTTGTCTTTTTCATATCTTATTGTTTGATCATATCTTGGCTTCACTATAAAAGGAGATCTAGATCCTCATTGTATCATTTATTTCCAAAACTCATTTTGGAATTTTTGGAACATTTTTGTGTATGTTTCGATGATTATAAAGGAGCCACGGGGTTTAAGAAAGTATTAGTCAATTTTGATGTTAATCTCTCAATTCTATCAAAAGACTAAACTTTTTGAATCTTGGATCTTCATGAAAAGTGGTTGAGTTTTGATGATCATTTGGATAGTTTCTTGATTTGAGTTCAATTTGAATCTTTTTGTTTATCTTTAGAACTCATTCGTTTAATCCATATACTATTTGGTAAAAGATTCAAAATGAAAGTAAATGAAATTTATGCCAAATAGCATTTTGTCTTGCATGACATGGTCTTAAATTGATTTCAATTCAAACATGAATTGTTTAGGCCACAAAGAATGAAGTTCATGATCTTCGCTCTTGTATTGATTTTTGTTGAACTCTTGCTTTTCAAAAATTAGATCATTTCTATCTCTTGAACATAATTCTTGACAAAGCATGAATGAAACATTTAGGGGGAGCAACTTCAAAGTCATTGAACCATTGTATACCCTAATTGTGTATATGTATCAAATCATGCATTTGTTTTGGTAAAAGAGTCATTTTCCAGAAAAAAGGAGAAAAGAGCTCAAAACTTTCAAAATGCTCAAAATTACCACAACACCTTCAAATATACATTTCAAATTTGTTTTGAAAGATTTTGAAGGTGAAACAAAAGAGTTTCGAGCTAAAATGCAAAATTTCGAGAAAACTGAAAACTTCGGAATCTTGTTTTGGACGAAAATGATTTATTTCCATAAAACAAGATGGGTTGAGAATTAATCAGAACTTTCTACATGAATCACTTAGAACTCACTCACCGGAAGATAGTTCATATTGAACTTTTTCTCAAAAGACCTATGGTTTTCATGTTATCTCATATCCTAGGTCGGCCAAAAACGTCTTTTGAATGCTATTCATCTAAGTTACTGACATGTTATTCAAATATTTTCTGGAAGTTGAAGCAAATTTGCAAAATTCTCAAAATTCAGAAGTTTCAGCAGGTTTAACTGAACCGTTCAGACGTTGTCCCCCCAGAACCGGACTCTATCCGCCCTAACTAGATTTTGTCCGGCCCTAGTAGACTTTGTCCGGCCTCTGTGCAACTGGATGGTTTCTGAATTTTTCTGCTGCTGCTTCCTTCTTCCCTATTTTGGTCAAATTTTTGCTTCCATTTCTCTCCATATGTTGCAATTCTTCATGATTCATATGATGGTGTTTGAAATGCCTTTGATTGTGATTTTGGATATTAAATAAATATGTTTTTCATGATTTTGGAGCATATTCAAATGAATTTGAGATTTGAGTTTCTTTTGAAAATTAGTACTCCTCACTAGGTCATATGCTTTTCTCCTAACCTTGTGACCTAAAGTTGTTATCATCAAACCTCATTTTGGCATATTCCTCATTTGTATGTTCTTTTTGTGTTCAATGCCAAAAGAAGTGAAATATTTGAGGATTGAATCTATTAATTCCAATTGAGTTGGTTTAAAAGCTTAAAATCTTTTCTTATATCAAATGATTTTCAAAATGAGAAGTTTGACACAGTCTTCATCACAAGATTAATCGAGACATCGTTTCTTGTGTGTCAAATATATATTGATGATAGTATTTATACTATTAATGAATCCTTCCATCAGGATTTTTTTTGTGAGATGATGCTTAGGGAAATCAAGATGCAAATAATTGAAGGGCGAAGTTACTTCCATGCACGACAAAACAAGCAACTCAAGCACGGAATGTTCGAGAGTAAATTCAAGCATGTGAAGAAATCACTCAAGAGCCTCGAGATGGAAGATGATGAAGCTATTTCAACTCTCAAGGCTACAAATGAACATCTCGACATGGACGAACATGAGAAAGGGTCAATTCTAAACTCTATCGATCTTTGATCGATAGTTCGCTTTATTTTACCGCATTTTACCACGTCATCATATTTAGTGATTGCAAATATGCTAGATTTTGATTATTTCCCAAGGATTGTTTTATGATCACAATTAAATGGATTCTTAGGTAATTGAAATGCAATCCTAGATAGATCTATGATATCCGAAAAGTACAAATCTTGAATTACTTGATTATTTCGATTTGGATTACATGACTTGCAAGATCAATCGAACAAGTGCATCCGGTGGTTGTTTGTGCTTAATTTTAATGGATGAAACATATCTTGTTGGATCATAGACTTGCCTTAGAATAGATGCCACTCTTATGAAATATTGAAAATGTCATAAAGATGGTGAACAATTTGATTCAACACTCTAGGATAGAGTATATTGATATATGGCATCACCGTATAAGAGACCTTGTGGCATAAAGAGAATATTGAGGTCAATCATGTTATGACAAACATGCATCTAGCAGATATTTTCACATCAAACTATTAGATGCATCAAGATTTTGGATGATTGAGAATGGATTAAATGTCATCGATATAAATGTCATGGATATATCCATTATATGTTGATTGTCTTGATTACCCTTCTCCTTACTTTGAAAATTATTTCCCAAAATACTTGCATCTTTCTTCTTGAGATCTTGTTTTTGAATAAAAACAATTTCATATAAAATTCAATGACCCTGAAAATTTTGTGTGTCAAAATTTGAGTTATCAATCCTTCCTTTTTGTGCTTGATGACAAAGGGGAAGAGAATAGTGTTTTAGAGATAGTTTGAGAGCTTTAGGGGGGAGAGAATTTAGGAAAGTTTGGGAGAGATTGTTGAGGTAGTTGACAAAGGGGGAGAGATAGATATCGTGTGATATTCGGATGATATTTGATATATTAGATATTGATATCTGAGAGATAGATATTATTTGAGATCATTGATATTGATATTCGGGAAAGTTAATTGAGTTAGAGAAAATTGAGATAAGTTGATGTTTTGGAAGATGACTTGATTGAACTTGTGCTCAATTGTCATTCATATCTCTTAATTTAAATGATTAAATACTTTCCTCAGTTCTGATATATTATTTCATATATTGAGGAGTAGCTGAAGAATCTATTTTGGATTTATAGAGATTGTTGTCATCAATCATCAAAAAGGGGGAGATTGTTGGATCTAGGTCGATCTAGATATCTAGGTTTTGATGATTAATGACAACCTAAATATGAGACAAACATGGTTCATTGAGTGCTCAAGGTGTATTCTGAGATGAAAGCAAGCAAGAGCATATGGAGGTTAATGTCGATATGAGCCATCTTGAGCAAGGTCAAGCTTAGTTAGGTTGAGCTTTGCGAGGACAAGCATTGACTGGTTGAGCTTCACGAGGTCGAGCTTCATCGAAGGTAAAATCCAAGATTAAGAATTTTTTTCTTAGGATTTTACCGCTCTCGGTGTTTGAAGATAGAGCGGATTGATAGGACTTCATTTTACTAGTTTGACTGTACTATTAAGAGGGGTTGGAAACTAGTAGCTTGAGTCTATCTAGTGTGGAAGCTTAAATGCATTCATATCATCTTGCACTAGTGTTTGATGACCTCTTGCATTGCTACAAAGTCTAAGTGTAGTTTGTGTTGCATTAAAGAAAATGTTTTGAAAACTGCACTTAGTCCTGGTCGTCAACTAGAGAAATATGTTTCATTACTAGAGCTGATCGTGATCGTATTTGCACATTATGATCGTATCCTTGTTTGGAGTTTGGTCGTGGTCGTAGAAGTTCAAGATGGTCATACCAATTATCAGCTCGATTGCGTACGCTTGACTACCTGTTTTCGATCGGATATTCGTCCTGTGGCTATAAATTTCTTCCATTGATTTGGTCGTGGTCTATGCTGAGTGTCAGCAGACATGTCCGCGAGAAAACAGACAAATTGCATTAGAAATGACATTTGTGTTGGACATTTTGGCAGCAGGAAGGCTTTTGAATTTCCTAGAAATATTTAGGCCTATCTAGTTCTTACTCTTGTTGACAAAATTGTAGCCCTTTGAGTTATATTTCCAACAAGGCAAAAAACACCTCAATCGGATGTCTAGATCAAAAGTTATGCTTATTTTACTGTCAACTTGCATTGGCCGGACAGTTTGCATCCATCTGGGGGCTTTTGTCTGGTATAGCCGAACAATGTCCGGCCTGTACAAATTGTTTGTGCCTCATATTTGAGAGTGAAATAGAGACAGATATATATGTCCGGGGGCTTTTGTTCGGGATGGGCCGGACATTGTCTGGTATGGCCGGACTTTTTCTGGCCTTTACAAAAAGTCTCCCAATGGTAACTGACATTTTGCAATGGTTGAAATTTGTTGTACTAGCCGAACAATGTTCGACCTGTACAAATCTGGCACAGCTAGTTGCAAACGGCTAGTTTTCTTGAGGGGCTATATAAATCTCGTGTTTGGTTTCATTTGAGGCTACTCAAACACCTGAAATTCCAGTGCATAAGCTAGCCAAACTCTTTGGAATCAATCTATTGCATTTAGTGCCAAGATTTGAGCCAAATCTTTGAGAGAAAATTAGAGAGAAGGTTTTGGTGGGAGGTCAAGAGTGCTTAGTGCACTTCATCCACAAGTTGCAAGCTAGTGCTAGAGTATTGTGCATCCTCATTGCATCATTTGAGCTTCTAGCACGTGATTCGTTCAATCGAAAGCATTTGAATTGTTACTCTTGGAGATCGCCTGACGGTGTCAGAGGAGAGTCGCGATCTCTCTGGTTGAAGTTTGTTGGAGAGACCGACAAACAATGTGTGAAAGGTGTGGTGCTCACCTATCCGGTGTGGAGAAGGAGCAACCCGAGTGAAGATATCCTTCGTGGATATAGAAGGGAGTCTCAGCGTGAGCGCTTCAATGAGTAGGGGAGACCGGGCGATTCTCCGAGACCTCGGTAAAAATTGTATGACAATTGTTTCTTGCTAAATTTGTAATTACCTTGCACAATTATTTGATTTACTCTTGTTGCATGCTATGTTGAATATTACATATGGTTGAATGCAACTAGTTGATTAGATTGTTTTAAACCCCTTTGTAAAATCTAGGTTATCCCAAATATTCTTGAAAAATTGTTTAGTTGAAAAGAATTTTTAAAAAGCCTCCTATTCACCCCTCCCCCCCCAGTCGGCATCCTTGACCCTACAAAATAGCCATATAAGTAAGGGATAGTTGCGAATGACATTTCACAACTGGAATCCCTGCCCCTCTAGGCACGCTTTGCAAACTCCCTCTTTCTGGCAGGTAGGGATGTTGCAATGAGGAACTTTGCTTGCATGGGAAGGGTTGAACTCGGCGTGATCAGAGCATCTACAACTGGCGTCAATCTTCATTGCTACTTCCCAGGAACTTCACTTGGAAAATAATAATTTGCATCTACGAGATGCAATTCTTGGAAGGTGTATGGGTTGGTGTTGGCAACTATCCTCTGCTACTCTCCATTTCCGTCTATGAACTTGAGGCATTGGTGTAGAGTTGATGGAACCACCTGATACTTGTGTATTTTGGGTCTTCCCAACGGTGGAGAGTAGGAGGTGTTCACTTCGATGATAAAGAATCACACCTTGAAACTGAAAGTTGACATTTGTAGTTTCAGAGTAATTGCCCCCATAGCCCCCATTCCTTGATTGTTGAAGCCACATATCATCACATATGTGGGCTCCAAGTCTTCAAATGAGAAACCTGATGAGGACATCACTTCTTCGGATACACACACTAACCATAATCCTCCGCTCGTTACACAAGGACCAATAACGCGTAGCAAAGCCCGATTGTTGCATTGACAGGTGAACTCGTTCCTAAGTTTATATATATATGATTTTGAGAATGGTTTTGATGAGGACATCACTTCCTCGGATATACGCACCAACCATAATCCTCTGCTTGTTACACAAGGACCAATAACGCACGATCGTGCCCGATTGTTGCTTTGCTAGGTGAACTCATTCCCAAGTTATATATATATGGTTTTGAGAATGGTTTACTACCTAATGATGATAATGTTATACTTAGGAACCATGGAGAGGACCAACAAGGATGCGAGGACCAGGAAGGAGCCCAAGTCGAGTTGGAGTCCAAGACGGATTCGAGTTGGAGTCTGGTTCGGCCATCCAGGAGCAGCCTGCCTTCAAACGACCATAACTCCCTCATACAAAGTCCGATTGGGATATTCTTATAGTCGACGGAGAAGCTCACGACGAGATCTTTCCAATGGATTTGGCCCCACATCCAAATTCCTTCTAGATCGGCCGAAATTAACAAAACAAATTTTGACCAGATTCTGATTAGGCCAAGTCGGTTCTGCGACACCTTGTTTCGGGCCTTCGGCCCATGTATTCCCTAGTTGGTCATGAGAAACCCTAGCCACATCAGATCGTGCTCTACAACGTTTCTGTTGTGGTCAAGGTCAGATTTGGCTTCCATCTATGAGATATTGGGCTGTTAATATCAATGGTGCGGAGTTTGAATTTAATACATCTGTTTCGGTATTTTCATTATAATTCTTTCATGTGAGTTCGGATTGGGATAAACTTATACTTCTGGAATCGTTGCGAGAAATCCCACAAAAAGTTAGTTTGAGTAATCTTCAAATTCAGCTGTTTTTATCACGCTAAAATTTGGGTAAAGTTAGTTGTGTAATCTTCAAACTCTAGTCCAATTCGGATTCAAATTACTCAATCTGAGATAGCTTCGGTAAAATTTCCATATCTCTTGATTCCCAACTCTGTTTTTGACGTTCTTATACTTGTTGGAAAGATAAAAAAATTATCTACAACTTTCCTGTTGGGTAGATCTTCAGATTCAGAGCTTTTGGAGTTCAAAGTTGCCGAACAACGTTTCTGTTTTGTTGTACAGTTGCAAAAGAAAGAGGCAAGTGTAAAAAACAAAAAAACAAAAAAGCCACACTGTTTATTACAAAAGAAAAGAAAAAAATCATAGAAGAAAAATATGCGTAGCAAAGAAGAAAATTTTCAGTGCCGCATCTTGGGTTCTAGTCCTTTGTAATTCTAGTTGCTTGCTTGAGCTAGATCTGAGTCTAGGCTAGTTCCAGCACTTTGACTATTATTTTGGACTAATTTTCAACTTTGCATTACTAATATTGAATTGTTGCTACACATATATTAGCATTCCGAGCTCCACTTTCTTCCAACTCAGTTACAGATTTACCTTGCAATCGCCTCACTCACGCTCGTCACGGTATCACGATCCAGCCACCGGTTGCACCCCTACTGCCTTAGTAAGAACACTTGTAAGAGCGTGGTAAGACGCTTTGTGAAAGTCCCACTTGCCCCCACCTAGTAGTCATAGGGATAATACTCCTGTGTTGTCTCCTGTTTTCTACTACTAACCATGGCAGGACTGCAAACAAGAGCTCGAGCTGCAGAAGAGGAAGATGAAATCCGCAAGATATTGGCCGACATCAGTGCAAAACTCCATAAGCACATTGATGACATGGCTCGAACCAACCGTGAGAACCAGACTGCATTTGAGAGGATGGACTGGCGCATCTCCAACCTTGCTACCAGCTTGGACAATATGGAGCAGCAGCGTCCACCTCATGGAGATGAAGAAGAAAAGGAGCAAGCTGCCTCCCACGAAGTTGAAGTTGAAGATGCCGACACGGAGGTTGCTGTACAAACTGAGCTCTGCAACATGGCTACCATGCGCCGTGCTGCCCATGATATTCGCCAACAGCAACGAGTGCATCACAATCGACACGGCATGGAAGGTAACTATTTTCGTGGGAATGACGATCCGTTTGCTAAGGTAAAATTTTCCATCCCATCCTTTTCTGGTGCATATGATGCAGACGCTTACTTAGGTTGGGAGATGACTGTTGAACAAAAATTTAATTCCCATCTGGCTCCTGAAATTTATAGAGTTAGGCAAGCCACCAGTGAGTTTAAAGATTTTGCTATCATTTGGTGGAACGAAATAGTGAACCTTGGGGTAGAGCCTGATACTTGGGATAGCTTGAAGCGAGCTATGCGGAATAGATTTGTTCCTCCTTCTTATAAATGTGATTTACTTAAGAAATTACAACGCTTGACTCAGGGGAATAAATCTGTAGAGGAATACTACCAAGAGCTGCGAATAGGCATGTTGCGTTGTGGAGTAGTGGAGGCTCAAGAGGAAAAGATGGCTCATTTTTATGGGGGTTTACGACGTGAAATTCAGGACATTATTGATTACAAAGATTATAATAATATCAATAGGTTGTTCCAGCTTGCTATGTTGGCAGAAAAAGAACTGCATGGACGACACGGACAACTAAGGACAAGAAGCAATTTCGGTGGTACCTTCGCATCAAGGCCGACGCAGGGGCAAGCCAAACCAACTCCATCTTCTTCTTTTCGGTCTGCTGCACCTTCAACAAATAGGACACGATCAACAGCACCACCTCCACCTCCACGAACTTCTGAGGTGAGCAAAACTTCTAATGTGCAGGCGCGAGCAAATAGTTCTTCATCAGTTGCTTCCATGGGTCGCACGACAGGGATTGTGTGCCACCACTGCAAGGGCATGGGACATGTCATGAAGGATTGCCCAAGTCAGCGTGCATACATTGCTACTGAGGATGGTGGGTACATTAGTGCAAGTGATGTGGAAGATGAATTAGTTCTTGCAGCTAACCATGCAGGTGATGATGAGTTTGAACATGATGCGGACGGCGATGATGAGGAAACTTTAGGCACTGCGGCGACAGATAACTACCGGACCTTTATTGTGCAGCGAGTGTTGAGCACACAAATGGAGCAAGTAGAGAGAGCCCAACGCCACAATTTGTTTCAGATGTTCCTCGTTGTCAAGGACCGACGTGTTTAGAACCATAATTGATGGTGGGAGCTGTAACAATTTGGTGAGTTTAGATCTGGTCAAGAAGCTTGGCTTGACCACACTTGCACATCCCCAACCATACCATGTTCAGTGGTTCAACAACAGCGGTAAAGTAAAGGTAACACAAACTGCAAGACTACAATTTTTCATTGGATCATACCCATGATGTTGCTGATTTTGATGTAGTACCTATGCAAGCATGTTCACTTTTATTAGGCCGACCATGGGAATATGATACTGATGCAACTCATCATGGTAGAAGTAACAAATATACTTTTGTGCACGAAGGAAAGAAAATTGCTTTACTTCCTATGACACCTTCTGAAATTGTGCACTTTGATAGAGAACGAACTGAAAATGAGAAAAAGGAGAATGCTTTGAAATCTGAAATTAAACAAATAGAGAAAAATGTTGCACCATATAGCTCTAAGGCCGCTGAAATTAAGTTGAAGAGTGGAGTTCTCCTTGCAACCAAATCTGACCTTGCTGAAATTGAAAAGAATGATGTGATGTGCTCTGCGTTGATATACAAAGATGCTTTGTTTTCACTTGATGATATATCTAGCACTTTGCCCCCTCCTATCACTAACCTTGTGCAGGAGTATGAGGATGTTTCTCCCACTGAGATACCCTCGGGGCTGCCACCAATTAGAGGACAAATCCAGAGGAGACAAAGGAAATTCAGCGACAAGTCCAAGAGCTTTTGGACCACGGATTTGAAGCCGTACTTGGGAGAGGAAGATGAGCTTGAGCCAAGGACGGCTCCACTTCAAGAGGGGGAGGATGATGAGGACATCACTTCTTCAGATACACGCACCAACCATAATCCTCCGCTTGTTACACAAGGACCAATAACGCACGACCGAGCCCGATTGTTGCTTTGCTAGGTGAACTCATTCCCAAGTTATATATATATGGCTTTGAGAATGGTTTACTACCTAATGATGATAATATTGTACTTAGGAACCATGGAGAGGACTAGCAAGGAGCCCAAGTCGAGTTGGAGTCCAAGACGGATTCGAGTTGGAGTCCGGTTCGGCCATCTAGGAGCAGCCTGCCTTCAAATGACCATAACTCCCTCATACGAAGTCCAATTGGGACATTCTTATAGTCCACCAAGAAGCCCACGACGAGATCTTTCCAACGGATCTGGCCCCACATCCAAAATCCTTCTAGATCACCAGAAATTAATAAAACAAATTTCGACCAGATTCTGATTGGGCCAAGTCGGTGCTGCGACACCTTGTTTCGGGCCTTCGGCTATTGTATTCCCTAGTAGGTCATGAGAAACCCTAGCCACACTGCCTCTTAATATACTTAGTAGCCGTCACTATTTAGATTTGGGATTTTGCTTAGATTATTCTGCAATTGCAGTTTCGCCAAACTCGTGAGCTTAATACAATTCGCAATTCAGTTGCTTCTTCTTCGTTCTTGCTTGTTTTCTCGATTTGCAGAAGGAACAAGCCTTCGTGGCGAGGTCAACTGTGTCTTGGCGTGGTTGATAACCAACAGAGCCGTGGTGTAGCGATTGCAGGGGTTCGAATCAGTTCTGATTGGACCGAGTCGGTGCTGCATCACCTTTTTGGTTGGGCTAAGTCCCGTGTATTGAGTTCGAGTCCGAGTAGGGAAAGAGTCCATGTCGGTTTCAGGTTTCCTTACCTGCCACCGATCTCTTTTACCTCCTCTATATAATCATACTGAACCATTAGGGTTCTGCGGGTTTTGTTTAGTCATAGTCTTTTCTTCGTGAAGCTATTGAGATATTCTTCTTGGTCGTCTAGATCAACATCAATATCTTTATTCGGAACCCCAACTCTTTTTTGTGATTCAATCTATATTTGCAATTTCAGATTTCTTGTTTACTTTGTTCTTGCTTGTTCTTCGATTGTTTGCAGGAATAGATCTTCGTGATCAGGTCGATCGTGCTTCTAGTTCAGTTGATAACAATCCGAAGTTGGTTCAGCGATTGTCAGGGCGTATTAGTCGTGTACGGTTGGTAGCCAGATCATGAGAGTCATCTTCACAAATCGTTAGTTCTTGTTCTCATCGAAAGATCGGACCGCCCGTGTCACATCAGTTGGTATCAGAGCACGGTTGATCCGTGAGAATATCCTACTTTTTTTTCTTGAGTGCTGTCTTATACTGAAAAGTCCACAAAAAAATTAGGGTTAGATCATCCTTGTCCAAACCAATTTGCGCCTGCAATATCTTTTTGGTTTTTGCTCGGTTGAATCTTTGCTGCATCGTCGTGTCGAGTTGCTAGTCTTAGCACATAACCTTTAGAATTTCGAGTTGAGATCACACCTCTGCTCAGGCTGCTACCACACCTGCCTACCGCTGTATCCATCTACCTTGCATCTGTGTGTGCCAGTAAAGAAAGGGGAATCCGACTCCCAGTGGTTTCGGATTGATAAAAGGAAGGTAGTCAATCTCGTATCGGTCTCAGAAAACCGGTCACCGTTTTCTTGTCGGTAACAAAAAAAAAAAAGAAGGTTGTTGAATCGGAAAAAAAAAAATATATATATATATATAAAAAGAAAAGAATCAAAATAAAAAAATCCGAGAAGGATCAAATTTTACAATTGTGACCGACTTTTAATTACCGATTTACCCCTGCAATTTTCCACTTTTTCGACCATTGTGCCATATCGTCGCCATAGCCTCTCCACAGCCATTCATGAACTTTTCTAACTTGCTGTTGCCGACGTCAAAAAAATAACTGAGCTTTTGACCTTTGTGCCCTCACTCGTGTCTCTAGTTTGGTTTAGCCTAGGCCAGCATACTAGTGACTAGTACTTTGAGCAACTTTTCAACTTTGCATTCTTTGAATTGATCATTGCTAACCTTTGCTACATACTTGAGCCTATCCAAACTACACTTTCTACCGACGTACAGGTACCGGTCGCTTGCAATCGCTTTAACCAATCTTAGGAGCGTTTGAGACTGTCACTAGCAACTGATCACCACCTATTGCTTGGTAAGAATCGGGAAGAGCTTGATAAGAAGCTTGACTGTGAGAGAGTTTGAGCCACCTACACTTAGTAGTTGATAGGGATATATCACTGTGATTTTGTTCCTTGTTTGCTACTAACCATGTCTGGTTCGGGTAATCAAAGCGAGGAGAACGATGGCCCACTTACACCTCGTACAAAGGGCATCGTACAACACTTAGAAGTTTTGTTTTCACTTGAGGACATACCTTCTTCTTTGCCTCCTGCTGTTGCTAACGTTTTACAGGAGTTTGCTGATGTATTTCCGAAGGACGTACCACCGGGGCTGGCTCCAATTCGAGGGATTGAGCATCAAATCAATCTAATTCCAGGAGCCTCGTTGCCCAACCGTGCGCCGTATCGAACCAATCCACAAGAGACTGAAGAGATTCAGCGTCAAGTGCAAGACTTACTTGACAAAGGGTACGTACATGATAGCTTAGTCCATGTGCTGCTCCTGTTCTTTTGGTTCCAAAGAAAGATGGATCATGGCATATGTGTGTTGATTGTAGAGCTATCAATAACATAACAATTAGATATCATCATCCTATTCCTAGGTTAGATGATATGCTTGATGAATTGAGTGGCTCTGTTGTGTTTTCTAAAATTGATTTGCATAGTGGATATCACCAAATTCGCATGAAATTAGGAGATGAATGGAAAACAGCGTTTAAAACTAAATTCGGATTATATGAGTGGTTAGTGATGCCTTTCGATTTAACTAATGAACCAAGCACTTTCATGAGATTAATGAATGAGGTTTTGTGTCCTTTCATCAACAAATTTGTGGTGGTATACTTTGATGACATTTTGATCTATAGCAAATTCTCGGATGAACATCTTGAACATTTGCATGCTGTTTTTAAGGTTTTACGTGATGCACATTTGTTCGGTAACCTTTAGAAGTGCACCTTTTGCACCGATCGAGTTTCGTTTCTTGGTTATTTTGTTACTTCACAGGGCATTGAAGTTGATGAAGCCAAGATCGAAGCTATTAAAAGTTGGCCAATTCCAACAACAGTCACACAGGTGCAAAGCTTTCTTGGATTTGCTGGGTTCTATAGACGCTTTGTCAAGGATTTTAGTACCATTGCTGCACCATTGCATGAGCTCACGAAGAAAGGAGTTTCGTTTGTTTGGGGTCATGCTCAAGAACAATCATTCAACATTTTGAAAGAGAAGCTTACGAATGCACCATTGCTCCAACTTCCTGATTTTGGTAAGACTTTTGAACTTGAATGTGATGCCAATGGAATTGGACTTGGAGGTGTGTTAATTCAAGAAGGTAAACCTATTGCTAATTTCAGTGAAAAGTTAAGTGGACCTAGTCTGAATTATTCAACTTATGATAAAGAATTATATGCTTTAGTTCAGACTTTGGAGACATGGCAACATTACCTTTGGCCGAAAGAGTTTGTTATCCATTCTAATCATGACTCTTTGAAGCATATTAGAAGTCAAAGCAAATTGAATCGTAGACATGCAAAATAGGTAGAATTCATTGAATCTTTTCCTTATGTTATTAAACATAAGAAAGGGAAGGAGAATGTTATTGTTGATGCTTTGTCTAGACGTCACACTATGTTATCTCAACTTGACTTCAAGATTTTCGGATTAGAAACCATCAAACAACAATATGCGCATGATGCTGATTTTAAAGATGTATTGCTGAATTGTAAAGAAGGAAGAAGCTGGAATAAATTTGTGATAAATGATGGCTTTGTTTATCGAGCTAACAAGCTATGCATTCCTGCTAGCTCTATTCGTCTTTTGTTGTTACAGGAGGCGCATGGAGGAGGTCTAATGGGACACTTTGGTGTTAAGAAGACGGAAGACATCTTGGCCTTTCACTTCTATTGGCCGAAGATGAGGCGTGGCGTCGAGCGTTACGTTGCACGCTGCACTACATGTCAAAAAGCTGAGTCATGACTTAATCCACATGGTTTATATATGCCTCTACCTGTTCCTAGCACACCTTGGGAGGACATTTCTATGGACTTTGTTTTAGGACTGCCTAGAACAAAGAAGGGGAGGGATAGTATCTTTGTTGTCGTGGATAGATTTTCTAAAATGGCACATTTTATACCCTGTTAAAAGAGCGATGATGCTACAAATGTTGCTGATTTGTTTTTCAGGGAAATCGTTCGACTACATGGAGTGCCGAGTACGATTGTTTCAGATCGTGACGCGAAGTTCTTAAGTCATGTTTGGAGATCTCTATGGATGAAATTGGGGACCAAGTTGCTGTTTTCTACTACATGTCATCCCCAAACCGATGGCCAAACCGAAGTTGTCAACCACACATTATCCACCATGTTGCGGGCTGTTTTGAAGAAGAACTTGAAGATGTGGGAAGAATGCTTGCCTCACGTGGAGTTTGCTTACAACCGATCACTGCATTCAACCACAAAGATGTGTCGTTTTCAAGTAGTATATGGGTTTGTTCCTCGCGATCCTATTGATTTATTACTTTTACCATCTTCGGAAAGGGTAAACATTGATGCTAAATGATGTGTTGAATTGATTCTTAAACTGCATGAAATAACTAAGGAGAATATAGAACGTATGTGTCGTGGTATTGCGAATACCCCGGCAGGTTTTGAGAATGATCCTAGCGAAGATTACGCGGCGTGGGTTGACCGGATGACCGGTCCTCCCCCGCCGGACAAGCACAAAAAATGACACACGGGTTTATGCAGGTTCGGGTCCCGGTGGGGGCCCTAGTCCTGTTGACGCGCTCCCGACCGGAGTCGGCTGGGGATGCTCTCTCCGGGGGAGAGGCTTTCGGAGCACATCTGTGAGTTTAGCTATTCCAATAAAAGTGAACCCATCCTTTACAACAGAGGGGTACAAGGGCTATTTATAGCCCCAAAAAGAAGCAAAAAACCTAAACTACCCCGGAAGCCACCGTCGGATTGAAGGGTAGGACTGTCCTTCTTCCGGTCAAACGCCTTGGATGCTTGACAGGTGGCTGCTAGTTCCCGAGGCGCTCCTCGCTTGACCTGCACGTGACAAACAATTCGAGACTTTACCTTTAGGAGGGCGATGAGGCCCGGGACGGCGCCGGAGGCCAAGTCCCGGGGGCCAAAAGGCGGCACCCGGGGAGGCCCCGTAGGCCACGTCCCCGGGCAAATGGCGGCGCCCGGGATGGCGCCGGAGGCCAGGTCCAGGGGGCCGAAAGGCGGCGCCCGGGGAGGCCCCGGAGGCCAGGTCCCCGGGCGAGTGGCGGCGCCCGGGACGGCGCCGGAGGCCAGGTCCCGGGATCCAAATGGCGGCGCCCGGGGAGGGGCCGGAGGCCACGTCCCTGGGCCAATGGCGGCTCCCGGGACGGCGCCGGAGGCCAGGTCCCGGGGGCCAAATGGCGGCGCCCGGGGAGGGGCCGGAGGCCACGTCCCTGGGCAAATGGCGGCGCCCGGGACGGCGCCGGAGGCCAGGTCCCGAGGGCCAAATGGCGGCGCCCGGGACGGCGCCGGACGCCAGGTCCCGGGGCCAAATGGCGGCGCCCAGGGAGGGGCCGGAGGCCACGTCCCCGGGCAAATGGCGGCGCCCGGGACGGTGCCGGAGGCCAGGTCCCGGGGGCCAAATGGAGGCGCCCGGGGAGGGGCTGGAGGCCACGTCCCCGGGCAAATGGCGGTGCCCGGGACGGCGCCGGAGGACAGGTCCCCGGGCAATCGTGATGCAACTTACCTGGGCTTAGTCCCGAGGAGATTTCCCCCGACAGCAGCCCCCCATGCATGCCGGGGACGATGCTCGAGTCCCCGGTGGGTATGGCACACGTCACCGGGAAGATCTCCGGGCCGAGTCACCGGAACTGTGGCGCTTCAGTTTCCGTGCCCCGCGCTTAAGGCCGCGCCGTTTCGCCATAAATGCGCGCGGTTCGAACCGGTGCCTCGATTCACGCGCCCATCCATTCATTTCCCGCACACGGTTTGAACTTCTACGGCCTAGATTGATCCGCGGGTGCCACGTGGTGTGCATCTAGACCACGTCCCGCCCCTATAAATAGGGCCTTGGGGGGCCCGGAAGCTCATTCCAAACTTTCAGCCTTAGCGATTTTTGCTCTCCCGGTAACTCTTTCCGGTAGTTAGCTCCCGGTAGCAGACGTCCGGAAATTTTAGTAGTAGCCTCCTGCAAGCTTAACCACCGAGAAAAAAGAAGACTAACCTCATGGCACCCAAGGGTCGAGCGAAGACCACGGAAGTGCCCCCGGAGGAAATCCCTCCTGATTTCCTCTGGGCGTCGGAGTTCACGGCCGAGGACGCCGAGTCCTTGGTCGAAAGATGCGTCGTCGCGGACGGGGACATCCGAGTCCCCGTGAAGAAGGACGGAGCCCCCCGCCCCAGGCCCGGAGAGGTCGTGGCCTTCGAGGCCTTCCTGGAGGCGGGGCTCCAGCTCCCAGTGCATCCCATGCTCCGGGAGTTTTTGAAGGAGTACAGGGTGGCACTCAACCACCTCACCCCGAACGCGCTCGTCCGGATGGGCCTGTTCATCTGGCTCTACGAGACAGCGATCGGGCGGGAACCCACCCTTCGCGCCTTCCGGTACTTCTACGAACCGGCAGCGCGGACCTCCCACCTGGTGAAGGGGGGCCCCAAGTCCCCCTTCGGTTCGGTGATGGTCCAAATGTTGCCATCCCGGGTGATCGACTACCCGGCGGCGGCCTCCCGGGACCACTGGGGCAACTGGGTCCGGAGGTGGTTTTACCTCCGGGTCCGGGACGAGGCGGTGGTGTACGCCCCGGAGCCCCCCACCTACAGCCGGTCGTCCGCACCGAAGCCTCCGGTGTGGACGGACGACGAGTTCGAGCTCCTCGGCATGGTGATCCTCTCCAAGAAGACCCGCTCAATGCAGGACGCGGCCGAGGAGATGGCTCTCCTCCGGATCTCCCCCTTCTCGCGCGGGAAGAGGGGAGTCGGCATGGGCCCGGAACAGCGGCCCCCGGTGAAGCCGGTGACGCGACGTAAGCTCCGGGAACCTGCTACATTGTATTTACGAATTTTTGAAATTTTAACTAACTCTTTACCTCTTGCAGTCCGGCCGTACCCGGCGGCGCGGGAGAAGGTGGAGAACCTCCTGGGGAGGTACTTCGCCGATGAGCACGAGCGCGTCGTGCGCGCCGTAGGGGAGGGCCCTCCCCGGAACTTGGTAGCGGCAGCCTACAGGCTAAAGTTGCCGGAGAGGAAGCCTCTCCCCACCCCCGGGTTGCACAGACGGGGGAAGGAGGCGGCCGGGGGCTCGGAGCCCAAGAAGGCCCGGGTCCAAAAGACCCCCGGCCCATTGACGACGCCGGCGGCGACACCGGCGAAGCCCCGTGATGAGACCCCCGGGAGCGAGCGTGCCCGGGCACCGGCCCGGAAGGGAGCAACACCTCCTCCCCCGAAGGGCCCCGTCGAGGCCCGGGGGAAGGAGGCGACCGCGGGCGGGGCGGCGTCCGACTCGGTGAACTACGCCCCGTCGCCACTCTTGGTGGAGCCCCTCCTGCCCCTTCCGGCTTCTTTGGAGCCGGAGAGGCTGGAGGTGAGATTCACGGAGGCCTCGCCTCCGCGGGTTTGGCCGGTGGACGAGGGGGGGAGCCCCTCGGTCTACGAGGTTCCTTCGGAGGAGGAGGCCCCGAGAGCCTTTCGGCCCGGGGCGGGGAAGGGTCTGATGATCCCCCCCCCGGGCGGGGACCCCCGCCTGAAGCTCCTCGGCCACGTCTTCGGAGGAGACCTCGGCCACGAAGACGCCGGTGACGTCGGCCGCGTTACCGGACTTGCAGGTCCGGGGACCCCCCACCGGCAACGACGCCAGCGCCGGGAGAGAGGCCCCCCTGCTTCCCGCGGGGGAAGTCGCCCGCTACACGGAGGGCCTGCACACCCGGAGGGTGCAGGCCTTCGTCGCGGAGGGAATGCTCCATGAGCGTTTCGAGGGGCTTCAGTCCCTCGGGGCCCAGGTAACCCGAGTCGATGACGTCTTCATTCAACTCCTGCACTTTGAGATTTTTCTAACTCTATATATTTTGTAGGTGGCAGCTGTTACCTGGGGCCTTGAGCAGCGGGTCGCCCGGCTGCTGAAGGAAGCGGAGGGGCGGGACGCGGCCTCCGTGGGGCAGCGCGAGGAGGCCCTCCGGGAGCGCGATGAGGCCCTCGCCGAATTGACCCGTGTCCGGGCCCAGGTCCATATCTCTGAGGCTGTCAACGGCCGCCTCCGGAAGGAGGCCAAGGCGAGGGAGGAGGCGCTCCGGGAGCTCGAGGGCTCGAGCGTCCGGGCGGTGCCGGACGCGGGCCGCTCCGTCCAGTCGGCCCTCGAGAGCCTTGGCGTAAGCCTAGGCTCCGGGAGCAGGGAGGTGCCGCCGGTGACCCTCGCGGAGGCTGTGCGTTTCCTCAACGCACAGGTCTCCGCCATCCCAGAGGCTGCCGACGTTCGGGCGCGGGGCCGGGCGATCCCCGTTGTCGCCGCTGCTGCGGGCTCGTCGAGTTCGTGGGGTCGGCGCCCGGGCGATCGGGGGCCGCATCCTCCGAAGCTTCCTGGACTCCTTCGAGCCGTCGCGCCGGGAGATCGAGCAGCTCGCCGGAGGATTCTACGACCGGCTCATCCGGGCGAGATTCCCGGCTCCGGCGCCTCCGGCGGGGGACGTCCCAGCCCCGGCCTTGGAAGAAGCCCCCCGGGGGGAGGACGCCAACGAACATGTATGAGCCTCCCCCCGGGCCTTAGCTAGGGCCCTTTTTTGTTTTGTTAGGACTTTTGATTCCGGTAGCTTCTTAGAAGAAGCCCCGGACACTTGTACAGAAACATTTTGAATGCAATGAAGTTAGAATTTTTTCTAAGTCTTTGAATTGAATATTGTTACCAGGGTTCCCGGGAGGTTACTCCCGAGCGAAGGTCCGGGTGGGGCTCCCCGGGGGACGCCCAAGCGGCTTTAATCATGCTAAGCCTTGTCTCCGGGAATCGCGGCGGGGATAGTGTCCGGGAGCCGATCCGGTTGAGGTGGCGTCCGGAGTGGCACTTGGACAATTTTGATAATCATCGTGCCGAATTGTCCCCTCCGCGACCGGGGTTTCGGATGATACCTCCCCTCCTAATACTTCCACCGGCGGGATACGAGTTCTGGCCTGAAGATGTGCTCCGGGACGCTCGGCGCCGCGTACGGGCATTATACCGGGACTTGACCCGGGAGCTAGCGGAGAGCCTCCGGGAGTATTAGGCATAGGAGCCTTAGGGCGTAGAGAATCCCCCGGGTTAGAACCCGAGTTGTATCGTTTCCGAAGCCCACCGGAGGGGGAAGATGTCCTCCGGGTTTGACAATCAATAAAGCTGTGTTGTTACTTCTTTCATTGTCTCTTTATTTTCTTCTTCTTGGATGGTCCGGACGACTCATCTTAACAAGGATGAGCTAAGTTTGCTCGTGGGTGGTGCGGTCGACACCCGGGGGTTCCTTATCCCCCCCGCCCACAGCGGGCCGGAGAATAGCTCCACGCGCTGTGGGGGTAACAAGGCCCCCGGGATGGAAGTCACCTGTAGCATAGGAAATTTTCTAAGTTCGAAAATTTTAAAACAAGGTTTTCAAGGAGAAGACCTTCCGGGAGACAATCGTCCGGTCGCCGTGAGAACGGGGAGCCGGGAATAAGGCCTCATGTGGAAGAAACGTCTAAGAAAACCCGATGAGATTTCCGGAGGCGAGCTTCCCAGGAGACAATCATCCGGTCGCCGTGAGAACGGGGAGCTGGGAATAGGGTCTTCGGGGAAGAAAATGTCCGAAAAATCCGTGACTTCTCCGGGGGACAATCGTCCGGTCGCCGTGAAGACGGGGAGCTGGGAATAGGGTCTCCGGGAGGCATTCGTCCGGTCGCCGTGAGAACGGGGAGCCGGGAATAAGGTCGCTGGGGACCAATCGTCCGGTCGCCGTGAAAACGGGGAGCCGGGAATAAGGTCGCTGGGGACCAATCGTCCGGTCGCCGTGAAAATGGGGAGCCGGGAATAACGTCGACTCCCGGAGGAGGAAGATAGATCCAAGAAGGCCATTAGACGTCCCGCTGGGGAGAGCGTCTACTCCCGGAGGAGGAAGTGCCCAAAGACGGGTCTTGAGTGTTTGGGCAGGGGACTAGTCTCCCAAAGTGACTCGTTACCGCGGCCACTGTGACCAGGTTGCCGCTTACACCCTCAGTCTACGAGGGCTGATCGTAAGCCGCCCTATGGGAGTGGGACTCCCGTTGTAGGGACTTGTTGGGCTTGGCCCACTTCCTCGCGAGGAGGGCATCCTCACGGGGAGGGCATCCTCGCGGGGAGGGCACCACCACTAGCGGCGGTAATGAGAGAGACCTGCAATGAGACAGTTTGAAAAGCAAGACCTATGTATTGCTAATAAAATGAAGTACAGGGCCTCCCCCTGCGAAGTCGCGAAAGGAGAGGAAAATACAGTGCCCCTCCTCCCCCTCCGGCGTGAACGCTCCGGAGGAGGGGACAGGCCCGTAAGGCTAAACATAGAACTTGCGAAGTAAACGCAAGTTCCACGTGTGCTTCAGCTCCTGCTCTTGAAGGTTGAGAGCTTGTAGGCCCCCGAGCCCAGGACCACGGAGATCCTGTAGGGGCCCTCCCACTTGGGGAAGAGCTTACCCTGGGCCTGGGGGTCCGTCACACGCTTGAGGACAAGGTCCCCAAGGCGGAAAGTCCTCTCGCGCACGCTTCAGGCCAGGTCCAGGGGGCCAAATGGCGGCGCCCGGGGAGGGGCCGGAGGCCACGTCCCCGGGCAAATGGCGGCGCCCGGGTCGGCCCTGGAGGCCAGGTCCCTGGGCAATCGTGACGCAACTTACCTGGGCTTAGTCCTGCGGAGATTTCCCCCGACAGTATGAATGAAAGGTACAAGATTGCTGCTAATCAGGGTAGAAAAGAAATAATTTTTGAACCGAGCGATCTTCTTTGGTTACACTTGCCAAAAGAAAGGTTTCCCGAAGTAAGAAAATCAAAGTTGCTGCCTAGAGCTGATGGACCTTTTCGAGTGTTGGAGAGGATTAACAATAAGCATACAAGCTTGACTTGCTTGCAGATTTTGGGGTTAGTCCCACCTTTAACATTGCAGATTTGAAGCCATATTTGGGTGAGGAAGATGAGCTTGAGTCGAGGAAGACTCAAATGCAAGCAGGGGAGGATGATTAGGACATCACTTCTTCGGATACACGCACTAACCATAATCCTCCGCTTGTTACACAAGGACCAATAACGCGCACCAAAGCCCGATTGTTGCATTGCCAAGTGAACTCGTTCCTAAGTTTATATATATATATATATAGTTTTGAGAATAGTTTACTATCTAATAGTGATAATATTGTACTTAGGAACCATGGAGAGGACCAGCAAGGACGCAGGGACCAGCAAGGAGTCCAAGTCGAGTTGCAGTCCGGGATGGATTCGAGTTGGAGTCTGGTTCGGCCATCCAAGAGCAGCTTGCCTTCAAATGACCATAACTACCTCATAAAAAGTCCGATTGGCACATTTTTATAGTCCACGGAGAAGCCCACAACGAGGTCTTTCGAATGCATCTAGTCCAACATCCAAATTCCTTCTGGATCACTAGAAATTGACAAAACAAGTTTCAATCAGATTCTGATTGGACCGAGTCGGTGCTGCGTCACCTTTTTGGCTTAGCCAAGTCCCGTGTATTGAATTCAAGTCCGAGTAGGGAAAGAGTCCATGTCAGTTTCAGGTTTCCTTACTTGGCCACCGATCTCTTTTACCTCCTCTATATAATCATTCTGAACCATTAGGGTTCTGCGGGTTTTGTTTAGTCATAGTCTTTCCTTTGTGAAGCTATTGAGATATTCTTCTTGGTCGGCTAGATCAACATCAATATTTGTATTTGGAACCCCAACTCTTTTTCGTGATTCAATCTATATTTGCAATTTCAGATTGCTTGTTTATCTTGTTCTTGCTTATTCTTCGATTGCTTGCAGGAATAGATCTTCGTGATCAGGTCGATCATGCTTCTAGTTCGGTCGATAACAATCCGAAGTTGGTTCAACGATTGCCAGGGCATATCAGTCGTGTACGGTTGGTAGCCGAATCGTGAGAGTCATCTCCACAAATTGATAGTTCTTGTTCTGATCGAAAGATCGGACCGCCTGTGTCACATCAAAACCTGCACGAGTTAAACTTCAAATTGGAAGGATGTTTATCGAGGATCCTGGGTCAATCAAGACTCGTCAGAGCTATGCACTTCCGATGTTCCCTTCTATGTAGAGAGGGAGGTTGTGATTGCCATTCTCTATGATGTTGTCTTCATCAGAATAGGTGATCTCATTTGTGCCAGCGGCATTGCAAACAAGATGGTGCTTCACCATTGCCACTTCGTACAACTCAAGAGTTTGCAGTGCTTTAATAAGGGCCTACTGAAGATCGGGCACTAATATTAAAGTATCATACACACTCAAGAGTGCTGAAATGCGCTTCAGATGTGCAATGATATTATAATCAATTTCCTGTTGCGCTTGCTTCTCTTCTTCAGTAGCATGAACATCTGGAGCGCCACTTGGAAGATTGGCAGTCTTGTTAAGTTAGGCCTTCTCTTTTTCTTCTCTATACAGCTGAGACCTAAGAGGTTCAGGACAAACCTTGCATCCTCGCAAATTCATATAACTTCTACTTGATCTTCTGCGGGTAGGACACCTTCTACTTTATTTCCTACAGGTAAAACATCAATATGGAGTGTCGACGATTGGGACAAGTTCCCAAGCCAAACTTACACGAATTTAGTTTGTTTTGTAGGGAGGTAGTATCTAACAATCACCAAAGGGAAATCACTATAAATATGGACATGTGAACATGCTGTGTTTATATAGGTTTGGGCCCACATTGTCTAAGTAACAACTCTACTCCTGTTGTATTCTCACTATAAGAATAATGGAATTACAAAGTTGATTCTAATCTCCTAGTCTTGTACTAGGCTTCATGGATTGATTTTTCTCTCTTCTTCTCTCTCGGTCCATCGTTCTCTTCTTCAAGCCCTAACCCCCTTTTACAATTGTTGAAAAGGATGCCGGTTGCTTGAGTAAAAGGACGCTTTGTGACAACTGTAGAACGGTTGCAAGTAGTTGCCAGTCGAGCAGTTATGGATAACTGCACACCAACTCCTATCTTATTGATGGTCTATGAATAACTGCATAGCCATGAATAGTTGTGTAATCAACCTTAAGAGAGTATTATCCTGGGAATATTGGCCAAAGTGCGGTTATAATGCGATCATACAACTCTTGGACCATGCTCGGAAAGTCTCAACCAAACCCTCTTGATTCGGAGGGCGCTTCCAGTTCTAATAACAATTTCGTTCCATGGTCGCACACAAACTGTGACTACGGACTGAGGATTATTATATTTCCACGACCATGCCAACTATGAGCAAATATCTCCGCGGCCACAGTGGTTGCGGGTAGCATAATTATGTATGATTGTGACCGCAGAGGTCTGAGTCCACAATCTATTAAAACCATAAGTAATAATCACCCATGATGGGCCTTTGTGTCTAATCTGACAAAATGGGATGGGCTATGTCTAGAATGTCTTAGACTATCCCTCGATCTCTCTCCATGGCCTTCTACGACCATGGAAAGGTATAAAGAAATGCCTTGGTTCTCTTCCAGTGGTCTCCTGCGACCTTGGAAAGGAATAAATGAAAAACTCGGATCTCTTTCCATGGCATCCTGCGATCACCAAAAGGCATAGACAAAGGACTCGGATCTCTCTCTGTGGTTTCCTGCGATCATGGAAATGCATAGACAAAGGACTTGGCAAAAATCCTCGTCACAAAGTGCGTCATGCTCTTGTGCTGTGAATATCTCCTCTGAATCAGATGCATTAGAGTTGCAACTGACAAGGATCACATTGCACGAGGCGGCACTTGGAGAAGGTGAAGGTACTTTGGCATCAATTGCCCGTACTGGTGCAGGGAGTTGCCCCCAGCCTTTAGGCAAGAATTGTGCCAAAGAAGGAAGAGTGCGACTTGGTCGTGGGAAAGATTCGTCTCCTTCTGACAAAGGGACAAATCATGGTGGCATACATTAACGAATTGGGTCAGGTTGTCTTCATCGTGCTTGTGACTTGATCATTGAGGTGGGAGCATGATCATGAGTGCGATTCTGAAGCTTACATCGTGGGCGTCTTCACTCCATCATCTCCCATGGTCTTTCTACTTGTTTGGAAAGAATTGGAACCGATTAATGATTGACTAGTTGGTACTCTACTTGCTCAAGTGGCAACTGATAAGTGCTAAATTGGTAGTATTTTTACCCTAGATTTAGTATTGAAAATGTGCAAAATTATGCTTAAAACTCCTATGATGCGACATTTTATGCATAATTTTTTATTATTTTTATAAATTTCTTTCACGGTTGTGTTCACCATGTTTCAGGGATCAAACCTGCCAAATTTGAGAGGATTTCGACCACATTTGGGCCCAACTCAACCAAGAAAAGCAAAAATGGAAGTGAAAAGGTCCTGGTCGAGTATTCCTTGGACAAACGACCTGTACGAACACGTTTTGGCGGGAAGCTACCTTATTCATACACGACTAGGCAAAAAGGAGACATGTTCGAACATGTGACGACAAAAAAAAAGTTGTACTCGAAGACAACTTCTCGAAAATACTCCTGGTTGAATACGAGCACGTGGTCAAAATGAGTCCAGATCGACCACGACAATGGCTTGGCAGTTTGTTTGCGCCATGTGTTTTGGTCGTGTTCGACTCGGTTTCGGTCACAGCACATGTTTGACCACGAACACGCCACGTGTCCTGGTCATGTTCTACTCAGTTTCTTTGGATTTTGCTGGTCGAATTTGGTCGGTTTTAATCGGTTTTGATCGAGACTGGTCAGATTTGGTTGGTTTTGGTCAAGTTTGACCACGACTGGTCGAATTTGGTTGGTTTTAACTAGATTTGGTTGGTTTTGATTCAGATTTATCCGTTCTTGCACAATTTGAAGTCAGACTTCGTCGCCTGCACGTCAAGGAGTTATTTTTGGGCATATTTACCCATGTACTATAAATAGAGAAGCTTTTGGCCCAATTAGACATATCTTTTACTAGCTAGCATTTATGGCTTAGTTTTTTGTCTAGTTTTTGCTCACTTCTCTATTTTTCCTGCTATTGTAAGCCGGCAAGGACGGCAATTCATTTCTCAAGCAATCAAGTGAGTATTTATTTAATTCTTATTGTTATTTATGCATTATTATGGCTTTTTGCGAGTAGATCCCTTTCAAGGGTTAGGGATCACCTAATCTGGAAAGTGTGGTTCTTTCTTAGTCTTGATCTCAAGTTTTGGAGTTATTTTCTGATGTTTTCTTCCTGTAAACCCTAAATTCTCATTGTGGCAACAGACGTAACAGTTGAGCCTTAGCAAGAATTTAGGGGAGTTCTTGAGTCCTTAGTGCTTTGATGCGAGATCCTGAACAGGAGAGAGGCTCTCGCCAAACGTAACAGTGCAAGCGATCCTCTGACTGTTGTCCCAGCGACCATACTAGCAACTTACTCTGTCTTGAAAAATGATTGAAATTAACTTACAATCCTCGAACCTTGGATAGAATTAAGCAGCATGGTTATGGAACTCCTCAAACCCTAGCTTTTCATTCCTGCTAACAAACCTTAGATTTCATATTTTCTCTTTACTACTTTAAAGCCCTAGATTGATATCTTTAGTAGTAGAATTAGTTGTAGAAACACAAACCCCCAACTTATTTGGACTTAATCAGTGATCCATTAAGCTAGAAAGACGAATACGCTTATTCCTCATGGAATTTGACCCTCAAGTGCTCAATGTTTTTGGTGCCGTTGCCGGGGAACAACGATAATTCATCTTGTCATGGTAATACGAATACCACGACAGGTTTTGCAGATGTTCCAAGCAGGCAAACAGTGACGCGAGCTGACCATGCGACTGGCCACCTCCCGCTAGGTAAACACAGAGATTGACACAAGGATTAAAATACAGGTCCAGGCCCCAGTGGGGACCCTAGTCCTTTCGACACCCCCCGGACATGAGTACGTTGGGGGGGTTCTCTTGTGGGGAGAGGTCTCCAAGGAATGTCGTTTTCTTAGTTTTTTATTGAACTAGAATGAGTCAGTCCCCTTACAAGAGGGTGTACAGGGGTACATATAGACCCCAAAAGATGCAAATTACTAGACTGCCCTATCTGCCACCGTTGGATCGAAGGGCACTGACGTCAATTCATGAGCCGAAGGGCTCAGATGCTTGACAAGTGTCCTCGCCAGTTCCCAAGGTAAACCTTCCCCCAAAAGCTTGATCACCGGGTGGCGACTCCTGGGGTGCAGGGGATGCCAGTGCCCGGGGCTCCGCTCTCCGGGACCGAGGTCGATGGGTGGTGGCGCCTAGGACTAGGGGACGCCTGTGTTCGGGGCTTCGCTCCCTGGGACCGAGGTCACCGGGTGGCGCCGCCCGGGACGCGGCGACACCTGTTCTAGGGGCCCCGCTCACCGGGCGATGGCGCCCGGGACGACGGGGATGCCTGTGCTCGGGGCTCCGCTCTCCGGGACCGAGATCACTGGGCTGCGGGGCCTGGGATGAGGGGGACGCCTGTGCCATGGGCTCCGCTCTCCGGGATATAACTCACCGGGTGGCGGTACCCTGAACGAGGGGACAAAGGTCCTCGAAGATCCGCTCACCGGAGCGTGGTCACCGGGATGAGGCGCCCGGGGTGCGGGGGAGGCCTGTGCCTGGGACGCGGTGCCTGGGACGACGGCACGCTTGTGCCCGGGGCTCCGCTCTCCGGGACCGAGGCCACCGGCGGTAGCGCTCGGAACGAGGGGAATGCCTGTGTCCGGGGTTCCGTTCTCCAGGACCGAGGTCACCGGGTGGCGGCACCCGTGACGCGGGGACGTTAGGTCGGAGATTTCCCCCAACAGCAGCACCCCATACCCTTCGGGGGAAAATCTGGGTCCTTGAAGGTGATGACATAGATCGCCGGGAAAATCTCCCACCGAAGGGAACTTCCGGAGCATGGGGGCACTTCGGTTGCCGCTCCTCACATTAAATGATGGTGCCACCGGTCATTATGACCCCGCGAGTCTCGATTCGCTCGCGCCACCGACCATCATGGCTTCACGTACTTCAATCTTTGGAGCTTCGTTTCCCGCGCACCTCTTCGATTCGCGCGTGACATTTGAAACCAACGGCTTGGATTGACCCCGAAGGGGCACGTTGCACCCATTGGGGGCCGGACCAAATCCTATAAATATGGCCATGGGGGGCCCAGAGAGCTCACACCCAAACCCTAGCCCCCCAATCCTCATCGGCGCATGAGACCTCTCCCAGAGACCTAGCTCCCGATAGCGCCCGCTCGGTGATCTTTACCCAAACAGATTGCTCCCAAGGGACGCGCAAAAGCCTCCGAGATGCCCCTGGAGCAAGTCACCGTAGACTTCTTCCGGGTGACCGAGTTCACCTCGGGGGATCTCGCATCCCTGATGGACTAGAAGGTCTTTGTGGACGGGGACGTCCAGATCCCTGGGAGGAACGAGATGACCCCTCACCCCCTGGCCGGGGAGGTGGTCATTTTTGAAGCTTTCGTGGAAGCCGGCCTCCGGCTCCCTGTGCACCCGATGCTCCGGGAGTTCCTCTGGGAGTACAGGGTGGCATTGAATCACTTAACGCCCAATACCCTCGTACGGATGAGCCTCTTCATTTGGCTGTGCGAGACAACCACCGGGCAGGAGCCGACACTCCGGTTGCGCGAGTACTTCTACGAGCCCTGGGTGAGGGGTTTGCTAGTGATCAAGGGAGGGCCGAAGTCCACCTTTGGCTCCGTCATGGTGCAGCTGCTACCGGCTCGAGTAGACAAATATACTGTGGCGGCCTCTTGGGACCACTGGGGGGGATTGTCTCCGGAGATGGTTCTATCTCCGGGTTTGAGACACTGGGGTGACCTTTCCCCGGAGCCCCCCTCCTATTGCCGGTCGTCCGTCCCCAAAGCGCCGGTCTGGACCGCGGACTTGTTGGGGCTCCTCGGCAAAATGGTCGGCGTCCAGCCCCAGTGGTCGATGAGGGACCTCGCAGAGGAGCTGGCGCTCCTCCGGATCACCCCCTTCATGCATGCGCGAAGGGGGACAAGCATGTGCCCGACGCACAGGCCTCCGCAGATGCCATTGGCCTGACGTAAGTGCCTGGTGACTTGCGTCCCGGTCCTTGTTATTTTGGCTAACACTTTCTACTTTTTGCGGTCTAGGCGTACCCAGCCTCCCGGGAGAAGGCGGAAAACCTCCTCGGGAGGTACTACGGCGACGAGCACGAGCACATCGTGCGAGTCAACGAGGAGGGTCCCCCCCCCCCGGTACCTTGGTGGCGGAGGCCTTCGGGCTGATGTTGCCAGAGAGGGAGCCTCTCCCCACGCCCAACTCGCATAAGCGGGGGAAGGAGGCAGCCGGGGGCCCGGAGCCAAAACACGCCCAGGCACGCAAAGCCCCAGGCCCGGTCGTGAGACTGGGCTCTACTCCCGTGAAGGCCGCGGCCCTGCCGGCGGGTGTGGGCACCCCTCCCTTGTCCCACCGGGCAACTCCCGGTCCGGGGCACGCACAGGTCGCCCCAGCAGTCGAGGCGACCCCGCCCCTCCCAGAGGGAGAACTCTCTGCTGGCCAAGGAATGACCGGGGAGTTCATGCACCTTCTCGAAAATCCCGCCGAGTCGGGCGAGAAGGGGAGGGCAACCAGTGACAGAGGGGAGTCCGACTCGGCTGACTATGCCCCGTCGCTTTCTCCTGTGGCTACACCTCCAACAATTCTAGACCCGACGAGCCTGGACCCACCATAGGTATGGTTCCCGGCTGTGTCCTCACAGTGCTTCGAGTGGACAGTGGACGAGGGAAAGAGTCACTCAGCCGGGCCGCTCCCGGTGGTCTCGATGGTCCCGCAACCTGGGAAAGGGAAGGGACATTTCGTCCCCCCCAAGGGCAACATTCCCCCGGGGGAGTTGATGTCCCACTCCTCGGACGATAAGTCCCCGGTGGTGGGGGCCGCGACCAAGATCGAGCAAGTCCACATCTCCCCTGGGGACGAATGGAGGGGCCCGCCGGCGGTGATGGGTCTAGTACCGTCAAGAGGGAGACCCCCTGCTATCCCCGGGCGATTCACGGAGGTTTACTGTAGGCCTCCAGACCCCAAAGGTTCGGACCTATGTCCAGTTGGGGACTCTCAGCGAGCATTGCTCGGAGCTGATTTCCCTCAATCTCCAGGTGAGTTCATCACCATAGCGTCCGCGGACTTTCCCTCAGAAGTTTGCCTTGTACGCCGTGCACGTCTAACTCCTGGGTTAACAAGGGGTGGCCATCGCCTGGGGCGTCGAGGAGTGCTTCGAGGAGGCATTTAAGGAGGCCGAGGACAAGGCTCCCGCCTTCTGCGTTGGGAGGGACGAGGGCTATGGGTAGCTAGCCAAGGTCCGGGCTCAGCTACTCACCTCGGAGGACGCCAACTCCCGGCTACGGAGGAAGCCGAAGGCGAAAGAGAGCGCCTATCGGGAGCTCGAAAGCTCTAGCTCCCGGGCGATCGTCGAGGCTGGGCACTCCATTTGCTGGGCCCTCGAAGGGCTCGGGATCAGCCTCGGGCCCTGGACAAGCTCCGGCTCGGCGCAAGCATCATTCGTCGAGGCTATGAGCTTTCTCAATGCGCAAGTCTTCGTGATCCCGGAGGTTGCCGACGGCCGAGCTCTTGGCCTGGCGCTCCCAATGGTCGCCGTGGCTGCTGCCCCCGTGGAGCACCTGGGGACCGGTGCCCGGGTGATCAGGGGTCGGGTTCCCTGGAGCTTCCCCGGCTTCTTTGAGCCACAGCGGCGGGAGTTGGAAGAGTTGGCGGGGGCCTTCTATGAGCGGATCATCCGGGCCCGGGCCTCGGCACCGGCGCCCCCGAGGGCGGACGCCCCAGCTGCGAGGGTGACCCCCCAGGGGGGGGACGACATTGGGCAAGTATGAGTCCCCGCCCCATCCTTTAGATAAGTCACTTTCTTTTTTTGTTTGGCTTTTGCTCCCAATAGCTTCTTAAAGGAACCCCTGGAGACTTGAAATTATTTACTTCAATGGAATAGAATGGAAAAGTTATTTGCTATGTCTTGTTTCGCTAAAAGCAAGCGTCCCGGGAGCTTGGTTTCGAGAGAGAGTTTCCGAGCCTTGGGAGCGTGGCCCAAGGACTTATTCCTGAGGAGTTTACGAGCCCCCGGAGGCACGCACCGGGGTTTCCCCGGTGAGCCGGGAGTTGATTTCTAACGGGTTTTTGGGCCCCGCGGGGCATAGTCCGGGAAGGGCCCAAGCGGCTTTTATTTTGCTGAGCCTCACCATCGGGGAGCATGCTGACTGTTCGGCCCCCAGATCTCCTTTTGGAGGCCTGCCGGACATTGCTCTCCAGGAGCCAATCTGGCTGCGATAGCTCTCGGAGTGCCACTTGGACAATTTTGATAATTGTCGCACCAAGTTGTCTACTCTGTGGGGTCCTGGAGGGTCCCACCGCTTCAGCAGGTTACGAGTACTGGCCTAAGGATCTCATTCGAAGGGCCCAAAGGAGCATAAGGGGGTTGTTGAAAGACCTTTCCCGGGAGCTATCAGAAGGTCTCCGGGAATATTAGATGTAGGTACCCACCGGAGGGGGTTTGTCCTCCGGGGAAGTTTTCCATGGGAGGCTAACTCCCAGGGTCCTCTCTTATCTGTGTCCGGGAATTGCCGTTTCGGGGACGCCTTAACCCACCGGGCGGGTTTTCCCCCGGCTAACTGTTTCATTAATAAAGCTATCTGAGTTTGCTTGTTCGTTTAATTTGCTTGAACTTGCTTTGACATTGTCTTCAAAGTTTTCCAAAAATTACTCTCCTGTCCGGGTGCCCGGTGTAACACCCTGGTTTTGGGGGTGAAAATTTCCTTTTCATTAAAAATCATGCATGCATGTATCTTGGTAGTAGTAGCCAAATCTTCCAATTTAAACCAGATCTGATCCCCAAAAATCTCAAAATCTTCTCTGAAAGCCCAAATCGAGATCAGATTGCTCAGATATGACCTATCATCTATCCAGAGTATAAAAGCCTTCAGAAGCCAGATCAAATTCGATCTATAACTCCAAAAATTATCAACTCCTTTCTGTTTTCAAAAACGGAAATATTATATTATCCTAATTACCCTATATACCCTGAGTTTTAGAATTCAGATTTAACCAAATCCTGACCTGATCCAGACCAGATTATTCTTGGATTATGATCATGGGTATGCCAATACCTTAACCCAAAAAGTTGGTAACCAGATTCCCCCATGTAAACCATTTCACAAATCAGTCCAGATTGTATCGTGGATTAGTCATTTTTTATTTCCCAGAAGCCTGAAAAGGCAAAAAACCACAAATCAGCTCCAAATCTCAATCTGATTCAGGGAACACCTCCCAAATGCTATTCAATACAAAATATCCTTTTGTCGGAACATCAAGATCTCACCCTGAGTCTCAGAATTCCAGTCTCAGAATTCGAAATCAGTCCAAACCATCCAAATCACAGGAATTATAGATCAGTCCAAACCAAAAACAGCAAATTGCAATCAGGTCCAACCACCTGTTTTCGACCAGCCGCTTTCGACTAGAGCTGTGCCGCGACCAGTGCCCATTTCGCCGTATTTCCTCATTGCCGGCGAAGCTCTACCATCGCCAGCTTCTCCACCGCCTCGCCACCACGTGTGTGCACCTGATTGGCCACCGTGGAGCCACTGCAGCACCAGCACGGCGATCTTTTCCTTGCGCGCGCACGGCATCCCCACCACCTGCTGTTGTGTCAGAACTTTTCTGCCGCGTCGCTGCCGTGTCGAAGCCTCCAGTCACTGCTCCACTGCAACCACCAGAGCACGCTTGCCTATTCAGATAAACCCGCCGAGGCCACCGTGTGCCGTCACGTGTTTACCGTTATCACCACCTCGCTCGGTCACTTCAGCCACTGTATGTCGCGCCCCGAGACTGGGACAACGACTACTCCTGTAGAGACCTAGCTCGCTGCAGCTAGTCCCATTCTCACAAACCTTTGACTTCCCAGGATGAGTCAAACACAGGAGTATATTACATTGCAACAGAGTACTCACAAAATATTAAGCAGTGTGGCCTGCTGGCCTTAATATTACATAAAGAGGATTACAACGCCTACAAGGCATTCAGGGTTTAACAAAATATTTAACTACGCAGCAGAAGATAGGTGACCCTCCCACAAAAGAAGTTGACGGCAGAACAACACACTTCAGGGTTCTGGCGGAACTGATTCTCCTCCTTCTGGATCCACATAATACTCCGTGCCATCATCTTGATCAAAGTAGGCTCCATCTATTGAGTTGAATGTTGCAAGGGTGAGCACTTACGTACTCAGCAAGTCATAGGTAAGAGTAGATACATATAGTAGTGATGATATGAACCTAGACTAGTCAAGAATTATGGATATTTGTAAAATAATCTTTTCCTTTCTCATCTCATCTTATGGCAGCACTTTTCATAATATAACATCATCATTCATGTTCACTAGATTATAGCACTACCGCGACACGTCGACACACGACAGCCCACGGCAGCACTCCTTATCATGACAACACATGTCATTTGGGTAATCTTGATTTAAACATATTTTATTTAGAAAATAGTACTTGTGTCACACCCCGTGGATTTAATCCACCGCAGCAGACTCCTATAAAACCCGGGAGCTCGGAGTATTCGAATGCGTTTTTAACTCTGCAGAGAGGTACCAATTTACCCGCAAGAAATTCCACTTTCAAACCTTTCCTATCATAACAAAATGATTGGACCCCTGACTCACTTCATATTGTGAGCGGCAAGGTGGAAATAACAAGAACTTTTGTTATGTATCACTTACAATTCACCCCCGACCCTGTGGCTCTCAGCGAGGCACAGTTGTGGCAGGCTGTATCCAAACCTCCACCCCTTTGCTTATTCCCATTACTGGGTCAGCGTGCTTGATCACCTTCAGTGATATGTGTGGGAGCCGCGCTCCGTGTTTATCGTGCATCACTACACATCTCATGCAGGGGTTTCATGTGCGATCCACATAATTACTTGTTCAGGCCTGTCCCATACCAGGCTTGCGGTTAGCACGTTGTTCATGCCACTAGACGCACAACACAAGGTTCTAGTCCTTATATGCCAATGACCAGACCATCCACAACCCTGCACCTTCAGTGCCTGCATACCTTTGCAGTCTAGCACCTCCAGTGCTACAGCCATCCATACCATTTTTCTGGTCACGGCTAGGGGTTTTATTTCATGAATATAAGTATATAGATACATATAATAGTTCATGGCTCAAAACTTGTTTATTTCACATTTCACAGATAACCAGTCTAGTACTGCCAATTCATAAATCAACCATTCTCAATCTTTCACATGCAATATTGCCTATATTCAAGGTTATATTATAGCAACATTTAAAATATAGGTTCAAGATGACCAATGATATGACTTGCCTTCCGCGTCGTAAAATACAGCAGTCGATGACGGATCCACAGCAAAATCTTCAAAGTCAGCTTCTGAATCTGCTCGACGACAAACAAACACACAATAATTACTTATAATATTAAAATGTTTTATGACTTATATGCAGAAATGCACAACAAGCATGATTGAACTAAACTGGTGATAATTTGAACTGCAAACTGAACTGAGATTCTAGGGTTTCAAGGAATTTGCGCTAAGGATGGTGATTAGATAATCTTAGGGTTTCAGGATTACAATAGGGATAACAATTTTGTGGCTGGTTTAATCAAAACAGCGAATGTCAACAGATCGACATTCGGATCAAAGCTTGCACATAGCTTTAAAAAAAGCTAGGATGCTTATCTCAAGTTGTGGTAGTAGAAGAAAATGTAGATCACAACTCTACAAATTCAGTGGACAAAGTGGATTTCAAATTGCACAACCAGAAGTGGGTAAATAAGGTCAATGCCACTGGCTGGCAAGCTCTGGCATAGAGCTGACAATGCCAAAAACTAGGGCTTAGCATAACTTTTGATCTGGAGCTCCAAATGATGCACCACTTTGTCTGGGAGGTAGGCTTGAGTAACAGGAACAATTAAGTTAACAGAATCTAGGGCAAGAAATGGCTGGAAAGCAAGAAATTTGATGATGAACAGAGATGAACTGGCTGCACTGGAGCAGTTCTGGACACAAACTTGGCATGGCTATATCTTCCAATCTAGGCCGATCTAGGTGTCGGGCTAGAAGACAAAAGTACTCAGGAGGATAAGGCACATCTAAATGACAAGGTTTCGAGGGCTGAAATGGCCGGAACAAGCTTTCCGGTCATCGGCGCCGGAGAAGAAACTCTGGATTTGGGCATTTTTGCTATAGGCAACAAGAACTTAATTCCTTGCTTGGAGAGCATCTAGGAGGCATAGGGAAGCTTCTGGTAACATCAAATTGACCGGAGGATCACCGGAGAAGCCTGGCGACGATCGCCGGTTTCTGGTGAAGCTCAGGTTAGGGAAAAACTTTGATTCTTGCTCAAACTGGAAATCTAAATACACAGGCTTGCTTGAATTAGTTTACTGATCAATTTTTATTATAGAATTGAGAGCTAATTCGAAGTGATTTGGTCTGCATTGCCGAAACAGGGCAATCTTCGACTTTTAGCAATTTCCGGTGATCGCCAGCGATAGAGGTCACCGGGGAGCAATTAGATGATATCACACAGAGAGAATGAGTAGGGAAACTCACTGGTGTTGTTAATTTGGCAGGAGATGATCTGTAGAGTGCTGGCACCGTGAGCTTCCTCGACGGCTCGCCGGAGAAGAAAACGAAAAGAGCAAATTCTGGAACTTGGCTGGTTTCTGGTGAAGTATGGAGGGAGCTACTGAGCACAGGAGTGCTTAAATAGGCCAGGCGAAGCTTGCAAGGAGGAGACAATGAAGTAATTGGCAGCTGAGATGAGATGGATTGCGTGCTGAGCATCAGCGGCGAAGACACAGCGAAGAACGGTGATTGCGACGGCGACAGGACTGCAACTGTCCACATTGTCGTTCATCGGGACTTTGCAAAGATGGAGCAAGCGGTGGCGACAACAACTGGCGCGGCAAGGCAACGTGGCGATGGATTGCTGACAAAGTTGCTGCTGATCGCGCGCGGGAGCAAACGCTGGTCGTCGACGTAGCAACGACGCTGCCACGGTAACGGCTGAGGCGAGGACACGTGCGTACTGGCATGCACGGTCACAAGTGCGGCGAAGCTTGGCCGGCGGCGAGCGTGCACGGCGCAAGGAAACACGGCGAGCCCTGGTCGTGTACAGCAAACGGCCTGGTCGAATGCTACTGTTGTCCTGGTCGAAAATGGACTGAACTGCAATATTCGATTTCTTGTTTTGGACTGAAATGCAAATCTGGAATTCTGGGAGGTTTAAACTGAAATTGATTTCACTAATCTGGTAGATTATATTCAACAGGATATTTGGCAAAGGTAAATGATAAAATTTGATACATTTGAATAGTTTTTGATACAAACTGAAAATAGGGTAATTTTGGGTAAAATAAGGTTTAAGTTTTGTCGATTTCGAATTCTGGCATTTAGGGTTCGATTTTGATATCTGCACAGAAGAGAAACTTGTGGCAAATAGCATTTTGAGAAGATTTGCTGAAGAAATTCTGAATTTGAAGTTAATCTGGAGATTTTAGCCTTTTTGGGTTTTCAGATATCAGATAAGGACTAATTTGCGATAACTCTTGGACTGATTTGTGAAAAGAGTCTAGATGGTAGAATCTGGCTGTCAACTTTTTATATTAAGGTATTGACATACCCATGATCATATTCCAGGAATAATCTGGTCTGAACTTGGTCAAGATTTGGATTAAATCTGTATTTCTGAAACTTAGGGTATTTGGGTAATATAAGGTATTTCTGTTTTCGAAAACAGAAGAAGTTGATAATTCTGGGAGTTAGAGATATACTTGGATCTGGGTTCTGAAGGCTTTTAAATTCAGAGTAACTGATAGATCACATCTGAACAATCTGATCTTGATTTGGGGTCACAGGATAGATTTTGGAGATTTTAGGGCTTGAGATAGATACTGATCTGGCTATTACTACAGATACATGCATGCATGCTATTTATGAAAAAGGAAATTTTCACCCCTAACTCAGGGCGTTACACTGTAATTCTTGAGACAATCCAGCCATTGCAAGCTTCGCCCGTGCCTATTTAAGCTCTCCCGTGGCTAGCTACATCTTCTCACTCACCAGAACTAGCTAAAATCGCCATCTCCTTCGTCTTCATCTTCTTCTTCGGTGAGTCGCCAGGGAGGTGATTGCCGGATTTTGTATTCCCCAATTCCAGCAATGCCGATCAATTTAGCCCAAATCAGCTCTTCTATTAGTAGATTTTTATGATTAGTAGCCTCATCCAAGCAAGCCTGTGCCTTTAGATTTTAAAATTGAGCTTGCGTTGGAATTGCCCCCTTTTTCGCACGCCACCAGTGACCGGCTTATGTTGCCAGGCCGCACCACCGGTTCCCCGACCAAATTGACCCTACCAGAGGTTTCCCCTCATGGCCTTATTGCTCTCACAGCGAGCAATTGATCTCTAAAGCCGTGTATCAGGTTTGCCCCAAATCTCACTTCTTCGTCTCTGGGCGCGACGTCGAACTTCTCGCCGGCGCCGCCTCAGCCCAATCCCTCTTAACATCACCATCTAGACCAACACAGAAACCTACCGATGCCCTTGACTTTGAGATTCGATCAACCAAACACCTTGAAGCCGGCGAGGCCGATTCTTCTCAGTCGCAGTTCGTCGCCACTCGCCGCTGTTCAACCTCCAACCAAGACTAGTGCTCCAGCTTGTATCAAATAGCTATAGTTAGCCTCAGGCACCTCGATTTCCTGATGCGTAGCACCAAAACCCGATTTGAGTAATTTACCCCTTGCTGCCGTGCCGCCAGTGTGCCGTCCAGTCGCCGCCGGCCATCACCGTCGACGCCACCATGTCCTGCAACTTTGCCTCAACCTCCTAAGTACATCTCTCCACTACCCCGATCGTTGGTTCTGCATAGAATTGCAAGTTTGAGCCATCCCAATGCTTTGTCCAGAAGCTGTACTGTGCCTTGTCGCCACCGCACTTCCTCACCGCCGTTCATCGCCGTCCGGCCATCTCAGCTCCTGAAACCACCACCATTGGATTTCTGTTGTCTTCGCCTACCTCCTAGACATAGTTGGCGAAGTAATCAAGCCCTAAATCGATTAAAACACCCAAGCCCTAGTTTTTGGCAGTGCACAGACACTCAGTTTACTGTGCACCGGGACTTTTTTGCTAATTCCTCTAATTCCTGGACTTTCCTGTGAAAACCTTGTTGCCAAAAAGATACCTTATTCCATTTTGCACTATATGCTTGAATCAAAACCCATTTTGGACACTGGGAACAATCCAAACCTCGTCAATGCCACTTCTTGACATTGTCAACCCTTGTCAGTTCATGTCAGCCAGTGGCATTGGGCCAATTTGACCACTTCTGGTCATGCAAATTAAAATCCACTTTGTCCCCTAAGCTTGTAGAGCTATGTTCTACATTTTATTCAACTACCACACCTTGAGATAAGCTCTCTAGCATTCTCTGAGGCTATGTCAGGCCGTGAACTGAATGTCGATCTATTGACATTCGCTGTTTTTGAGCAAACCAGCCGCTGACTTGATGTCCATATTGCAGCCTTTAAACCCTGAGAACCTCTAGCACTCATATTTAGCCTAGACTCTATAGATTTGAGAGTTTAACTCAATTCCAGCTTCCAAATCCTGCATGTTCCAGTATTGCCGAGAGCATTTCTCCTTTGCATGTTGCATATAGATTATTAATGTATTTAAATGGATGGTGACTCTTGTTTGCTTGATTGATCTTTGATCAGAGCAAGAGCCTGAGTACGAATATTTCTTCGCAGACCCGACATCGACTGCAATACCTTACGACGCGGAAGGCAAGTCATATTCTTGAACATATTGAACCTATATTTTAAATAATTGTTAAGATATTACCTTGATTATAAAGTAAGTATTGCATGTGATGAGAAAAGAATGATTTGGCAGTACTAGGCTGGATGCCTATTAAATGTGGAATGATATGGTAGTGAGCCATAACTAATATATATATGTATATATTTTATATTCATGAAATAAAACCCCAAGCTGTGACCTGAATTTTGGTATGGAATGGTGGAAGCACTGGATGTTCTTGGTAGCACTGCATGTGCTTGGAAGCACTGCATGTGCATAGGCTGTGGTATGTTCTGGTCACTGGCATATAAGGACTAAAACCTTGCGTTATGCATCTAGTGGCATGAAAAACCTGCTGACCGCAAGCCTGGTATGGACAGGCCTGAACAAGTAGTATGTGGATCGCACATGAAACCCATGCATGAGATGGAATGTAATGCACGATTAGCACAGAGTGCGGCTCTTACACATATCACTAGATGTGATTGCACGTTGACCTAGTAATGGGAAGATGCAGTATGGGGTGGGGGTATAGCCCGCCACAGCTGTGGGAGGTCTGGTAGTCCGACCATAGGGTCAGGGGTGAATTGTGTGTGAAACATGGCAAAAGTTCTTGTTATGTCCACCTTGCCACTCGCACATGGTTGTGAGGAAGGGTCTAATCATCTTGCTAGGATGGGCATGAAAGTGGAATATCTTGTGGGTAAATAGGTACCTCTCTGCAGAGTTAAAAACGTATTCAAATATTCCGAGCTCCCGGGTTTATAGGAGTCTGCTGCAGTGGATTAAATCCACGGGGTGTGGCACAAGTATATTTTTTTCTAAAGTAAAAATTGCTAAGGCAAGATTACCCAAATGACATGTGTTGTCATGATAAGGGGTGCTGCCGTGGGCTGTCGTGTGTCGACGTGTTACAGTAGTACCATAATTTAGTGAACACGAATAGCGATGCTATTCTATGAAAAGTGCTGCCATGAATATGAGCATGAGATGTGAAAAGAAAGAAAGAAAAGTATTTTGAAAATCTTTCCCTCCTTTCCTAATACCATGGGTTCATATCATCTATACTATATGTATATCTTCTCTACCTATGACTTGCTGAGTACGAAAGTGCTTACCCTTGCAACCTATCATCAAATAGATGGAGTGCTTTATTATCAAGCTGAAGCCGATTCCACCGGAGCCCTAATGTGTGTTGTTTTGCTGTCAACTTCTTGATGTGGGGGTTTCGCCTAGCTTCTGCCGCGTAGTTGTTATTTTGTTTTAGACCATTTGTGCCATGAAGGCATTGTATTACCTTTTGATGTATCAAGCCAGAAGGCCATACTGCTTACGTAATTTTGTAAGTTACTCTGCTGCAATGAACTCCTGTGCTTGACTTATCCTAGGAAGTCAATGGTATGTATGTATGGGTCCAGCTGTAGCGAGCTGGGTCCCCACAGGAGTAGTCGTGGTACCCTAATCGGGGTGCAACACCCGGGTTATCCCCGCCCACACAGCGGGGTGTGGCTTGGTGCCGCGCACAATGGGTAAGGAACAAAAAAAGGCCCGGACGTAGCCCCCGGTAGAAATGGGACAAGGGGAGAGATACACACGGTCACAGTGAGAACGGGAGCCAGGTGGAAATTTCAGAGATCGGATAAGAAATTTCCCCAGTCGCCGTGAGAACGGGGAGCCGGTAGAGAATTTTCCCGGCCTAAAAATACTGGAGGCCAGTAAGAAATTCCCTCGGTTGCCGTGAGGACGGAGAGCCGGTAAAGAATTTCCTGGTTGAAAAATTCTAGAGGTAACCGAGCATTCCGAAAACAAAGAATCCCATGACCCCTAGAGGTGGAACTCACTCCTGGAGGAGGGTAAACCGGTGACCCTTAAAGAAATAAAGCCGCTCCCAGAGGAGGGTTCCCTGCCCCGTGACGGGTGTGGAGTATTTGAGGGGGGACTAGTCTCTCAAAGTGACTCGCTACCGCAGTTGATAAAAACTGGGTTGCCGCTTACCCCCTCAATCCACGAGGGTTTACTGGAAACCACCCTACGGGAGCGGGGCTCCCGTCGTAGGGACTCCTAGGCTGTGATAGCCTACATCCTCACAGGGAGGGCATCCTCAGAGAGAGGGCATCACCTTGGAGGCGGAAAAATAAGAGTCTGAAAAATTCCAGTTGGACAAAAATCCTTTTGTATTAATGAAGATGAAAATACAACGCCTCCCCCCGCAGAATCACAACGGGGGAGGGAACAGTGAATACGGCGCCTCCCCCTGCGAAGTCGCGATGTGGGAGGGAGTGAGCCCAGAGTCTAAATGTAGAACTTACGGAGCAAGTCTACATTCCAAGTATGCTTCAGCACCTGGTCCTCGATGTTGGAGAGCTTGTAAGCCCTCGAGCATAGGATCGCAGAGATCCTGTACGGGCCTTCCCATTTGGGGGAGAGTTTGCTCTGAGATTGGGTGTTAGTCATGCGCTTGAGGACAAGGTCCCCAAGGCGGAAAGCTCTCACGCGGACACTCTGGTTGTATGCGAGCGCCATTTCGCACTCGTAGATGGCGTGGTGGAGGAGCGCTTTGTCGCACTCTTCCTTGAAGAGGTCGATCTCCAGTCGCTGATTTGCTTCATTGGTCTAGTGTGCTGTGGCCATAGCTCCGTCTAAGAGCTCGACCTGCAGTGACCAAAAACCATTCTCCGGGGGAGGACTGCCTCAGCCCCGTACACGAGCGAAAAGGGAGTACACCCTGTTGCTCGGCTCGGGGTCATGCGCATGGAGCAGAGGATCCTCTGGAGTTCCTCCGCCCATGCACCCTGCCTGGAGGCGGTTTGCTCGAGTCACTGGCGCAATCCTTGTAGGATCACACTGTTGACCCTTTCGATTGTTCTGTTGCTTTGAGGATGAGCTATGGAAGTGAAGTGGAGGGTAGCCCCCAAGTCTTGACAGAACTCCTAGAAGTACCCTGAGTCGAATTGGGTCCCGTTGTCGACAATGATTTCTTGGGGGACCCCAAAGCGGCATACGATGTTCTTCCAGAAAAACCACTGTACCGCACGGGAGGTGATGCTGGCCAAGGGCTCAGCCTCCACCCACTTCGAGAAATAATCCACTACGACCACCTCATACTTGTAGCCCCCCGGCGTTGGGAGGAAAGAACCAAGAAGGTCCATCCCCCAGTGCGTGAAGGGCCAAGTGATGGAGTAGTCTGCAGTGTCACCGAGGGTAGGTTGAAGCCCTTATCCAATTTTTGGCAGGCCTCACATGCCGAGACAAGGTCTCGCGCATCGCGGACCACAGTAGGCCAATAAAAGCCCTAGCGGAGAACCTTCGCCGCGACTGTGCGTGGGGCCAGGTGAGACCTGCAGCTCCGCAAGTGAATATCCTCGAGGAGCCAGAGTCCTTCTGCCCGCGGGAGGCAGCAGAGAAGGGCGGAAGCCCCTCACTTATAGAGCTTTCCCTCAAGCAGGAGATACGCCCATGCCTTGGCATGGAGGCGTTTCGCCTCGGTGTCGCCGGGAGGTTCCCCCTCGCCCCTTATGAAGGAGACGAGGGGGTCCATCCAGGAAGCGGCCCAAACGATCTCACATACCTCCGGATTACGGGACTCTAGGTCCGCTCCCGGGGAGGTCACCGAGGGCTTCACGATGATCTCAAGGAAGGCACCCCGAGAAGAGGTTCCCGAGCACTGGCCACCCCGGCCAGGGCGTCGGCACAGGTTTTATCCCTCTAGGGGATATGCCGGGCCTCCAGGCCCTCGAAGTACTTCTCCATCTTGCGCACCTCCCCCAAGTAGAGGCCCAAGTTTGCGTCGCGGCACAAGTAAGACTTGTCCATTTGGCAAACCACGAGCTAGGTGTCTCCCTGGACTAGGAGGTGGCGGATCCCCAGGGAGCGTGCCAGGCGTAGCCCCAGGAGCAAGGCCTCGTACTCGGCGACGTTGTTCGTAGCAGGGAACTCAAGCCTCGCCGCGTACTCCAATGCCCTCCCTCGGGGCTCCGAAGGACTACCCCCGCACCGGAGGGTGTCACAAGGAGCCATCGAAAATGAGTCTCCCCCTCCGTCCCAGAGGCGGGGGTCCATTCTGCCATGAAGTCAGCAAGGATTTGTAATTTGATGGCGAAACGACCCTTGAGGGAGTGGGAGAAAGGAGCTAGCTCGACTCCCCACTTCCCAATCCGGCCGGTGGCCTCTTTGTTCCACAACACCTTCCCCAAGGGGAGAGATGACGGGACCGTGATCGGCTGTCCCAGGAAGTAGTGACGGAACTTCCGGGACGCCATGAGGAGGGTGTAGGAGATCTTCTCCACCTCCGTATAACGCGTCCTAGCCCCTTGGAGGGCTTCGCTCACGTAGTACACGGGGTGCTGTTGCCCACCCTGCTCCTTCACCAGCACCGCACTTATAGCGACCGGGATTGCGGCGAGGTAAAGGAGCAGGGGTTCTTCTGAAGATGGGCTCACGAGCATTGGAGGGATCGTGAGGTACTTCTTTAGGTCGTCAAAGGCCACCTGGGCCTTGGGAGTCCATTTGAACCCCTTGAGGCCCTGGAGGATTTCGAAGAACTGGAGGTCGCGTTCCCCCGACCGATAGACGAAGCGGCTTAGCGCGGCCAAGCGGCCGGTAAGCCGTTGTACGTCTTTCACGGAGTGCGGCGGGGGCATGTTCAGTAGAGCCCGAATTTTTTCAGGATTGGCCCCTATGCCCTGCTGGGACACGAGGAAGCCAAGCAGCTTCCCCCCGCGTATGCCGAAGGCGCATTTTTCTGGGTTGAGCTTCAACCCGTACTCACAGAGGTTGTGGAAGGTCTCTGCTAAGTCGTCGATGTGGGCAGTCGCGCGGAGGCTTTTGACGACCGCGTCGTCAATGTGGACCTAAACGTTTCTACCGATCTGGTCCTTGAGGACCAGTGACATGAGGCGCTAGAAGGTTGCTCCAACATTCTTCAGCTCGAAGGGCATGTGGACATAGCAGAAGGTGCCGAGGGGAGTTATAAAACTAGTCTTTTCCTCGTCCTCCTTAGCCATCTGGACTTGGTGGTAGCCCAAATACGCAACGAGGAAGCTCATAAGCTCACACCCCGCGATCGAATCAACCAGCCGGTCGATCCACGGGAGTTGGAAGTTGTCTTTTGGACAAGCCTTGTTGAGGTCTGTGAAGTCCACGCACATCCTCCACATCTCGCTCAAATTCTTCACGAGGATGGGGTCCGCCAGCCATTCAGGGTGTAAGATCTCCCGAACGAACCCCGCCTCTCGGAGCCTGGTGATCTCAGCCCTGATAGCCTCTTGGCGCTCAAGAGAGAGCTTTCTCAGCTTCTGCTTGATCGGGGGGCGGCCGGGCGTTACAGCGAGCTTATGCTCGATAACATCCCGGGCGACGCATCGCATGTCCGTAGGCTTCCATCCAAAGACTTCGGAGTTTTTGCGAAGAAAAGCCGTGAGCTACTCCACGTGCTCCACGAAGAGATTCGCCTCGATCTTGATGATCTTTTCCCCGTCTTCCGAGGACAGTTGGACTTTCTGGAGATCCCCCTCCGGGCGTGGTTTCAGGGGAGACTTCCCGAAGGGGACGACCGGGGTTTCCGAGGCCGGGGGGGAGCCCTCTCCCCCCAGGGTGTTGATCAGGTTGACACTCCCGATTGTTGCGGTGGAACACTCATAGAGAGCACGGGCCACGTCCTGGTCGCCTCGGGCGGCAATCACACCGCGAGGCCCAGGGATCTTTACACAAAGATAGCTCTGGTAGATCGCCGCCCCTAGACGGTTGATCGTGGTCCTCCCCATAATCGCGTTTTACAAAGAGGGGAGGTCCACTATGTCGAACCGGACCATCTCCATCCGGTAGTTGTCTAGGGCGCCGAAGGCCATGTGGAGATCAATCTTCCCCACCAGGTAGATGGTCTTCCTCGGGACAAAGCTCTGCAAGGGCCCGGCTGTGGGCTACAGCAGCTTTTCATCGACCTGCATTTCCCTGAATACCTTCAGGTACAGGATGTCAGTAGAGCTTCCACCGCCAAAGAGGATACGCGCCAGCTGGTAGTTGTAGATGGTGGCGGAGACGATGAGCGTGTCGTCGTGGGGAAGCAAACCCCGAGTGCATCTTCCGCTATGAAGGTGAGGGGGACGTCCGATCACTTCAGTGGCCGAGACGTGTGTAGCACCCCCACAACCTTTACTTCCCACGCATACTCCTTGCGCTGGCACTTGGAGTCTCACCCCGAGGCGGATCCCCCCGTAATGATGCTTACACGCCTCTGGGAGGTTTGGAAGGGGAGCTCTTAGTTTGAGCCCCTTTCCTATGTCTATCTCTACTGCTCCCCCGAAGGAGCAGGGAGAGCCGGCAAAGCAGGTGGTGGGGGCAAGGAGGAAGGGCTCCCTCCCCACTACCCACGCTGGTTGAGGAATGCGGCGAAGTGTAGCAGAAGCTGGTGGCATTCCCAAGTAGCATAGGTATTGGACTTGTGGAAGGCACACCTCAAGTTGGTTGTGCCCTCCTTGCCTCCTGTCACGGCGCCTTCCCAGTTGCGGGACGACTGTCCCCCCCCAGGGCCTTTCGGCTTGGGGAAGGGGCGGTTGCCCTTGCTGCCATCATGCGAGCCGCCTCCTCCCTCGACGACAATGGTGTCCCGAGGCTGTGGCTCGCTGTGATTGCTCCTCTTGGGACGCATGCTGGGGGGGTCCCTAGCCTCCCAGTCAGCGGGGGCAGGTGCCCCCTGGTTTCTCTTCCAAAGGTCATCCTCCTCCTCACGAGCATAATTCTCGAGCCCGTGAAGAGCTCGTCGGCGAAGGAGGGACAGCTTCGGAAGAGTCTCCGATGGAGCTCCCTGGGGAGGATCCCACTCTTGCAAGCCTCAATGACTATAGAGTCAGGGACGTGAGCCACTTTACTCTTGACCTAAGCGAAGCTCTTGAAGAAGCTGCGGATGGTCTCCCCCGTCCTCTGTCGGACGGTGTAGAGCTGTGATGAGTCTAGGGGGCACAGGTAGTTCCCCTGGAAGTTCGCACAGAACTCACATTTGAGTTGCGCGAAGGACTTGATGGAACCGGCCATCAGGTTGTAAAACCATGAGATGGCGATTCCAGTGAGATAGAGGGGAAAGACGTTGCACTGCACTGTCTCGTCCCCCCAGCCGCTGAAATGGCCGTGGAGTACACCCACACAAATTCATAGGGGTCGGCCTCACCGTTGTAGTACTCGATGTGCGGCGGGAGGTAAGGCCGCGGCCAGCGAATGCACTGGAGACAACGGCACAGCAGCTAGTTGGCCCCCTCAACCTCCCGGGAGGAGTCCCAGTCGCTGTCCCCTTTGACGGGGGATGCACGCTCGTTGTCAGAGTCAGGGAGGGGTCCCAGCGGCCCGCCGTCGTGATGGTAGCTTCTCTTCTCTACGGGGTTAGTCGAGCTAACCTCTTGGACATCCGGGTACCCTCCGGAAGTGGCAGTAGCCTCCTCGACCGGTCTCTTCCCCCGATCGGGCCGGGAGTGTGGCTCATCGTGACCGCGAGCTGGGGGGAGTTCCGATTGGTAACGGGAGGGAGCCTCCCCATATTTTGCTTTACGCATTCGCTCGACCTCCTGCTGAGTGAAGCGGGTCTGATCCGCCGGGGGAGCCGTCATGAGCGGTCCGGGAGGATGGAGCTGATGCACGTGGGTCACCCGCTCGGCGCTGGTTCGACGTCCGGGAGGGTGACGGGAGAAGTCGGAGTGGCCCCCGGTTCCAGCACCGGTACGGTCCCAGGCGCTGACCCGGAGAGGTCCCCGGACACATAGGTGGCCACGGGCACGGGGAAGGCTCCCGGCGCAGGTAGGGTTCCCAGTGCAACGGCAGCCGCCTGCAGGGATTCCGCACCCAATGCCAGATAACCCCCCGAGACAGGGAAGGTTCCGGCCATGCACCGGCCTCCCGGCGAGGGAAACATTCCCGGTGCGGGGAAATCTCCGGGCAGGGGCAAGCCCCCAAGTGCGGGAAACATTCCCAGCGCAGGGAAGGCTGCCGAGTGCCCCATGAAAAATGAAGGTGGTGCCCCCATAAACGGTAAGGGGGACAGGTAAACAGGAGCTGGGGGCCATGCTTGGATGCACAGCAACTCCTCCAGAGTGTGCAGGAGGTCTCCGGAGACTGGGACAGAGAGTTGCGGGGCGCTAGGTCCCGCAATTGTGGCCACAGTCACCAGGAAAGATGCAAATTAATAGGCTACCCTATCTGCCGCCGTTGGATCGAAGGGCACTGACGTCAATTCACCTGTCGAAGGGCCCGGATGCTTGACAAGTGTCCTTGCCAGTTCCCGAGGGAAACCTTCCCCCGGAACCCTGATCACCGGGTGGCGACTCCTGGGGCGAAGGGGACACTTGTGCCTGGGGCTCCACTCTCTGGGACCGAGGTCACCGGGTGGCGGCGCCCAGGACAAGGGGATGCCTATGCCCGAGGCTTCGCTCTCTGAGACCGAGGTCACCGGGCGACAGCACCCAGTACACGGGGACGCCTGTTCCCAGGGAGCCACTCACCGGGACTGAGGTCACCACGTGCCGGCGCCCGGGATGAGGGGGACGCCTGTGCCCAGGGCTCCGCTCTCCGGGATCGAGGTCACTGGGTGGCGGCACCCGGGACGAGGGGACAAAGGTCCTCAGAGCTCTGCTCACTGGGACTCTGGTCACCGGGTGGCGCCGCCTGGGGCGCTGGGGACACCTGTGCCCAGGGCTCCGCTCTTTGGGACCAAGGTCACCAAGCGGTGGCGCTGATCGCACCTAAAATGGTGTGATTTTGTAATACCGCAAGTGGACGGTTGAACGTTGAGCACTTGAGGGTCGAATTCCACGAGGAACAAGCGTATTCGTCTTTCTAGCTTAATGGATCACTAATTAAGTCTAAACGAGTTTTGTGGTTTTTTTTATAACTAATTCTACTACTAAAGCTATCAATCTAGGGTTTTAAAGTAGTAAATTACACGTATGAAATCTGAATTTATAAAGTAGAAATTAAAACCTAGGGCTTCAGGAATTCCATAACCATCTGGCATAATTCTAACCAAGGTCCAAGGATTGTGAGTTAATTTCCAACGGATCGCTTCCACTATCACGTTTAGCGAGAGCCTCTCTCCTGTTCAAGGTCCCGCATCAAAGCGCTAAGGACTCAAGAACTCCCCTAAATTCTAGCTAAGACTCTACTGTTACGCCTGTTGCCGAAACGAGAATTTGTGGTTTAGAGGAAGAAAACATTAGAAAATAACTCCAAAACTTGAGATCAAAACCAAGGAAGAATCACGCCTTCCGGATTAGGTCATCCCTAACCCTAGAAGAGATCTACTCGCAAAAAGCCATAACAATGCAAAAATAATAATAAGAAATAAATCAAAACTTACTTGATTGCTTGAGAATTGAAGTTGCCATCCTTGCCGGCTTACAAAAGCAATAAAATAGAGAAGGGAGCTCTACTAAGAAAATTAGACTAAAAACTAAGCCCTAACAGCATCTAAACCTAAGAAAAAACATGTCTAATTGAGCCAAAAACTTCTCTATTTATAGTACATAAGTCCTAGAATTAACCAATTACAACTTAAGACTTATTTAGACGGTTTGTTTTGGACTCAGAATTCGGGTTTTGGGTCGGATTCGGGTCCAATTTTGGGTCGGATTTCTGTTTTTTCAGATTTTTAGCATCTTCTTTCTCACTTCATTTCCTATCCAAACGATGTCAAAATAACTCCAAATTTGTTACGTTTGTTCCCTGAAACATGATGAACACACTCGTGAAAGTAGATTGTAAAAATATTACAAAAAGTCACATAAAATGATGTATCAAAGGAATTTTAAGCATCATTTTTGCACATTTTCAATACTAAACCTAGGGTAAAATTCTACCAAATTAAGACTTATCAGGCGCCCAGGATGAGGTGATGCTTGTGCCCGGGGCTTCGCTCTCTGGAACCGAGGTCACCGGGAGGCAGCACCCATGATGTGGGAACGATGTTCCCAAGGCCCCGCTCACCGGGACCAAGGTCACCAGGAGACGGCGCCTGGCACGAGGGGACGCCTGTGCCCGGGGTTCCGCTCTCTGGGATTGAGGTCACCAGGTGGGGCACCCGGGACGACGGGACGAAGGTCCTCGGAGCTCCGCTCACCAGGACACTGGTCACCGGGTGGCGCCGCCCGGGGTGCGGGGGACGCCTGTGCCTAGGGCTCCACTCTCTGGGTCCGAGTCCAATTGTAGCCGGAATTGAAGTACATGGATGGCATCAATTGGGCTTGGACTTGACTTGAATGTGGCTCGTAGGTGTTGAAATGTGGAATGTGGATGGGGTCCCCTTGACTTGGCATCTCCTCTCCCATACTCCTAAGTAACAACATATCACAAGGAAGGTTATGCAGCAGCACATTCTCATCAGAACAAGTATTAGCACTTAGGAATGAGCTCACCTTGTAATTGAGTCGTTTTGCACGTGCTCGTGTTAGTGGGAAATGAGTTACAGTGGTATCCATATCCATAGGAGTGATGTCCTCATCAACGCCTGTGCCAGGTGCTCCGCTCTCCGGGATCGAGGTCACCGGGTGGCGGCCCCTGGGACGAGGGGACAAAGGTCCTCAAAGCTCCGCTCACCGAGACCGTGGTCACCGGGTGGCGGCGCCCGGGGCATGGGGGACGCCTGTGCCGTGGCTCCGCTCTCTGGGACCGAGGTCACCGGGCAGCGGCGCCCGAGACGAGGGGACACCTATTCTCAGGGCCTGCTCACCGGGACCGAGGTCACCAGTTGGCAGCGCCAGGGGTGCAGTGGACGCATGTGCCTGGGGCGCTACTCCACAAGACCGAGGTCACCAGGCGGCGGCGCCTGGGACGAGGGGGACGCCTGTGCCCGGGGCTCCGCTCTTTGGGATCGAGGTCACCGGGTGGTGGCACCTGAGACGAGGGGACGAAGGTCCTCAGAGCTCCATTCACCGGGACCGTGGTCACCGGGTGGCGGCACCCAGGGTGTGGGGGACACTTGTGCCCGGGGCTCCGCTCTCCGAGACCGTGGTCACCGAGTGGCGGCGCCTGGGACGCGGGGACGCCTATGCTCGGGGCTCTGCTCTCCGATACCGAGGTCACACCGGGCAGCGGTGCCCGGGACGATGGGGACGCCTGGGTCCGGGGCTCTACTCTCCGGGACCGAGGTCACCCAGTGGCGGCGCCCGGGATGCAGGGACATTTAGGTCGGAGATTTCCCCCAAAACATCTTTTTAGATTAATTTTATATATTTCTGAATGACTGAGGTCGTTTCGTCGAGAGGGATGTTAAAACAGCGCTAGCTGGGAGGCAACTCAGTATACTAACATGTAGTTCTCTCTTTTATGAACACAGCGACGTGAAAATCACTCAATTCCGACGCCGTTGGACCACCCAAAACCTATTTTTCATAAACTAGCGCTAACTCTTTTGAAAAACAAATAATAAAACTTTTTTCCAAAATAGGCCGAATTGACCACGATCACAGGCATGACCTGTGGTGGCATCAGTTTGGTAAATTCACAAAAAAAACTTGGTTTTTCTCTTTACCCGAGCAGACTACGACGTCAAGAACAACCAGTGCCACGTTCAGGTCGAAATTTTCCAAAAAAAATGAAGCTTTTCCAAAATTCCCAAGACGGGCACGACCAATGCTGGCCTCGGATCGATTTGTAAAGAATTTTTTTAGTTTTTGCAAAACCTCCCAAGACGAGCATAACCAGTGGCACGACCCGTGCTAGTTTTAGTTGATCGATTCATAAAAAAAACAAAATTTTTTCTTTTTCGGTAGGGACGAGCACGACCCGTGCCCGTGGTCACGGATTTGTTGGTGCAACCAGTTGGTTGAAAAATGAAAAGTCAAATCTTTACCGAACCAAACACGACCCGTGCCCATGGTTGTGGCCTTGTCGATGTGACCAATTGGTTGAAAGCAAAGTTTTTTCGAAACGAGCATGTAACACCCCTGTTTTTCCCCAAAGCCTGCCTAATTTAATTCTGTTTTCTCAAGATTATAATCCAGGGTATGCTAATACCTTAACCCAAAAATTTGGCAGCAGAACACCATTATTCAGCCCTTTTCACAAATCAGCCCAAAAGTATCGAAGATTAGTCCTTTTCAGATTTTCTAGAAGCCCGAAAAAGCTAAAAGCCGCAGATTAACTCCAAATCTTGATCTGATTCTGGGAATATCGCCCATTCACTATTCTAAGAAAATTTTCCTTCTGTGAGAATTTCAAAATGTCATCCTAAGACCCTATTTTCAGCCTCACCAAATTCCAAACCCTAATTACCTTATTTTACCCTGTTTTCGTTTTGGCTCAAAACCTAACCAAAACTCTAAATTCTATTATTCCTCATTTCTAAACTATTTTCTAAGTTTAGTATGCCCATTTAGTGAAACTAATTCTCTTTTTATCTAAGCCTTTTTCCAGATTTACAATTTGGTCCTAAAACCAAGTTTCTATATTTGCAAACCAGTCCACATCTCTTTTTCCAGTCCTTTTCGACCAGGACCCTAGCTGCCGTTTCAACCAGGGCTCCAACGCCGTTTCGACTAGCACGTTCGCCGTGTTTCCTCGCCGCCGTCCCAGATGTGATGTCGCCTGTGCTCGTGGTAGCCCATGCTTTCTAGTGCACTCCTGTCCGCGCCAAGTCCTTCGCCGTGGCAGTGCTTCGACCAGCAACAGCAGCAGCTTCAGCACGCGCCCGTGGAGACTTGATTTGCATGCAAGTACGTGTCATTGCCGGAGCAACTTCATCTCCTCCGCCTCTGCACCATCCTGGACCAAGTTCCTAAGTCCCCGACCATTGCTGGCAAAGCTGGCTAGCCGCCTGCACGCCGTCGTGTCGCCATTCACGGCTATTTCTCCTGCGCCCGGCCGGTCACGTCCCCGGCGCATGTTCCATTGTTGTTTTCCCTCGCAACCTCCGTCCGTCGCCTATTTAAACCCTCCAGCAACCTGTTTCTTCACTCAATGATTTTGACTTCGCCATTTTCACTCACCTTCTTCTCTTTTCTTCTTTGTCCCCGGTGAGCCGCCGTTGAGGCAACCATCGCCAGAGCCCCTCACTTCACCAAACTCCACTTTAACTTCACCAGTGAGTCCCCTGTGCTTATCTCTCTGTGTCTGTGCATCCAATTCGACTCCGGTGAACCCCATCACCGACGATCACCGTAAAAGCTCAAATGCCCTGTTCCCAAAATTGAATCCCCTCCAGCCTTTGTCATCAACCCTTTCTGTGGAATAAATCAACCCTCTGTATATTCTAAGCAAGCTTGTGAACCCAGTTTTCAAATTGAAGCCATGTCATTAGTTTCCCCATTTCTTCGCTCGCAGCAGTGGGCAGTTCACGTCACCGGCACACTCCACTGTTCCTCCAACCAAATTGAATCAACCTACACCATCCTTGTGTACCGTATATGGTGTAGCTAAGCCCGATTGTCCAGCATTGTCGTGTATCGACTGCGCCTCTTTTCACCATCGTCCCCAAGCCCGGCGTCAACGCCGGTGAGCCTCCAAAATCTATTGCAACCCAATTCTTCTCCCCAGAACCATCAGTGTCACCCAAGGATCAAAACCCCTCAATCAATTTCCAGAATCTTCAACCCCAACTCTCTGTCACCGTAGCCCATCTTCGTTTCTGGCGGTTGATGATTTCAACTTTGTCGTTCACCGTCATCAAGCCATCTCTGCCAACTGGCCTTACCAGCAGCATTGTCTTGATCCCGCCTATGCATTTGACAAAGTTAGCCAAGCAGCGCATGCGTGGATCGTCCAGACGCGCAAGCCCTAGTGCGCTGCAATGCACTGGCATGCAATTTTCCTATGCCAGGGACTTTGATGCAATTTTCCTTAATTCCTAGACTTTTCTGTCAGAACCACTTTGTCATTTAGATGCCTTACTGTGTTTAGCACCTAATGCCTCCAGTTTGCACTCTTTTGACCTTTCCGAAGCCCCATCTCGACTCTATGCCATTCGCAGACATTGTCTGGCCGCAGACCGAATGTCAACCTGTGGGCATTTGTCACATCTGAGCCAAACCCTGTGAGCCAAACCTAAGTGTCTTCTCTCCCGCTGTTCTGCCTCCGACCAGATCGTTTCGTTGCATGCATGTCTATGCTTTATGTATACTTTTCAATAGCAAGTATTTTCTGTATGCTTATGTATTGCGATGTGTCATGTTTGCGTGCGAGAGCAGAGCCAGAGGCAGAAGGATCGGAAGGAATCTTTGAAGACCCAACACAGCAGTAAGACCCCGCATTGCAAGGCAAGTCTCATTCCCTTGACCATATCTCTCCTAATATTTTGAAGTGCACTAGATTAAATTCTGTTTTGAATATATGCGTGCTTTATCTTCAAGTTAAGTGTTATGTTAAAAGAATATGAATAGATATGACCTAATCTCTTGTAAAGCCCCTTTATATTTGTGTATAACCTGCACCCTTGTCACCCTAGGACATCATGCTTAGGATATGCTCATACTCAAATGTATGCATTAAGTGTTAAATGGTTGATTGTATGAGAAAAATGCTTTAAACCCTTTTTGTGAAAGAAAATGTGAATTAGAATTGATAGTGAGGATGGTTTGGATGGTTGGCTGCTGTGTGCGTATCGGGAATGTGAATGTTTCCTCACTATTGGTTCATAAGGACTAGAACCTTGTGTTGTGCCTCTATGCGGCATGAAAATCGTACTAACCACTTGCCTGGTATGGGACAGGCACAACTTAGTAGCTTTCTTGGTATTAACCGTTCCCTGCATGGTATGTCGGTCTGGTTTCTTACGTGGAAACTGGTGGGCCGCAGATGGCCGTGAATGGTGTGAGATCAGAAAAATAATGAGAGGATAAGGTGTAAAGAAGGAAGTCACCCTACGCCTGGATTGAGTCGTGCGCGGCCGCAGCCATAGGTCATGTGTCTTGTAAGGACATAGACCAAGGCTAGGAAGAAAGGCAGTGGGGAGGACCCACAACGGTATTGTAGACTTAACAGTCTATTTACTGGGCAGGATATTGTTAATACTAAACTACAAAATTGTTGTGTGATCTCGACCTTGTCACATGCATAAAAGTCGCATGGAGAGGTACCGACTTGAAAGTCGAGTGAAGAAGTGGATTTAAAAAGAGGTACAACTTTGCAAAGATTTTACAAAGTATCAGATACTCTGTACTCCCAGGTCATGAAGTCTGCTCGCGGTGGATTCTACCCATGTGGTTTCAGCACAAGTAATATTTGGAAAGTTTTCTTAATATGGATTAATAAAAGTGGTGACTCATGAAAGACCGCCAAACATAATGTTTTCTTAAAGCCTATCTTAAGATTTTCAAAGCCTACTTTTGGAAATAAAACCTTTTCTTTAGAACTTTAGAATGATAATCTTTTCTATTCATATTTGTAAAACTAAGACCTCTTTCTTTGAGAACTCCTCATCTATGTACTTGCATTCGCGTAACGAGACTTCCTGAGCATCGTGTGAAAACATGCTCACCCTTGCCTTTTCAAACAAATTCAGAAGAGGGATTCGTCGTTCCTGATTCCTTTGGTTTCGAGTACCAAGAAGAAGAAGGAAGTGCTCCTGATGATTTGGTCTTCTAGAAGGGTCATGCGCCGAGTTGAGTCAGATGTGATGGAAGCCCCTCCTGCGTCACTGTCAAGTGAAGTCAAGATCCTTGTTGTTGCTTTTTGTGTTGTTCTGTGTGTTCGGTACTTTGATACTGACTCTTCTTTTGAGAAACTTGTTATTTTTGTAGTAACTCTAATTAGCGTCATTCTTGGCGTTATGATATTGTAATATTGGTTCTTGCGACCTTGTACCTGTTTAATTATCTCTACTGTAGCTTAATGTATTTCCTGTTGTTGTGAGCTTATGTTGTACCTTTTTGAGTGCAACCCACCTGGGCGGTTGCTACTGGATTCCTCAAATGAGGGTCCCATAGAAGCTGGTATCAGAGCATAAGACTCGACTGTAGGTCGTGACCCTTAGATCGATATTGGCGTCCCTAGAACAGAAAAATCGCTAGTTTATTTGACTAAAAATTTAATTATGAAAATCTAATTTGTTCAAGCACTATTTTAACTTCTAGGTGTTTCGTGCTCTGTCTCCTCAGATGGTTTCCAACAAGAAGTTCATGCATGGTGATGAGCTAGGATCGTGGGTGTTGCTCTTGTGGATGATGTTGCAATTCCTTGGAGCATTGGACAGTCAGAGACCGGTGTACTGAGTTCGGCAAGAAGAAGTGGACAGTAGACCTTATGGTTATCGTGCTTCAGTGGTAGTGTACGAGATCCCGCAGCTAGAAAGAGGCTCAGTAAGACAGGAAGCCCAAAGAGCTGAAGAAGAAGATGCCATTTTGGACACTGCTCATCGCGCCGTAGGCACCATTCGGTAGTTTTATGAGGATTTCCTTTTGGATTCCCCTTTTCGTTTTAGACCTTGCCAGGTTCCCGGATCAGAGCGTTGAGTCATCCATCCATCCCGTGACCAAAGAGATGCCATCCTGACAAAGACCAGAGACATCGTTCAAGCTTTGGAGATTGGATACACCCGTTTGCTTCATGAGCATGAGAACGCTCATGATGATCGCCACTATCTTGAAGGCATGCTCGCAAGAACCCGTGCAGATTTCCAGGAAAGGAGAAAAGGATTCAAGAATTTGTTGGTCCAAGTAGAGGACGAAACCCCGAAGCATCAGAGTCTGTAAACAAGAGAAGCCGTCCAAGAATGAGGGTTACTGCCCGCAAAAGTGTAGGAAGGCCTAGGGATTACCTTGGCTATTTTACTCCTGCATCGCGAGGCATCGTCATCAACTCCCTTGCGCCTAAGCGTCTCAATGCTGAAGGAAGAAAAGAAGCTCCCGCCAGCAAAGGAAAAGAAGTTGTTGAATGTGACACCGACACCTTATCCGAAGATGAAGAAGAGGATGATGACATGGAATTGGACCCAATGGATGCAGATGAAGATCAGGAAGAAGAGGACCCAGAAGAGGTAGAGCCTTGTGGTTCTTCCGAAGCCGACGCGTGATTCTAGACTTCCTCTGGCTTAACCCCTTTTTGTGCCTAACCTCAGTAATCGTTAGATCTCCTTGTGTGTTAGCTGCTTTGGTTTGTAGTTGTTGTGCTGATTGTTTAATATCCCTATAAGCCGTAGAGGCAAAGCTATGTATTTTATGAAAGCTAATTTATGAAAAGCATCTTGCACATTTCCATCCCTGTCTCTTGCATTGATGTCAGTATCCTGTTTGTACCCTATCTGTGTTTCCCACTAAATCAGCAGTCATTCTTTGACCTCCTGTCAGAACAGAATGGTTAACACGCGCGGAAGATCTCAGGGAAGAGTGCCCGAAGAAAATGTTGACAATATAAGAGCCACATCTGGAAGAGGAGTTCGTACTAATCAAAATCAGCCAGGATCTTCTTCTACACCTCAAGGGGGTAACATCAGTGAAGTACTAATGTGGATGGAACAAAACCGACAACAATCAATGCCTGTGCAAAACCAGATTTTAGGGAATGAAGGATCAGTAATCGGAGCAAGACTGACCAATGTTCAGAAAACACATCCCCTAACTTTGTCAAGTACCGAAGACCCTATTGTAGCCGATGATTGGTTGAGAGACGTGGAGAGGAAACTAAACACATTTAGATGCAGTAACAAAGAAAAACTCTAGTATGGACCGTATCAATTATCTGGACCTGCCGCAGCTTTGTGGGAAAACTATCAGTTCATACACCCAAACCCAGACATGATCACGTGGGATGAATTCAAGGAGCAATTCCGCAAGTATCACATTCCAAAAGGCGTTGTTCAAGAAAAACGTCAAGAGTTCATAAACCTGAAGCAAGGAAACAAATCAGTCAAACAATACCTACATGAGTTTATCCAATTAGCAAGATTTGCCCCAGAGGACATAGCAACAGAAGAAAGCAAGATAGACAAATTCTGTGAAGGACTGCAAAACTCTCTACAATACCAGTTGTCATCACATGAATTCACAGATTTTCATGTCCTGATCAACCGACTGCTCAAGATGGAAGAGAAAAGAGGGATAATTGAAGAGGATCAGAAAAGAAAAGCCTTGCCAAGTTCTTTTCAAGGGAACACAAGTCGAGGAAGACCGATGCCGAATTTCAGACCAATTTTTAGATCACATCAGAGACCCCCGAGACCAACACCAACCTCAACACTGCAATGCACTGGATGCAAAGAAAATCACCTTTCAAGGATTGTACTCTGAAGAACGTAGAATGTTTCCATTGTGGGAGAAAAGGACATCGCAAAGAAACTTGTCTGCTCTAGCATTTACCATTCAGTGTTGTTAGAGCTCAAGCAACAAGATCTCCCACTCCAGCCCAAAACTTTGGTAGAAGTATTCCGACATCCAGAGGAGGAAGAGTTCAGAACAATGGAGGAAGAGGAATACCTATTGCAGGCCGTGGCCGTCTCAACTATGCATCTGCCGTTGAAGCTGGAGAAGCCTCCGACGTTGTGATTGGTAGAATTTTGATTCACTCTAAGCTTTCTATTACTTTGTTTGACCCTGGTGCTACTCACTCTTTTGTGTCAAAGTCTTTTGCACTGAGAAATGAATTGCCTGTGTATGCATTAGAGTGTCCTGTTCTAATTCAATCTCCCGGAGCTAGAATGCCAGTCGAATCCATCTGTAGAAATATTGCCTTTTGTATCGGCAACATAGGATTCCTAGCAAATTTGCTAGTTTTGAATCTTCAAGGGCTAGACGTCATCCTTGGAATAGACTGGTTGGCAAAGCACAAAGGTCAAATGGACTGTGAGAAGAAGACCATCACTCTAATCAACATCAAAGGAGAACAAGTCACATTCTACGTGGAAAGATCTTCAGTAAGTGACCACATGAACAGCCTGAACAGCATGGAGAAGATCAAATTCGAGAAAGTTCCAGTAGTCAACGAATAGTCGGAAGTTTTTCCTGAAGAACTCCCTGGAATGCCACCAGACCAGGATATAGAGTTCACCATTGAACTGAAACCTGGATCAGCTCCATATGCAAGGAAACTTGCACATATGACAAGCCAAGAGCAAGAGGTGCTAAGAAAGCAAGTGGAAGAGTTGGAAGAGAAAGGATTTATCAGAACAAGTTCCTCACCTTGGGGAGCCCCAGTACTATTCGCTAAAAAGAAAGATGGCAGTATGCAACTTTGTATCAACTACCGGAAGTTGAATGACACGAAAATCAAAAACAAGTACCCTTTGCCAAGAATCAACTATCTCTTTGATCAACTCAGAGGAGCAAAGATATTTTCGATAATTGACTTGAGATCCGGTTATCATCAGCTGAAGATTCGAAAGGAAGATATCCCGAAGACTACATTGATAACGAGATATGGATTGCATGAGTTTACAGTAATGCCATTTGGATTGACAAATGCACCAGTAGTATTCATGAACTTGATGAACAAAGTCCTCATGGAATTTCTAGACAAGTTCATTATTGTATTTGTGGATGATATCCTTATTTTCTCTAAGATAGAAGGAGAACATGTTCAGCATCTCAGATTGGTTCTAAAGAAACTGGCAGATCACCAATTGTATGCCAAGTTTGATAAGTGTGCCTTTTGGTTGAAAGAAATTTCCTTTTTAGGCCACATCATTTCTGGTTAAGGAATATTCATGGACCCATAAAAAATTCAAGCTATCATGGAATGGAAACAACCAAAAACAATGACGAATGGCTACTCTAGACGATTTGTTGAAGGATTTTCTAAGATCACTAGACCGCTTACCCAACTGCTAAAGAAGAATGTCAGCTTCGAATGGACTGAGAAGTGTGAGAAGAGTTTTGAAGAACTGAAGAAAGTTCTAACAACCACACCTGTCCTCATATTGCCCGACAACAAGAAAAGCTTCGAAGTTTATTGTAATGCATCAAAACAAGGACTAGGCTGTGTTCTGATGCAAGAAAGGAGAGTCGTAGCATACGCTTCAAGATAGTTGCGACCGCACGAAGAGCATTACCCAACCCATGATCTAGAATTAGCTGCCGTTATTCATGCATTGAAGATTTGGCGACACTATCTACTGGGAAACAGATGTGAAATTTACACTGAAAATAAAAGCTTGAAGTACATCCTCACACAGCAAGACTTGAACATGAGACAACGAAGGTGGTTAGAGCTTATCAAAGATTATGACCTTGAAATACACTACCACCCCGGCAAAGAAAATGTAGTAGCGAATGCCTTGAGCAGAAAGTCCTACTACAATCAGATGAAGAATCTAGGATTACCACCTCAACTACTCATAGATTTCGAGAAGTTACACTTGGAATTTGTTGAACAAGGAACTATTGCCGCTTTGAAAGTGGAATGCGAACTGAAAGATCAAATTCAAAAAGCTCAAGTAATGGATCCTAATATTCAAAGGTTGAAAGAAGACATGAAACATGGAAGTGCAATCAATTTCAGTGAAGATGAACAAGGAATTTTGTGGCTTCATAACCGAATTTGTGTTCCAGACAGCAAATAAATCAAAGATGCAATATTGCGTGAAGCTCATCATACCCCTTACTCTATCCATCCAGGCAGTACAAAGATGTACCAAGATCTGAAGAACCAGTTTTGGTGGAATGGAATGAGAAAAGAAATTGCTGAATTTGTAGCATCTTGCGACACTTGTTAAAAAGTAAAAGCAGAGCATCAAAAGCCTGCAGGACCATTGCAACCTTTACCAACCCCTAAATGGAAATGGGATGAGATTGGAATGGATTTCATAACTGGATTGCCGAGAACCCAAAAAGGTTATGATTCCATATGGGTCATAGTGGACAGATTAACAAAGGTAGCTCACTTTCTACCAGTGAAGACACAATACCCGACCAAACAGTTAGCAAAGCTATACCTCACTAGGATTGTCATTTTGCATGGAGTGCCAAAGACAATTGTCTCAGATAGAGGAGCCCAATTTGTATCAAGATTCTAGAAAGAATTGCAAGAAACTTTGGGTACAAAACTGAAGTTCAGTACCGCATACCACCCACAGACTGGAGGCCAGACTGAAAGGGTAACTCAAATTCTGGAAGACATGTTGAGAGCATGTACCTTAGAATATGGAAATACTTGGGAACTATTCCTACCATATGCAGAATTCACTTACAACAATAGTTATCAAGCAAGTTTGCAAATGGCACCCTATGAAGCACTTTATGGGAGGAAATGCCGTACACCACTATATTGGACCGAAGTGGGCCAAAAACAATTTTTAGGACCGCAGCTAGTAGAAGAGGCTACTACCCATGTAAAGATTATACAAGAAAGGTTGAAGACAGCTCCGTCTCGACAAAAGAGTACGCTGATATTAGAAGAAGGAAATTATCTTTCGAGATAGGAGATTATGTATACCTCAAAGTAACACCATATAAAGAAGTCCGCTGATTCCAGATGAAAGGAAAGCTAAGTCCAAGATACGTCAAACCATACAAGATTCTAGAAAGACAAGGAGAGGTAGCATATAAGTTGGAACTACCATTTGAACTAGTAGGAGTTCAAAATGTCTTTCACGTATCTCAATTGAGGAAGTGCCTGAAGAAGCCAATGGAGCAGATATCTCCTACCGAAACTGAAGTTTATCCAGACTTATCGTACCAAGAATATCCCATCAAAATATTGGAAGTCAGTGAGAGAAGATTGAAATCAAGAACCATTCGTTTCTGTAGAGTTCAATGGAATAATCACTCATAAGAAGAATCGACATAGGAAAGAGAAGAGCAATTGCGTCAAGATTTCCCCTACCTGTTCTCGGACCAGCCATAATCTCGAGGACGAGATTATTCTTAAGGATGGTAGGCTGTAACATCCCTGTTTTTCCCCAAATCCTGCCTATTTAAGTCTGTTATCTCAGGATTATAATCAAGGGTATGCTAATACCTTAACCCAAAAACTTGGCAACAGAACTCCATCGTTCATCCCTTTTTCACAAATCAGCCCAAAAGTACCGCAGATTAGTCCTTTTCAAATTTTTCACAAGCCCGAAAAAGCTAAAAATAGCAGATTAACTCCAAATCTTGATCTGATTCAGGGAACGTCTCCCATTCACTATTCTAAGCAAATTTGCCTTCTGTGAGAATTTCAAAATGTCATCCTAAGACCCTGTTTTCAGTCTTGCCAAATTCCAAACCCTAATTAACCTATTTTACCCTATTTTCGTTTCAGCTCAAAACCTAACCAAAACCCAAAATTATATTATTCCTCATTGCTAAACTATTTGCTAAGTTTAGTATGCCCATTTAGTGATACCAATTCTCTTTTTATCTAATCCTTTCTCCAGATTTACAATTTGGTCCTAAAACCAAGTTTCTGTTTTTGCAAACCAGTCCAGATCTCTTTTTCCAGTCCTATTCGACCAGAACCACGGCTGCCGTTTCGACCAGGGCTCCAGCGCCATTTCAACCTACGCATTCGCCATGTTTCCTCGCTACCGGCCAAGATGTGACATCGCCTGTGCTCGTGGTCGCCCGTGCCTGCTACTGCTTCGACCAGTAGCAGCTTCAGCACGCACCCGTGGAGATTTGATTTGCATGCGAGTACGTGTCGTTGCCGGAGCAACTTCGTCGCCTCCGCCTCTGCATCGTCCTAGACCAAGTTCCTAAGTCCCCGACCGTTCGTGGCAATGCTGGCTAGCCGCCTGCACAGCGTTGCGTCGCCATTCGCAGCTGTTTCTCCTGCGCCCGGCCAGTCACGTCCCCGGCGCAAGTTCCATTGTTGTTTTCCCTCGCAACCTCCGTCCCTCGCCAATTTAAACCCTCCAGCAACCTGTTTCTTCACTGTGCTTTTGACTTAGCCATTTTCACTCACCTTCTTCTCTTTTCTTCTTCGTCCCCGGTGAGCCGCCGTTGAGGCAACCATCGCCAAAGCCCCTCACTTCACCAAACTCCACTTTAACTTCACCAGTAAGTCCCATCTGCTTATCTCTCTGTGTCTGAGCATCTAATTCGACTCCGATGAACCCCATCACCGACGATCACCGTAAAAGCTCAAATGCCCTATTCCCGAAATTGAATCCCCTCCAGCCTTTGTCATCAACCTTTTCTGTGGAATAAATCTACCCTCTCTAGATTCTAAGCAAGCCTGTGAACCCAGTTTTCAGATTGAAGCCATGTCGTTAGTTTCCCCGTTTCTTCGCGCACCGCCGTGGACAGTTCACGTCGCTGGCACGCTACACTGTTCCTGCAACCAAATTGAATCAACCTACACCATCCTTGTGTCTCGTAGATGGTGTAGCCAAGCCCAATTCTCCACCATTACCGTGTATCGACGGCACCACTTTTCACCATCGTCCCCGAGCCTAGTGTCAACGCCGGCAAGCCTCCAAAATCTATTGCAACCCAATTCTTCGCCCCAAAACCATCAGTGTCACCCCAGGATCAAGACCCCTCAGTCGATTTCCAGAATCTTCAACCCCAACTCTCTGTCACCGTAGCCCATCTTCGTTTCTGGCGGTCGATGATTAGAACTTTGACGTTCACCGTCGTCAAGCCATCTCTGCCAAATTAGCCTTACCAGCAGCTTTGTCTTTATCTCGCCTATGCATTTGACAAAGTTAGCCAAGCAGCGCATGCGTGGATCGTCCAGACGCACAATCCCAAGTGCACTGCAGTGCACTGGCATGCAATTTTCTTGTGCCAGGGACTTTGCTGCAATTTTCCTTAATTCCTGGACTTTTCTATCAGGACCACTTTGTCATTTAGATGCCTTAATGTGTTTAGCACCTAATGCCCCAATTTGCACTCTTTTGACCTTTCCGAAGCCCCGTATCGACTCTATGCGATTCTCGGACATTGTCTGGCCGCAGACCGAATGTCAACCTGTAGGCATTCGTCGCATCCGAGCCAAACCCTGTGACCCAAACCTAAGTGTCTTCTCTCCCGCCAGATCATTTCGTTGTATGCATATCTATGCTTTATGTATACTTTTCAATAGCATGTATTTTCTGTTTGCTTATGTATTGCGATGTGTCGTGTTTGCATGCGAGAGTAGAGCCAGAGGCAGAAGGATCGGAAGGAATATTTGAAGACCCAGTAGAGTAGTTAGACCCCGCATTGCAAGGCAATTCTTATTCCCTTGACCATATCTCTCCTAATATTTTAAAGTGAACTAGATTAAATTATGTTTTGAATATATGTGTGCTTTATCTTCAAGTTAAGTGTTATGTTGAAAGAATGTGAATAGATATGACCTAATCTCTTGTAAAGCCCCTTTATATTTGTGTATAACCTGCACCCTTGTCACCCTAGGACATCATGCTTAGGATATGCTCATACTCAAATGTATGCCTTGAGTGTTAAGTGGTCGATTATATGAGAAAAATGCTTAAAACCCTTTTTGTGAAAGAAAATGTGAATTAGAATTGATAGTGAGGATGGTTTGGATGGTTGGCTGCTGTGTGCGCATCAAGAATGTGAATGTCTCCTCACTATTGGTTCATAAGGACTAGAACCTTGTGTTGTGCCTCTATGCGGCATGAAAATCGTACCAACCACTTGCTTGGTATGGGACAGGCACAACTTAGTAGCTTTCTTGGTATTAACCATTCCTTGCATGGTATGTCAGTCCGGTTTCTCGCGTGGAAATTGGTGGGCCGCAGATGGCCGTGAGTGGTGTGAGATCAGAAAAATAATGAGCATAAGGTGTCAAGAAGGAAGTTCGCCCTACGCCTGGATTGAGTCGTGCGTGGCTGCATCCATAGGTCATGTGTCTTGCGAGGACATAGGCTAAGGCTAGGAAGAAAGGTAGTGGGGAGGACCCACAACGGTATCTTAGACTTAACTATCTATTTACTGGGCAGGGATACTGTTAATACTAGACTGCAAAATTGTTTTGTGATCTCGACCTTGTCACATGCGTAAAAGTCGCATGGAGAGTTACCAACTTGAAGGTCAAGTAAAGAAGTGGATTTAAAAAGAGGTACACCTTTGCAAAGATTTTAAAAAGTACCAGATACTCTGTACTCCCAGGTCATGTAGTCTGCTCGCGGTGGATTCTAACCATGTGCTTTCAGCACAAGTAATATTTGGAAAGTTTTCTTAATATGGATTAATAAAAGTGGTGACTCATGAAAGTACGCCAAACATAATGTTTTCTTAAAGCGTATCTTAAGATTTTCATAGCCTGCTTTTGGAAATAAAACCTTTTCTTTAGAACTTTAGAATGAAAACCTTTTCTACTCATATTTATAAAACTATGACCTATTTTTTTGACTTGCTGAGTATCGTGTGAAAACATGCTCACCCTTGCCTTTTCAAACAAATTCAGAAGAGGGATTCGTCGATCCCGATTCCTTTGGTTTCGAGTACTAGGAAGAAGAAGGAAGTGCTCCTGATGATTCGGTCTTCTAGAAGGGTCATGCGTCGAGTTGAGTTAGATGTTGTGGAAGCCCCTCCTGCGCCGCTATCGACTGAAGTGAAGATCCTTGTTGTTGCTTTTTGTGTTGTTCTTTGTGTTCAGTACTTTGATACCGACTCTTCTTTTGAGATACTTTGCAATTTCTGGTTTAGAGATAGATAATTTACAATCTGATTTCATAGATGAGTATAAACTTATTCCTTGTACTCATCCAGCAAGAAATTTGGTAAAATTTGGCATGGTTTGATGGTTTTTGATATAAACTGAAAATAGGGTATTTTAGGGTAATTAAAGTCTGAGTTTTGGTTGATTTCAAATTCTGGCATCTAGGATGAGATTTCGGAATCCGGACAGAAGGAAAAATTGTATCAAATAGCATTTGGAAAGGATTTGCTAAAGAAATTCTGAATTTGGAGTTGATCTGAGAATTTTAGCCTTTTTGGGTTTCCAGATATCAGAAAAAGGACTCATTCGGGATACAATTTGGACTGATCTGTGAAAATGGCTTAAATGAAGAAATTTGGCTGCCAACTTTCTGGATTAAGGTATTGGCATAGCCATGATCATAATCCAAGAATAATTAATCTGGTCTGGATTAGGTCAAGATTTGGCTAAATCTGAGTTCAGAGTATTTAGGGTAATTAGGATATTAATTAAATTTCTGTTTTCGAAAACAGAAAAGGATTGCAAGATCTGAAAGTTAGAGATGGAATTGAATCTGGCTTCTAAAGGCTTTTATGCTCAGAGTAACTGATAGATCACATCTGAGCAATCTAATCTTGATTTGGGTCTACATGATAGATTTGGAAATTTTAGGGCTTGAGATATATTAGGGTCTGACTGATCTGGCTACTACTGCAGATATATGCATGCATGATGTTCATGGAAAAGAAAGTTTTTACCCCTAAAATTGGGGTGTTACACTGAGTCTCCTCCTGAGGAAGGCAGCGTCGGACGATCCCATCTGAACATGAGCGATAGATGTATGGATCGTCCCAGAAGTACTGCATCGCATCATGGATGAATTTCTTGCGCTGCTGTGAAGACAGACCAGGAGGGGCAACATTGCATACTAAATAATTGACAATATTTGCGTACGATGGTGAGCTAGATGGAGTATGGGTGATCTTCATGAGCTGGTCCCCAGGAAGTGAGTCATTGATCGGTAGTGGGCTGCTCGAAGAATCTTGTGGGGGTAAATGAGACAAATGATCAACAACTAAGTTCTCCGTACCTTTCTTGTCCTGAATCTCCACATCGAACTCCTGCAGCAGAAGGATCCATCTGATGAGCCTCGGCTTTGCGTCCTTCTTGCTAAGTAGGTACTTGATGGTTGCATGGTCAGTGTAAACAATGCATCTAGAGCCAACAAGATAAGACCGACATTTATCGAATGCGAATACAACAGCTAACAGCTCTTTCTCGGTCGTGGTTTAGTTAATCTGGGTGTCATCGAGAGTACAACTCGCGTAATAGATGACATGAAGCTTGCCCTCGTGACGCTGCCCTAGGATAGCTCCCACGGATGATCACTCGCATTGCACATGAGCTCAAAGGGAAGGGTCCAATCGGGTGGTTGTACAATAGGAGCGGAAATGAGTGCCTCCTTCAACCTACAAAACACAGTCATGCAGGTCTCATCGAATGAGAATGGTACCTCGGAGCATAAGAGGTTGGTGAGTGGCTTCGCTATCTGGGAGAAGTCCTTGATGAAGTGACGATAGAAGCCAGCATGTCCTAAGAAGCTCCGGATAGCCTTTACGCTCGATGGAGGAGGAAGACGCTCAATCATCTCGACCTTGGCCCGACCAACCTCGATCCCTCGAGAAGAAACCATGTGGCCTAGTACAATGCCCTCGTGAACCAGGAAGTGACACTTTTCCCAGTTGAGGACAAGGTTCGCGGGGGAGCAACGCCACAATACCTGCTCAAGATTTCTTAGACAATCCTCAAATGTCAGTCCATAAACTATAAAATCATCCATGAATACCTCCATGATGTGCTCAATGAGGTCGGAGAAGATGGACATGATGCAGCGCTGAAATGCTCCAGGGGTGTTGCACAATCCGAATGGCATCCGACGATATGCAATGTACCATATGGGCAGGTGAATGTGGTCTTCTCCTGATCGTCTGGATGGATGGGGATCTGCAGAAAACTAGAATAGCCATCGAGATAACAGTAATAGGAATGACGCGCTAACCTCTCAAGCATCTGGTCGATGAAGGGCAAAGGAAAATGATCCTTCCGGGTGGACTTGTTGAGTTTGCAATACTCTATGCACATGCACCAACCTGTGACGGTCCTCGTAGGGATCAAATCGCCATTGTCGTTCTCGATGACAGTCATGCCGCCCTTCTTAGGCACCACCTGCAAAGGACTCACCCACTAGCTGTCGGAGATGGGGTGAAGAGGACATCCTTCGCATCAGCAATCGACCAAAAGAACTTTGCCTTCGATCAGAAGAACTCCATGCTTGATCAGAAAGGCTTGAGGTCGCAGCATCGCTCAAGGTCGCAGCCCAGGGTCAGAAGCACATGGTCGCAGCCTAGGGACCATACAACCTACTGACCAAGCGACGATTGGATGTTTGTTCAGAGAATTCGACCAAGTACTAATTTCAGCACAAATGTCCGAATCAGTCAAATGAGTACTTTCTGGAAAGGTATTCAAAAGAGCTTTCCAACGCATCAAGAATCGTCAAAACCGGACGTCGTATGCAAGAATGTAAAGTGCACGAGAGGAAAGAGTCCTGTTCGGATCTGTGAGAAACTGAAACTTCAATCAAGCGCCAATTTCAGCATAGATGTCCAAGACAGTTGTACGAGTACTTGTTGGAAAGATATTCGAAAGAGCTTTCCAACGCATCAAGAATCATTGAATTCTGACATCGTATACAACCAAGAGACCCAAAATAATGGCAAGTGCATGAGGGGGATGAGTCCTGTTCGGATCCGTGAAAAGCAATTCGGGATTTTCTTTTCATAGTTTGTTAGGATTCTATTTTGTTTCAAATTAGTTTAGAATTCTGGTTTTAAATCTTCTATCTTGGTAGATACCACCCTCTATAAAAGAGAGTCATGGTCATAGTTTTGAGACAACCATGAATTGAATACACAAATATTTTCAGAGAAGCTTTTGCTCTTGTTCTAGGGTTTGTGCTCATAAGCCACCACCTAGAATTGGGAGTTATTCTCTTTACCATTGTTCTTATAATTTCTTCGTTGATTGCAGGAACAGTGCGTCTACTTTTGTGTGGTCAAGTAGACAACGATCAAAGTGTGTGGTTGGGCAAATTCTTTTGTCGCAGGTTGCTGTATTGACAGTGGTTGGCGCCATCGGTTCGTCAGGTTACACGAATCAACAAGTTATCAACGATCCTACGTCGTGAAGATCGGGCACCCCATATCATCTTGGTATCAGAGCTTCGGTTTACACGGACGAGAAGAGTAGGAACCGACACCCTATATGGCCCAGGCTGACCTAGACAAGATGACCCATGTTTTCAAAGCACAACTGAATAAGAACATGATCATCTTGCAAAGGGAGATTGCTTCAGAGATGGCCGATGAATTGAACAAGAAACTAGAGGAGCTACGTCGAGAACGAACATCAGGTGATGCTAGTGTTCATGGAGGATTAGACCTTGACAAGACTAATGCAAAATCAACCGCGAGGGTAACATTCTTAAACTTGAGAGTTCCATCAACAAATGCAACCAAAGCACACTTCAATTTGGGACGAGGTACAACTTCAGCTAGTACTAGTTCCAATACTTCAGTTCATTCTTCCTCGGTTGCAAAATCAACATCTACTACAAGTGAGAAGAAGTCCTCGGTATCCACTACCTCTTCAATTGGCTCCACAGCCAAGAGTAGTGACATTCAGTGCTTTAAATGTTTGTGGCCTGGTTACATCGCCAAGGAATGCCCAAATACTCATATTATGCTTGTCACTGACGAAGGAGAGTATGATTCCGAGAGTGAAGATGATCCAGAATAGCTAACTCATCTAGGAAACTATGCCGAAGCACCGGAAGAACAAGATAAGAATGAGGGGCATATTTTGCAAGCATTCGAGGATGTGTTTCCAAAGGATATACCTGCTGGACTACCTCTCATGCGTGGCATTGAGCATCAAATTGACCTCATCCCTGTAGTCTTGATGAGGACATCCTTCGCACCACATTCAACGTTTCAGACCTTTCTCTCCTTCGGTTCTACACTCTTGGACTCGAGGACGAGTCCTTTTGAAGAAGGGGAGTATGATGAGGACATCCTTCGCATCAGTGATCGACCAAAAGAACTTTGCTCTCAATCAGAAGAACTTCGTGCTCGACCAGAAAGGCTCGAGGTCGCAGCATCGCTCAAGGTCGCAGCCCAGGATCAGAAGCACATAGCGCAGCCTAGGGACCATACAACCTACCGACCAAGCGATGATTGGATGTTTGTTCAAAGAATTCGACCAAGTGCTAATTTCAGCACAGATGTCCGAATCAGTCATATGAGTACTTTCTGGAAAGGTATTTGAAGGAGCTTTCCAACACATCGAGAATCATCAAAATCAGACGTCATATGCAAGAATGTCAAGTGCACGAGAGGAAAGAGTCCTGTTCGGATCTGTGAGAAACAGCAACTTCAATCAAGCGCCAATTTCAGCATAGATGTCCAAGACAGTTGTGCGAGTACTTGTTGGAAAGATATTCGAAAGAGCTTTCCAATGCACCAAGAGTTATCGAATTCTGACATCATATGCATTTAGGACACCAAAAAAAATGGCAAGTGCATGAGGGGGATGAGTCCTGTTCGGATCCGTGAAAAGTAAGTCGGGATTTTCTTTTTATAGTTTGTTAGGATTCTATTTTTTTTCAAATTAGTTTAGAATCCTGGTTTTAAACCTTCTATCTTGGTAGATACCACCCTCTATAAAAGAGAGGTATGGTCATAGTTTTGAAACAACCATGAATTGAATACACAAATATTTTCAAAGAAGCTTTCGCTCTTGTTCTAGGCTTTGTGCTCATAAGCCACCGCCTAGAATTGGGAGTTATTCTCTTTACCATTGTTCTTGTAATTTCTTTGTTGATTGCAGGAACAGTGCGTCTACTTTTGCGTGGTCAAGTAGACAACGATCAAAGCGTGTGGTTGGGCGAATTCTTTTGTCGCAGGTTGCTGTATTGACAGTGGTTGGCGCCATCGGTTCGTCAGGTTACACAAATCAACGAGTTATCAACGATCCTACGTCGTGAAGATCGGGCACCCCATATCATCTTGGTATCAGAGCTTCGGTTTACACGGACAAGAAGAGGAGGAACCGACACCCTATATGACCCAGGCTGACCTAGACAAGATGACCCATGTTTTCAAAGCTCAACTGAATGAGAACATGAGCATCTTGCGAAGGGAGATTGCTTCAGAGATGGCCCATGAATTGAACAAGAAACTAGAGGAGCTACGTCGAGAACGAACATCAGGTGATGCTAGTGTTCATGGAGGAGGATTAGACCACGACGAGACTAATGCTAAATCAACTGCGAGGGTACCATTCTTCAACTTGAGAGTTCCATCAACCAATGCAACCAAAGCACACTTCAATTTGGGACGAGGTACAACTTCAGCTAGTACTAGTTCCAATAATTCTGTTCATTCATTCTCGGTTGCAAAATCAACATCTGCTACAACTGAGAAGTCCTCGGTATCCACTACCTCTTCAATTGGCTCCACAGCCAAAAGTAGTGACATTCAATGCTTTAAATGTTTGGGGCCTGGTTACATCGCCAAGGAATGCCCAAATACTCATATTATGCTTGTCACTGACGAAGGAGAGTATGATTTCGAGAGTGAAGATGATCCAGAACAGCTAACTCATCCAGGAAACTATGCCGAAGCACAGAAAGAACAAGCTAAGAATGAGGGGCGTATTTTGCAAGCATTCGAGGATGTGTTTCCAAAGGATATACCTGCTGGTCTACCTCTCATGCGTGGCATTGAGCATCAAATTGACCTCATCCCTGGAGTCTTGATGAGGACATCCTTCGCACCACATTCAACATTTCAGATCTTTCTCCATCCTTCAGTTCTACACTGCTGGACTCGAGGACAAGTCCTTTTCAAGAAGGGGAGTATGATGAGGACATCCTTCGCATCAGTGATCGACCAAAAGAACTTTACACTTGATCAGAAGAACTCCGTGCTCGACCAGAAAGGCTCGAGGTCGCAGCATCACTCAAGGTTGCAGCCCAGGGTCAAAAGCACATGGTCGCAGCCTAGGACTTCTTCTCACTTGTAGACTGCCAAAGTTATGACGCTGATACTGGATCCCAAATCGCACAAAGCCTGGAAAGTCCCTGAGTCGATGGAGCAAAGGATGCAGAAGCTACCAGGATCATCCAACTTAGCGGGCAGCTATTCTAGATGAGTACGCTACACCCCTGAGTAAGTTGGACAACCTCAGGCTCCTCAATCCTTTGCTTCTTCGTCAGGAGCTCCTTGAAGAATTTTGCATACAATGGCATGTTCAGGACTGCGTCGAGGACTGGAACTGTGATCTGGACATCTTTCATCACCTCCAAAAACTTTGTGAACTGCTTCTCCTCCTCTACTTTGGCAAATTGGTCAGGAAACGGCATCGGTGGCTGAGAAATCAAAGGATCAGGGCCTCCTGGAAAGTGGCTGGGGGAGCGGCCTGAGTAACCGTGGCAGAACCATCCCTGCGCATCAGTGGAATATACCGTGGAGGCTGAGCAGGCGCAGGATCAGTCGTGGATCTGCCACTCCTGGTGGTGATAGCTCGATAGTGACCAATGAATTTTTGCTAGTATGTGGAGTGGAAGAGTGTGACTCTAAAGATGAATCAATAAAAGAGTCACAATCAACTCTAACATCTAATACACATGTGGAGCTAATAGTGTTCTTGGCAAGGAAAGAATCATAAGAATTTTTCAATTCTTGATGTTTCACTTTCAAAGATGAGTAATCATTCTTTAAAGTGCTAAGATTTTTAGTCATATTGCCAAGCAAGTCTTTTAACTCTACAATTATGTCCATTAGCTCATTTTTAGAGAGGTTAGAATTTGATACCGTCGAATCGCATGCCGAAGGGCATATAGAGTTGTGTTGAAATGAAGACTTCAACTTCGACGCTTTCTTTCTAGCTTTTCTTGAGTTCTTCTTGCACGGTTTCGCCTTTGTCTTGCTAAGGCAAACCACATCATCTTCGATTTTGAGCTCACTCAAAAATTCCCTTTCCTCCGCATTGAAATCATCGTCCTTAATATGCTCGGAGGTGGAACACATGCCCTTTTCTTTGGACATTGCCTCATTTGACATAAGCATGTCAATGAGTTCGCTTGGTGAAATGTCGGAAAGGTCACCATTTTTAAGATTGGTGATGAAATCTCCATAGCAACCCTCTGGTAATACTTGGAGCAATTTTTTGCAAATCTCTAGATCGGAAATATTAGCACCAAGGGCTTTGAGCTCATTTGTGATGTTGATCAAGTGATCATATGTGGTGGGGAGTGTGTCATGCTCCAACATCACAAATGTCTCATAGTCCCGCAATAACAAGCGCATCTTAACATGCTCAAAACTGGATGTGCCGACAAATAAATTCTCAAGAGTTAACCAAACATCATGAGCGGTCAAACAATCACTCACTAGTTCTATCACATCATGACTAAGTGAATCAAGAAGCACATTTTTAGCCTGTGTATTTAATAGAAGAGTATGTTTATCCGAAGATAATGAGCTATCCATACCCTTTTGCACTAATCTCCATAATTTCAAATTTAATGCCTCAAGATGAGTACTCATCATAATTTTCCAATGTGTATAATTTGAGCCATCAAATTGAGGAGCAATCAATCCAAATTTCTCTAGCGAATTCATCCTTTCTCTCTAGTGGTTAAGCCGATAAATGAGAGACCTCGCTCTGATACCAATTGTAGGATCAAGGATGCCGACTAGAGGGAGGGTGAATAGGAGGCTTTTAAAATTTTTTTTCAATTAAGCAATTTTAAAGAATAATTGAGACACCTAAATTATACAATGAGGCTTAAAAGAAATTTAATCAACTAGTTGCATTCAATCAAATGAACTATTCAATAAGACATGCAACAATGGTAAATATAGCAATTGTGTCAAGATGAATGTAAAGCAAATATGAAATACTCAATTTGACACAATATTTTTAGCGAGGTCTCGGAGACTCGTCCGGTCTCCCCTACTCCTCGTTGAAGCGCTCACTCGGAGCCTCGCTTCTATATCCACAAAGGATATCTCGCTAGGGTTGCTCCTTCTCCACACGGGATAGGCGAGCACCACACCTTTCACAATCTTTTGCCGGCCTCTCCGACAAACTTCAATTGGAGAGATCTCGGCTCTCCTCCGGCACCGTCTAGGCGAAGGCGATCGCCAAGAGTAACAAGCCGGACACGCTCACTTGAACAAATTGAGTGCTAGAATCTCAAGAATGCAAATGAGATGCTTAACACTCTAGCACTAGCATGCAAATGGTGATGGAAGTGCACTAAGCACTATTAGCTTCACACAATTGCTCTCTCTCTCAAATCACTCAAGATTTGGGCTCAATTCTAGCCTCTAAATGCAATAACACATATGCAACTCAATTGGCTAGGTTTTCAGCTGAAGAATGAAGTCTTTGAGCACCCAAAAATGAAGCCAAACACGAAGTATTTATAGCCTCAACGAAAAACTAGCCGTTTGCAAGAAACCGGGCCAAAATTTGTACAGGCCAGACATTGTCCGGCCACTTTGGACACTGTCCAGCCAGTACAAAACTTCAGCCGTTGCAAACATGTCAGTGACCATTGGGCGAAATTTGTGAAGGCCAGACGGATACTATTTGTCCGGACAAAAAGTCCGGACAAAGTCCGGACAAATGGATATGTCTCTGTTAACTCTTGGCTCAAAAAACTTGTACAGGCCGGACAATGTCCGACCACTTCGGACAGATAGCCCCGGACGGATGCATTTGTTCGGCCACTGCACATTGACAGTAAAAAAAGCATAACTTTTGATCCAAAGATCCGATTGAGGTGATTTTTGGCTTTTTGGAAAGATAACTCACAGCTATACAACTTTTTTAACAGGAATAAGACCTAGAAATGTCTAGAAACTTCTAGAAAACTCGAAAACTTTCCTGCTGTCAAAATGTTCAATCCAAAAATCATCTCAAATGCAATTTGGGGTATTTGCACATACGGATTTTGCCGTTTTTTCTCGTGGATGTGATTTCTGTCACTCAGCAACGACCACGACCACACAGGTCTAACATCCGATTGAAAACAGGTGGTCGATAGGGTTTGGTCGAGCGTACGCAAGTGAGCCAAAAACTGGTACGACCAGTCCGAACTCCTATGACCACGCCCAAACCCTAAACATAAAGCCGCCAAACAAGCGATACGACCACGACCACGTATCAACACTGATACGATCAGAATATGCAAATACGACCACGACCATCTCTAGATAAATAAACCAATTTAAACAGCTGGCGACACGACTAAGTGCAGTTTTCAAAACATTTAATCTAATGCACATGAACTACACTTAGACTCACTAGCAATGCAAGACACTAGTGCAAGATGATATGAATGCATCTGAGCTTCCGCACTAGATAGATTCAAGATACTAGTTTCCAACCCCTCTTAATAGTACGGTCAAACTAGTAAAAAGAAACCTATCAACCCGGTCTGTCTCCAAACACCGAGACCGGTAAAACCCTAAGAAAACAATCCTTAATCTTGGATTTTACCTTAGGTGAAGTTCGACCTCGTGAAGTTCGACCGCTCGACGCTTGTCCCCGCAAGGCTCGACCTCGCTAAGCTTGACCTCGCAAAGCTCGACCGCTTGACACTTGTCCTCGCAAAGCTCGACCTTGCTAAGCTTGACCTCGCTCGAGATGTCTCATATCGACTTCATCCTCTTCACACCATTGCTCGCTTTTATCCTGCAATCAATCTGAGACTACAACACATACACTCAATGCACAACATTAGTCTCATATATAGGTCGTCATTAATCACCATCAGAGAAACTACTCCACACAGGAGTTAGCTCAACAGTTTCTCTTCCCAGTGAAATGACGCAACCATATTCAACGAGTAGCAAATGAGTATGAGATAGAATACAATCATTTAGATCGTAGATGATAAACACATACACACATGATCTATACTACTCATGTCAAGATATCAATCAACCTAGATGACCAAAGTGATGAGCTCCCCCTCAACATGTGTATCGATATCAAATCCACAACTGGAGTCATCAACCTCAGGGTTTGTCATATAACATCTTGATCAATCAATTTGCACAAGCTTGATACATCCACGAGCTCCCCCTCTACATATGCATCAATATCAAATCCGCAACCGAGGAAACATCCAAATCAGTATTTATCTAATTTGTCATTTGATCATCAAGTCTGACATCTTCAGATTAACTTTAATCATCATGGATTTGTCCAAAACGTCATTAATCATCAAAACCTAGATACTGAGATCTACCTAGATCCAACACAAGTGTGTCGTCTGATTGCTTGGCCATGAGAGCCTCGAACATGGCCTCAATCTTGGATGAAGACAGAGTAGGGTCCTGAGGCTGCTGATATCCTGAGTTCGGGGGCTGCTGACGCTGTCCATACCTGGAAGCTTGAAAAGGGACACTACCAAAGGCTGATGAGATATTGGGGTTGTTCTTATATGAGAAATTTGGGTGATTGCGCCATCCGGAGTTATAAGTGTCGAGGTGGCCCGCTCGTCTGAGCGAAGCTCACCTCACCACACTCAGGAGTGGATGTCTTCCCCAGTTGACAATCAGTGGGTGAATGGCCCTCAATCCCGCAAATCTCACATACAAGTGCAACAGGAGGAGTGTTATGCATCGAGCTAGCTAATTGTGCAATGGATTGGCTGAAGGCTTTACGAATTTGATTAACAGAGTGAGAGAGAGCATCTATCCTAGCATTCATGAAATCAAAGGACTTGACCTCATGCATACCACTGAAAATGGTGGGATGCCATTCTCTCGATGAGTGCAAAAGCCTCATCCAGAGTCTCGGGTAGCAAAGGAAAGTCCTTTGTAAAAGATTTGCAGTACTAACCAGTGCTCCAAGCCGTGGTGCGGGCACGATAAGAGAAGCTTTTGGTACCGCTCCCATGCATGATAGAGGCTCTCACCATCCTGCAGAGAAAATCCAGTGATCTGTGCTCGTATCTCTGCCGATTTGGATGGCGGGAAGAAGCACTCCAGAAAAGGCTTCAGCAGCTGCTCCCACGCCATCTCTACACCTGAAGGTAAAGAATGATACCACGCACACGCATCATCACGTAAAGAGAATGGAAATAAATGTGTGCGAATGGCATCATCAGAAACACCATGGTATTTCAATGTGTTACAATACTCAAGGAAAGTCCGGATGTGCTCGTTTGCGTCTTCCATGAGTGACCCTCCAAAGCGAGACTACTGTACCATCGTAATCAGAGGAGGATTGATCTCAAAGTTGTTAGCCTGAATGGCCGGTTGAATTATGCCCGGAGCGGCTCCACGATTGACAGGAGCCCGGAGATCGCGAAGAAGCTGTGGAGGGGGGTCGCGGTCAGCCATCTCTGTACTCTTTGCTCATCGTCTCTCTCTCGAATGTCATTGAAATGTGCGCTCGTTCTCCAGATCGAAGGGTGCAAGTGAGTGGTCACTGGATGATCGTCGCATACATCAAGTGGTGTTGTAAGAGAGATGAGAGTCAGTAGTACAAGAACAGCAATACATGAAGGGTTAGTCGTCAGGTGTCAGTCCAAGAAAAGAAAGTAAACAGAGAAGAAAAGGAAAACAAAGCAAAAGAAATGGGCAAAACAAATAAAAAGAAAGAACAAATGACAAGAAAAATCAAAGAAAGGGCAAAACAATTCAAACTCAGTTAAACAATTTTGCTCGAACTAGTCCTCGGCAACGGCGGCAAAAATTGATACCACCTAAAACAGGGCCTCGCAAGCAGACGAGGTCGCAATAATAGGCGAGTATGTTGTTCTCTCCCAAGGGATTAGATGAGAGAAAAATGTGCCTAACGAAATTCAAATCAGAAATGTAGAGCGGAGCAAATAATCCAGCTCAATTTGTCTAATGCCAAATTCAGACTTCAAATAACTTCATTTCTTCAGAATTCATCAGCAGATAAACGGTCATTCAAACCCTAATCTCATTCATCTATGCAATCACAGCAGTCACCAAAATGCAACACAAACAGTTCATGAGGAGAAGCAGAAAATAGACAGTAAGATGAAATCAAGCTCAAGCTGCGACTCGAATCAATTCAGCTTGTTGGGGGAAATCTCCGCGGGACTAAGTCCAGGTAAGTTGCGTCACACTCGCCCGAGGACGTGGCCTCCGGCGCCGCCATTTGCCCGGGGGCGTTGCCTCTGGTGCCTGCCCCAGGCGCCGCCTTTTGGCTCCCGGGACCTGGCCTCCGGTGCCGGTCCCGGGCGCCGCCATTTGCCCAGGGACGTGGCCTCCGGTGCCTGCCCCGGGCGCCGCCTTTTCGGTCCCGGGACCTGGCCTCCACCGCCGGTCCCGGGTTCCGCCATTTGCCCGGGGATGTGGCCTCCGGTGCCTGCCCCGGGCGCCGCCATTTGCCCGGGGACCTGGTCTCCGGGGCCTGCCCCGGGCGCCGCCTTTTAGCTCCCGGGACCAGGCCTCCGGCGCCGGTCCCGGGCGCCGCCATTTGCCCGGGGACGTGGCCCCCGGTGCCTGCCCCGGGCACCGCCATTTGCCCGGGGGCGTGGCCTCCGGTGCCTGCCCCGGGCGCCGCCTTTTGGCTCCCGGGACCTGGCCTCTGGCACCGGTCCCGGGTTCCGCCATTTGCTCGGGGACCTGGCCTCCGGTGCCTGCCCCGGGCGCCGCCTTTTGGCTCCCGGGACCTAGCCGCCGGCGCCGGTCCCGGGCGCCGCCATTTGCCCGGGGACGTGGCCCCCGGTGCCTGCCCCGGGCGCCGCCATTTGCCCGGGGACGTGGCCCCCGGTGCCTGCCCCGGGCGGCGCCTTTTGGCTCCCGGGACCTAGCCTCCGGCGCCGGTCCCGGGCGCCGCCATTTGCCCGGGGACCTGGCCTCCGGTGCCTGCCCTCGGCGCCGCCTTTTGGCTCCCGAGACCTGCCCTCCGGCGCCGGTCCCGGGCGCCGCCATTTGCCCGGGGACCTGGCCTCCGGTGGCTGCACCGGGCGCCGCCTTTTGGCCCCCGGGACCTGGCCTCCGGTGCCGGTCCCGGGAGCCACCCTTGGCCCGGGGACATGGCCTCCGGTGCGTGTCCCGGGCCTCGTCGTCCTTCTAAAGGTAAAGTCTCTGGTTGTTGGTCACGTGCAGGTCACGCGAGGAGAGCCTCGGGAATCAGCAACCACCTGTCAAGCATCCAAGGCGTTTGACCGGGAGAGGGACGTTGCTACCCCTCAATCCGACGGTGGCTTCCGGGGTAGATAGGTCTTTTTGCTTCTTTTTGGGGCTATAAATAGCCCTTGTACCCCTCAGTTGTAAGCAAGTGATTCATTTATTGGAATAGCCAAAACTCACAGGTGTGCTTTGGAAGCATCTCCCCCGGAGAGAGCCTCCCCAGCTGACTCCGGTCGGGAGCACGCCGACAGGACTAGGGCCCCCACCGGGACCCGAACCTGTATAAACCCTCGTGTCAATTCTTGTGTTTGTCCGACGGAGAAGGACCGGTCACCCGGTCAGCCCGCGTCGCGTTCTCTTCGCTAGGATCATTCACAAAACCTGCCGAGGTATTCGCAATACCACGACACAGCTCCTATTACTGAATCGAAGTTCTAAATTGAAGTCGAACAAACACAAATAAAGAGATCACCAAGGACTACAACTCAGAGAAATTAACGCACAACCAAACTAGAATTTACTCAAGTATTAAACTGACCATCCACAGTTGAACTCTGTTTATATACATGCATGACAGGGAACAGATCAGAGGGAGAAAGAGAAGTGGAGGGAAGAGAATTGTCACTGAAAAACGTCGACGAAGAAAAAGAAGATCGCCGGAGTGGTTGCTGGAGAAGAGGAAGAAGGTGAAGCCGGAGTCGATGAAGATGGCTGGGGCTGGGCGCATGGCGAAAGCAGGCCGCCGGTGTCGCTGGAGTTGGTGGCCGAGCCTGGAGCAGGATTGTCGAAGACCGCTCGGGACGGTGGCATGGAGGAGCAGGACGGCGTGGATCCTGGAATGGGAGAATGGTGGCGGCGCCGGCTCCAGATGGTGGATCGGTCGACGTAGGAGATGTGTGGGTCGCGGCGCCGCGCGGTGGAGCGGCGGGACGACGTTGGGGTCGCGAGATCTACACCGGCGGCGCGGAGAAATCTCAACAGCGTGGATCCGGTGATGGGAGGTGCCGGATCGGTGAAGAAGGGCGGCGTGGTGGAGATATGGCGGCGCGGTGGAGATCCAGTGGAGATGGCGCCGGATCGGTAGAGATGTGGAGGCGCCATGGAGATCCAGTGGAGATGGCGCCGGATCGGTAGAGATGGGAAGGCGGCGCTATGGAGCGGCGGTGGAGTGGTGGTGCACCCCAAAGCAACGGAGCTGTCGAAAGGGTCAACGGTGTAATCTTGCAGGGGTTACGCCGACAACTCAAGCAGGCCACCTCCGGGCTGGGTGCGTGGGCAGAGGAGCTTCCAAGCATCCTCTGTTCCATGCACATGACCCTGAGGCGGGCAATAGGGTGCACGCTCTTCCCACTCGTGTACGGGGCCGAAGCGGTCCTCCCCTCGGAAATCGGTTTTCGGTCATTACGAGTCGAGCTCTTAGACGGGGCCACGATCGCAGTGTACCAAACCAACAAAGCAAACCAGCGGCTGGAAGTCGACCTCGTCAAGAAAGAGCGTGACCGAGCGCTCCTCCGCCACACCATCTACGAGCGCGAAATGGTGCGCGCATACAACCAGCACGTCCGCGAAAGAGCTTTTCGCCTTGGGGACCTAGTCCTCAAGCGCGTGACTGACCCCCACTCCCAGGGCAAACTTTCCCCAAAGTGGGAAGGTCCATACAGGATCTCCACGGTCCTAGGCTCAGGAGCTTATAAGCTCTCCAACCTCGAAGACCAGGAGTTGAAGCATACTTGGAATGTGGCCTTGCTCCACAAGTTCTACATCTAGCCTCCGAGCCTACTCCCTCCCCCGTTGCGACTTTGCAGGGGGAGACACTGTATTCACCATTCCCACCCCCGCCGCAATTACACGGGGGAGGCGTTGTATTCACTGTTCCCTCCCCCGCCGCGGTTCCACGGAGGGAGGCATTGTATTTCAATTTGTCAATACAAATGGCCTATTTGTTCAATTCTGGAATTTTTGCAGATTCGTATTGTCGACGATTCGGACTCGGGGTCCTTAGCCGAACTTATGCAAAATTTGTAGGTTGTGAGACCTTTCAGGGTGTCCCTCCAGGAAGGTATGTTGAATTATGGAGAACTAGAGCACAGAGAAGTTTATACAGGTTCGGGCCCTCGATGGTGGGAGTAATAGCGCTATGTCCTGTTGGGGTTTCACTATGTATAGTAAAAGGATTTACAGAGAGATGGAAAAGATCTTCACAGGCGAAGATTTTCCCTATGTGTTTGTACAAGACAAAGCCTGAAGGGCTTTGTGAAAGCTGTCTAACTTAGACTACTGTCTTCGGGTTATTTTTGTCTAATCTGGCTTTCTCAATCAATCACTAGATGTCTTGGTGTTTCATCTCTCGATCCTTCGATCCCCTTGTTTGATGCATCGGGGTGCCCCTTTATACTGGTCGAAAGGGTGCCAAGTCGTAACGGCATCAAACAGTTGCTTGGATGCGGTTTTGTCAACCGCTCTTAACTCCCACGCAGGTTTAACAAGTTTATTCGTGAATAACCGCACGTATTAACCTCCTGACGGTTGTTCTCCTACGTGGAAGAATCTTCAGGATAGTCGGGATATCCCTGTTACGAGGGCAGATTAATCCCACGTTCCCTGGTCGAAAGTGCTTTGACCGCGCGACGTTGGCTGACTGCACAACATCTACAGTCTTCTGTTCGTGTATAGCATACGAACTCCTGACCGCGCACTAACTGCGGTCTGATCGCATAAAGCCTGCGACCTCGTGCTTGTGCTCCTCAGAATGACTTGAGTTCGCACCATCAAGCGCTTGTCTGGTTTGAATCTATCCTGAACCAGCCGTACATTTATTTGAACGGACTCGGGTGTCAATCCTCATCAGCTAGCCCCCAAATTTGAAGAGAACGAAGGGACGTGTTTACTTCAAATTTTAAGACTTATATCGGATTTTTAACCTGACGCTTCAAATCTCCCACTTAGTGGCGCACTAAGTGTGGTGGTTGGTTCTCTGAGACGGGCTCTGGGTAATACGTGACGGGTAATGATGGCGCCATTGAAACGTTTTTTAACCCGAGGTAAAATTGTAAATGCTTTAAAAACTCGAGGCGTTCGAAAATTGAACCGTCACCCTGGCGGTTATAAATACTGAAGCCTTCGGATTTCAAAGCTTCACAACTTCTCTTCTCGGCTAAGTTTCCTTCAAAGCCATCTTCACTTTTCTTTTCATACGCTTCCCGATGGCAGACCACAACATCATCGAGGTTGAAAGTGATGAAGAAGAAGTTTTCGAGCAAGAACCACAGATGCCCGAAGATCCATCTCCTTCAAGGAAGAAGCCCAAGCTTGACGAAGGATCCTCCAGCAGAACAAAGGTGAAAGACGCATCATCGCTCTTTCTTCCTTCAGTTCCTCTAGTTCTTCCGATCCATTCACCTCAGCAGGTCAAACTTTCATCTCCACCTTTGGAGGGACGTTCTTCTTAGTTTTCTCCATTTCATCCCAATACTCCCCATTTTTGTTTGGGTGATCAATTTTCTGGTCGGCAAGTTGCACCTTCACGACCAGATGATCCTCAACTTGGGTTGGGGAAGCAATCTTATGGTAGGAAGGTCGCACTTCCACCATATGATGATCCTTGAATTTTATCGGGTGATCTACTTTCTAGGATGCCTATATCAACCTGTCACATGCAGGGACAGGTAATAATATCTATCTCCTTTTGCTTGTTGTTGTAGTTAGCGTGACTAACTTCTGCAAATGTAGGAGATTAGAGGCCCCAGAGATCAGCCTGCCGAGATCTTGCCTCCCCCCCTCAGACAGACTCTCCAAGGGGAAAAAGAGGCTCTAGAGAAGAAGACCGAAGAGATGTCTTCGGTGATTCTGCACCTGGTAGAATGTTTTGAAAGATCCTGTGAAGAGGCGCACAAATTCCGTCGGGAGAGGGATCACACTCAGTAACAGCGAGAACTCTCTAACTTGTTTAGGAATAATAGTGCGTCTCTCGTTCAGGATGACGTAGATAGGCTTAGACTAGTTGCTAGTTCCCTGGGGGTCGCTAATGTAGACCCTACAGACGACAACATGTCCCTAGGAGAACATTGCAAACTGCTTTCGGATCAGGTCGACGCTCTGGTCGCCGGTATCCCTTTTGCATGTAAAGAATGTCAGAAATAAAGATTTCTTTTTCTTCATATCATATGAATATTCTTTACAACTTCTGTACAAAAACATGGCCATAAGCAATGCCTTTACGACCACTCATACACAGGCAAACTTCAGTTCTGCGACCAGAATCGTATTTTAACGTTGTACCGCGACCAGTACTGATACTTCGATCAGACTTGAAACCACGGTTAGAACCGAGATTTGATTTGAAAGACTACTGCGGTCAAGACCAAAACTTGATCGGACTATCACTTCGATTAGAATCAGAGCTTAGTCACAAACATGGTTCCGACCACATGACAACCTGATCAAAACATATCCGCACGTCCAAAAACTGGGTCATAGGATATTTTCATGATCAATTCATGAGAGTTTACAAGAAACATGAAGGAAAATTTCCTCCGAAGACTTTTGTAAAACTCTTCACGTTTTTGTACTTTGACATCTGAAATAAAGAGGCTCTTTTGTTTCGGATCTGATACAAGGAACACCTAACGAGTCCGCCATAGAGAGAGTATCCATCATGGGAAATGAATAGAATAATAAATGAAATGTTACTCACAGTAGTGCACCTCCTCGGGCCTATAAAAGGAGTAGGTAGCTTCTTGAGTAAGCCACACAGCCAGTAACCCTGCCTTAAAACTTCCGCCGCACAAAACCCTCCTTGTTCACCGTCTCCATCTTCCTCAAAGTCGCCACCTTTCCTCACGATCTTTCGCAAGAAATGGCGTCCTGGAGCCGATCAGTTCATCACACCGAGGAGAGCCTCATGGCACTGGAGAAGGGAGAGATCCTTCCTCCACTGCTGCTAATCAACTGGCGGCCCGCGGAGAAGGACCAAGAAACCCCAGTCGTCCGAGAGGGCGAACTGGTGGTTTTCGAGGAATACCTGCGATGCGGGTTCCGATTCCCCGAGAGTCAGTTCCTGAAGGGGATTCTGGAGCATTATGGGTTGGAATTGATAAATCTCCACCCGAATGCGATCTTAATCTTGGCAGTGTTCCAGCATCTGTGCGAAGCTTTCGTCGAAGTGTATCCCAGCGTGGATCTCTTCTAGTGTTTCTACTACTCGGCGTGGTCAAAGAGCACCAACGCCGCCAGATGTATCTACTTCCGGATAAGGGAGAAGAAAGAGTATCCCTTCCCACCCCTACGAGACTCTGTGCATGGGTGGTACCATAAGTGGTTTTATTGCACCCCTTCGTCTAAGAGCGGGTTGTGGTTCGAGAACTCACGGCCGGAGAAGCCGAGCGAGTTGGATTCTCTCCCGGCTATGAATGCCGAATACATGAAGCACGCCGAAGTGATTCTTCACTTGGTCCAACAAGGACTAACGACTCGCAACATTGTACACGAATTCATGAAGAATCGGGTGAGCCCCCTGCGTGAAAGGGCTCATCCGGCGTGGGAGATAAAGTCCATGGCGGACAGCACCCTAGACTACAACAATGGTACGTGACTTCGATAGCAAATCTTATACCTTTGCTTCATACTTACTGACTGGTCTGCTAGGGACACAGTCCTGCCCTCATCAGAAATCAAGAGGCGGACAAATTACCTCCCCAAGGCCTACACTGCCGCAGTGGAGGGACCCAAGGGATCGCCTCGCCCCCAGAGCTTGGTCCACGCAAGCGACGACCTCAAACAGGAGCGCCGAAAGGTACGTTACCCTTCGTCAAGTTCCATTCGTAAGTCATATGTACATCTTGTACTAATAAGGACACCGGAATGGCATAGCTCTTGGGGAGATTCGCCAAGGCGACGTTCCCGAGCAAAAACGTCGGTCTCCTGGGAAAACCGACGGTGAAGAATGTGAAGAAGATCTCTTCGAAGCCCAGGACGAGAGATACGGCCCCCAAGAAATCCAAGAAGATCCTCGGGGAAGGGTCTTCGCGCAGAACTCCCCTTACCGCAAAGAAAACTGCGGTAAGATATCACATACCTCCCGTTCCCCCAGGTACAAACTGGAATCACTTCTTCGTCGTACAAGGTGAGAGGAGAGAGGAGGAGGAGGAAGATGATGTTCCCCTAGTCCGCCGGAAGAGGAAGATAGCAACTTCTCAATCCGGCAAGACGCTACCCTGCCCTGCCGAAATAGAGGCAATCACAACAGACCCCGCGGCCACTAGGGTCCCCATGGTCACGAGCGAGATCTCTGCCCATAAAGTCCCGGAGGCTTCAGGTTCTGTGACTTCTCCCTCCCTGGTCGAAAGGACGATCGCGGTAACAATTCCTCGCGATCTTGAATTCTCAATCTCACCTGCACGTGTGTTTACCGAATCACTCTTATACAGGGAGAAGAAATTCCTCCCGTGACTCCTACGAGTCCCAGGGAGGCGAATACTCCACTCCTGGCGGCAGGAGCGGAAGTGATAGAGCAAGACTCCGCGAACAACCCCAGGGTCGCGGATGAGGTGTCAGCTCCAGCGGTCCAAGAGACATCCAAAGCTCCGGACGCATCCCTGCCAACCGAGCAGGTTACCCCGGTATGAGTTCTTACCATTAAGGTCTTGATCATTCCCTATAGATATGCTTACAGGGTGATGTATAGGGAGAGAAGGTCCTATTTACGAAGAGAAAGACCAGGACAGACGACCTTTGTCCTTTTTCTCTCAGGGAACCATCCTTGAAGTCCCAAAAGCTGATGGGATTTCAATTAAGGTAAGAATCCCATTCTGTTTGTTCTAGATCAGGTTGTAGCAACCATTAGTGAGACTGACAACTTCTTTTTCTTACTCAGGTGCAGAGCCGCAGCACCTAACCCTCCAACAGCCTTGGCGAGGGTTGAAGTTTCCACCGGTGCCGAAGCCTCCGGTGAAGTAGGCTCTATCCCTTCGGTCCAGGAAATCATCTAGGCCGTTGGGGACGAGTCTGGTGTGGAGACCCAATTGCAGGCATCGAAACCTGCAACTGAGGTTCAGCAGGCGTGTCCACCTGCTGCTCCCATCGCGGAGGAAGCAAGTCCCTTGACTAGGCCTCCAGCCATCCCGAAGAATACATCATTCCGGGAATACACAGAGGTAGGTTGAACATCCCTCATAATACCTGAGTTCTGCATAGAATTCAACTGACTTCCCTCTGTGTCGCAGGAACTATCCCGTATAATGGCCAGATCGATTGCTATGGTGGAAAGCATCGAGGCCGTTCAAGAGGAGAGAAACTGCTTGCGAGAGTAAGGAAACATGCCCTTTAGTTTGCATGAATGCAAACTTTGTTATGACAATTATTTTTTTATCGCAGGGAGGTTGCTTCTCTGAAGAAGAGCCTTGCTGATCAGGAAAGTGATGAGCTCAGGGCGGCCACCACGATTTCGCATCAAGAGGCCGAGCTCAAAGAACTGCGATCGCGGCTCTCAGGTGAGCCAACTTCCAACCAGAACGACTTGACTTTGCCGTTTAGACTGTTTGTAACCATCCCCTTATCGCAGCGCAAGCGAACCAAATAAAACTGCTTCATCAAGACAAGACATTCCTCCAGTTTACCATCGACTCTATCCGGAGGGTGAATAGAGACCTGAGCCAATCCATCTTCGAAAAGCTGAAGATGGTGGCCCGTCTTCTAAGGGCTGATGTGGTCGAGACCGCAACAGATGACCTTAGCCCAAGTGATTGGTCGAAACTGGTCATAGCCCAAGCGGAATCCCTACTCGAGTATCTTCCTGAAGATACACAGCGACGACAAGAGGCGATCAGAACTAGAGTCCGATCAGCAGCCTCCTCCATTCTCTGCCGGCTTTTTCTCCATCATGGCCCAGACCTGGATCTGAACCCACTGGTAGGAACGGTAGAGATCGAGAGTGAGGAACAGCTTGAGGCCATCATGGGGGAAGTCAAGCCTCTTGTAGATAAACTCCTGACCGAGCTCGGGATTGTGTAAACCCTAAAGCTGTACAGACATAACTTATAGAATGCAATGCATGTATTTTTTTATTTGAAACAAATTATATATATATATATATATATACTTTTTGTTTCATATAACCATATGCCCCTAGCCCCCGCCTGTGATTATATATACTAGAGACTTAGTATTATAAGCACAGGAAGAATACGAGTGTAACGACCAGGAATATGCGATCAGGCCAGCAATTATACATGACACCATGCCTAACCTTATTGCAAATTGGCAGCCACTCGGCTGACCAAAGACATGCCAGCAAGCCCCGTGTGCGTTGAGAAACGGCTTATTTATGAGTGACTTGTTTGGAAGTGGTCATGAGATCGGCCAGGGAATCCGATTAGTTCATTGTGTCGATATAACCTCCAGCGACCAGCCCCCGAGTCAAGTTCGTAACTCATGGGCATAAAAGGAAATATTCGTCGTATGAAACAAAAAGGCTTTCGTTTTATTAAACAATGCTAATTGAACAAAAAAGGGATTGAATACTTACACGTAAAACTTGCGCAGTTGATCGATGTTCCAAGTATTGGACAAGATTCGACCATCCTCCATTGCTAATCGAGCTGATCCTGGTCGTGGCACCGAAACAACAGTGTAAGGACCTTCCCACTTCGGGGAGAACTTGTTGCGATTGGATTGGTCTTGGATATTTCATAAGACCAGATCGCCCACGTGGAGACTACGTGGTCGCACCCTTTTGTTATAGTACTTGCGCAAAGCTTGCAAGTATACCGCGGACTTGATCAAAGCGCGATCACGCTTTTCTTCTAAGAGGATGAGATCCTGTGATCACTGTTCGGCCTGATCAACTTGTTCAAATTGTTCTGTCCGAACAGACCCAATACTAACTTCCATAGGCAATACGGCCTCAGCGCCGTAGACCAGATGGAAGGGTGTCTCACCGGTGGCTCGACTAGAAGTAGTTCGTAGTGCCCAAAGAACGGTATAGAGCTCGTCTGCCCAAGCCCCCGAGCGAGTCTTAAGGCGATCAAAAACACGTTTCTTGATGCCTTGTAGTACTGCCCGTTGGCACGTTCTACGGCACCATTGCTCTGTGGATGAGCCACAGAAGCAAAGCACACCTTGGTCCCAATCCGATCGCAGTAATCCAGAAAAAGACCACTGGCGAACTGAGAACCATTGTCCGTAATGAGACGGTTTGGAACACCAAATCGAGCAACAATGTTCTTATGGAAGAACTTTTGTGCTGCTGCTACAGTAATATTTCGACCGGCTCGGCCTCAATCCACTTCGTAAACATGTCAATGGCTACGAACACAAAGTTGTATCCATTGACCGCTTGTGGCATAGGACCGACAATATCCATCCCCCAGACAACAAAAAGCCATGCAAGGGGAATGGTTTGTAACGCATAGGCAGGTTGATGAACCTGTCTCGCGTGAAATTGACACTGAGGACACATCTTGACCATATGCTTGGCATCATCGAGTGCCGAAGGCCAGTCGAATCCTTGTCGAAAAGCTTTTTCGACCAATGTCGGATATGACGCGTGCGCACCGCATACACCGTCATGTATTTCTTTCAAGAGGGATTTACCTTCCTCCTGAGGTATGCAACGCATGAACGCTCCTTGAGTGCCCTTTCTATATAAAACTCCTTCTATGAGCTTGTATAGACGCGTTTTTCGAATCAACCGATCGCTTTCGGTTTCATCCTCGGGCAGGGTCCCATGTTCAAGATAGACTCAATGGATGAGTCCAATCCTTTTCCTAACCGAGGTAGGTAACGCAAACAGTTTCTGGATCATCCTCGACCGAAGTCATAATCGAAGGATGTTCCAAGTGTTCAACGAACACTCCTGCTGGAGCGGATGTGCGTGAGGACCCAATTTTGGATAATTGGTCTGCGAGAATGTTGTCCTTTCGCGGGATGTATTGGACTTTGAAATGACTGAAGTATTTTTCCAATCTCCTCACTTCCCCCAGGTAATGAGCCATTGTCTCATCGGAGGTGCTGTACTCCTTGTTTACCTGGTTTACGACCAACTGTGAGTCTCCCCTCACCACTAATCGACGGACTTCGAGGAATTTTGCTGCCCGGAGCCCAGCAAGAAGACCTTCATACTCTGCTGCGTTATTGGTTGCAACAAAGTGTAGTTGAATGAGATACTTAAGCAGTTCGCCCTGAGGTGTAACTAAGACCACTCTAGCCCCCGAGTGTTGAATACTACGGGAACCGTCGAACTACATTGTCCAGTGATCGGGGCATTCCAATTCCTCGGGCACCTGCACGGGTGGCTCAGGGTTGGTCCATTCAACCACAAAGTCGGCCAAGACCTGAGACTTAACCGCCGTGCGGGGCGTGAAATGGATATCGAAAGCACTGAGTTCAACCGCCCATTTGGCGATTCAACCAGATTTCTCCAGATTTCGGACAATATCCCCCAAAGAAAAGAGGAAGGTACTGTGATCTTGTGAGCTTGGAAGTAATGTCGTAGCTTACAGGAAGCCATCAGTAGTGCGTAAAGTATCTTCTGGACCTCAGGGTATCGCTCCTTAGGACCATGAAGTACCTCGCTTACATAGTAGACGGGTCTGTGTGTTCCTTCCCTATCCGCGATCAGGACTGCGCTGACCACTTGCGGGGTGGCCGCTAAATAGAGAAGTAATGGTTCTCCTTTGTCGGGAGACTCCAAGACTGGTGGACTAGATAGATATGCCTTTACCTCCTGAAATGCTTTCGGCCTCATCAGACCATGTGAAATTGTGATGTTTTCGTAGGGCCTTGAAGAAAGGTAGCCCCCTTTTGCCTAGTCATGATATGAATCGACTTAAGGCCGCCATGCGACCAGCCAGGCGTTGAACATCTTTCATGGTCGAGGGAGACCTCATCTGTTCGATGGCCCTGATTTTTTCAGGATTGACTTCAATGCCTCTGGAACAAACAAGAAAACCAAGGAGTTTTCCCGAAGAAATCCCGAAAGAACATTTCTCTGGGTTCAATTTTATTCCAAAGCGATTCAAATTACAGAAGGTTTCAGCGAGATCGTCTAAATGAGACAATCTCTTAGTGCTTTTTACAATCAAGTCGTCTACATATGCTTCGAGATTACGCCCTATCTGGGAAAGAAAGGTCTTTTGCATCAAGCGCTGGTACGTCGAACCTGCGTTCTTGAGACCGAACGGCATTCTGATGTGGCAGTAGGTGCCGAACGGGGTGATGAAGGCAGTCTTCTCTTCATCTTCTTCTACGATGCTAATTTGATGGTATCCTGAGTAGGCGTCCAGGAAGCTCATCAGTTCGCAACCCGTGGTTGAGTCGACCAGCTGGTCGATGCGGGGAAGGCGAAAGTCATCCTTCGGATAGGCACTGTTGAGACTAGTGTAGTCGACGCACATGTGCTACTTGCCATTTGACTTGCGGACCATGACCGGGTTTGCGAGCCATTCTGGGTGATCGACCTCATGAATAAACCCGACTTTTAGGAGTTTGTCCAACTCCTCTCGAATGGCTTCTTGTCGGTCGACAGCAAAACGCCTGAGCTTTTGCTTTATTGGTCACTGTCCAGGTCGAATTGCTAACCTGTGCTCGATTACTTCCCTTGGGACACCGGGCATGTCGGACAGTTTCCACGCAAACACATCTGCGTTCGCCCGAGGAAAGTATTGAGCTCGAGTTCCTATTTGTCATCTAGGCCTGATCCGACCCGAATTGTCTTGGATGGGTCATCTGGGTACAAAGGAACTAGTTTGAGTTTCTCATCTGGTCGAGGAGCAGCCTTGATCGCGTTAGCGGCGACCTGAGCGTCCCGAAGGGGAAGTTGGTCCACTATCTCCAAAGATAGCCGGTCGCACGTTAGTGCCACGTTGCGACTACCTCAGATCGAGATGACACCCTTGGGGCCAGGCAACTTGCCGCACTGATAAGAATAGTGCGTTGCCATCATGAACTTAGCAAGAGTTGACCTGCCAAAGATTGCATTGTAAGCTGAATCACAATCAATTACATCAAAAGTAACCAATTCTGTTCGGAAGTTATCCGGTTCTCCCAGCGTGACCGGGAGGACCACCTGTCCCAACGGCATCATGGAGGGACCAGGGATTATCCTATAAAACAGATGGATTATGGGCTTAATCTTTGAACGAGGAATTTGCATCTCGTCAAGCGCCTTGACCAACAAAATGTCCAAGGAGCTTCCTCCGTTAATCAGGACCCTTTCGACTCTCGCATTACTGATGATCGGGGTAATGACCAGAGGAAGCCTCAGTGGTCGAGTAAGCCCCGCAGGACAATCAGTGCGATCAAACGTCAAAGGTGTATCCGACCAACGGGGGTACTGAGGTTCACCAAGGGATGTCTCAGTTTGGTTAACCTCTTGATAAAAGGCCTTAAACTACCTTTTGGAAACAAAAGAAGAGGAACCTCCAAAAATAACATTAATATGATAATGAGGTACCTGGTAAGACATCTCTTCGTCCCCGTCGGCGTCTCTAAGCCCGCATGCTTGTTCCTTAGTCGGTAAGGTTGGCATCGGTCCAACCCCCTGGTAGAAGTCGTCTAACTGCTTCAACCAACTCCTGCAGCTCTTGAGGACGTGGCCTGCGGAGTTGTGGAGTGGACACCATTTCTTGCCTTCCTACGGGTTAGTCGACTTCTCTGGCTGGTCGGCACTACGACCACCAGAAGCAGTTTTATTTTTAAACGAAGACTTGTTACCTTTGGTCGAAGGAGGCTTCTCTGCAACTGCGACCTCGCGGTACTACCCAGAGTGATTCCTTTTCGACTTCTTCGACTTCCTGCCTGACGAAGATTCTGGCTTCTTGCTTGGATCTTCCTTCCTAGCGTCTTTTAGACCTGGTTGAGGTGGTAGGTTACCTTTATCGACCATCCGGTTCCATTCGACAGCCTCGGCCGCGTCGGAATATCGATCAGTCATATCAAAGAGATCGGCTACTGATCGAGGAGGGTGGATGAGCAAGTCCTCGGTGAATCTCCGATATCGAACGGCATGTTTAAATGCCCTAATAACGAAGCTGTCAGATATGTTCGGGATGGTATTTCTCACCCCGACAAACCTCTTGACAAACTGACGAAGGGGTTCGGTCGAAGTTTGCCGTAGTCGATGGAAGTCGTCCTCTTTACCCGGCTTTTGATAAAAATTTTGGAAATTGCTGAGGATAGCGTCGCACAGCATTTCCCGCCTTCATGCCGACGCCCCCTCTATGAGGATGCCCTCTCCATGAGGACGTAGGCTACCACAACCTAAAAGTCAATACGACGGGAGCCCCACTCTCGTAGGGTGGCTTATAGTAATCCCTCGTGGACTGAGGGGGTAAACGGCAACCTTGTTCTCATGAATTGCGGTAGCGAGTCACTTTGAGACATTAGTCCCCCCTCAAATACTCTACACCCCCTGCCGGGTCACGGAACCTCCTCTGGGAGCGGCTTTACCCCCCTACGGGCCATCAGCTCATCATCCTTCGGGAGGGTTGGACGATCTACAAAGACCAAGTGAAGACCCCACATGGGCGGTACTCACCCGGAGTCTGGAGGAGAGGATCTCCTCATAGCCTCCCCCGGGCATGTCCCGGGGAGACCCCCGCCGGGGGACCTTCCCGTCCGTCGCGACGACGTCGTCCTATCCCCTACTGCCGGAGCAGTCGGTCAACAGGTCCATCATGGGACCTGGGACTCTGATGCGGATGAAGAGCCCCTTGCCCTTCCCAAGCGGGAGGGGTGCTGAAGCCTCCGGGGGAGGGGCCTCTGAGGTGATGAAGGATGCCATCGGGAGGGCCCCCCCAGGGCCATGTACCAGACAGAGCGCACCCCCCCCCCCCCGCCCCTGCGGTGGTTGCGGGCGGGTCCCCCGAAGAAGCCAGAGGGTCCTCCACGGAATCTCTTAGCGTAGGCCTTTGACTTCAGCTCCCCATCCGGGTGCCTCTTCCCACCCCTAGCTCGCATAAGAGGGGGACCTTCGAAGCGCGCTCGCGCGAAGAGCCCCGCAAAGGCCCAGGAGCAGGCCCCGGGCTCCCCGGCGGGGACTCCTACCAAGACGCCGGTGAGGACGCCGGCGAGGATGCCGGCCACTTCCTCGACAACGCCTCCGATGTCTCCGGCGATGACATCTCTGAGAGCGGGACGTTCCGAGCCAACGGGTGGCCCGGATCCGTCATCGTCCCTTCCAATCTCCCTGGGCACCGACCGTCTTGGGAAAGGAGGAACGGATTGCAAAAGGAAAACAAGAGGTTAGCCGAGATTCTCCCTCCGGGGATAAAGCTTCGAAACTTACGTTGCGCCACCATCGTCCGAGGCGGGTGGTGAGTCACGCCGTATCCTGTCCCCCGGCGCAGGCTAAAGGGCGCCACCCGGAGGAGTGCTAGCTCCTCCGCAAGGTCCCTCATGGACCTCCAAAGCCCGGCCTCCACCATCCGGGTCAGTAGGTCCATCTCCTCCTCGGTCCACTCAAGGGCAACTGGGCCCCTCGCCCGGTTGTAGGTCGAAGGCTCCGGGGAATAGGTGACCTCCGGGTCATCTACCCGGAGGTAGAACCAGCTCCAGAGCCAATCTCCCCAGTGGACCCAGGAGGCTTGCATCGGGTACTTGTCCGCACAGCCCGACAGGAGCTGCATCATCACTGAGCCACAGGTGGACTTGGGGCCGCCCTTCATCACCAGCGGGCCCCTCGTCGACGGCTCGTAGAAGTATCGAAGGAGCTGGAGGGTCGCCTTCTCCACGGGGACTGTCTCGCACAGCCATATGAACAACCCCATCCAGACGAGGGTGTTCGGGGTGAGGTGGTTGAGGGAGAGGCGGTACTCCCGTAGAAACTCCCGGAGCAATGGATGCACCGGGAACCGGAGGCCCGCCTCCACGAAGGCCTCAAAGGCCACCACCTCCCCTTCCTGGGGGCTCAGGGCCCGCTCCTCCAGCCCGGGGATCCGGATGTCCCCGATGGTGAAGTATTTCCGCTCTAGAAAGCCCTCGACGTCCTGCGCGGAGAACTCAGTTGTGCTGAGGAAGTCCAGGGTCACCTCCTTCGGAGGCAGCTTGGACACTTTGGCTCGACCCTTCGGTGCCATTGCGGTGTAATGGAAGTTTCCGGGGAAAGGTGCTACCGGAAAATGAAGCTACTGGGAGAGCAAAAGTGCGCTTCCCCCTATTTATAAGTCGCGGAGGGGGCCTCGGATGGGTGCCACGTGTCCCCGGATCCATCTGGGCTGTCGATTCAAATCGTCGCATTGATATCGAAGGGCCGCGTGAGGATCGAGACGTCGTACGGCGCACGCGGGTAAATAGCCCGGTAGCCGAAGCGTCGGGTGCGGTTTGAGGAGTGTCCCAGAAGGCGAAGCGTCGCCCACGGCCAAGTTCTACGCATACCCTCCGAGGACACCATGTGTCACCGGGGGTCTCGGGGGCTGCTATTGGGGGAAATCCCAGACACTTCCCAGAAAAATTCCCGGAGCGCTCCCGTGGAAAACCCCGGAGGGCTACCGGGCAAAGTCCAGGAGGCCTTCCATGGAAAATCCTGGAGGGCTACCGAGCAAAGCCCCGGACGCCTCTTGTGGTAAACCCTGGACGCCTCTCATGAGATATCACGGAGGACTACCAGGAAAAGCCATGGAGGTCTCCCGTAGAAGACCGTGACGAACCCCGAACGTCCACCTAGAAAAATCCCTGACATCTACCGGGAAAAGTCCCGGAGGGCTACCGGGGAAAGTCCCGAACGATCTTCATGAGAAATCCCGGATGTCTACCGGGAAAAGTACCAGAGGGCCACCGGGGAAAGTCCTAGACGATCTCGGTGAGAAATCCCAGACGTTCTCCGGGAAAGGTCACCAAGGCCTCTCGTGCCAGGACACGCGAGGGCACGTGCGGGTGACGTCGAGAGCACCTCGGAAACTAGCGAGGACACTTGTCGAGCATCCAATCCGTTCGGCCGGTGAATTGGCGTCAACGCCCCTTGATCCGACGGCCGTAGCTAGGGCTTTTTAGTCTTTTTGAATGTTTTGGGGCCTATATATACCCCCTTGTATCTCATTTGTAACCAATTCCAATTCATTTTATACACTCAGAAACAATAGGCCCCCTTGGAGACCTCTCCCCCCCGAGAGAGCACCTCCCCAGCGGACTAACGTCTGGAGGGTGTCGACAGGACTACAACCCCCACCGGGACCCGAACCTGTATAAAAATCACCTTGTCAATTACTGTGTTGCTCGGTGGGAGGTGACCGTTCACTCAGTCAGCTCGCGCCGTCGTTCTCGTGTCAACTCTTACTGTAAAACCTACCAGTGGTACATTTTATACCACGACGTGACCTAATCCGGAAGATATGATTCTTCCTCGGTCTCGATCTCCAATTTTGGAGTTATTTCCTGATGTTTTCTTCCTCTAAACCCTAAATTTTCATTTCGGTAGCAAATGTAACAATTGAGCCTTAGCAAGAATTTAGAGGAGTTCTTGAGTCTTTAGCGCTTTGACACTGAATCCTGAACAGGAGAGAGGCTATCACCAAACGTAACAGTGGAAGCGATCATCTAACCATTGTACTGGCAACTTAATCTATCATAGAAAACGATTGACATTAACTTACAATTCTAAAACCTTGGATAGAATTACGCCGAATGGTTATGGAACTCCCAAAACCCTAGATTTTCATTCTTGCTTACAAACCTTAGATTTCATATTTGCTCTTTACTACTTTAAAACCCTAGATTGATAGCTTTAGTAGTAGAATTAGTTGTAGAAACACAAAACCCCCACTCGTTTAGACTAAATCAGTGATCCATTAAGCTAGAAAGACAAATACACTTGTTCCTCGTGAAATTCGACCCTAAACTGCTCAATATTCAACCGTTCACTTGCGGTTATTACACAATCACACCCCTTTGGGGTGCGACCATGTTTCTGAACCACAAGCCTTCGTCTTCATTATCTACTTGAATGGATGGAAGACCTTCACAAACTGTTGTGAAGTTTCTGGTACGATAGTTGGGATTGATGTCTTGGGGCTCCAAAGTAAGCCGCTTCTCATCAATCACCATTTGAAGCCACTCCTTGAAGCCGAAACAATCTTCAATTGCATGCCTGATAAGTGTTAAATTGGTAACATTTTTACCCTAAGTTTGCTACTAAAAACGTGTAAAATCATGCTTAAAAATCCTTTGATGCGACATTTTATGAGTAATTTTATCTTATTTTTACAAATTGCTTTCATAGCTATGTTTCCCACATTTCAGGGACCAAACCAACAAAGTTTGAGAAGATTTTCACTTTGTTTCAGCCAAATTCGACTAAGAAACCTAAATTGGACAGCAAAAGGGCCCTAGTCAAGCACTCTCGGATAAAACACCTAGTCGAATACGACTACATGAGAAGGAGACTGAATCGAACACGGCTGGATGAAAAATAGCCTTGATCGAACACGAGCATGTGGTCGAAAAGTGTCCCGGTCTAATACGAACACCTGGACGAAAACGAGTTCTGATCATATTCAGTCACGACACTTGTTTGGCTAGGAACACGGCACGTGTTCTGGTCATGTTTGACTCGGTTTTGGTGGCATTTACTGGTTTCATTTGGTCAGTTTTAATCGATTTTGATCTGTTTTGATGGGGACTAGTCGGTTTTGGTCCAATGTGATCAAGACTAGTCGGTTTTGGTTGGATTTGATCAAAACTGGTCGAATCTAGTCGATTTTGAATTAGATTAGCCCGTTCTCGCGCCGTTTGAAGCCAGACTTCATCACCTGCACGTCAAGGAGTTATTTTTGGGCACATTAACCCATGTACTATAAATAGAGAAGCTTTTGACTCAATTACGCATGCTTTCTTATGCTTTTACATGCTCTTTTAGATGTTTTTAGATAGTTTTTGTTAGTTGATCCTCCTCTATTTTTCCTACTTTTGTAAGCCGATGAGGATGGCCAATTCAATTCCTAAGCAATCAAGTGAGTTTTTATTTAAATCTAATTATTAGTTCTGTATTATTATGGCTTTTTGCGAGTAGATCCCTTCTAGGGTTAGGGATGACCTAATCCAGAAGGCATGATTCTTCCTCGGTCTTGTTGTCCAGTTTTGGAGTTATTTCCAGATGTTTTCTTCCTCTAAACCCTAAATTCTCTTTTTCGCAACAATCATAACAGTTGAGCCTTAGCAAGCAAGAATTTAGGGGAGTTCTTGAGTCCTTAGCGCTGGATCCTGAATAGAAAAGAGGCTCTCGCCAAATGTAACAATGGAAGCGATTCTCTAACCGTTGTTCTGGCAACTTAATATGTCTTGGAAAATGATTGACATTAACTTACAATCCTCAGACCTTGGATAGAATTACGCTGGATAGTTATGGAACTCCCAAAACCCTAGATTTTCAATCCTGCTTACAAACCCTAGATTTCATATTTGCTCCTTACTACTTTAAAACCCTAGATTGATAGTTTTAGTAGTAGAATTAGTTGTGGAAACACAAACCCCAACTCGTTTAGACTTAATCAGTCATCCAATAAGCTAGAAAGTCAAATATACTTGTTCCTCGTGAAATTTGACCCTCAAGTGCTCAACATTCAACCGTTCACTTGTGGTTATTACACAATCATGCCCCTTTGGATGCGACCAAGTTTTTAAACCACAAGCCTTCGTCTTCATTCTCTGCTTGAATGGATGGAGGACCTTCACAGTCTATTGTAAAGTTTGCGGTACGATAATCGGGGTTGATGTCTTGGGGATCTAAAGTAAGCCGCTTCTCATCAATCACCCTTTGAAGCCACTCCTTGAAGCCAAAACAATCTTCAATTGCATGCCTGATAAATGTTAATTTGGTAACATTTTTACCCTAAGTTTGCTACTGAAAACATGCAAAATCATACTTAAAACTTCTTTGATGAGACATTTTATGAGTAATTTTATAATATTTTTACAAATTTCTTTCACAACTATGTTTGCCACATTTCAAGGACCAAACCAACCAAATTTGAGAAGATTTTGACTTCGTTTGGGCCAAATTCAACTAAGAAACCTAAATTGGACAGCAAAAGGGACCTGGTCGAGTACTCTTCAGATAAAACACTTTGTCAAATACAACTACATGAGAAGGATACTGAATCGAACACGGCTAGACAAAAAATAGCTCTGATCGAACATAAGCACGTGGTCGAAAAGAGTCCCGGTCGGATACGAACACCTGGACGAAAACGAGTACTGATCATATTCAGTCACGACACATGTTTGTCCAGGAACATGCCACGTGTTCTGGTCGTGTTCGACATGGTTTCAGTGGCTTTTACTGGTCAAATTTAGTCGGTTTTAATCGATTTTCATCTGTTCTGATCAGGACTAGTCGGTTTTGGTCCGATTTGATCAAGACTAGTCAATTTTGGTCAGATTTGATCAGAACTGATCGAATCTAGTCGGTTTTGACTTAGATTTGTCCGTTCTCGAGCTGTTTGAAGCCAGACGTCATCGTCTGCACGTCAAGGAGTTATTTTTTGGGCACGTTAACCCATGTGCTATAAATAGGGAAGTTTTTGGCTCAATTACACATGCTTTCGTATGCTTTCACATGCTCTTTTAGATGTTTTTTAGATAGTTTTTGTTAGTAGATCCTCCTTCTCTATTTTACCTACTTTTGTAAGTTGACAAGGATGGCTAATTCAATTCTCAAGCAATCAAGTGAGTTTTTATTTAAATCTTATTATTAGTTCTGCATTATTATGACTCTTTGCGAGTAGATCCCTTCTAGGGTTAGCGATGACCTAAGCTGAAAGGCATGATTCTTCCTTGGTCTTGATCTCCAGTTTTGGAGTTATTTCCTGATATTTTTTCCTCCATACCCTAAATTCTCATTTCGGCAGCAAACATAACAGTTGAGCCTTAGCAAGCAAGAATTTAAGAGAGTTCTTGAATCTTTAGCGCTTTGATGCTGCATCTTGAACAGGAGAGAGGCTCTCGCGAAACGTAACAGTGGAAGCGATCTTCTGACCATTGTACCAGCGACCATACTGGCAACTTTGTTTTTGTTTTGAAGGGAAGACAGTAGGTAAGCCACCTACTGCTAATAATAATATTAAATAGAGAGTAACCAAAGTAACAAGGAACAAAAGGCAAGGAAAACAACAAGAAAGCAAAAACAAGTTTTTACAATAGATCAGCCCATCTAAGAATTTTTACTCTCATTTCTTCAGTGGCACGAAAAGCTACTAGCTTCAAATCTGAAATAAAAGCTTTTGTCCACTTGATGAGATTCCCTAGCTGATGTTTAAAAATTCTGGAATTTTTGATTTTCCAAATGTTCCACAGAATCAGCATAATAACCTCCATGAAAAAGTCTTTGAACCTCAGATTTTCTTCTTTAAGCTTCCAAATTATATCAGTCATGGGAGAATTTGCCAAATTCCCTGTCCAACTGATGCCCACCAAGTTCCATGTCTATACTAGCAATTTAATCTGTCTTAGAAAACGATTGAAATTAGCTTACAATTCTCGGACCTTGGATAGAATTACGCCGGATGGTTATGGAACTCTCAAAACCCTAGATTTTCATTCCTGTTTACAAACTCTAAATTTCTGATCCGGGAGGATCTCCAAGTCCTGATCGCATACGGATTCGCGACCAAGTCCTGATCGCATACGGATTCGCAACCAAGTCCTGATTGCATACGGCTTTGCGACGTTAACCGTGTTCGGAAAGGTTTCGTGACCATGGATTGGTTCGCGACCAGGAAAAGGAATTCGTTCCCTGTTCGGAATTGTAATCCTATATATATAACTAAGCTTATCTGTTTAGGATTAGTTAAGGTAGTTATATGAGTCTAATACGTTTAGGATTACTAAGTCTGATACGTACTCATACGATTGGACTATAAATACCTTGTAATAGATCTAGTTTAGATCATCGAAGAGTCATAGAACTTATTTGAGTTTTAGACACTTATAGTTCCTTCGACGTAGGCAAGTGTGCCTAACGTTCGACGTGTAAAGCCCTCTTTGAAATAAAGAGTTGTGCAATTACTTTGGGTTTCGGTATTTCCGAGTAAGATCCTGTTATTCCGCATATTAGAATCTGGGCGAGCCTAGTGCGAAAACCAAGACTAGGTCTCAAACGGATCAAGTTGGTATCAGAGCGACTTTCCTATCCTGTGGATGGTGAAGACTCGCCAGGGTTACAAAACTTCCGGCGAAATTCCAGGTGATCAATTGACGGTTCCTACAGCCGCGTCTCCGACAATGTCTGACGATACCCCCGTTCAAGCTAACCTAGCCGAAAAAGTGGCTAAGCTCTCCACCGACATGGAAACCGTGCTTGCTTGGATTAAGCAGCAGGCCATGATTGTACCTCCTGAAGTAGGGAAGGTTATGGGTGAGAAGACTGGTGAATACTTGCGCAGGGCAGACGAAGATGAAGACGAAGGCGACCACAAGACCGACGACCTTGCCAACACCTCCTTAGCTGTCGGATCTTTTAAAGTCGACGCTAAGATTGATATACCCATATATGATGGGGTGATCGATGCCGAGAAGCTGGATTCTTGGATCGACCAACTTGAGACCTACTTTGACCTGAAAGGGTTTTGTAGCGCTCAAAAGGTCAAATTTGCACCTTTGAAGATGAAGGACCACGCCAAGACATGGTGGAAGGCCCTTGTCGCCAGTGGTGAAGCTGATGACCTTGCGTGGGGTCAATTCAAACGACTTCTGCGACAAGAATTCTATCCGATGGGTTACCTTGAGGAGAGATGGGAGCGTTGGCACAGATTATACCAACGGCGCGACCAGACCGTCCAAGACTATACGACAGAGTTTCGGCGACAAGCAATGGTCAATGGCATCTCACTATCCGACCCTCAGGTATTTCGGAAGTACACATCTGGACTTCAGAAATCGATCAGTACTGAGCTAAGTCTATTCGGTGTCCAAGACATTACGACCGCGAGCACAACTGCTATGGCGATCGAGAAGAAGAATAAATCCCGCAGTGACAAAAGCACGAAGGAAAATGCGACCTCGACAAAGAAAAAGCCGAGTCCGAAGAAGAACGCTTCAAAATCGGGCATGGGTGCCTTTTGCGAAAATTGTCAAGTCGCGGGGCATACCAAGGACAAATGTTACAAGCTTCATCCTGAACTTCGACCAAAGAAAAACGGACAAGGGAAAAGAACAGCCACGGCTACTGCGACTTCACCCGACGAAGAAGTTGTCCGAGTGAATTCGGTTAATGAGGCGGATACGACCTTGTCTCTGATGGAAATGCCGAAGGAGAAGGGTTCCGATCCACCGAACGACCATCACCCAACGGAGGACTTGTTCACCATCAACATCTAGGTGAAGCACGAAGTGGTCGCAGCGATATTCGATCCAGGAAGTCAGAAGAATCTGGTCTCCGCTGGACTGGTTCGGCGACTTGGTTTGAAGACAACCACACACCCGCGACCATATCCGCTGGGTTGGTTTACATCCGACGTGAACCAACAGATTACGAGTCAGTGTGTGTTGAAGTTTGCGATCTCTGCATGATATATCGATGAGGTGCAATGCGATGTTGTCCCTATCGATATCTGTCAGGTGATCTTTGGGAGTCCGTATCTGTATGATCGAGACGCTCACTTCCATCGGCGAGCGCAAGAGTACGACCTCACCAAAGACGGAGTTAAGTTCGTGATCAGTAGAGACGTCCACGTCAACACTTCGAACTTGATTACCGCAAATCAAGCCAAACGAATTGTTAATGCATGTCACAAGTATGTGCTTGTCATGATTCGACCCATTGATCAAGGTGAGGGTACTCGACCAGCATTGTCGCTGGCGTGCCAGAGGATTCTGGTCGTTTGTCGGGACTGCTGGAGAAATATAGTGATCTGTTCGAGACTACCCAGGGTCGTCTGCCAAAACGTCCAGTCGAGCACGAAATTCAGCTTGTGTCCGATGCGACACTGCCCAATCTGAGTATGTATCGCAACTCAGTATTGGAGAATGAAGAGATCAAGAGACAACTTGGTGAGTTGCTGAAGAATGGTGTCATTCAACCGAGTAGTTCACCTTGTGGATCTCCTGTGGTGTTAGTACCAAAGAAAGATGGGACTTGGCGTATGTGCATCGACTATCGAGCACTGAACAAGATCACCATCAAGAACCGGTACCCCCTTCCTCATATTGATGACCTACTAGACCAATTGAAGCATGCTGTTGTCTTCTCCAAATTGGATCTTAAGTCAGGATATCATCAAGTCAGCATTCGAGAGGAGGATACATGGAAGACCGCGTTCAAAACACGGCAAGGTCTGTTCGAATGGCTGGTCATGCCATTTGGTCTCTGCAACGCCCCGGCAACTTTCATGCGTCTTATGAATGACGTATTGAGACTGTTCATCGACGACTTTGTGATCGTGTATCTTGACGACATATTGGTTTATAGTCGTTCGTGGGATGAGCACCTCATTCATGTCGAAAAGGTGTTCGAACAACTTTGGCAACATCGACTTCGCCTCAACCGTAAGAAGTGCGAGTTCGATCAGCAAACTCTACTTTACCTCGGATTCATAATCGGCAACGGTACGTTGCAAATCGACCCGGACAAGGTCAAAGTGATTCGCGAATGGCCGCGACCGCAAACAGTTACGGATGTGCGTAGTTTTGTGGGAGCATGCCAATACCTTCGGAAGTTCATCCAACACTTCTCGATTATGGCTTCTCCATTGCATGCATTAACCAGGATCGATCAGAAGTTCGAGTGGACAGGGAAACATGAGGACACGTTTCTCTTGCTGAAAAGGAAGATCAGCGAGGCGCCTGTGTTAGCTTTGCCGAATCTCCAGAAACCGTTCGAGCTAGAAACCGATGCCTCAGGTTATGCGATGGGCGCAGTGCTCATGCAAGAAGGTCGACCAATGGCATATCACTCTGAGTTATTCCACGGAGCTCAGAAGAACTACCCGACTTATGATAAGGAGTTATGCGCACTGCATCAGGCCGTGAAATATTGGCGGTGTTATCTCTTGGGGAAAGAGACGGTTGTCCACACCGACCATCAACCATTGCAATATTTGCAAACTCAGTCCAAGCTACAGCAAGCTCGGCACATGAAGTGGATGTCGTATCTGCAGCAGTTTAATCTGGTGATTAAGTACAAGAAGGGGGTACACAACAAATTGGCGGATATGTTGTCGCGACCACCAGTTACAACCCTCTGTTTATCAGCATTCATGCAGATCGAGCCATCATGTCATGATGACTATGTCACTATGTACAGTGAAGACTCTGATTTTCAAACAGCACTGACTGAGGTCGAAACAGGGAACCCTACAGAGTTCGTTCGTCGAGAAGGACTCTTGTACAAGGGCAATTTACTTTGCATACCTCGTGGAGCACCTCGAACTCAATGGATGCGAGAAGCGCACACATCGAAGGTAGCTGGTCACTTTGGGGTTACAAAGACGTTGCAAAATCTTCACCGACATGTGTTCTGGCCGCGTATGCAGCAAGATGTGGCTAGGTTTGTTCGAGGCTGCGGTCTCTGTAGCATCTCGAAACCGGCAAACCGAAAATTAGGTTTGTACACTCCTTTGCCAGTTCCATCACGACCATGGGAGAGCATATCCATGGATTTCTTGGGAGGATTGCCTAAAACCCGACGTGGCAACGACTATCTATTCGCGGTCGTTGATCAGTTCTCCAAAATGATTGTTCTTATACCTTGTCGAAAGACTATCACGGGAGAAGAAGCAGCTCGGGTATTCTTTCAACACGTTTGGGCACACTTCGGACTGCCAACTTCTATTGTGTCTGATCGCGATACCCGGTTCCTTAGTCACTTTTGGCGATCGCTCTGGACGATGATGGACACCAAGCTAAAGAGGAGTACTGCTTTTCATCCGCAAACTGATGGTCAAACCGAGGTGGTTAATCGCACAGTCGTTCATCTCTTGAGAGGATATAACTCGAAGCACCCGAAGACCTGGGATGAAAGCATACCGTACTTACAGTTTGCTTTTAATCGAGTAGTGCATGGTTCGACTGGAAAGTCGCCGTTTGAGGTCTGTTTGGGTTTTCTACCACAGAGTCCATTCGATATGGAGTTTGTGATCCCTACCTCAGCACAGAACAGCAAGGAAGCATCTGATCAGGATCGAGCACAAAAGTTCCTGGAAGGTATTCAACGACTCCATCGTGAGGTTGAACAGAACTTGCTGAAAGCTCAACTCAAGTACAAGGCGCGACATGATCGGCACCGAGTTGATGCGCAATTTCAAGAAGGTGATATGGTATGGTTACATTTGAGTAAGGAGAGACTTAAAGGTGAAGGTAAGAAGCTCAAACCCATTCGTTATGTCCTTTTCGGATTTTGCGGAAAGTGGGTAATAATGCTTGTCAGCTTGAGTTACCTCCATACGTGGATATTTACTCGGTTGTCAATATTGAGCACCTCAAACTCTTCGAGCCTTCAATGTTGGATGATGAGCCAGATACCATAGTACCATCTGTTGAAGACTTGGTCTATCAACGAGGCGAACCTTTACGTGACGATGTGATTCTGGAGAGGAAGGTGACTACCACCCGTAGTGGCACAAAGGAGACTTTTCGAATCGGTCGGAAAGATCAACGAGCACGTGCGGCAAAGTGGTACACAAAAGAAGATGGACAAGCCCAATTTCCACATCTCCAGTTTGATCGAGAGGTCGCAACGGGGGTTGGCTCCTTCTCAACAAGGGAGTCATGATCCAGGAGGATCTCCAAGTCCTGATCGCATACGGATTCGCGACCAAGTCCTGATCGCATACGGATTCGCGACCAAGTCCTGATTGCATACGGCTTTGCGACGTTAACCGTGTTCGGAAAGGTTTCGTGACCATGGATTGGTTCGCGACCAGGAAAAGGAATTCGTTCCCTGTTCGGAATTGTAATCCTATATATATAACTAAGCTTATCTGTTTAGGATTAGTTAAGTTAGTTATATGAGTCTAATACGTTTAGGATTACAAAGTCTGATATGTACTCATACGATTGGACTATAAATACCTTGTAATAGGTCTAGTTTAGATCATCGAAGAGTCATAGAACTTATTTGAGTTTTAGACACTTATAGTTCCTTCGACGTAGGCAAGTGTGCCTAACGTTCGACGTGTAAAGTCCTCTTTGAAATAAAGAGTTGTGCAATTACTTTGGGTTTCGGTATTTCCGAGTAAGATCCCGTTATTCCGCATATTAGAATCTAGGCGAGCCTAGTGCGAAAACCAAGACTAGGTCTCAAACGGATCAATTTCATATTTGCTATTTACTGCTTTAAAACTCTAGATTAATAGCTTTAATAGTAGAATTAGTTGTAGAAACACAAACGCCAACTCATCTAGACTTAATCAGTGATCCATTAAGTTAGAAAGACGAATACACTTGTTTCTCGTGGAATTCGATCCTCAAGTGCTCAACGTTCAACCATTCACTTGCGGTTATTACACAATCACACCGTTTTAGGTGCGATCACCCGACCTCCACCAACTATTAGTTTAGTGCTACATGGATTATGGAGGCTACTTTTGGTGAAGACTAAGTCTATATAAAAAGGGGGAGTGTTAGAGAGTGCACTCACCACTTGAGAGGGAGGTTTTTTGGCTAGTCTTACTTAGTCTTTAGAGAGCTTTGTTGAATGTGGTATTCAAGAGCTTTTTATTTAGCTCTTGAATATTTTGAAAGAAATATAAATGTTCTTTGTATATTTGTTTTTATTGTTTCTTTCATTGTTGTTTAAAATTTTGCTCTTGCTTGTTTAACTATTCGCAATTTATTGTTTAAATACTCGCAATTTTAATTATTGTAATTGATTGTTTAAATACTCACAAATTATTTGTTTTATGCTTTGCTTTCTTTTTGGTTCTTCATTTATTTTTGTTATTTGGAGATTTTTTATGTTATGATTGGGGAGAGCTATACTTGAGATATTCGAAAACCAATAACATTCATACTATCTCTTATTTCCCTTACTTGTTTTTCATTGGGGGCTTCAATTTGAAAAACCAATTCACCCCTCTCGATTTGCCATCCTAGTCTTTCATAGTGGTGCCACAAAAAAGGAGCACCGGATTCGATTGAATACTTCCATCGATACTACTAGATATCATTTGCATCAAGGTTTGCCCTTTCGTGGTCGTGATTAGTCAGACAAATATAATAATAGAGGAAATTTTCTTGAATTGGTGAAGGCTTTCGCTGATCAGAATGACAATAAGAAGAAGGTTGTGCTAAGAAATGCTCCAGGTAATAAACAAATGTTATCTCCAAGCATTCAAAAGGATATTGTTCAATGTTTTGCACAGGTAAATTAATAGTAAATTTTCTTATTGCCAACTATTTTATAAACAATGTCTCAAACCATGCAGACTAATACATTTTTATTGTTTTGTATAGTTAATAGTGAAATATATATATATAGTTGAAGAAATTGGTGATGATGTGTTTGTTTTGTTAGTTGATGAGTCTAGTGATGTCTCCATGCAATGTGAGTTCAACGGCTCGAGGGCTTTGATCATAAGAGAGAATAGCTCGGCATATTATGTACATTGCATTGCTCATCAGCTACAATTGGTTGTAGTGGAAATAGCAAAGAAGCTTGATGATGTTGGGGACTTCTTTGATATGATATCTGTTTTGCTAAATGTTGTTGGAGCTTCTTGCAAAAGGAAAGATATGATTCAGGAAAGCCATCAAGAGAAAGAAAAGCCATAAGTAGTGGACAGATCAGTACTGGGACAGGGTTAAATCAAGATCAATCTCTCAAAAGAGCGGGAGACACTCAGTGGGGATCTCACCACAAGATTCTTTTAAGCCTTGAACAATTTTTTGTATTTGTTGTTGTTTAAATGCTTCAATTTGTTCAAAAAGAAGGCAAAGATGATGTGAAGAAATGTGAAGCATGTGGCCTTCAAACATATTTTTGGTCCTTTGATTTTGCATTTCATTTGCAATTAATGCTGCTAATCTTAGGACTCACCAATTCTTTGTCATTATCTTTACAAAGAAAGGATCATGACATCTTGAATGCCATGTCATATGTGAAATCAACCAAGCGACAACTACAATAGCTTAGAGATGATGGATGGGATTCTCTTTTGGAGAAGACAGATTCTTTTTGTGAACAGCATGGCATTCTTTTGTTGAACATGGAAGAAGAGTTTGTGAATCGACATAAGCTACGACAGAGAACCAATATTACCAACTTGCCTCATTATGTAGTTGATTGTTTTTACACAGTTGTTGATTTGCAACTTCAAGAGTTTAATGATCGTTTTGATGAGATTAACTTGGACTTGCTACTTTGCATAGCATCTTTGAGTACAATAGATTTTCGTGAATTTGATTTGGCAAGATTACTGAAGTTGGCCAAGTTCTATCCTGATGATTTTGATTCAATGCAATTGGTGGCTCTTAAGACTAAACTTCATTGTTACATTGACTATGTGTCAAAGGATCAAAGATTTGCCAACTTGAAGAGTATTGTCGACCTTGCTAGGCTAATGGTGGACACAAATATCCATCATGCTCATCCTTTGGTCTATTAGCTTTTAAAACTAGTATTGATCTTGCCTGTTGCCATTGCGTGAGTGGAGAGATTTGATAAGTGTTTAAGTGGTATTAAATTTGCCCTAAGTTAGCAATGATTTTAATGCTAAAAACTCATTGTGTTTGTTGTGTTTCAAGGATCAAGTGTGCAAAATTTGGAAGCATTAAGACCTCATTTGGACCAAAAACAAAGTGGAAAATGAAAACCAGATAGAAAAGGGTCTCAAACAGGACCTAGGCCACAAGGACCCAAGCCCAATATGGGCAATGGCACGGCCTGTTCTCGGCTCTGGGCATAGGCATGCGGGGGCCTGTGGCAGACTCTGTTTCCTCCTACTGTATGCTCGTTTTATCTGTTTCATGCTTTATTTGAAGTCGATTTCGATCGTGTGTGCATCATGAGTTGTAATTGGATATTTTGAGGATTTTTAACTATAACTAGGGAGGCTTTGGACTTATTTTTCATCCACATTCAGATCCAAAGATTAATTAGATTTTAGTTTAGGGTAGTTTTTAGCCCCACTCCTTATTTGTCCTAGTTTTCGCTCTTATTAGCTGACATGAACGGCAAACCTCATTATTTTATGCAATTGAGTAAGTTTTCTTCCAATACTTGTTATTGCTTTGTTTTTATGGCCTTTTCCAAATAATCTCCTTCTAGGGTTAGGGATGATTTAATCTGGAAGGCGAAATTTTTTCTTGGCTTCATTATCAAATTTTGTGACTTAGTTACTCGCGTTTTCTTGCTCTAAACCCTAATTTCTCGCTCAAGTAATAGATGTAACTGCTGAGTCTAGATGAGAACTTAAGGGAGTTTTTGAGTTCTTCCGACCCACACAATTGTGCTCTAACACGGAACTATTGAACAAGAGAGAGGTTCTCGCCAAAATTAACCGTCGAAGTGATCCTTTAACCATTGTACTGGAGACCATATTGGCAAATTAATCTGTCTTAAAAACACTTCAAATTGATCCATAATTTACTGGCTTTGGTTAGAATTACGCCTAATGGTTATGAAATTCTCTTAACCCTAATTTTCTTATTCTTGTTTCTAAAACCGTAGATTTTCAATATTTGCAATTTTCATGCTTTCAAAACCCCTGTTTGGTAGATTTTAGCTGTATATCTTAGTAGTAGCTCTAAAAAAAAACTCTCGCTCTGATTTAATCGACAATTTCTTAATCTAAGAGGCGAATACGCTTATTTCTCGTGAAATTCAACTTTCAAATGCTCAACATTCAATCGCTCGTTTGCGGTATTACTAAAACGCGTCCCTCTTAAACATGTCAAGATGCTTTTCAGTAATGAATCTGTGAAAAAAAACTGCACAATTGAATTAGTGATCAGTTTTTGAATGATTGTTTAGTTTGCCTTGTGGAGAAAAGCGTATTAGATACAATTTCTAATGATGATGTGATAGACCGCTTTCAAAAATGAAAACTCGTAGAGAGCAACTATAACATCTAATTTACTATAATACTTTCTGTGTTTAATGATATATTTTTTTTCTTTACTTGATACTTTCTAACTTGTTGCGTTTGTTACTGTTTTCAAGTTACTAACTTGGAGCTATATAAACACTTTTTTGAAGATTACTTGACTCTATAGACACTTCTTTGAAGATTACTTGGACGATTTTTGTTTTACATCATTGAGTAACAAGCAATTAGAGCAAGCGATCTCATTAGAAATGAAATGTTTTGTTATCTCCGTTTTTTTTACTATGTCACATCTTTAATTTATTTCCACAATCAACTATATGTTTTGGTGTCTATGCATTAGATAGTAGTAACCCGGATGATTGGAATTCCTCAATTTGCCTCTGATAAAGAATCTTTTGGAGAGATAAACAATGACATAGTTTTTGGGAGTCTTTTAGTATATAGAGAGTAATAAAAATATTTATTTATTTATTAAAAGAGAGAAAATAAATTAAAGAAAACTCAGCACATAAATTGAGAGAGCGTTAATAAAAGGAAAAAAAAAACCTCACACGCTTGCTGCTTGGGACGCGCGCCTGTTATCAAATAAAAAAAATCTTTTTCAACTTAGTGGAGGAGGGGCGCGCGCGCTTGCACTCGTTGGAGGCAGCCTTAGTGTGGCATACAGACTCCGTCGCACAAATAGAACAGAAAAAAACCGGTGGGTTATACGTGTCAGAGCTTTAGGATGAGGTTAAGGATGTAACCTCTGCTTAACCTTCTATTAACACAGCATGAAGGGCCGGGCCCCTCCCTATTCACACAGGGTTTAAGCCAGTCATTTGTAACATCCAAGTTTATCTCATCAAACTATCATTTGCCACATCCAAGTTCATCTCATCAAAATATGTAACTCTTAACTACTGGAACATATAGGGCAACAGGTATAGTTGATCAGCCGGGACTGTCTCACAAATTACAAGTTGTAACCTTAGAGCCAGATTGTACGGTAGAAAGCAAATCACCAGGGAAAATTTCTATGAATCTCTCATCTCACCCCACAACAAAACTCAGATCTCCATGATCCCTTAATGACTCTTTCATCTAAGTCCCTCCCCTGATGGATTTGATCATCAACACTCATCCAACAGTCATGATTCCTTTCTTCCACTGCCTCCAAGGCCCAGGGTTTTCTGACCATCTCTAATTTGGTTGCCTGGTTAACCCGCAATGGGAAATGAAAATTATTACCCTATTGGAAACCCTCAACTTAAATTCTAAGAGTATATGCAACAAACGAAAACCAAAGGAATATTATTAACTACTGTGATTGCTGCTATTTCAATCCTCAACTGTGACTTGCTGGCATTCCAATTCCCACCATAATAGAATACAGGAAAATTCATTGATTTAATTATGTCAACATTACAATATCTTATCACAGCATTCCCCAAACAAGAATTAAAGGGAAAAGCAAAGGACATTTAAATTGAAAAAGGAAAATTCATTGGGAAAGAACACATCCAAGATTGGCTTCAATCGACAACAAAACAGTTAATAACAATTACCAAACATGAATCTGGACAAGAACAATAAGCATGTAAGATTCTACAATTCACATTGATACATTTGAAAAGAGAGAATTCATTAGTCATTAAATACCATATCAACATCAAATAACCAGTGGTCATGATTCCTTTCCTCCAGAACCTCAAAGGCACACCACATGGTTCAAACTATCTATACTTGGGTTGCCAGGTTAACCCAGAAGGAAACAAAAGTTATCCAAGGGGAAATCGTTACTAAAATTCTAACAGTATACAGAAGAAAATCAAAAGAATGCTACTCCATTGACTATGCTGATTTGATGGTATTCCAATTTCCATCATCAAATTAATACAGGAAATTTCAAAGATTATGTCAACATTAGAATCTCTATCATAACATGCCCCAAGGACTTTTAAATCAAAAAGGGAACATTGATAGTGAAGGAACACATCCAAGATTGGATTAAATCAACTACAACACGGGTTAAACACAGTCACCAAATATAATTGTGATAGAATCTGGACAAAAAGAACACGAATTTATCTTGCATTCTTGCATTACTAAAGAGAGAATTCATTACTGTGAGAATAAGACAGTCATTACCTACCATATGAATAACATCAATAACGGTCCCAATTGCATACCATCCAATGATAACAATCATCAACTACCATCTTATCCACAGCTGAGTAACATCAACTAATTGAACCCCTAAAGGCATGTTCCAGACATAGGAGCCCACATGCATTTTACCAGAGAAATCACATAGACACTGGCCAACTAGAGAAGGATGGTTGACAAAGCCCGGCACCACGGCACCAAGTCCTCGTCTCTCTTCGGCAGGACGGACCCCTCCAGTCGCGCCTCCCTTGCGGTCCCGCTCGGGAGGTCGACTGCGACGACGCGCCCGCCCATGCGCAGCAGCACCTCGAGGCCGTCGCTCTCGAAGCGCAGCGGCCTCGGCCACGCACCCCAGCACCCACCGGCGACCATGGCTATGGGGACGTTGTGGAGAAGCTTCCAGTCATCACCTGAGGAGAGAGCGTAAAGCTCCAGGGTGTCTTCAGTGGTGACTGCTGCGGAGAGTTGCCCTGCCGCCACGCCCAGCTGCCAGTGAGCGGCAGGGTAGGCCGCTGCAGGGGGCGGCCTGATCTGGCGACTGGAGCCGGAGACGACGTCGAGGGCGAGGACGCCGGGGGAAGACGATACCTTCCAGTAGACGCAGTTGGCGGAGGCAACTGCAGAGCCGGCCACAACGCCGGCGGCCGCAGGGTCAGCAACCTCGCGCCACGCACCGACCTCTGTCTTGTAGATCTCGAAGCGGTCGTCGAAGGCGCACACTACCGAGTAGTTCTTGGAGTCACTGCTGGCGATCGCCGCGTCGAACAGCGCCGCCGCGTGGGAGCGCGGCCGGAGCGATCGGGGCACCACGTGGCACTCTCCGGCGAGAGGGTCGAGGACGAAGTACTGCGACCAGGCGCCGCGGAGGAGCACGCGGCCGCAGGAGGAGGCCGCGGCCACCGCGGGCGCGGCTGCAGAGAGCGGCGGGACCTCGGCGCCGCCGATGCCGGCTGCGGCGCGACCGAAGAAGATGGCCGCGATGGAGCCCTCATCGCCGGCGAGGAGGATCCACTCGTTGGCGCTGCAGAACTGGTCGGCGTTGCAGATCTCGTCGGCGTCGACGTGGACCCAGTCGTCGGCGGCCATTGCTATTTCTGGGAGCAAAGATTTCTTTGGTTAGTTCGGATCAAAGCAATTTTTTGGTAGAGGAACTCTCTTGGGAACGACAATATTCGTGGGCTTATATATAAAGTTCTTATGCGATTGGTCCGTGGTTGCGTGGGGACGCGTACCATTTTCTTTATCAGTTCCGTGGACGTAAGCAGGAGATTTTAGGGATATAGGAAATACTACGTACGCCCAAACTTCAATTTACTACTGTTAATCTTAATATTTGTCTTAATAGAAATCAGATCTGTTACTGTTGCGAAGCAAAAGGCGGACGGGCACTACAACGTTAGGAATACAACCGAGGATAGCCACCACATCGTAACATCTTACATTCCTAGTAATGTTAATATTTCTGATAATCTTATTATTGGTGAAAATATTAGAGTAATCTAATTTTAAAATATTTGATTTGTTAGAAATACAAGACCAAAATGATGCATAATCTTAATTTTATAACAAGAATAACAAATTCAATATCTAAAATTCAAATCTGGAATTTAAATACATGAAATTAATATTAATAGATTTCAAAATATGAAATTCAAATTTTGGAATTTGGAAATCTGAAATGCAAATTTTGGAATTTTGAAATCTGAAATTCAAGTTTAGGAATTTGAAAACTCTAAAATACAAAAAGAATTTTGAAACCGAATATTCAAAATTTCAAGTTTTAAATAGGAATTGCAATTTGGGTAAATACATTCAAATTTCCAAATTTGAAAAGTTTTATGTCCAAATTTGAAAAGTTTTATTTCCAAATATGTCGCAGTATTGCAAATACCTCAGTAGGTTTTACGAAGGTTCCTTGCAAACAAACAAAGACGCGAGCTGACCGCGTGATCGGTCCTCTCCCGTCGGGCAAACACGAAGAGTGACACGAGGGTTTATACAGGTTCAGGCCCTAGTGGGGGTTCTAGTCCTGTCGATGTGCTCCCGACGTGGGTAGGCTGGGGGAGCTCCCTCGTGGGAAGAGTGCTCCGAAGCACGCCTATTGGTTTCTTGTATATTGATGATAATGAGTTGTCCTTAGTTACAAAAGAGGGGTACAAGGGCATATATAGGCCCAAAAGACGCCAATTACAAGAATACCCAGGCTGCGGCCATCGGATCGAGGGGCATCAACGTCCTTTTGCTGGTCAGGGGGCTGGGATGCTTGACAAGTGTCCTTGCCGATTCCCGAGGCGCTCCTCACGTGACCTTGCGCAGGGGGCCCCCAGGCCTTCGTCTGGGACGGGGTCACCGGGGGCCCCTGTCACTGGGCAAATGGTGGCAACCAAGATAGGGTCATCGGGGGCCGTGTCGCCAGGCAAAGGGCGGCACCCAGGACGGGGTCACCGAGTGCCTTTGTCCCCGGGCAAACAGCGGCGCCTGGGACGGGTCACCGAGGGCCCTTATCCCCCGGCAAATGGCGGTGCCCGGGACGGGGTCACCGGGGCGCTTCTCACCGAGCTCGATTGGGCGGAGATTTCCCTCAACAGCAGCCCCCATGCTCTCTAGGGACATGTCCTAAGTTCCCGGAGGGGATGGCTTACGTCATTGAGGACATCTCCCCTGGAGGGAGCCTCCGGATCTCAGCGACGCTTCGATTTTTGTGCCCCACCTTTATGGCGGCGCCGTCGATAATTACGACATTGCCTCGATTAGCGTGCACCACCGGCCATCACGGCCTCGCGCAGTTCAAACTTTGGCGCGCTGTTTCCCCCGCGCCCCTTCGATTTGCGCGCCGCGTTTGAAACGAGTGGCTCGGATTGATCCCGTGGGGCCACGTGTCACCCATCGGGGCCACGCGGGGGCTCTATAAATAGGGCCTCGGGGGGCCTGAAGAGTTCACATTGAAACCTTAACCTCTAACTTTCCACCGGCGCTCCGAGCCTCTCCCGGAGACCTAGCCTACGGAAACTTAGCTTCCCGGCAACCAAGCCCCCGGGAACTTAGCTCTCGGAAACCTAGCCCCCGGGAACATCGCTCCCGGAAACCTAGCCACTGACAAACTACATGGCGCCAAAAGGTCGTGGCAAAACCGCCGATGTACCCCTGGAGGAAGTCACCGCGGACTTCCTCTGGGCTTCGGAGTTTACTTCGGGGGACTTGGAGTCCCTGGTGGAGCGAGGGGTCTTCGCGGATGGGGACGTCTGGATCCCCCCGAAGGAGGAGAGGTGCATCGTCCCCGGGCCGGGGAGGTGGTCGTCTACGAGGCTGGTCTCCAGCTCCCGGTGCATCCGCTGCTCCAGGAGTTCATCCGGGAATACGGGGTGGCGCTCAACCACCTGACACCCAATGCCCTCATCCGGCTGGGACTCTTCATTTGGCTGTGCGAGACAGCCACTGGAAGGGAGCCGACGCTCTGGCTACTCCGGTATTTCTACGAGCCCTCGGCGAGGGGCTCGTACATGGTGAAGGGAGGGCCGAAGTTTGCGTTCAACTCCATCATGATGCAACTCCTTCCGGCCCGGGTGAAGGAGTACCCGGTGGCGGCCTCCTGGGACCATTGGGGGGACTGGCTCCGGAGATGGTTCTATCTCCGGGTCTGGGACTCCGGAGTCACCTTCTTCTCCCTGGAGCCTCCCTCCTACTGCCGTTCGTCCGCCCCCAAGCCCCCGTTGTGGACCCCCAAGGAGTCGAAGCTCCTCAACAAAACGGTGGGTGTCCGGGGCCTGAGGTCCATGAGGGACATCGCGGAGGAGCTGGCGCTCCTCAAGCTCTCCCCCTTCTCATAAGGGAGGAGGGGGATCGGGATGTGCCCGACGCAGCGGCCCCTGCAGAGGCCAGTGACCCGACGTAAGTGTCTGGTGGCCCATTCCTTAGTCTGAGATTTTGGCTAACACTTTTGTTTTTGTAGTCCGGCCGTATCCAGCCGCCCGGGAGAAGGTGGAAAACCTCCTTGGGAGGTACTATGCTGACGAGCACGAGTGCGTCATGTGTGTCATCGAGGAGGGTCCTCCCCATAACTTGGTGGCAGAAGCCTTCGGGCTGAAGCTACCAATGAGGGAGCCTCTCCCCACCCCCAGCTCTCAAAAGCGGGGGAAGAAGGCCGCCGGGGCCCCGAGCCAAAGCGCGCCAAGGCGCGGAAGGCCCCCGGCTTGGCAACGAAGCCGAACGCTACGCCTGGCAAGACCCATGAGGCAACCCCTGGTTCGGGGTGCGCGCGAGCTGCCCCGAGGACCGGGGCGACGTCACCCCTCCCGGAGGTGGAGCCCTCCCCAGCCCGGGGAAGATGGGGGGGTTCATGCGCCTCCTGGACGCACCCACGGGATCGGGTGAGAAGGGGAAGGTGACGAACGACGAGGCCGACTCCGACTCGGCGAACTACAACCCATCGCCCTTTCCGGTGGCCACGCCTCCGGCGATCCCGGAGTCGGCGAGCGTGGAGCGCCCTGAGGTGCGGTTCGCGGAGACGTCTCCTCCGTGCTTCGACTGGCCGGTGGACGAGGGGGCGAGCCCTTCGGCCTATCTAGTCTACGGGGCCTTGGGAGCTTCATAGCCCGGGAGGGGCAAAGGGCTCCTTGTCCCCCCTAAGGGCCATGTTCCCTCTGGGAGCTCATCCTCCGGCTCCTCGGAGACCGAGTCCTCGGTGCCCAGGGTTGCGGCCGAGACCGGCCCAGTCCACATCACCCTCGGGGACGGCTGGAGGGGGCCCGCCGGCGGAGACGGGTCCGGTACCATTGGGAGGGAGACCCCCATGCTGTCCCCGGGTGAGGCCCGAAGGTTCGCTGCGGGCCTCCAGACCCGGAAGGTCTGGGCCTACGTCCAGCAGGGGACCATCCGTGACCGTAGCTCCGAGTTGGTCTTGCTCCATCTTTAGGTAAGTTTGCTTTCATGTCGCCCCGGAGGATTCTAACGCCTATCTCCAGAGGGAGGCGAAGGCAAGGGAGAGCGCCCCCCGGGAGCTCGAGGACTCCCACTCTCGGGCTGTCGCGGAGGCGGGCCGCTTCATCCCCTCGGCCCTCAAGGGCTCAGGCTTAGCCTCGGCCTGGGGGGTGGCTCCGGCGTAGCGCCGGCCATGTTCACGGAGGCTATGCGTTTTCTCAATGCCCAAGTCTCCATGATCCCGGAGGCCGCCGACACACAAGCCCAGGGTTGAGCGGTCCCGATGTTGGCCGCAACTGCGGCCCTCGTTGAGCATCTGGGGGCCGGCACTTGGGCGGTCGGAGGTCGGCTCCCCCGAAGCTTCCTCAACTTCTTCGAGCCGCAACGGTGGGAGTCGGAGGAGCTGATTGGGGGCTTCTACAATCTGATCATCCGGGCTCGATTCCCGGCTTCGGCGCCCCCGAGGGCGGACGCCTCGGCGATGGAGGAGGCTCCTGGGGTCGGGGGTGGGGGAAGGCAATGGGAAAGTATGAATCTCCCCCCCAGGCCTTTAGATAGGTCCTTTTTGTTTTGCTAGGATTTTTGCTCCCAGTAGCTTCTTAGAGGAAGCCTCGGAGACTTGTAAAAAATTTTGATCAATCAATGAAATGAAGATTATTTTGCTAAGTCTTGATTTGTCGTGAGTAGGTCCCCCGGGAGCTTGCTCCTGGGGGAGGGTTTCGAGACTTGAACGCCTTAACTCGGGGGGCTTCCTGGTGGTACGGGGGCTCACTTTCGGGATGGGACTTCCGGGTCCCAGGGGACATAACCTGGGGGATGCCCAAGTGGCCTTAGCTTTGCTAAGTCTCGCCACCGGGGGGTGTGGTGAGGGTGCTTCCCGGAAGCCGATCCGGTTGCACTGGTTCTCGGAGTGGCACCTAGATAACTTCGACAATAGCCGCGCTGAGTTGTCCCCTCCGAGACCGGGGTCCCGGAGGGTCCCCCCACTTAGGATACGCCCTCCAGCCGGCTGCGAGTATTGGCCCAAGGGCTTGCTTCGAGAAGCCCAGAGGCGCATAAGGAGCTTGTACCGGGACCTTTCTCGGGAACTATCACAAGGCCTCCGAGAGTACTAGGTGTAGCCACCTCCCGGAGGGGGTTGTCCTCTGGAGTACTTTCCCGAGGGAGGTTAACTCCCCGGATTGTATCTTGTATTTTCCCGGGCTTGTCATCCCCAGGACATCTTGGCCCACCGGGGGGGAGGGGGGGTTGTCCCCCGGTTAAATGTTGTATCAATACCCATCGGAGAGGGGGTATGTTCCCCGGTTAAATGCATCAATAAAGCTATTTGAGTTTGCTTGTTCCTTGAACTTTCTTGTCTTCGAAGTTTTCCAAAAATATTCATCTGTCCGGGCACAAAGTTACCCCCCCCCCCACAACGGGGTGCAGCTTGGCTCCGGGCGCTGTGGGTAAGAAACGAAGAGCCCCGGACGTTAAAAATCACCGGAGTTACGAAACCCCCAGTCCAAATTTTCGAGCTGCGATCGTGGATTTTCCCAAAGGATTCCAAAGCTTGGTCGAGGGGTTTCAAGGCCCGCATGAGAAATTCCCCCGGTCACTGTGAGAACGGGGAGCTGGGTAAGGAAGTTTTCGGTCGAGACGATTCCAGAGGCTGGTGGAAATTTCGCCCTATCGCCGTGAGAACGGGGAGCCGGGTAAAGGGCCTCCGAGAGGAGGTTTTCTAGGAATCTCGGTGAGAAATCCCCCGATCGTCATGAGAACGGGGAGCCGGGTAAAGAGCCTCCGGGAGGAAACTTTCTGGAGATCCTGGTGAGAAATCCCCCAGTCGCTGTGAGAACGGGGAGCCGGGTAAATAATTTTTAAGAAACCTAGAATTATGTGTCTCACTGAGGAGACAATTTGCTCCCGGAGGAGGATAAGCCCGATGACGGGTCTGAGTGTTTGGGGGGACTAGTCTCTCAAATTGACTCATTACCGTAGTCCTTGAGAACTGGGTTGCCGCTTACCCCCTTAGTCCACGAGGGGTGATTGTAAGCCGCCCTATGGGGGCTTTTAGGCTGCGATAGCCTACGTCCTCACGGAGAGGGCATCCTCACTTGGAGGGCATCGTCTTAGGAGACGGTAAGGCAAGAATATACAGTAAGCTCAAGTTGGAGAAAAAACCATTTGCATTGATAGAGATTGAAATACAACTCCTCCCCCTGCAAAAGTGCGGCGGGGGAGGGAACGATGAATACAACGCCTCCCCCCGTGTAATCGCGGCGGGGGAGGGAGTGATGAATACAGCGCCTCCCCTTGCGAAGTCTCGACGGGAGAGGGAGTAAGATCAGAGGCTAGATATATAACTCGCGAAGCAAGCCTACATTCCATGTATGCTTCAGTTCTTGATCTTGGAGGTTGGAGAGCTTATAAGCCCTTAAGCCCAGGACCGCAAAGACCCTGTAGGGCCCTTCCCACTTGGGGGAAAATTTGCCCTGGGCTTGGGGGTCGATCACATGCTTGAGGACAAGGTCCCTGAGGTGGAAAGCTCTCGCGCTGATGCACTGGTTGTACGTGCGCGCCATTTCGCTCTCGTAGTGGCTTGGCGAAGGAGCGCTCGGTCGCGCTCCTCCTCGACGAGGTCGACTTCTAGCTGCTGGTTTGCTTCGCTGGCCTGGTACGCTGTGGTCGTAGCTCCGTCCAAGAGCTCGACCCACAGCGACCAGAAGCCAATCTCTGAGGGGAGAACTGCTTCGGCCTCGTACACGAGCGAAAAGGGCGTGCGCCCCGTCGCCCGGCTCGGGGTCATGCGCATGGAACAGAGGATGCTTGGAAGCTCCTCTGCCCACGCATCCCGCCTGGAGGTGGCCTACTCGAGTCGCCGGTGTAACCCCTGTAGGATCACGCCATTGACCCCTTCGACGGCTCCGTTGCTCTGGGGATGAGCTATAGAGGCGAAGTGGAGGGTAGCCCCCAAGCCTTCACAGAATTCCTGGAAGTACTCGGAGTCAAATTGGGTCCCATTGTTGACAGTGATTTCCTGGGAGACCCCAAAGAGACACACGTTGTTCTTTTAGAGAAACCGCTGTACTGCTCGGGAGGTGATGCTGGCCAAGGGCTCAGCCTCCACCCACTTGGAGAAGTAGTCTACTGCGACCACCGCATACTTGTAGCCCTCGGGCGCCGAGGGGAAGGGACCTAGGAGATCCATCCCCCAGCGTACGAAGGGCCAAGTGATGGGGATGGTTTGCAGTGCTGTGGAGGGCAAATTGAAGCCCTTTACCATCTTTTGGTAGGCCTCGCACGCGGAGACAAGATCTCGCACGTCGCGGACCATTGTGGGCAAATAGAAGCCCTGGCAAATAACTTTTGCCGCGACAGCTCCCCGAGTGGATGTCCTCAAGGAGTTGAAGTCCTTCTGCCCACGGGAGGCAGCGGAGTAGGGCGGAGGCCGCCCGCTTGTAGAGTTTGCCCTCTAGTAAGAGTTATGCCCGTGCCTTGGCACGGAGGCATTTAACCTTGGGATCACTGGGAGGGTCCCCCTCCCCCTTATAAAGGAGACGAGGAGATCCATCCAGGACACCGCTCGGGCGATTTCGGAGACCTCTGGGGCACGGGACTAATGGTCCACATCCAGAGAGGCCATCGAGGGTTTCGCGATGATTTCCAGGAAGGCACCCCCGGGGAGAAGTTCTCAGGCACTAGCCGCTCGGGCCAAGGTGTCGGCCCGGTCATTGTCCCTCCGGGGGATATGCCGCGCCTCCAAACCCTCGAAGTGCTTCTCCATCTTGCGCACCTCCCCCAGATACAGGCTCAGGTTCGCGTCATGGCACAAGTAAGATGATATCGGCCTAGACCGTCTCACAAGAGAACGAGATCGGAACAGTAAGGCGAGTATTTAGTCGTTCTTTCCACAGGGACTAGAGAATTAAAACATGTAAACTAAACTAAATCGATGGCAAACTAAAATAAATCAGCCGAAAGAAATAGATAAAAAATGTCAAAAGAAATGCGAAGAGAGAGGTGGATATCTCGTGACAGGCCATTAGTGTTTAAAATTGTACGATGATCGTAAATATGTGCAATGTTTAGTATAATCGAGAAGTGACCTAACGAAAGAAAGCATAAATGTCTATTGATTACTAATCACTACACAAGTCGACGAAACAATGGTACAAAAATAAATACTAACGACTTCAACAATGAGCCTCGACACAAATCAACCACACAACTATTTAAGATAAGCAAGCTCTTCAACCTGAAGCATACCAGCAGATGAATAAGAATTGAAGATAAATTGAAATCAGTCTTCAATTACCCCAATCCTCTCTCTATCAATCGAATTTTACATAATACAATTTAGTGCAAAAAGGACTTCAACTCAAGAATAATTGGAATTTAGCTCTAGGACTCAGAGGTTCCAAAATCAGGTCATGACCACCTCAGTTCTTACCTCACAAGCACACTTCTCAGCAACTAAGGCAATAAGAGACAATTACTGGAGATAATAAGATATACAAAGAACTCCAAGAACTGATCAAATTAAATCACCAAAACAGCCTGCAGCTAGTGAAGGCTATCAACTGACAAACAGAGCAACATGAAGGTCAACTGGAATGAACAACAAGCGACAAGCATTTCAAATCATCACAGGGGACAATAGAGATATCAAGTTCACTGGGGTTGAATTCAACGGGGTCTCAACATCAGCATCAAATTGTGGTTTCACACACAAAAACTAGACCTAAGAAAATTCATAAGAAAGCCCTTGAATCATTCACACTCTGAACTGAATCATCCCAAGAGTGACAATCAACAAACAAGAAATTGCGATCACGGAAGAGAAGTGTATCAATTGATTAAGCAACTGAAATGACTAATTTAGTGCCTCATCACAAGCAATCAACAAAAAGAAATAATCAGATGAAGAGCAGCTGATTTAAAGATCTCCAGAAAACTAACAGCTCAATTCCAGGTGCTCAAGCCACACAGAGAAGATTTTAATTAGACTGCACAAGACTAAACAGGAGAAATTCAGTTAAGCATCAATCACGGAATCACAGCATCATAGAAGCAATCATTCCTCCAATTCATCCAAATAGAAGAATTCAGTTCTTTACAGCATTGCAGGAAACAGAGGAGAGGAAGAAGAGAAGGGTTTGAGAGCAGGTATTCACTGGAGGGGTCGACGATGCAGTATGGATGTGGTCGTCGATGCAATTGAAGCCGTAGAGGAGGTCGTGGAAGCACGAGGGGGAGGCGGCGCCGGCTGTGCAGCAGGCGGCAGTGGCTGAGGGAGAGGAGGCTCCGGCACGGGATGGTCTTGTGGTGGTGCACCGGCGACGCTGCGGGAGCACGAGGGGGGCGAAGGCGCACGGGAGGCGCGTGGAGCATCGGATCCGAGAATGCGGCGTGGAGATCGGCCAGATCCGTGGAGGCGTGGCGACGCTCCGGCGGCGTGGGGCGGAGCGGCAAGCTAGGCGGCGGCGTGTTTTGTGGGTGGTGTAACACCCTAGTTTTGGGGGTGAAAAGTCTTGCATGAAAATCCTGCATGCATGTATCCCTGTAGTAGTAGCCAGATCAGTTGAACTCTAATCTCTCCCAAACCCTAAAAATCTCCAAATCTATTCTCTAGATCCAGATCAAGATCTGACCATCCAGATTTAACCTACCAGTTACCCTGAGGATAAAAGTCTTCAGGAGCCAGATCAAATTCTGACCCTAACTCTCAGTACCTAAGCCTCTCTCTGTTTTCGAAAACAGGAAAATTCAGATTTACCCTAAGTACCCCAGTTTCCAGATGATTGAATTATTTTGATTTAACCTTATCCAGACTCAAGTAACCCCTGGAATATGTTCCTAGGTTCATCCTCAACTCACTTCAAAAAGTTGGGAGCCAAATTAATCCATCTAAACACTATTCGCAGTTTAGTCCAAATTTTACTGCGAATAAGTCCTTTTCTGTTTACCTGGAAGCCTGAAAAGGCTAAAATCCACGAATCAATCCCAACTCCAGAATTTCTTCAGGAAACACCTTCCAAATATTATTTGATACAGATCTCCCTTTTGATCAGACTTCAAAATCTCTCTCCAATCACCAGAATTCGAAATCGACAAAAACCAGACTTATTTTACCCTAATTTTACCCTATTTTCGAAAATAGGTGAAATCCCTCAAATCTTGTCAAATTTTCGCTAAATTTGAGCTGGATGAGTACTAATAGAAATGTTATACTCAGCCATGAAATCAATTCTCAAATTAACCATCTCTAAGACTTAAATTACAAATCAGTCCAGATTTCAAATAAGAATCCTTGAATTTTGGTCCCTGGTTCGACCAGAGGCACTGTGCACGACCAGCAGCCGTGCACGACCGCGACCACCGCACTGCCACGCCAGGAACTTCGTCGCCGGTGAAGTCCCGTGGTCGCCACCCTTGCCACTGCGTTCCTGCCACGTGTGCGCACGCCGTTCGCCACCGTGGAGCCACCGCGGCCGCACCAGCATCGCCGATTTTGCCCGCGCGCGCACGCCATTGCTGCAGCCACTGCAGAAGCTTTGCGCCACGTCGCAAGCATGCCTTGGAGAGGCATCACTTCGCCTTCACCTCCACCAGAGCAGCAGCGCAGCCGACACGACCGGTGAAGACGTCGCTTCGCCGCCTGTCATCGCCGCCGGTCACTTCCCAGTCGATTCAAGCCGGCTTCAACTCCCCGTGCGATTGTAGACGTTGGGAGCCCCCGCAGCCTCGCCTATTTAAACCCCTGGACTAGCAACCATCTTACACACCTGCACACCAGCAATCAGTAAAACTCGCTGTGTCTTCTTCTTCCCCGGCGAGCAGCAAAGGGGGAGCACGGTGCCAAGCTTCTCCACTGCTTCATTCTCCAATCCAACACCCCCAGTGAGCTCCTCTCATCCCCCTCATGCTTCTCGAGCTTGGAATTTAGTCTAAATACCCTCAGTCGCCGGCAATTTCAGTTTTACTCCAGTAGCTCCGGCGAGCAATTAATCCCCAACCAGATCGATTCAACCTTCGAACTAGTAATCAAATATGCTCACTAGACCTTGCTTAACATCCCTAAGCAACCAAAATCGACAGATTTGCTAAAATGTGAAAAACCCCATATTGGAACTTTGCTTGTAAACTGAGCTTGCTGTTCAAGCTTTTCTGGTGCATTTCTAGTTAATCTAACTTCACCAGTAGCTTACTTATGCTCCAGAGACCATCCACAAGCAAGGAATTAAGTTTATTTGCCCTAGATCAAAAATGCCCAAATCAGGCTTGAGTTAATCTTTTCCCCGGCCAATATCTCCTAAATCCAGCCAACCCAGCCATAGAAACCTTGCCATCTAGATGTTTTGAACCATTCTGAGCAACTTTGTCTTCTACCACGACTTCTAATTCGGCCTAGATTGTGAGATATAGCTATGCCCTAGTTTGCTGTACTGTTCACACTGCATGTGCTCCAGGCCAGCCAACTTCTTCGCCGGTTTTCATCACTTTCCGGCCATCTCCTGCCCTAGGTCCTGTTGAGACATTTGTTCCTGTTACAAATGCCTAACCACCAGACAAAGTGGTGCATCCTTTGGAGCCCTGAGTCAAAAGATATGGCTAACCCTAGTTTCTGGCCGTGTCAACCCTATGCCAGCCTGTGTCAGCCAGTGGCATTGAGCCTTTTCACCCACTTCCAGCCATGCACCTTGAAAATAACTTTGTCCCTTAGACTCCTGATGTTGTGATCTACACTTTTCTCTACTGTCACAACTTGAGTTGAGCCCTCTATCACCCATCAACCCTATGTCGATGCCTTGAACCGAATGCCAACCTAAAGACATTCGCTGTTTTTGGGCGAACCAGTCACCACCTTGATGTCACCCTGATATTTTGGAACCTTGTAAACCTTAACAGCTAACTCTAACCCTGGTTTCCATAATTAAAACCACATCGCTTTCAAACCTTGTATCACCAGAGCATTTTCTCCTTGCACCTTTGCATGTAGCAAGTTAGTAGAATAGAATTGATTGTAATGCCTGTTTGCTTGTTTGATCTTGTTCAGAGCAAGAGTCCGGAGTTGAAGATCTTGTCGCTGAACCGTCATCGACCGCTGATACTTACGACGCGGAAGGCAAGTCATACTTTGATCATATTGAAACCCATATTTTATGAATTGCTATGCTATTCCATGAATAGGTATTTCAGTAATATTGCACATGTTGAGATCAATGATATTATGGCAGTGATAGATTGAATACTAGAGAAATGTGAACTTGATAAGATAGCAAGCCATGAACTAATAAAAGTATAAACATGTACATTTATATTCATGAAATAGAACCCCTAGCCGTGACCAGTATTTTGGTATGGAATGGTGGTAGCACTGGAGGTGCTTGGCTGCACTGGATGTGCAGGCACTGAAGGTGCATGATTGTGGTATGATCTGGTCACTGGCATGTAAGGACTAGAACCTTGTGTTATGCGTCTAGTGGCATGAAAAACGTACCAACCACTTACCTGGTATGGGACAGGCGCAACCTAGTAGCTTTCTTAGTATTATCAGTTCCCTGCATGGCTTGTCGATCCGGTTCCTCGCGTGGAAACTGGTGGGACGCAGTTCGTCCATGAGTGATGTGAGATCAGAAAAATTATGAGAGGATAAGGTGTAAAGAAGGAAGACGCCCTACGCCAGATTAAGTCGTGCGCGACTGTAATCAAAAGAGGTTATGTGTCCTGCGGGAACATAGACCCAGGCTAGGAAGTAAGGCAGTGGGGAGGACCCACAACGGTACTTGGGATGGTGTTGTCCATTTACCGGGCAGGGATACTGTTAATACTAGACTGCAAAAACGTTGTGTGATCTCGGCCCTGTCACATGCGTATAAGTCGCATGGAGTTGGCCCGACTTGGAAGTCGAGTGAAAAAGTGGATTTAAAAAGAGGTACATCTCTGCAGAGTTTAAAAATGTATTCGAATACTTCGTACTACCGAGTTTTAGGAGTATGCCGCGGTGGATTAAATCCATGGGGTGTGACACAAGTATTGTTTTATAAACTAAAATTTGTTAGCTCAAGATTACCCAAGTGGCATGTGTTGTCACGATAAGGGGCGTTGCCGTGGACTGTTATGTGTTGACGTGTCGCGGTAATACCATAATCTAGCAAACATATGATATTTAAGAGGCATGTGGTTTATGCCCTAAGTTATGAAATATTGCTAAGAGTATATGATTGAAAGACTTGAATAAGAGTAGTGTGATATGAGGATATATCGCCTTGGATATGGGATATATGTATCACCATCAATACGATTTATTTACTGCCATGGGTATGATCAGAAGTTGAGTAAGAATTGAGAAAGAAATGTATTTTGGGAAAAACCTTTCACTCTTTCCCCAATAGCATAGGTTCATGTCATATATATATATGTATCTCTACCTTCCCTATGACTTGCTGAGTACGTAAGTACTCACCCTTGCAACAACTCATCAATAGATGGAGCATTCTACGACCTTGGAGGATACCCTGAAGATGCTGCGGACCCAGGAGATGATGAGCAGTTTCCTCCGGAACCCTGATGTGGTGCTGTCTTGCTGTCAACCTCTGTTTCCTGTGGATTGCCTTTGGGCCTAGCTTCCGCCGACTAGATGTATTATTTTGTTAGACCCTTGTGCCTTGTTCGGCACTGCATCTCGTTTTGTACTAAGGCCTGATGGCCATACATTTATGACTATTGTACTATTTTGCTGCTGCAATATAATCCTGTGATTGACTCATCCTGGGAAGTCAAGTGGTTTATGGGACCAGCTGCACTGAGCTGGGCTCCTCACAGGTGATGTCACTGTCGTGGCAGACGTGACAGGTGGCACCGGCGACGTAGATCCAGGCGGCGCGCAGATCCGGCGCAATCTCGCGGCGGCGCGGTGTGGGAGAGCGCAGCGCGAGGAAGGCGGCGGCGCTGTAGAGGCGGCGATGAGCGCGGGGACGGCGCGGCGCTATAGATGGGAGGCGTGGCTAGAGGTTATGAGGGTGGTGCAGATCTAGAAGAGGGGAGAGAGAGAGAAGTGGAGGAGAACAGGGAAGAAGAAGAAAAGAGGAAGGAGAAGCTGGCTTTGGGTCAGAGGTGGACGGAGGTGTGGAAAAACCGTGGGGGAAAGGCAGAAAAGAAGCTCCGTCGGCGGTGTACGGTCTTGTCGTCGCTGGCATGGTGGACGGAGGTGTGGATCGCGAGGAGGGAGACAGAAGAAGAAGGTAACAAAGGAAAAACCAGGCTCAGCTTCCTCTGGTGGCTGGCAGCAGGAGATAAAGCCCAAATTGACATTTTTACACTTAGGTCCCTGGATTTTTCAAAAATTGCAGAATGGTCCTGGTGGCTAGGGTTTGGGATTCCAGGCCCCAGAGACTCCGATTTCAGCGCGGTTGGTTCCTACGCGACCGCGGGAACACGCACTTCCATCAGGAATCGATCGGGAGTCGGAATGAGTCGATGAAGCGCATCCGTTAGCCAAAAATCTATCCAATGGTCGCCGACCTGCGATAAAAATTGCAAAAAGAGTAATCCGCTCGATTTGGCGACAAATCTGGAATAATCTAGGAATATGCCGAGGTAAATGACTGATATGTGCAAAAGCATGGGGAAATGTATAGAAAAATAAGGCGAATCAAGTAAATATCATAAGACTTGTCCATTTGGCAAACCATGAGCTGGGAATCTCCTTTGACGAGGAGGCGACGGATCCCTAGGGAGCGCACGAGGCGTAGCCTCAGGAGCAGGGCCTCATAATCGGCAACGTTGTTCGTAGAGGGGAACTCAAGCCTCGCTGCGTACTCTAGCACCCTCCCCTCAGGGCTTCGGAGGACTACCCCCGTGCCGGCCCCAGCGAGACACAAGGAGCCATCGAACATGAGCGTCCAATGGTCATCGCGCCGGGTCAGCTCAGGGAGACTCTCCCCCTCCATCCCGGAGGCGGGGGTCCATTCCGCCACAAAGTCAGCGAGGACCTGTGACTTGATGGAGGAACAGCTCGTGAGGGAGAAGGAGAAGGGAGCGAGCTCAGCTCCCCACTTTTCGATCCAGCCGGTGGCTTCTTTATTCCGCAGCACCTCCCTCAAGGGGAGAGATGATGGGACCGTGATTGGGTGCCCCAGGAAGTAGTGACGGAGCTTCCTGGACGCCATGAGGAGGGCGTAGCAAACCTTCTCCATCTCCGTGTACCATGTCTTAGCCCTTGGAGGGCTTCGCTCACGTAGTAAACGGGGTGCTACTGCCCGTCCTGCTCCTTCACTAGTACTGCACTTACAGCGACCGGGGCCACGGCGAGGTAGAGGAGCAGAGGTTCACCCGAAGATGGGCTCAGGAGCATTGGGGGGCTCATGAGATACTTCTTCAAGTCGTCGAAGGCTACTTGGGCCTTGGGGGTCCACCGGAACCCCTCGAGGCCTCGAAAGATCTTCAAGAATTGGTGGCCGCGTTCCCCCGACAGTGAGACGAAGCGGCTTAGCGCGGCCATGCGGCCGGTAAGCCGCTGTACGTCTTTGATGGAGCGCAGGGGAGTCATGTCCGTCAGGGCCCGAATCTTTTCGGGGTTGGCCTCTACGCCCCGTTGGGACACGAGGAAGCTAAGCAGCTTCCCCCCGCGCACGCTGAAGGTGCACTTCTTCGGGTTGAGTTTCAACCCATACTTGCGGAGATTGAGGAAGGTCTCGGCCAGGTCGTCGAGGTTGGTGGCCGCACGGAGACTTTTGACAACCGCGTCATCGACGTAGACTTCGACGTTGCAGCCTATTTGGTCCTTAAGGACCAGTGACATGAGCCGCTGGAATGTTTCCCCAGCGTTCTTCAGCCCAAAGGGCATGCAGACGGAGTAGAAAGTACCGAGCGGAGTTATGAACTCGTCTTTTTCTCGTCCCCTTTCGCCATTCGAACTTGGTGATAACATGAATACGCGTCCAAGAAGCTCATAAGCTCGCACCCCGCGGTCGAATCAACTAGCTGGTCAATCCGCGGGAGTGAGAAGTCGTCTTTTGGACAAGCCTTGTTGAGGTCGGTGAAGTCAACACACATCCTCCACTTGCCGTTCGACTTCTTCACGAAGATAGGGTTTGCCAGCCACTCGGGGTGCAAGAGCTCCCGAGTGAACCCTGCCTCTCGGAGCTTGGCGATTTCCGTCTTGATGGCCTCTTGGCACTCAAGGGAGAGCTTCCTCAGCTTCTGCTTGATCGGGGGGCTGCCGGGCATCACGGCGAGCTTATGCTCGCTGACGTCCCGAGCAACACCTGGCATGTCGGCGGGCTTCCATGCGAAGACATCAAAGTTTTTGCATAGGAAGGTCGCGAGTTGCTCCGCGTGCTCTACAGAGAGGTCTGCCCCAATCTTGACGGTCCTGCCCTAGTCATCCAGGGACAGTGGGACCTTCCGGAGGTCCCCCTCCAGGCGCGGTTTGAGGGGAGACCTCCCGGTGGGGATGGCCGTGGTGTCCGGCGCCGGGGAAGAGTCCCCCCCCCCCCGGGCCTTGATCTCGTAGACGCTCCCGATTGCTGCGGTGGCACGCTCGTAAAGAGCGTGGGCCACGTCTTGGTCGCCTCGGGCAATGATCACACCATGAGGCTCGGGGATCTTTACACAGAGGTAGTTCTGATGGATCGCGGCCCCCAGACGGTTGATAGTGGTCCTCCCCATGATGGCGTTGTACGAAGAGGGGAGGTCCATCACATCAAACCAGACTAGCTCGGTCCGGTAGTTGTCCAAGGAGTCGAAGGTCATTAGGAGATCGACCTTCCCCACCGGGTAGATGGTCTTCCCGGGGACGAAGCCTTGCAAGGGCCCAGCTGCGGGTTGCAGTAGCTTTTCATCGACTTGCATTTCCCTGAATGCCTTCAGGTACAGAATGTTGGCGGAACTCCTACCGTCGACGAGGATGCATGCCAGCTGGCAATTGTAGACGATGGCGGAGACGATGAGTGCGTCGTCATGGGGAAGCAAACCCCGCGCACATCTTGCACTGTAAACGTGAGGGGGACGTTCGACTACTTTGGTGGGCGAGATGTGTGTAGCACCCCCACAACTTTTACCTCCCGCGCATACTCCTTGCGTTGGTGCTTGGAGTCTCGCCCTGAGGTGGATCCCCCCGTAATGACGTTTACACACTTCTGGGAGGTTTGCAAGGGGTGCTCTTTGGTTGAGCGCCCTTCTCGCGCCTGTCCTTGCTGCTCCTCCAAAGGGGCAGGAAGAGTCGGCAAAGCCGGCTGAGGGGGCAAGGAGGCGGGACTCCCTCCCCCCTGCCCGCGCTGGTTTAGGAATGCGGTGAAGTGCTGAAGAAGCTGGTGTCATTCCCGGGTAGCGTGGGTATTGCACTTTTGGAAGGTGCACCACAAGCTAGTTGTGCCCTCCTTACCTCCCGTCGCAGGGCCTTCCCGGCCGCGGGATGGCTATCCCCCCCCCCACGGCCTTTCGGCTTGGGGAAGGGGCGGTTGCCCTTGGGGGCATCGCGCAAGTTGCCTCCGCCCTCGAGGACAAAGGTGTCCCGAGGCCATGGCTCACTGCCATTGCCCCTTTTGGGACACTTGAGGGGGTCCCTAGCTTCTCGGTCGGCAGGGGCAGGGGCCCCCTGGTTCTTCTTCCAAAGGTCATCCTCCTCCGCCCGAGCATATTTCTCAAGCACGGTGAAGAGCTCGTCGGCAGAGGAGGGGTAGCTCCGGGAGAGTCTCCGATGGATCTCCCCGGGGAGGATCCCGCTCTTGCACGCCTCGATGACTGTGGAGTCGGGGACGTGAGCCACTTTGCTCTTGACCTGAGCGAAGCGCCTGAAGAAGCTGCGGATGGTCTCCCCCGTCCTCTGCCGGACGGTGTAGAGCTGGAACGACTCCAGGGGATGCACATAGTTCCCTTGGAAGTTTGCGTAGAACTCGCACTTGAGCTGCGCGAAGGACTTGATGGAACCAGACTTCAGGTTGTAAAACCATGAGCGGGCGTTCCAGTGAGGTAGAGGGGGAACACGTTGCACTGCACTGTCTCATCCCCCCCAGCCGCTGAAATGGCCGTGGAGTACACCTGCACGAACTCATAAGAATCAGCCTCACCGTTGTAGTGCTCGATGTGTGGTGGGCGGTAGGGTCGCGGCCAGCGGATGCATCGGAGTCGACGGCACAACAGTTGGTTGGCCCCCTCCACCTCCCGGGGGGAGTCCCGGTCGTTGTCCCCTTTAACGGGGGATGTGCGTTCGTTGTCGGAGTCGGGGAGGGGTCCAAGCGGTCCGCCAGTGCGATGATAGCGCTTCTTCTCCTCCGGGTTGGTCGAACTAACCTCCTGACGTCCGGGTACCCCCTGGAGGTAGCGGTCGCTTCTTCGACGGGTCTCTTCCCCCGGTTAGGACGGGAGCGTGGCTCCCCGCAGCCACGAATCGGGGGGAGCTCCGATTGGTAGCGAGAGGGAGCCTCCCTGGATTTCATGGTACGCATTCGCTCGACCTCCTCCCGGGTAAAGCGGACCTGATCCGCCGAGGGAGCCCTCGGGGGCGGCCCCGAGGGATTAGGGAGCTCATGCGTGATGATCGCTGGCCCGGAGGGTGCTGCCGGGGCATAGGTGGGACCCGCCGCTGGGTAGGCCCCCGGAGCGACTTCCAGAACCGGTGAGGGGGGTCCCTCACGGGGGAGATCCCGCGGTGGCGCGGAGGCCGTCCCAGGCGTAATGGGTCCCATTGACCCGGGGACCACCTCTAGCGTGGTGGACACGATTGGCGGGGCGAGGCCGGCTCCCTGCACGAGGAAAGCTCCCGTCGCGGGATGTGCCCCCTATCATGGGAAGGTTCTCGGCTCGAGATAAGACCCCGGTATCGAGAAAGCTCTGGGCACGGGGTAAGCCCCCGGTGTGAAGAATGCTCCTGTGTCACCGGGCAAACGACGGCGCCTGGGATAGGGTCGCCGGGGCACTTCTCACCGGGCTCGATTGGGCAGATATTTCCCCAAACAAAATATAAATTTTAAAAATATGTAAGTCAGATTTAAAATTTTGAACTCTTGGAATTCAAATATAAAATTTTACTTTAACTTTGAAGTTTGAATACAAAAATCACATTTCTACTTCAAATTTTAATTTCAGGACTTTTTAAATTTAAAATTATGAATTTATGTCAAAACTTGAAATTTAATTTTTAAAACTGAAAATCTGAAATCGTAATTTTAAATTTGAACTCTAAACTCGACTATTGAATTTGCAAGTCTCATTTTTGAAGTCTCAAAATTATAGTATTTGTAATTCAGGTACACTATTCTAAAAACTTTTGGTTGAAAATTTGTTATTTGAAATTCAAAAATTAGATCTTTGTACTTTCAAATTTGTTGTTGTTAAATTTTTGCACATATTGTAATGTAGATTACCTTATCTTGATAAGCTTCGATACCCAGCTATCAAAGTGGTAATTAAATTACCATCATTCATGGATATTTTTCAATCTTGAGAATTTTGAATTATCAATTTAGATTATTTGTTGTTTTTATCTAATACACTAATTTTTTTTAAAGATTAACAGATCATTGGGAAAAAAAATCTGCCCTTAGTTTTCAAGGTTTGGATCTGATCAAATTTATGGTTTAAAACTAACTATCGCGGATACGTGTTCATGAAGCAATTATACACATATACAGATAAATCTGGTCAAGAATAACCTCTCCCAATTGACAAATATGGAAAAATAATGGGTCAGTTTTGTAATAGATAATAACTATCTATAAATAAATACTGTCCAAATATAGTACCAAAACTGAAAATAAAAACCCATGTGTTTCAGAGGGATAGCCCCCAAAACCATATTTCAAGATATTTTCAACAAAATAAAATCCCAACTAACTCGGCATCTCCTCCATCTCCCTTCCCTCTCCCCCGGTACCCATCCACCTACCCAACCCCCACACCGGCATGGTGGTGACATGAGGCAACCACGACCGTGAAGCGCAGTAGTGACATGAGGCAATGATGTGGTGGAGTCGAACTTGGAGCGAGCCAGCATAATGGTGACATGAGGCAGCCGCGGTTGTGAAGCATAGCAGCGGCAAGAGACAGTGACACGGCAGAGGCTATCAGGAGCGGTGTTTAGTCTTGGAGATCCCAGAAATAGCAAAGGAAAAGCTGACTCTTTTTGTACCAGGATCGTCCCAGGAGCCTTAGGGCACGATGGTTTGGGCCCACGCCAGGGCCGCAGTGGCCTAGGTCCCTCCTGGAGGTCCAAGGTGCAAAGGGCCTTAAAAAGCCCCCGGATGAGCGGTGTCTGGGAACAACCCGGAGAATTGGGAGATGTTGGTTTAGATGATAGTCGGCCTGTCCTGGGTCCCCAGAGCACAGAGATCCGGGATAAGGGCTACAAGTAAGGTTATGTCCGGAATTCACTCGGACCCCCAAAATTGGTGGTCAGGACGCTTTTATGCATGTAAAGTTATCTCTGAAGCCCTCCGGTAGCCTTCGGGAGATTTTCTTCAGCAATAGTCTAAGTGCAACCAGATGATTCAGGAAGTTCTCTTCACCAGACTGAAGAGACTCTGGGAGCCAGTCCTGAGTGTAGAAGTCAAGTCCTCCAGGAGTCGTGGGCCTACCTGTCAAGGACTTCAAGGACGTATTTGCCTTCACCATTTTTAGTTGGTAAGTGGCATTTTGGTCTTTTGACCACCTTTTGTAATCTATAAATAGCCCCTTAGTGATGAGGACATCACTTCTTCGGATACACACACTAACCATAATCCTCCGCTTGTTACACAAGGACTCATAACGCGCAGCAAAGCCCGATTGTTGCATTGCCAGGTGAACTCATTCCTAAGTTTATATATATATAGTTTTGAGAATAGTTTACTATCTAATGGTGATAATATTGTGCTTAGGAATCATGGAGAGGACCAGCAAGGACACAAGGACCAGCAAGGAGCCCAAGTCGAGTTGGAGTCCGAGATGAATTCGAGTTAGAGTCCGGTTCGGCCATCCAGGAGCAGCCTGCCTTCAAAAAACCATAACTCCCTCATACGAAGTCCGATTGGGACATTCTTATAGTCCACAGAGAAGCCCACGACGAGATCTTTCCAATGGATCTAGCCCCACATCGAAATTCCTTCTGGATCGCTGGAAATTGGCAAAACAAGTTTTGACCAGATTCTGATTGGACCGAGTCAGTGCTGCGTCACCTTTTTGGTTGGGTCAAGTCCCGTGTATTGAGTTCGAGTCCGAGTAGGGAAAGAGTCCTTGTCGATTTCAGGTTTCCTTACCTGACCACCGATCTCTTTTACCTCCTCTATATAATCATACTGAACCATTAAGGTTCCACGGGTTTTGTTTAGTCATAGTCTTTCCTTCGTGAAACTATTGAGATATTCTTCTTGGTCGGCTAGATCAACATCAATATCTGTATTCGGAACCCCAACTCTTTTTCGTGATTCAATCTATATTTGCAATTTCAGATTGCTTGTTTATCTTGTTCTTGCTTGTTCTTCGATTGCTTGCAGGAATAGATCTTCGTGATCAGGTCGATCGTGCTTCTAGTTCGGTCGATAACAATCCGAAGTTGGTTCAGCGATTGCCAGGGCGTATCAGTCGTGTACGGTTGGTAGCCGGATCGTGAGAGTCGTCTTCACAAATCGATAGTTCTTGTTCTCATCGAAAGATCAGACCGCCCGCGTCGCATCATTTGGTATCAGAGCACGGTTGATCGGTGAGAATATCCTACTTTTTTTTCTTGAGTGCTGTCTTATACCGAAAAGTCCACAAAAAAAATTAGGGTTAGATCATCCTTGTCCAAACCAATTTGCGCCTGCAATATCTTTTTGGTTTTTGCTTGGTTGAATCTTTGCTGCATTGTCGTTCGAGTTGCTGGTCTTAGCGCATAACCTTTACAGTTTCGAGTTGAGATCACACCTCTGCTCAGGCCGCTACCACACCTGCTTACCACTGCATCCATTTACCTTGCATCTGTGTGTGCCAGTTAAGAAAGGGGAATCCGATTCCCGGTGGTTTCGGATTGGTATCTCGTATCGGTCTCGGAAAACCGGTCACCGTTTTCTTGTCGGTTTCAAAAAAAAAGAAAAAACAGAAGGTTGTTGACTCAAAAAAAAATTATATATATAAAAAGAAAAGAATCAGAATAAAAAAAAATCCGAGAAGGATCAAATTTTGCAATTGTGACCGAAGTGTTGAGAGAAAGAGAGAAAGAAGCAAGGGTGTGAAGAGGATGATGCCGATATGAGTCATTCCGAGCGAGGTCAAGCTGAGCGAGGTCGAGCTTTGCGAGGACTAGCTTCGAGTGGTTGAGCTTCACGAGGTTGAGCTTCATCGAAGGTAAAATCCAAGATTAAGGATTGTTTTCTTAGGATTTTACCAATCTTGGTGTTTGGAGATAGACTGGGTTGATAGGTTCTTTTTGCTAGTTTGACTGTACTATTAAGAGGGGTTGGAACCTAGTAGCTTGAATCTATCTAGTGTGGAAGCTCAAATGCATTCATATCATCTTGCACTAGTGTTTTATTGCCTCTTACATTGCTAGAGAGTCTAAGTGTAGTTTGTGTAGCATTAAAGAAAATGTTTTGAAAACTGCACTTAGTCATGTTGCCAGCTAATTCAATTGGTTTATATTCTAGAGCTGGTCATGGTCGTGTTCGCCGGATTGGCTGTATCCTTGTTTAGAGTTTGGTCATGGTCGTAGGAGTTCAAACTGGTCGTATCAGTTTTCAGCTCGATTGCGTACGCTCGACCAAATCCACTTGACCACCTGTTTTTGACCGGATATTTTACTAGTAGCTGTAAAATTCTTAAATCAATTTGGTCGTAGTCTATGCTGAGTGTTAGTGCACATATCTACGAGAAAACAGACAAATTGCACTTTAAAATGACATTTGTGTTGGACATTTTGGCAGCACAAAGGTTTTTTAATTTTCTAGAAATATCTAGGCCTTTCTAGGTCTTACTTCTGTTGACAAAATTGTAGCCCTTTGAGCTATCTTTCCAACAAGTCAAAAATCACCTCAATCGGATCTCTAGATCAAACATTATGTTTGTTTTATATCAATGTGCATTGGCCGGTCTTTGTCTGGCCTGTACAAATTTTTCAGCCTTATGCAAAATGAAACTAGAGGCGTTTGCATCCGTCCGGGGGCTTTTGTCTGGGGTAGGCCAGACATTGTCCGCTGTGGCCAGACAATGTCCGGCCTGTATAAAAATTGTGACCCGTTAACAGAGACAGATATATTTGTCCGGGACGGGCCAGACTTTGTTCGGCCTTTACAAAAAAAATCCCCCAATGGTAAGTTTGCAACGGTCAAATTTTGTTGTACTGGCAGGATAGTGTCTAGCCTGTAAAAAATTTCGCCTGTTCATGGCAAACGGCTAGTTTTCTTTGAGGGCTATATATATCTTGTGTTTGCCTTCATTTGAGGGGGGCTCAAGAAGTTGATTTCTCTGTTGAAAAGATAGCCAAGTTCATTGCATATGAGATATTGCGTCTAGAGGCTAGATTTGAGCCCAAAATGCTTAGTGGATTTGAGAGACAACATTTGGGAGAGGTTGTGAGTGTTTAGTGCACTTCATCTCCATTTGCAAGCTAGTGCTAGAGTGTTGAGCATCGCATTTGCATCATTGAGCTTCTAGCACGTGATTCGTTCAAGCGAAAACGTATCCGACTTGTTACTCTTGGCGATCGCCTTCACCTAGACGGTGTCGGAGGAGAGTCGTGATATCTCCGATTGAAGTTTGTCGGAGAGGGCGGCAAGAACTTGTGAAAGGTGTGGTTCTCACCTATCCGGTGTGGAGAAGGAGCAACCCTAGTGAGGTATCCTTCATAGATATAGAAGCGAGGCTCACGCGTGAGCGCTTCAACGAGGAGTAGGGGAGACCGGGCGAGTCTCCGAGACCTCGGTAAAAAATCATTGTGTCAATTGTCTCTCTTTTGTATGATTCATATTGATCTTTACACAATTGCTTAATTTACTATTGTTGCATGTGTTGTCAAATATTTCATATGGTCGAATGCAACTAGTTGATTAGATTGTTTTAAACCTCTTTGCTTGTCGTGGTATTACGGATACCCCGGCAGGTTCGGACGTGCTCAACACAAGTACAGCGGCGCGAGCAGACCGAGTTACTGGTCTCCTCCCGCCGGGCAACACAGAAAGTGACACAGAGGTTTATACAGGTTCGGGTCCCAGTGGGGGCCCTAGTCCTGTTGGCTCTCTTCGGACGCGAGTCCGCTGGGGAGGTGAGCTCTCGGGGAGAGGTCTCCAAGAGAGCCGGGAATTGCGTTTATATGAAAATGAATTGGAATCCCTGAAAAAGGGTACAAGAGAGGTATATATAGCCCCTAAGAAATACAAAAGACAAAAATGCCCTCGCTGCGACCATTGGATGGAAGGGCGAAGACGTCCTTTGGCCTGACGGACGGCCTGGATGCTCGACACGTGGCGCCACAAGCTTCCTGGGGGCCCCACGGTCAGCAACAGCTCTTCATGGACCCGGAGGCTCTCCGGATCTCACCGGGCGCCACCGGGGTTCCAGAGACCCTCCGTATCTCACCGGGTGCCACCGGGGTCCCGGAGACCCTCCGGAGCTCGCCGGGTGTCGCCGGGGTCCCGAAGACCCTCCGTAGCTCGCCGGGTGTCACCGGGGTCCCGGAGACCCTCCGTACTCACCGGGTGACACCGGGGCCCCAGAGACCCTCCGGAGCTCACCGGGTGCCACCAGGGTCCCGGAGACCCTCCGTATCTCACCGGGTGCCACCGGGCTCCCGGAGACCCTCCGGAGCTCTCCGGGTGTCACCGGGCTCCCGGGGACCCTCCGTATCGCACCGGGTGCCACCGGGCTCCCGGAGACCCTTCGGAGCTCACCAGGTGTCACCGGGGTCCCGGAGACCCTCCGTATCTCACCGGGTGTCACCGGGCTCCCGGGGACCCTCCGGAGCTCACCGGGTGTCACTGGGGTCCCAGAGACCCTCCGTATCTCACCGGATTTCCGGAGACCCTCTGGATCTCACCGGATTCCCGGAGACCCTCCGGATCTCACCGGGTGTCGCCGGGGTCCCGGAGACCCTCCGGATCTCACCGGATTCCCGGAGACCCTCCGGATCTCACCGGGTGTCACCGGTCCTGGGGACCCTCCGGATCTCACCGGGTTCCCGGAGACCCTCCGGATCTCACCGGGTGCCACCGGTCCCAGGGACCCTCCGGATCTCACCGGGTTCCCGGAGACCCTCCGGATCTCACCGGGTGCCACCGGGGTCCCGGAGACCCTCCGGATCTCACCGGGTGCTTCTTAGTACTTCGTGGGACCGCTGGGGATTCCCCCAACAGCAGCCCCCCAGGCCCTCGGGGGCTCTTGGTGCCTCCGACGGGTATGTGGATCTCCAAATTGTGACGCTTTGTATTCCATGAAGTCCTCTACGCTCCCGGCAGCGCTTCAGCTTCCTAACCGCTCCTCCGCGGGACGCGTCTACCCGCGAACCGACGCATCGTTTCGATGCGCCCGCACCCGCGTCGGTTCGTTTTGTGCGCGACGGTTCAGCTCCGCGGCTCTGATGGCTTTGTGGACACGTGTCGGGCATCCGGGCCCTCCCCATTGCCTATAAATGCGGGGGAGGGGCCCTCAAGTTGACCATGCCCACGCGCCCTCGAAATCCCACAAACTCGTCATCTCCCGGTGATTTTCTGTGGTTTCCGGTGACCTTTGTCCGGAGGCGTCCGGTAGTTTCTGGAGACTTCGTTCGGGAACACCCGGTAGTTTCCGGTAGTTTCCGGAGGCTTCGTCCGGAAGCGCCCGGTAGTTTCCGGTGACTTTTGTCCGGAGGCGTCCGGTGGTTCCCGGTAATTTCCGGTAGTTTTCGTCCGTGATGGCGCCAAAGAGTCGCGCCAAGGTCTCCGAGTTGCCTGCGGAGGAGGTGACCTCCGATTTCCTCGGGGCCACCGAGTTCTCCTCGGGGGCCCTTGAGGCCTTCTTGGAGCGCGGCTACTTCCAGGCGGGAGATATTAGGATCCCCGGCCCGGCGGAGCAGGTGCCGAGCCCCCAGGACGGGGAGGTGGTGGCTTTCGAGGCATTCGTGGAGGCCGGCCTTCGGCTTCCCGTGCACCCGCTGCTTCGCGACTTCTTGCAGGTGTATGGCCTCGCGCTCAACCACCTCACCCCGAACACCCTTGTTCGGATGGGGTTGTTCATATGGTTGTGCGAGACGACCGCCGTGATGCCCAGCATGCGGCTCCTTCGGTACTTCTACGAGCCGGCGGCGAGGGGCCCGGTGGTGAGGAGGGGCGGCCCCAAGTCGGCCTTCGGCTCCATCATGATCCAGCTGACTCCAGGCCGCGCCGATGAGTACCTGGTGATAGCCTCCCGGGATCACTGGGGGGACTGGCTCCGGCACTGGCTCTACCTCTGGGTAGGAGACCCGGGGGTGACCTACTCTCGGGAGCCATCGACGTACTCGCGGTCTAGCGCCCCGGTGGCCCCCGAGTGGACTGTGGCGGAGATGAACCTCCTTACCGCGATGGGGGAGGTTCGATTCCGGCGGTCCGTACGGGACCTTGCGGAGGAGATGGCTCTCCTCCGAGTGGCGCCGTTCCACACCCGCCGAGGGAGGGGGATGTCACCGGCGCATAGACGACCCCGGATGACGGTGGCGAACCGTAAGTATTCGGACTCTTTCTTCCCGCTAGGGGGGTTCTTCCCAACACTTGCTTCATTTTTTGGCTCTTGCAGTTAGATCCTACGGTCGGACCAAGGAGGTCGCGGCGACTCTCGTTGGCCGATATTACGAGGACGAGCACGAGAGGGTGCTGCGCGTCATCGGGGAGGGTCCTCCCCGAAACGTCGTCGCGGAGGCGTTCGGGCTGAGGCTTCCAGCCCGGGCTCCTTTGCCTACCCCTGCTTCACGCAAGCGGGGGAAGGAGGTCGCCGCCGGGCCCTCGAAGCGGTCCCGTCCGTCTGGCAGCCCCGCGGGGTCCCGAGCCCAGAGTCCCGCGAGGCCCCGGTCTTCTCCTCCGCCTTCTCCCGCGAAGGGGACTGCGGCGGCGGCTGTCGAGCCATCTGGCGCCGCTCCCGACACCCCGGGTGGGCCGGACCCCTTGGGCGGTGTCCTGGCCGGAGAGGGCCAGGGCTCGGACTCGGAGATGTACGCCTCGAGTCCTTCGCCGCCTCCGGCCCCTGTGGGGACCCGGCCGCAGCCCTCGTCTAGTGAGGTCTCCGTCCGGTTTCGGATGCCGGGCGGCCTGCCGATGGCCTCGATTTTGGCCCCGGAGACAGGTTCGTCGGTGGTTCGGCGTACGACGGCGGCGCTCCCTACACCCGGGAGGGGTAAGGGCCTGTTCGTCCGCCCCGGGGTTCCGGCGCCGCCGGATCAGGCTTCCGGCTCCTCCAACGACGGGACTTCGGAGGGTGCTCCGCCCGGTGGGGAGGCCTCCCGAGGGAGCGACCCGGGCGGTGACGAGGGCGACGTCGACGCGGTCATCGCCTCCGGGCTTCGGGGAAGTTACTTGAGTCTCCAGCCCCTTCGTTAGTTGCGTTCTGATTACGGTTTCTTTGCAGACGGTCGCCTTAGCCCGGGGCTTTAGGGCCCGGCTCACCACGCGCCTCCGGGCCGCCGAGGACATAGCGGCCTTCGAGCGCACCGGGAAGGAGAAGGCGCTCTGGGAGGCGGCTTCGGAGCGCTCCGAGAGGGAGCGGGCGCTCGGGGAGCTCGCCGCGGTGCAGGCTCGACTCTCCGCCACTGAGGACGCGGCCTCTCGGCTACGGAGGGAGCTGCAGGTGGAGCGGGAGGCCGTGGCCTCGGGCGTCCAGGCCGTGGTCGCGGGGGGTAGGGCGATTCGCGCTACCCTCGAGGAGCTCGGGATCGAGCTCGGTCGGGGGCAGGCCCTGACCCGGCTCCGACGTCGGTCGGCGAGGCCGCACACTTTCATGGCGCGCAGGTCGCCTTGATCCCGGTCGCTGCGGAGGCGCGGGCGCGAGGCCTCGCCGTCCCGGTGATCGCCTTGGCGGTGGCCCTCGTTGAGCATCGCAGGGAGGGAGCCCGAGTCATCGGGGAGCTTGTCCCCCGGAGCTTTCCCGCCTTCTTCGACCCTCAGCGGGCTGAGCTGGAGCTGTCCGCCGAGATCCTCTTCGACCGGATCACCGGCGCCATGGAGACGGGCGGGCGGCGCTCGGGTCAGGGCGCACCGGCCAGCACGGACGTCCCCCCGGGGGGGGACAAGGACGGGCAAGTATGAGCTCCCCCCCCGGTTAGATTAGGCTTCTACTTTTTTAGCTCTTTTGCTCTGGACGGCTTCCTTAGAGAGGGCCCCGGGAACTTGTAAATATCCTTCGACCGGAATAAAGTAGTTCTTTCGTTAAATGTGTTAAGCTTGTCGGCAGGTATCTTTAGACGTCGCCTTTCCAGGGCTTTCTTGCCCTGAAGACCATCTTTTGGAGAGCGATCGAGGGTCGCCCGGGGGCTCTAGCCCCGGTAGTGCCCGGGCGGCCTCGATTTTACTAAGTCTGGTGGCCGGGAGAGCATCCTTCGGGCTAGGCTCCGAGCCCGTTCTTGCCGACTTCGCGAAGGAAGGTGCCTCCGGTGGGCTGGCCCTTCTGCGTTGGCTCCCGGAGTGGCACTTGGGAAACTTCGACGATTGTCGTGCCGAGTTGTCTCCACCGAGGTCGGGGGCTCTAAAAGTCCCCCCGCTCAGGATACTCCCCCCGGCCGGCTACGAATGTTGGCCGGAGGATCTCCTTCGGCGGGCTCTTCGGCGCATGAGGAGTTTGTACAAGGATCTCTCCCGGGAGATCTCAGAAGGTCTCCGGGATTATTAGCTGTAGTTGCTCGTTGGGAATCGTTCCCATACTCGCGCGCCTGGGTTTCGCCCGGGGGGCGCTTTCGTCCTGCTGGGGGGTTGTTCCCTAGTGTGATGTTGTATCAATTGACGTAGATTTGTTTATTCGTTGTGCCTTTGCTTCTGAAACTTCGAAGCCTTTCGCGTAAAGCCGTTGTTTTTCTGTTCGTGTCCAGGGTTCTCCTCCTCCCCCCGCCCACAGCGGGGTGCAGCTCAGCTCCGCGCGCTGTGGGTAAGGAGTTAAAGGGCCTGGACTGCACGGGGTGCTTAGTTTGCGTAGTCCCTCGTCGGGTCCCGGGGGTTGGCGGGGGTGTCTACCGGAAACCTTCGCGGTTCCCCGGCGGGTCCCGGGGGTTTATGGACGGTGCGCGACAGAGGAGGGACTAAGCTTTGAGAGAGCAAACTCCGAAAGCCGAGTTCTCGGTGTGCCGCGGAAGGCAACGTATATTCCCTTAAGAGGGTTTCGTAACCCGGTAGCGGGTGTAGAGTGTTCGAGGGGGGACTAATCTCTCGAAGTGACTCGTTACCGCAGTTTGTGAAAACTGGGTTGCCGCTTACCCCCTCAGTCCACGAGGGGTTACTGTAAGCCGCCCAATGGGAGCTATGCTACCGTCATAGGGACTTTAGGCTGCGGTAGCCCACTTCCTCACAGAGAGGGCATCCTCACGGAGAGGGGATTTTTATAGAGAAGAAAAACTCCTGTAAAAGAATTCCAGCGGTGAAGTAGAAAAAAGCCATTCAATTTAATGAAGACGTAAAAATTCCAGAGTTGAGCACAAAATCCACTTGTATTAACATGCGATGAGATACAACGCCTCCCCCCGCGAAGGCGCGGCCGGGGAGGGAATTGAGTACATAAGCCTCCCCCCGCGGAAGCGCGGTGGAGGAGGTTGCGAGCCCGGAGGCTAAACATAGAACTTGCGGAGCAAGGTTATATTCCAGGTGTGCGTGAGCTCTTGGTCTTCAAGTGTAGAGAGCTTGTAGGCTCCCGAGCCCAGGACCGCGGAGATCCTGTATGGGCCCTCCCACTTGGGGGATAGTTTGCCCTGGGCTTGGGGGTCTGTCACGCGCTTGAGGACCAGATCCCCATGGCGGAAAGCCCTTTCGCGCACACGCTGGTTGTACGCGCGTGCCATCTCGCGCTCGTAGATGGTGTGGTGGAGAAGCTCTCGGTCGCGTTCTTCTTCGACGAGGTCGACCTCCAACCATTGATTATCCTCGTTGGTTTGATGCGCCGCAGTCGGAGCTCCGTCGAGGAGCTCGACCCGCAGCGATCGAAAACCAATCTCCGAGGGGAGAACTGTTTCGGCCCCATAGACGAGCGAGAAAGGCATGCGCCCTGTCGCTCGGCTAGGGGTCGTGCGCATGGAGCAGAGGATGCTTGGAAGCTGTTCTGCCCACGCGCCTCGCCTGGAGGTGGTCTGTTCAAGCCGTCGGCGCAGGCCTTGCAGGATCATGCCGTTGACTCTTTCAACGGCCCCGTTGCTTTGGGGATGGGCCACGGAGGCAAAGTGGAGGGTAGTGCCTAAGCCCTCGCAGAATTCCCGAAAGTATGCCGAGTCGAACTGGGTCCCATTGTCGACGGTGATTTCTTGGGGGACCCTGAAGCGACATACAACATTTTTCCAGAAAAAACATTGCACCGCCCGGGAAGTGATGCTGGCCAAGGGTTCGGCCTCCACCCACTTGGAGAAGTAATCCACGGCGACCACCGCGTACTTGTAGCCCCCAGGTGCCGGGGGGAAGGGACCAAGGAGATCCATCCCCCAGCGCGCGAAGGGCCAAGTAACAGGGATAGTTTGCAATATCGCGGAGGGGAGCCTGGTGCCCTTTGCCATCTTTTGGCAGGCCTCGCACGCGGAGATTAGATCCCGCGCGTCGCGGACCAATGTGGGCCAGTAAAATCCTTGGCGAAGGGCCTTCGCCGCGACCGCCCGCGGAGCCAAGTGGTGTCCGCAGCTCCCCGAGTGTATGTCCTCAAGGAGCTGGAGCCCGTCGGCCCGCGGGAGGCAGCGAAGAAGGGCGGAAGCCCCCTGTTTGCAAAGCTTCCCGTCCAGCAGAACGTATGCCCTGGCTTTAGCGCGGAGACGCTTCGCCTCAACGTCACCGGAAGGTTCCCCCTCGTCCCTTATGCAGGAGATGAGGGGATCCATCCACGAGGCAGCCCGAGTGATCTCCGAAACCTCCGGGACGAGAACCTCAGGGTTCGCGTCCGGAGGGGTTATCGAGGGTCTTGTGATGATTTCCAGAAAGGCGCCCTTGGGAAGAGGTTCCCGTGCGCTGGCCGCCCGGGCCAACGCGTCGGCCCGGTTGTTATCCCGTCGGGGGATGTACCGGGCCTCCAAGCCTTCGAAGTGTCTCTCCATCTTCCGCACTTCGCCCAAGTATAGAGTCAGGTTCGTATCGTGGCACAAGTAGGACTTGTCCATTTGGTTGACCACTAGTTTGGAGTCTCCTTTCACCAGAAGGTGGCGGATTCCCAGGGAGCGCGTGAGGCGCAATCCCAGGAGCAGGGCCTCGTATTCGACGACATTGTTTGTAGCCGGGAACTCGAGCCTGGCGAAGTATTCCAGCATCTCCCCTTCGGGACTCCGGAGAACCACCCCCGCGCCGGCCCCGGCGAGGCACAAGGAGCCATCGAACATGAGCGTCCAATGGTCCTGGCACCGGGGAGGGGCGAGGGGAGTCCCTTCGTTTGCTTCGGCGGTCGGAGTCCATTCCGCCACGAAGTCAGCGAGGACTTGCGACTTGATAGCAGAGCGGCCCGTGAAGGTGAGGGAGAAAGGAGCGAGCTCGGCCCCCCACTTGCCAATCCGGCCGGTGGCCTCCTTGTTCCTCACCACTTCCCCCAGCGGGAGAGATGACGGGACCGTGATTGGGTGCCCGAGGAAGTAGTGGCGGAGCTTCCGCGACGCCATGAGGAGGGCGTAACACAGCTTCTCCACCTTAGTGTACCGCATCTTAGCCCCTTGAAGGGCCTCGCTGACGTAGTACACAGGACGTTGTTGCCCATCCTGTTCTCTCACGAGCACCGCGCTCACTGCGACGGGGTCGCAGCAAGGTCTAGTAGCAGAGGTTCCCCCGGGGACGGGCTCACGAGCATCGGAGGGCTCGCGAGGTACTTTTTTAGCGCGTCGAACGCCGTCTGGGCCTCGGGAGTCCACCTGAACCCCTCGAGATCCCGAAGGATTTTGAAGAACTGGAGTCCGCGTTCTCCTGACCGCGAGATGAAACGACCCAACGCGGCCAGGCGGCCTGCGAGCCTCTGCACGTCTTTGACGGAACGCGGGGGAGGCATGTCCAGCAGGGCCCGAATTTTTTCGGGATTCGCCTCAATGCCCCGCTGGGACACAAAGAAGCCAAGCAGCCTCCCGCCGTGTACGCCGAAAGCGCATTTTTCCGGGTTGAGCTTCAACCCGTACTTGCGGAGGCTGCAGAAGGTCTCCACCAAGTCGTCGATGTGTGCGGCGGTGCAAAGGCTTTTGACAACCACATCGTCGACGTAGACCTCGACGTTGCGGCCGATTTGGTCCTTCAGGACCAGCGTCATAAGACGCTGGAAGGTCGCCCCGGCGTTTTTCAACCCGAAGGGCATGTGAAGATAGCAGAAAGTGCCGAGGGGAGTTATAAAACTCGTCTTTTCCTCGTCCTCCGCCGCCATCCGAACCTGATGGTACCCCGAATATGCATCGAGGAAACTCATCAGTTCGCACCCCGCGGTCGAATCGACCAGTTGGTCGATCCGTGGGAGTGGGTAGTTATCTTTTGGGCAAGCGCGGTTGAGATTGGTGAAGTCCACGCACATCCCCCATTTGCCACTTGACTTCTTTACGAGGACAGGGTTTGCCAACCATTCAGGGTGGAGGACTTCTCGCACGAACCCCGCCTCTAGAAGCTTGGAGACCTCTACCTTGATGGCGTCTTGGCGCTCGTGGGATAACTTCCTCAACTTCTGCTTGACCGGGGAGCGGCCGGGAATCACAGCGAACTTATGCTCAATGATGTCCCGGGAGATGCCCTGCATGTCTGAGGGTTCCCACGCGAAAACGTCTGAGTTTTCGCGGAGGAAAACCGCAAGCTGCTCGGCGTGCTCCTCGGTGAGGTCTGCTCCGATCCTGATGGATCTCTCTTCATCTCCCGCGGACAGCTGGACTTTCCGAAGGTCTCCCTCGGGGCGTGGGCTCGGAAATGGCCTCCCGAGGGGAACGGCCGGGGCAGCATGAGATTCAGGGGGAGGCGCTCCCCCCGGGTTCTTGATCACATTGATGTTCCCGATGGCGGCGGTGGCGTGTTCGTAAAGAGCGCGGGCCACGTTCTGGTCGCCTCGAACGGTGATTGCACCGTGACGCCCAGGGATTTTCACGCAGAGATAGTTCTGGTGAACCGCCACCCCCAGGTGGTTGATCGTGGTCCTCCCCATAATAGCGTTGTATGAAGAGGGGAGGTCCACCACATCGAATCGGACCATCTCCGTCCGGTAGTTCTCCGGGGTGCCGAGGGTCATTGGTAGATCGACCTTCCCCAATGGGTGGATGGTCTTCCCGGGAACGAAGCCTTGTAACGGCCCGAGTGCAGGCTGCAGTAGCTTCTCATCGACTTGCATTTCCCTGAACGCCTTCAGGTATAAGACGTCGGCGGAGCTCCCACCATCGACGAGGATGCGTGCCAGTTGGCAGTTGTAGACTGTAGCCGAGACGATGAGCGCGTCGTCGTGTGGGAAGCGAACCCCGTGCGCATCTTCCGCTGTGAAGGTGAAGGGGACGTCCGACCATTTTGGTGGCGGAGACGTATGCAGCACCCCCACCACCTTCACCTCTCGCGCGTACTCCTTGCGCTGACGCTTGGAGTCCCGTCTCGCGGCAGATCCCCCCGTAATGACGTTTATGCGTCTTTGGGAGGTTTGGAAGGGGAGCTCCTGAGCTGGGCTCCCTTCTTGCGTTTGTCTTTGCTGCTCACCCGCGGGCAAAGCTGACGGGGGAGGCAAGGAGGCAGGGCCCCCTCCCCCCTGGCTGCGCTGGTCGAGGAAGGCCGCAAAGTGTTGTAGGAGCTGGTGGCATTCTCGAGTAGCGTGGGTACTCGACTTGTGGAAGGTGCACCACACGTTGGCTGTGCCCTCCTTGCTCTCCTTGGCGCGGCTTTCACGCCCGCGGGAGGATTGTCCTCCAGCGTAACCCTTTGACTTAGGAGGGGCGCGACTGCCTTTGGCGCTGTCGCGTGAGCCGCCTCCACCCTCGAGGACGAAAGCGTCCCGAGGCCGTGGCTCGCGACGATCACTTCTTCGGGGACGTTTGCTGGAGGGATCCTTGGGCTCCCGGTTGGCGGGGGCAGGAGCCCCCTGGTTCTTTTTCCAAAGATCGTCCTCCTCCGCGCGGGCGTACTTCTCAAGTACGGTGAAGAGTTCGTCGGTGGAGGTGGGGCAGCTCCGAGAGAGCCTCCGGTGGAGCTCCCCGGGGAGTATCCCGCTCTTGCATGCTTCGATGACCGTGGAGTCAGGGACATGCGCCACTTTGCTCTTCACCTGAGCGAAGCGCTTAAAGAAGCTGCGGATAGTCTCCCCCGTCCTCTGCCGGACGGTGTAGAGCTGGGACGAGTCCAAGGGCCGCACATAGTTGCCTTGGAAGTTCGCACAAAATTCGCGCTTCAGCTGCACGAAGGACTTGATGGATCCAGCTTTCAGGTTGTAGAACCATGAGCGTGCGATGCCCGTGAGGTAGAGGGGGAAGACATTGCATTGCACTGTCTCGTCCCCCCCGGCCGCCGAAATGGCCGTCGAGTACACCTACACAAACTCGTAAGGATCGGCCTCACCATTGTAATGCTCATGTGCGGCGGGCGGTAAGGCCGCGGCCAGTGTATGCAGCAGAGACGACTGCACAGCGGTTGGTTGGTCCCCTCAACTTCCTTGGGGGATCCATGGTCGCCGTCATCACTTGCCGGGGATGCGTGCTCATTGTCGGAGTCTGGAATGGGTGGCAGCGGTCCGCCGGTTTGGCGGTGTCGTCTCTTTTCTTCCGGGTTGGTTGAGCTGACCTCTTGGGCGTCAAGGTATTCCTCAGGAGTGGCAGGTTCTTTGAACGGTCTTTTCCCCTGGGCGATTTGGGAGCGCGTCCCCGCGCGCCCGCTGGTTCGGGGGAGTCCTGGCCGATGACGGGAGGTGGTTTCTCCGGACTTGGCGGTACGCATTCGCTCGACCTCCTCCCTTGTGAAGCGGGTCTGATGCGCATTTGCCACAGTCCCAGTGGACGCTGCTGGCGCGCGGACCGGGCCATGCGCCGGGTCCGCGCTTGGTGCGGCGGCGGGAGTGGTCGCAGTTCGAGTTCCCGGGGCGTCTGCAGGGGCGGGCGCTGCACCGATCCCGGGCGCTGGCCCGCGGAGGCTGCCGGGCTCGGGCGCCGGGGTTGTCCCCGGCACAGCGGTAGCCGCTCGCGGGGGTTCTGGACCCGGGGCCGGGCGACTCCCAGAGGCAGGGGAGGGCTCGGAGACGAGTTGACTCCCCGGCGCAGGAAGTGTCCTCGGGATCGGATATGGCCCGGGCGCGCCTCCGGGAACGGGGAACATCCCCGGCCCGGGAAAGGCGGGGTTCCCCATGAAGAATTGGGGCGGGGCCCCCATGAATGGATACGGAAGCGGGTAGACAGGAGCCGGGGGCCGCACCAGGACGCGCAGCAGCTCTTCCAGGGTGTGCTGGGTACGAAGCTGGCCCTGGATCAAAGCCCCCAGCATGGAATCTCCGGAGACCGGAACGGAGAGTTGGGGCGCACTAGGCCCCGGAAGCTCGGTTGCGGCCGCCGGGTCGGAAACGAGGACCCTTTGGCCGGAGGCCGCGAGTAGAGGAAGCGAGTCCCCCGCCCGTACACCCCCGGGTGGCAGGGCCGCAGAAGCCTCATCTCGCGCATGCGGAGCCTGGTTGCTAGGACCAGCGCTCTCGGGAGATGAGAGGGCTTGAGCTCTGGTGGTTGCGGGAGCCATGGCGATTCGTCGCGAAGTCCCCACGGTCGGCGCCAGCTCTTCGTGGACCCGGAGGCTCTCCGGATCTCACCGGGCGCCACCGGGGTTCCGGAGACCCTCCGTATCTCACCGGGTGCCACCGGGGTCCCAGAGACCCTCCGGAGCTCGCCGGGTGGCACCGGGGTCCCGGAGACCCTCGTACTCACCGGGTGCCACCGGAGCCCCGGAGACCCTCCGTACTCACCGGGTGACACCGGGGCCCCGGAGACCCTCCGGAGCTCACTGGGTGCCACCGGGGTCCCGAAGACCCTCCGTATCTCACCGGGTGCCACCGGGCTCCCGGAGACCCTCCGGAGCTCTCTGGGTGTCACCGGGCTCTCGGAGACCCTCCGTATCTCACCGGGTGCTACCGGGCTCCCGGAGACCCTCCGGAGCTCACCAGGTGTCACCGGGGTCCCGGAGACCCTCCGTATCTCACCGGGTGTCACCGGGCTCCCGGAGACCCTCCGTATCTCACCGGATTTCCGGAGACCCTCTGGATCTCACCGGATTCCCGGAGACCCTCCGGATCTCACCGGGTGTCGCTGGGGTCCCGGAGACCCTCCGGATCTCACCGGATTCCCGGAGACCCTCCGGATCTCACCTGGTGTCACCGGGGTCCCGGAGACCCTCCGGGTCTCACCGGGTGTCACCGGTCCCGGGGACCCTCCGGATCTCACCGGGTTCCCGGAGACCCTCCGGATCTCACCGGGTGCCACCGGGGTCCCGGAGACCCTTCGGATCTCACCGGGTGCTTCTTAGGACTTCATGGGACCGCTGGGGATTCCCCCAACATTGCTAATTCTAGGTTTCATAATTATCTTGCAAAAATTGTTTAATTGAAAAGAATTTTAAAAGCCTCCTATTCACCCTCTAATCGGCATCCTTGATCCTACAGTTTTGACTAGTTTTTCTTAGTAGAGCCCCCTTCTCTAGTTTTACGGCTTTTGTAAGTCGGCAAGGATGTCTAATTTAAGTTTCAAGCAATCAAGTAAGTTTTTATTTAATTCTTATTATTATTTCTGCATTATTATGGATTTTTGCGAGTAGATCCCTTCTAGGGTTAGGGATGACCCAATCCGAAAGGCGTGATTCTTCCTCGGTCTTGATCTCAAGTCTAGGAGTTATTTCCTGTTGTTTTCTTCCTCTAAACCATAAATTCTCTTTTCGGCAACAAATGTAACAGTTGAGCCTTAGCAAGAATTTAGGAGACTTCTTGAGTCCTAGCGCTTTGATGTGGGATCCTGAACAGGATAGAGACTCTCGCCAAATGTAACAGTGGAAGCGATCCTCTGACCATTGTATCAGCAACCGTACTGGCAACTTAATCTGGCTTAGAAAACGATTGAAATTAACTTACATTTCTCGGATCTTGGATAGACTTACACCGGATGGTTATGGAACTCCCGAAACCCAAGATTTTCATTCCTGCTTTACAAACCCTAGATTTCATACTTGCTTTTTATTGCATTAAAACCCTAGATTGATAGCTATAGTAGTAGAATTAGTTGTAGAAAAACAAACCTTCAACTCGTTTAGACTTAATCAGTGATCCATTAAGCTAGAAAGACGAATACGCTTGTTCCTCGTAGAATTCGACCCTTAAGTGCTCAACGTTCAACTATTCACTTGCGGTTATTACACAATCTGCCCCTTTGGGTGGGATCATCAGGGGCATATCGACACGAGTAAGGACCCCCTAGGATCCCGAACTTGTATAAATCTTTGTCTCTCCTTCTTCACATCAGGTCTTCAGTGATCCATCTAATGATCATTTTGGGCCTTGTTGATTTTCATTCCTTCATCCAAACGCCCTACCTCATTCGATAGAGAGCGTTGTAGGATGTTTGCCGTCGCTGATGCAAAACCTCGACAATTGGCGCCAACTATGGGGACCCATGACGATTAGCCATGGCTCCTACCACAAGAACAAGATGTGCTGCATCGACCTCCGGGAATGATCTGGCAGAGACGTTCTAAAATCTATGCCGCTTTGGGCTCAAGTTGAACCCAGAAAATGTGTCTTCGGCGTATGTGGTGGAAAAATTCGGGCCGTCTTGGACATGCCCCACCCATGATCCAACAAAGATGTTGATCAATTTAAGACCTCGACCATGTTTTGGGCTAGACTTGCTCTAATTCCAACTTGATCTAATTATGGTATAGAATAGGTTGTGGCTATACTCGACCAGATGCTAATATGCAGAATACGGGATCTTACTCAGAATTACTGACACCCAAGTTGATCGAACACAGCTCAAAGATAGCACAACTCTTTTTTGAAATGAGGGAGCTTGTACAGGTCGAACAATAGGACGCACTCGCCTATGTCGATGAACTATGTGTCTAAGACTTAAATAAGTTCAATGACTATTCGATGATCTAAGCTAGAACTATTACAAAGTATTTATAGTCCAATCATATGAATACGTATCAGACTTAATAACCTAAATGTATTAGACACGGACAACTAACTAACCCTACTCAAATAGTGATATGAACACGCTGATGAAGGACGCGTTCACGGAGGGTGGCCCGATCTTCACAATGTAGAACCTAGATAACTAGTATCTGAAGATACCTGGATAACTAGCATGACCTAATGAAACGAGATAGCCAACCACTTACAGAGCAAGGACTTGTGTATCAATGAATTCGCCCAACTACACTCTGAATTACCTATCCACACGGCCACGCACGGAGTTGGCGCACAGATAGGGTGATCACGAAGATCGTTCAAGCAATTCCAAAGGAAATCACAAGAACAAAGAATGAAGAGATTCAATGCTCAACTAAAACTATGGCTTTAATTTGAAATTTCAATATCAATGTCTTATATCTTGTATCTTATATCTTATATATTAAAAACTATGACCATACCTCTTTTATAGAGGGTGATATGTACAAAAGATTGAAGAATTAAACTAGAATTTTAATTTGAATCTCGTTCAAAACGGAATAAAAATCCTAACAAACTATAAAAGATAAAAGAAGTTCAGAATAAATCTTCTCAGAGTTGGATTCGGATTCGGACGATACTTTTTCCTTTCGTGCAGTCGTTACTCTTTTGGGTCTCCTAGTTTTATACGATGTTGGAATTTAATGATTCTTGATGTGTTGGAAAGAAATTTTGAATACCTTTCCAAAAAGTACTCACACAACTGATCCTCTACAACAGAGGGGTACAAGGGCTATTTATAGCCCCAAAAAGAAGCAAAAAACCTAAACTACCCCGGGAGCCACCGTCGGATTGAAGGGTAGGACCGTCCTTCTCCCGGTCAAACGCCTTGGATGCTTGACAGGTGGTCGCTAGTTCCCGAGGCGCTCCTCGCGTGACCTGTACGTGATAAACAGTTCAATACTTTACCTTTAGGAGGGCGATGAGGCCCGGGAGGGCACCGGAGGCCGTGTCCCGGGAGCCAAAAGGCGGCGCCCGGGGAGGCCCCGGAGGCCACGTCCCCGGGCAAATGGCGGCGCCCAGGAGGGCACCGGAGGCCGTGTCCCGGGAGCCAAAAGGCGGCGCCCGGGGAGGCCGCGGAGGCCACGTCCCCGGGCAAATGGCTGCGCCCGGGAGGGCACCGGAGGCCGTGTCCCGGGAGCCAAAAGGCGACGCCCGGGGAGGCCCCGGAGGCCACGTCCCCAGGCAAATGGCGGTGCCCGGGAGGGCACCGGAGCCCGTGTCCCGGGAGCCAAAAGGCGGCGCCCGGGGAGACCCCGGAGGCCACGTCCCCGGGCAAATGGCGGCGCCCGGGAGGGCACCGGAGGCCGTGTCCCAGGAGCCAAAAGGCAACGCCCGGGGAGGCCCCGGAGGCCACGTCCCCGGGCAATCGTGACACATCTTACCTGGACTTAGTCCCGCGGAGATTTCCCCCGACAACGTCGTATGTCGTTTTGGTGTCCCCGGGGAAATCACCGTGGACAACGGGACCCAATTCGACTCGGCTTATTTCCGGGAATTCTGCGAAGGCCTGGGGCTCGTCATCCACTTTGCCTCAGTGGCCCATCCCCGGAGCAATGGGGCTGTCGAGAGGGTCAACGGCGTGATCCTACAGGGATTGCGCCGGAGACTCGAGCAGACCGCTTCTAAGCGGGGTGCATGGGCAAAGGAGCTCCCCAGCATCCGCTGCTCCATGCGAACGACCCCGTCCCGGGCGACGGGGCGTACTCCCTTCTCCCTGGTCTACGGGGCGGAGGCAGTCCTCCCACCGGAAATCAGCCTCCGGCCGCTGCGGGTCGAGCTCCTGGAGGGAGCCACGCCCGCAGCATACCAGGCCAACGAGGCCAACCAGCGCCTGGAGATCGACCTCGTGGAGGAGGAATGCGACCGAGCGGTCCTCCGCCACGCCATCTATGAGCAAGAGATGGCACGCGCATACAACCAGCGCGTGCACGAGAGAGCCTTCCGCCTTGGGGACCTTGTCCTCAAACGCGTCACAGACCCCCAAGCCCAGGGGAAGCTCTCCCCCAAGTGGGAGGGCCCCTGCAGGATCTCCGCGGTCCTGGGCTCGGGGGCTTATAAGTTCTCCAACCTTCAAGAGCAGGAGCTGAAGCACACGTGGAACTTGCGTTTACTTTGCAAGTTCTGTGTTTAGCCTTACGGGCCTGTCCCCTCCCCCGGAGCGTTCACGCCGGAGGGGGAGGAGGGACACTGTATTTTCCTCCCCTTTCGCGGCTTTGCAGGGGGAGGCCCTGTACTTCATTTCATTAGCAATACATAGGTCTTGCTTTTCAAATTGTCTCATTGCAGGTCTTTCTCATTACCGCCCCTAGCGGCGATGCCCTCCCTGCGAGGATTCCCTCCCTGCGAGGATGCCCTCCCCGCGAGGAAGCCCTCCCCGCGAGGAAGCCCTCCCCGTGAGGATGCCCTCCCCGCGAGGATGCCCTCTCCGCGAGGAAGTGGGCCAGGCCCAGCAAGTCCCTCCTATAGGGCGGCTTACGATCAGCCCTCGTGGACTGAGGGTGTAAGCGGCAACCCGGTCACAGTGGCCGTGGTAACGAGTCACTTTGGGGGACTAGTCCCCTGCCCAAACACTCAAGACCCGTCTCCGGGCACTTCCTCCTCCGGGAGTCGACGTTATTCCCGGCTCTCCGTTTTCACGGCGACCGGATGATCGGCCCCCTGCGGCCTGATTGGATCTATCTTCCTCCTCAGGGAGTCGACGTTATTCCCGGCTCCCCGTTTTCACGGCGACCGGATGATCGGCCCCCTGCGGCCTGATTGGATCTATCTTCCTCCTCCGGGAGTCGACGTTATTCCCGGCTCCCCGTTCTCACGGCGACCGGATGAATGCCTCTCGGAGACTCTATCCCTGGCTCCCCGTTCTCACGGTGACCGGACGATTGTCTCCCGGAGAAGTCACGGATCTCTCGGACGTTTTCTCCCAGGAGCCTCTATTCCCGGCTCCCCGTTCTCACGGCGACCGGACGATTGTCTCCTAGGAAACTCGATTCCGGAAATCTCATCGGGTTTTTCTTGGATGTTTCTTCCACAATGGGCCTTATTCCCGGCTCCCCGTTCTCACGGTGACCGGACGCTTGTCTCCCGGAAGGTCTTTTCCCAAGAAAGCTCGTTTTAAAATTTTCTAACTTAGAAAAATTCCTATGCTACAGGTGACTTTCATCCCGGGGGCCTTGTTACCCCCACAGCGCGCGAAGCTATCCTCCGGCCCGCTGTGGGCGGGGGGGATAAGGAAACCCCGGGTGTCGACCGTACCGTCCACGAGCAAACTTAGCTCATTCTTGTGAAAAGGAGTCGTCCGGACCATCCAAGAAGAAGAAACAAAAAGACAATGAAAGAAGAACACAGCTTTATTGATTGTCAAACCCGGAGGACATCTTCCCCCTCCGGTGGGTTTCGGAAACGATACAACCCGGGTTCTAACCCAGGGGATTCTCTACGCCCTAAGGCTCCTACGCCTAATACTCTCGGAGGCTCTCCGCTAGCTCCCGGGTCAAGTCACGGTACAATGCCCGTACGCAACGCCGAGCGTCCCGGAGTACATCTTCGGGCCAGAACTCGTATCCTGCCGGTGGAAGTATCCAGCGGGGAGGTATCATCCGGAACCCCGGTCGCGGAGGGGACAATTCGGCGCGATGATTGTCAAAGTTGTCCAAGTGCCACTCCGGACGCCACCTCAACCGGATCGGCTCCTGAACGCTGTCCCCGCCGCGATTCCCGGAGACAAGGCTTAGCAAGATTAAAACCGCTTGGGCGTCCCCCGGGGAGCCCCCAGGAGCAACCTCCCGGACCTTCGCCCGGGAGCAACCTCCCGGGAACCCTGGTAACAAAACATTCAATTGAAAGGCTTAGAAAAAAAATTCTAACTTCATTGCATTCAAAATGTTTTTGTACAAGTGTCCGGGGCTTCTTCTAAGAAGCTACCGGGATCAAAATCCTAAGAAAACAAAAAAAGGCCCTAACTAAGATCCGAAGGGAGGCTCATACATGTTCGTTGGCGTCCTCCCCCCGGGGGGCTTCTTCCAAGACCGGGGCTGGGACGTCCCCCGCCGGAGGCGCCGGAGCCGGGAACCACGCCCGGATGATCCGGTCGTAGAATCCTCCGACAAGCTGCTCGACCTCCCGGCGCGAGGCCTCGAAGGAGTCCGGGAAGCTTCGGGGATGCGGCCCCCGATCGCCCGGGAGCCGACCCCCTTGAACTCGACGAGCCCCGCAGTGGCCGCGATGACGGGGATCGTCCTGCCCCGTGCCCGAGCGTCGGCCGCCTCCGGGATGGCGGAGACCTGTGCGTTGAGAAAACGCACAGCCTCCGCGATGGTCGCCGGCGGCACCCCCGAGCTGCTCCCGGAGCCTAAGCTTACGCCAAGGCTCTCGAGGGTCGAACGGACGGAGCGGCCCGCGTCCGCCACCTCCCGGACGCTCGCGCCCTCGAGCTCCCGGAGCGCCTCCTCCCTCGCTTTGGCCTCCTCCCGGAGGCGGCCATTGACGGCGTCGGAAATGTGAACCTGGGCCCGGACCCGGGACAGTTCCGCGAGGGCTTCATCGCATTCCCGGAGGGCCTCCTCATGCTGCCCTACGGAGGCCGCGGCCCGGCCCTCCGCTTCCTTAAGCAGCCGGGTGACCCGCTGCTCAAGGCTCCAGGTAACAGCTTCTACCTACAAAATATAGAGTTAGAAAAATCTCACAGTGCAGGAAATAAATGAAGACGTCATCGACTCGGGTTACCTGGGCCCCGAGGGACTGAAGGCCCTGGAAACGCTCATGGAGCGTTCCCTCCGCGACGAAGGCCTGCACCTTCCGGGTGTGCAGGCCCTCCGCGTAGCGAGCCACTTCCCCCGCGGGAAGCAGAGGGGCCTCTCGCCCGGCGCCGGCGTCGCTGCCGGTGGGGGGTCCCCGGACCTGTGAGTCCGGTAACACGGCCGGCGTCACCGGCGTTTTCGTGGCCGAGGTCTCCTCCGAAGACGTGGCCGAGGAGCTTTGGGCGGGGGTCCCTGCCCGGGGGGGGATCATCAGACCTTTCCTCGGGGCCTCCTCCTCCGGAGGAACCTCGTAGACCGAGGGGCTCCCCCCCTCATCCACCGGCCAAACCCGCGGAGGCGAGGCCTCAGCGAATCTCACCTCCAGCCTCTCCGGCTCCAAAGAAGCCGGAAGGGGCAGGAGGGGATCCACCCAGGGCGGCGACGGGGCGTAGTTCGCCGAGTCGGACGCCGCCCCGCCCGCGGCCGCCTCCTTCCCCCGGGCCTCGTCGGGGCTCTTCGGGGGGGGAGGTGTTGCTCCCTTCCGGGCTGGTGCCCGGGCACGCTCGGTCCCGGGGGTCTCGTCCCGGGGCTTCGCCGGTGTCGCCGCCGGCGTCGTCGACGGGCCGGGGGTCTTTTGGACCCTGGCCTTCTTGGGCTCCGAGCCCCCGGCCGCTTCCTTCCCCCGTTTGTGCGACCCGGGGGTGGGGAGAGGCTTCCTCTCCGGCAGCTTTAGCCCGTAGGCCGCCGCTACCAAGTTCCGGGGAGGGCCCTCCCCCACGAGGCGCACGACACGCTTGTGCTCATCGGCGAAGTACCTCCCCAGGAGGTTCTCCGCCTTCTCCCGCACCGCCGGGTACGGCCGGACTGCAAGACGTAAAGAGTTAGTCAAATTTTCAAAAATTCGTAAGTATAATGCAGCAGGTTCCCGGAGCTTACGTCGCGTCACCAGCTTCACCGGGGGCCGCTGTTCCGGGCCCATGCCGACTCCCCTCTTCCCGCGCGAGAAGGGGGAGATCCGGAGGAGAGCCATCTCCTCGGCAGCGTCCCGCATTGAACGGGTCTTCTTGGAGAGGACCACCCTGCCGAGGAGCTCGAACTCCTCGTCCGTCCACACTGGAGGCTTCGGCGCGGACGATCGGCTGTAGGTGGGGGGCTCCGGGACGTACACCACCGCCTCGTCCCGGACCCAGAGGTAAAACCACCTCCGGACCCAGTCGCCCCAGTGGTCCCGAGAGGCCGCCGCCGGGTAGTCGGCCACCCGGGACGGCAGCATTTGTACCATCACCGAACCAAAGGGGGACTTGGGGCCCCCCTTCACCAGGTGGGAGGTCCGTGCCGCCGGTTTGTACAAGTACCGGAAGGCGCGAAGGGTGGGCTCCCGCCCAGTCGCCGTCTCGTAGAGCCAGATGAAGAGGCCCATCCGGACGAGCGCGTTCGGGGTGAGGTGGTTGAGCGCCACCCCATACTCCTTCAGAAACTCCCGGAGCATGGGATGCACCGGGAGCCGGAGCCCCGCCTCCAGGAAGGCCTCGAAGGCCACGACCTCTTCGGGCCTGGGGCGGGGGGCTCTGTCTTTCTTCACGGGGACTTGGATGTCCCCGTCAGCGACGACGCAGCGTTCGACCAAGGACTCGGCGTCCTCGGCCGTGAACTCCGACGCCCAGAGGAAATCCAGAGGGATTTCCTCCGGGGGCACTTTCGTGGTCTTTGCTCGACCCTTGGGTGCCATGAGGTTAGTCTCTTCTTTTTTTCGGTGTCTGACCTTTCAAGAGGCTACTACTAAAACTTCCAGACGTCTGCTACCGGGAGCTAACTACCGGAAAGAGCTACCGAGAGAGGGCTACCGGGAGAGCAAAAATCGCTAAGGCTGAAAGTTTGGAATGAACTTCCGGGCCCCCCAAGACCCTATTTATAGGGGCAAGACGTGGTCTAGATGCGCGCCACGTGGCACCCGCGGAGCAATCTGGACCGTAGAAGTTCAAACCGTGCGCGCGAAACGAAGGGACGGGCGCGTGAATTGAGGCGCCTGTTCGAACCGCGCGCGCATTTATGGCGAAAGGCGCGGCCTTAAGCGCGGGGCACGGAAACCGAAGCGCCACAGCTCTGGTGACTTGGCCCGGAGATTTTCCCGGTGACATGTACCATACCCACCGGGGACTCGAGCATCGTCCCCGGCGTGCATGGGGGGCTGCTGTCGGAGGAAATCTCTGCGGGACTAAGTCCAGGTAAGTTGCGTCACGATTGCCCGGGGACGTGGCCTCCGGCCCCTCCCCGGGCGCCCCTTTTGGCCCTCGGGACCTGGCCTCCGGCGCCGTCCCGGGCGCCGCCATTTGCCCGGGAACGTGGCCTCTGGCCCCTCCCCGGGCGCCGCCTCTTGGCCCCCGGGACGTGGCCTCCGGTGCCCGCCCGGGCGCCGCCATTGGCCCGGGGACGTGGTCTCCGGCCCCTCCCGGGGCGCCGCCTTTTGGCCCCCGGGACGTGGCCTCCGGTGCCCGCCCGGGCGCCGCCATGGGCCCGGGGACGTGGTCTCCGGTGCCCTCCCCGGGCGCCGCCTTTTGGCCCCCGGGGCATGGCCTCCGGCGTCTTCCCGGGCGCCGCCATTGGCCCGGGGACGTAGCCTCCGGGTTCTCCCCGGGCGCTGCCATTTGGCCCCCGGGACATGGCCTCCGGCGCCGTCCCGGGCCTCATCGCCCTCCTAAAGGTAAAGTCTCGAATTGTTTGTCACGTGCAGGTCACGCGAGGAGCGCCTCGGGAACTAGCGACCACCTGTCAAGCATCCAAGGCGTTTGACCAGAAGAAGGACGGTCCTACCCTCCAATCCGACGGTGGCTTCCGGGGTAGTTTAGGGTTTTTGCTTCTTTTTGGGGCTATAAATAGCCCTTGTACCCCTCTGTTGTAAAGGATCGGATCACTCTTATTGTAATAGCTAAACTCACAGGCGTGCTCCGGAAGCCTCTCCCCCGGAGAGAGCCTCCCCAGCCGACTCCGGTCGGGAGCGCGTCGACAGGACTAGGGCCCCCACCGGGACCCGAACCTGTATAAATCCTCGTGTCATTTCTTGTGCTTGTCCGGCGGGGGAGGACCGGTCATCCGGTCAACCCGCGCCGCGTAATCTTCGCTAGGATCATTCTCAAAACCTGCCGGGGTATTCGCAATACCACGACAGAAACATAATCGACTGCAAGAAGTATAAACTTAAATCCCTGGGATGGAGGCAATGGCCCTATATAGTCAATACCCCAAACATCAAATAACTCCACCTCAAGGATGCCGCGCTGGGGCATCTCATGACGTCGGAAAATGTTTCCCGAGCCCTGGCATGCATCACAAGACCGCACGTACCTGTGAATGTCCCTGAACATGGTGGGCCAATAGAAACCTGCTTGGAGCACCTTCGCTTGTGTCTTGGCAGTACTTGCATGTCCACCATAAGCCGAAGAGTGACAGTGGAAGATGATGTCCTCAACCACCTCCTGAGGCAGACAGCGACGGATGACCCTATCGGAATAATGATGGTACAAATATGGATCGTCCCAAGAATACTGGCGTGTGTCATGATGGAACTTCTTTTGCTACTGTAGGGAAAGACAAGGAGGGGTAACATGGAAAACTAAATAGTTTACAATATCTGCATACCATGGTGATTTGGAGACATGCAAGATCGTCATCAACTGATCACCGGAAGCGAATCGTCAATGGGGAGAGGGTTGGTCGCGGAGTCCTGTAGAGGTAATCGAGATAGATGGTCAGCAACTAGATTTTTCGTACCTTTCTTGTCGCGAATCTCCACATCAAACTCTTGAAGCAATAAGATCCATCGGATAAGTCTCGGCTTTGCGTCTTTCTTGCTAAACAGGTACCTGATGGCTGCATGGTCAGTGTAAACAATAGAACGAGAGCCAACTAGGTAGGAGCGAAACTTATCGAATGCAAAGACAATGGATAACAGCTCCTTCTCGGTGGTGGTGTAGTTGATCTGCGCATAGTCGAGAGTCCTGCTAGCATAGTAGATGACATGGAGCTTGCCATCCTTCCTCTGTCCAAAAACCTCTCCGACAGAATGGTCACTCGCGTCGCTCATGAGCTCAAAGGGTGGGGACCAATCGGGTGGTCGTACGATAGGTGCGGAGGTCAAAGCGGCCTTCAACCTGTGGAATGCATCAGTACACAACTCATCGAATATGAAAGGTACCTCAGAGCTAAGAAGCTTGGTCTGTGGCTTCGCGATCTTTGAGAAGTCCTTGATGAATCGACGGTAGAAGCCTACATGTCCAAGGAAGCTCCGAATATCTTTCACGTTCGATGGCGGAGGAAGGCGCTCGATGACCTCGACCATCGCCTGATCAACCTCGATTCCTCGCTAGGAGACCAAGTGTCCAAGTACAATGCCCTCATGAACCAGGAAGTGACATTTCTCCCAATTAAGCACGAGATTCACGGACGAACAACGCTGTAACACCTGCTCAAGATTTGCTAGACAATCCTCAAACGTCAGTCCATAAACTGTAAAGTCATCCATAAATACTTCCATAATCTGCTCGATGAGGTCAAAAAAATGGACATGATGCAACGCTGAAAAGTCCCTGGAGCATTGCACAATCCGAATGGCATCCGTCGGTAGGTGAAGGTACCATATGGGCAAGTGAATGTCGTCTTCTCCTGATCCTCCAGATGAATCGAAATCTGCAAAAAACCTGAATAGCCATCGAGATAGCAATAATACCACTGTCTTTCTAACCTCTCGAGCATTTGGTCGATGAAGGGCAAAGGAAAATGATCCTTTCTTGGGCACGACCTGAACAGAACTAACCCACTTGCTGTCAGAGATGGGGTAGATGACTCCAGCATCAAGTAGCTTCAGCACCTCCTTCTTGACAACTTCTTGCATGTGTGGGTTGAGTCTCCGCTGGTGCTCACGTGTAGGCGTGCAACCATCCTCAAGAAATATACGGTGCATGCATACAGATGGGTCGATACCAACAATATCATCAAGAGAATAACCAATAACAGAACGATATCGACGCAGGATCTCTAATAAACGAGTCACCTCATCAGTATTTAAATGAGAACTAACAATTACAGGATAAGTATCATCAGGGCCAAGAAATGCATACCGGAGGTGGTTGGGAAGTGGTTTTAACTCAACCTTCGGAGCCATGGAGGGTGTAGGATCAGGTGTGGAAGAAACCTCCGACTGAGGGGTATGATCAACCATGAATTCAGCATCAGTCACAGTGGCATCTGTCTGTGAGAGCTCCTACAATGTGCTTGATGTAGCCTCATCAATAACATCGATCGTGAAACAATGATCTGTGCAAGGTGGGAGATGAGTAGCATGTCGCATGTCAAAGGTAACTGTCTCCTCACCAAACTCGAGTGTCAAACTGGCATTCTTCACATCAGTGACTGCTCCTGCTATGGCTAGGAATGGTCTGCCAAGTATGACGAAGGGGTGCTCATCGTCTATCTGTAAGACCACGAAGTCGGCTGGATAGGAAAATGCAGCAACTCCAACCAGGACATCATCAACAATGCCTACTGGATATCAAGTGGTATGATCGGCAAGCTGAAGAGTCATCCCTGTCGGTATCAATGGTCCTGGGAAAAGGGCCTTATAGACAGAGTGTGGTATGACGCTGACGCTCGACCCCAAATCACATAGAGCCATGAACTTGTAGGAACCGATCGAGCATGGTACACAAAAGCTTCCAGGATCAGCTAGCTTCGCGAGAAACTTGATCTAAATCAATGTACTACACCCTTTCATGAGAGGGATAATCTCGGGCTCCTCAGTGCGCCTCTTCTTCATCAGTAGCTCCTTGAAGAACTTGGAGTAGGATGGTACATCCAAGACTGCATCAAGTAGAGGCATGGTGAGCTAAACAGACTTCATCATGTCAAGGAACTTGGTGAACTGTCTGTCCTCATTAGTCTTGGCAAATCAATCTGGAAATGGCAATTGAGGTGGCTGAACTGACGTCAAGGTAGATGAACTGGGGTCTCCAGGTGGACGAGTAGGTTGCTCCTCTGATGCACTAGCTGGACAGGATTGGGGAACCGGGAGGGGAGTGGGAAGTAGTGGATCTGTGGTAGACTTCCAGCTCCTAGTGGTAATAGCTCGACAGTGTCCTTGACGGTGTCCGGGTTGAGCAGGAAGCTTCCCCGAAGAGCTGCTCAATGAGGGTAAGGAAGCACTGAGGGTGTCTACTCTGTCACGGAGCTCAGAGAAGTCCTTCTTCAGTGACTGTAGATCTTGCACTTCACTCATTAATGATTTGTAGTCTGTTCGGAGTGCAAGCGTGTCGTCTGATTGCTTGGCCATGAGAGCCTCAAACATGGCCTCAATCTTGGATGAAGACAGAGTATGGTCCTGGGGCTGTTGACACTGTCCACACTTGGAGGCCTGAAAAGGGACACTAGCAGGGGTTGATGAGATATTAGGGTTGTTCTTGTATGAGAAATTTGGGTGATTGCGCCATCCTGAGTTGTAAGTGTTGGAAGGTGGTCCGCTCATCTGAGCGAAAGTCACCTCACCACACTCAGGAGTGGATGTCTTTCCCAGCTGACAATCAGTAGGTGAATGGCCCTCAATCCCACAACTCTCACATACAAGTGCAACCGGAGGAGTAATACGCATCGAATTAGCTAGTTGTGCAATGGATTAGCTGAAGGCTTGAGGACTTTGATTGACAGAATGGGAGAGAGCATCTATCCTAGCATTCATGAAATCAAAGGACTTGACCTCATGCATACCCGACCGGGATAAATCTCTACCGCCTGACCACTGAAAATGGTGGGATGCCATGCTCTCGATGAGTGCAAAAGCCTCATCCAGAGTCTTGTTCATGATCCCACCACCTGCAGCGGCATCGATAGATGCCCAGGTAGCAAAAGAAAGCCCTTTGTAGAAGATTTGCAGTACTAACCAGCGCTCCAAGCCGTGGTGCGGACACGATCGGAGAAGCTTTTGGTACCACTCCCATGCATGATAGAGGCTCTCGCCATCCTGTTGAGAAAATCCAGTGATATGTGCTGTATCTCCACCTACTTCGACGGTGGGAAGAATCGCTCCAGAAAAGCCTTCAGCAGCTACTCCCATGCCATATCCACACCTGAAGGTAAAGAATGATACCACGCACGCGCATCATCACGTAAAGAGAATGGAAATAAACGTGTGCAAATGGCATCGTTAGAAACGCCATGATATTTCAGTGTTACAATACTCAAGAAAGGTCCGGATGTGCTCGTTTGCGTCCTCCACGAGTGATCCTCCAAAGCGGGATTGATGTACCTTCGTGATCAGGGAAGGCTTGATCTCAAAGTTGTTAGCCTGAGTGGCCGGCTGCATAACGCCTGGCATGGCCCCTTTATCTACGGGGGCCCATAGATCGCGGAGAAGTTGCGGAGGGGGATCTTGCCGGGCCATATCTGCTCCTCTGAGTTGCTGTCTCTCTCTCAGTAAGCGTCTGAATGTGCGTTCGATCTTAGGATCAAATGGGGCTATGGATGAGTCACTTCTAGAGTGGCACATACATCAAACGACTCCTGGAAGAAACAGAGATTAATAAAGCAGTGTACAACAACGCAGGCAAAAAGGGTTAGTAGAAAAATGTCAGTCAATCAGAAGAAAGGAGCAAAGGGAAAAGAAAGTCAAATCAAAAGAAATCAAAAAAGAAAAGAAAACAATTTAGTCATAGTTGAATATGCTCGCTAATTCTAGTCCTCGGCAACGGTGCCAAAAATTGATACCGGCCTAGGGCGAGTTCTGCAAGAGAACAGAGACGCGGCAGTGGGCGAGTATGTCCACTAGTACAGAATTGCATTCCACTATCGGTTCAAAATCATCTATACTAACAGTTCTCTTACCGTTAGTGATCGATACAATAGAAGAAACCTAGGACAACTCTAACGGTTATAAACCGTCAGTACAATAACAATATTCTAACGGTTCTATACTAGCAAATCGTTAGTACAAAAACTATAATCCCACAGTTCACAACTCACAAATGTTAGTACTGGTATATTTCTTCTAACGGTTCGCTACACGAAACCGTTAGTATTATGAACTTTCTTCTATCGGTTTGATACTATCAACGTTAGTATTGTTAAATTTGTCCTATCGGATCTCTACTCGAAACCATTAGTACTTTAATCTTTATTCTATCGGTTCGGTACTCTTAACCGTTAGTATTGATAAATTTTTTCTATTGGTTCGCTACTCGAAACTGTTAGTACTTTTAGTACTCGCAACGTTCGTATATTTCTTCTATCGGTTGTAGGTTATTAACTGATAGTATTTTAGAATTTCGTCTAACGGTTCATTACTCGCAACCATTAGTAATAGAAAATTTATTTACACGGAGGAAGCCTTATTCTAACGGTTAACCTGGAACCGTTAGTACTAGCATAAGTTTTTCTAACGGTTCTGATTTAGTAACCCTTATAATATGTTACAAGCAGCTACAGGTACAAATTAAAAAGATACACACATTGAACAGATTGAATCTAATTATTCACATATTGAATTTATTCACAAATACAGCAATACACCAATACAAATACACACATACACCAATACAAATACACACAGACACCAATTCACATATTGAATTTATTTAGAAATACACCAATACAAATACACACATACACCAATTCACACATTGAAAGTATATATATTACATAAGTCATTTACGATCGATCGTTGATAGCCACATCATCTATCACATATTGAGCCCAAATTTGTCGCAGCTCCTTTACCTGAGGCAGCTCGTATTGGTCTTTCGATATGGTGCTCTGCATGCGTGTATGAAGTTAGGAATGTACATCACATCCAATGTTCGACTTTGAGTCAGTAAAAATGTTGACCTTAGGGACTTGGGCAAAGTCTGTCCTGATCAGGTCATACATAAACCTCATGACATAAACCCACATTAACTCGAAAGAACTAATTAAGCACAAATTAAAAGACTCATCATGAGTAGTTCCATCGGTATTAATTACCTCATATTCTTTCCAAGAAATTGTTGTGCCCTTCGACACGTCATGCCTCCCTCCAGCGGTAACATAATTTTTGAAAGCCCTGTATTCAATTAGCATTGCCAGTTAATATGTTATCATTAATTAACTAGTCAGATCCAAATTTAAATCAACTGTGTTACTTATGCGTCTATGTGCCACGTGAGGGTGAAAACATGCGCCACCCTGTCACTCATCGAATCGAGATAGTACACCTCATTCCTCCGAGGGCAAATGATGATGAGGACCCAGTGGCCCCTACATTGTACATAAAAGAGAAGCATTTCATGTATATGTTAGGCGTCACATTCAAGAGTGAGTTAAATTAGTAGGAAATGAACTAACCTTTGGTGGTACGACACAAGAATGAACTCCCGGTTCTGCTGCGCCAGTGTGCCCTTGATATGTATTCCTCTGCATGTGCTTGGTCGTGCTCTAGCATCGTGAGGCTTATTTTCTCTGGATCGAGGAAGCCCACCCTGTCACATGCCCTCATCGACGCTAGCCTATACATGCACCTGCATGCAAAGTAGACATTAGTAAATATTGCGTACAAAGTGATCAGATTTATGAAATGAACTGCGAAAACATATAGGATCAGCAAACTCACAGGACTCCAGTCCGTATGATGGACATATCAAGGTCTTGCCAGTTGAAGAGGTCAAACAAATCTTTGTGGGCCACGGATATGCTCCCAGTCTCACGGTGAAAATGTCATGGCTTGAAGTGAACTATGAAGTTGACGTGGTGCCTATACCGGGTCAAGTACCACTCATGGAGACTTCTGGTTGTCTGATCCATATTGCGCAGAAGGTACTCCAACATGAGTGGGAACCCGTTCTTGAACGTAACTGACTGGCTTTGTTTCGCCTTGCCTTTGGCCTTGCTTTTGGCCTTGCCCTTGCCCTTGCCTTTGGCCGGGGAGTGAGTGTATATCTTCGAAGGTTGGGGCGAGGTGCCGCAGGCCTCATTTGATGGCGAAGGCCCTTTCCGAAGAGGCTTGCGTCCTTTGGGTGGGGTCGAGGCCTTCAGAGGAGGCATGGGGACCGAAGGAGCTGGGTCATGTGCTGTGCTGGGGATGGGGTCCTCAGGAAGCGCGCTAGCATCCATCGTCCACTTCAAGTTACGGAAGTATAAGTTAGATTTTTCATGTTGAGTATATTAACTGAGTTGTAAGCTACAATGGGTAGGGTTTACCTCCTGTAGTCTAACACCCTTCTTGGGCCACTGTATGTACTAGCCTAATGCCTCATCAATTGTCCGCATTTCCTCCGTTGGGACGGGCAACGGAAAAGTGCTGTACCCCGGGAGGGCCATGTCCACCTGTACCTTTGCAAACCCAGGTTTTAGAGGTATGCAGTGGATCCGGACATCCTCCCAAGACAGATATACGACCCCGTGTGCAACCACTACGGGGTCGTCGCCTATGTTGATCAATAGGTTACAGCTCTCCGGCTTATGCAATTTGCAACAATTATAACAGGGTTAGCGGAAAAATTATAACAAAACGGGAGTGGCATCAACTGAAGTGCATATATAGCTCAAGACTTGCAATACCTCAAGCAGGTCCACCGGATTCACGTGAACCTTCGAGCCGCAACTACTCGGCCTACCAGCGTCAACCTCGGCAGCTGGATCTAAACCCTTGAACTGCACAATTCGGCTGAGGCATTCATACTTCTCGTTCATTTGAGCGAACATGTCCGTGAATTGTGCAGTCACATCTGCCCATATCTTCTCGGACAGCTCTGATTCCTTTTCCTTCCAGCTGCGAGCCTTCTTTTCCTTTTGCCCGGGCTTTGAGAAGCCATCCTTCCATGGCACCACACCCCCACGGTTCGCGTCCGCCCTGGATGCTCCTTGTTCCCTAAAGCTCGGGTTAAGATGTCGTTCTCCCTATGGGGAGTGAACGATCCCTGGGTCACCTCCTTTGAGCAAGAGATCTGTTACATTCAAAGTTGTACATTGTGAGGAAAAAATATATACATACTTCGCACACACGATTGATCATAGTTTATTCTACCACACTCTATGATTCCAAATAGGAAGTTAGCAAACTTATGATTCGCTGCACGACCTCAGCGTCCTTGGGGTTTGGGAACTCCACAGACCCCATGGATGACACGGTCCCTCTAGCCATCCACCAGCGCTTGCATTGCGGATCGTGGATCTCGGAGATCGGCAGGTCAGGGGAGTCGATGAAAGTCGACGCTTTGTCTTCGGCCTTCTTCCACTGCTCCTCCTTCCCCGCATAGCCACGAGATCTGAGTCGGTCCGGGTGGTCATTCGTCCTCTGGATTGCCTTGTTCTTCTCACTAAGGGCCTTTGGACCAGAAACAAGAAATTTAATGCACCATTGGTTACTGCATACAACGGTGTGACCAAGCAAAGGAAGCATACATACCTTGAACTCAGGGGTCCCCTTCTGCTGGGTGAATTGCTCCCATACCTCCTGCGTTATGAAGGGGTACTTCTCGCATGGAGATTTGCCTTTAGAGAGGAAGGCACTGACGAGGACACTCTTGAAGGTTTTCCATGTGTTGTTCATGTCCTTCAAGAAAGATGTCTTGAGACCATCGTTGGGGATGTTCCACTTGGCCTGTTTGAAATGGTGCATATAAGCAGGACTTACTTAATCTTCAGGATAAGCCAAGGGAATGTGATTACTGAAGAGTTTAGGGATTTTGACTAATTTTACCTTCACTTCCACCCACAGCCTATCCCTCTCGTCGACCTTAATGTCCTTCTAGCTCTGTATGGTGATCTTCACCCTTTCCTTCGCCAACAAACCAACATATGTAGCGTACTGCCCAGTGTTCTTTCTGATCGGTCTCCTGAACTGGTTGAACTCACATGAAATATCCGTGCGTTTGGCTAAACGGCACAACGTTGTCGCGCCTCGCTCCTTTCTCTTGCGCTGGGACGAAGCAACATCATCTATGTTGCCCCTCGTCGAACCACTACTATCAGATGAGAAAGATGCCAACATGGCTTTACCTAAATTCCATGAACAAACCATCAATTGATATGAAGAAAGGTACATGAAAAAGTTCATAACTAAAATGGAATGGCAGGTAATGTTCATACAGAACCTCAGCATAGAGCCAAAGTATCCTAATTAACTCAACAAAATTTTGTCCAATTGCCAATTAAATAAGAAATCCACTCTCGCAACTAATCAAGTACTTCAGCCTGAACATGATCCAGAATTCCACAATTTTGAACAAGCTAGTACATATGGCCTAAGCAAAATCAAGAAACAGCAGCAAGACATAATCTCAACATCAATTCACATGATTTTGGGATTTAATTTGAAGTGACTCTAGAAGTAATCACTATACAACCCAATTTCAAAGCCATCTATCCTTTTGCTCATGTAATGTGAGGATCAATTACTTCTTACAGATATGCTTCAAGAACTCAAGTCAACAATAGTGCACATATACATGGATTGTTATCTCCCAAAATACCTCAAGAAAGAATCAATTAAACCTCATAAACGGAACAGATTTCGATCAGCATGAACCACCTGAATATTAATTCAATGGACTTCTAGGCAAACTACGAATTTTGTACAGAATCTTTAGGCATAAGCTGATTAGACAGATTTGAAATCAAACCCACAATTTGAATACCCGTACAACTCCAATATGCAAGCAATGAAAGGCCCATCAATACTTAGTTCTGAACCCCAACTTGACAAATCTATGAATCAAAAGAGGATTTTGAATTCTGAAAACCACCACTAAACTGGGGTTCAGACAAGAGCAGGGCATAAACCACCACTAAACTAGGGTTCATCACTAGTCTGTCCATAAGAAGCTCAAAGGGTTTAGTTGAGGAGTTCTGCTTTATTTTTCCTATTTAAGTCTATCTGAGTTAGTTCGATTAAGTTTGGATCAGAATGTTATTTGCTAAGTAAACTATTCATATTTCAACATAATTCATAGCTTCATGTGGACTTAAATTGGAATTTTCCCTATTTAAGTCATTTTGAGAACTCTATGGTGCAAGTTGGTCAAAATCACTTATAGGCTGTGAAGTGGTCGATGATGGCGCAATGCAGTGGCCGGCGGTGGTGCGGAACCAAAATCATGGTGGCGATAGTGGTGGAGAAACAAAATCGTGGTGGCGACGGTGGTCCGGGAGTGAAAATGTAGACGGCGGCGAGTCTAGGGTTTTCTGCGCGCGAGCAGAGATAATTGGAAATGTGTTTGCTTCGAATGGAGGGAAAATTTCCAGGGTTTGTTTAGAGAGGACTTATTCTAATGGTTCAGCACAGTTAATCGTTAGTACAATGTGATTTGTTCTATCGGTTAACATTAACAAACCGTTAGCATAATTAATGTGATTTCTCCTAACGGTTGGTACGTAGTAACCGCTAGAAGAGAGTGGCGTTCTGTTTCTTTGAGGAAAATTTTTGTATCGGTTTGACAATACGAACTGTTAGTAAAACACAGTATTAACAGATAGCACACAATAGTGTTGCATAATGTGTACTAACAGTTCTTTATTACAAACCGATAAAGAGATTAATTTTCCTATCGGTTTGACAATTTGAACCGTTAGTACAACACATCTTTTCGCTTACTTCGCCGGATCTTAAGATAGCGTGCACTGCGCTAACAGTTGATATGATCCACCCGTTAAAATAGACTTCGTAGTGTTGAATTATTCTTTTATATCAGTAGTACTAAGGTTTTTTCCTGAGAACACTTACAGATGGATTTGAGTAAATCATTTTGCACTTGTAAAGACACCTGAAAATCCATGCAAATGACTTCCAATAATTTTGAAAGAAATTAACAGTAAAGGCCAATCATGGAAGATAAAGAATCATATAGAAACTTTCTTCGAATAGCCAATCAAGATGAATATATGAAAATGACAAATCAGCCAAAAACCACGAGGAATCTGAACATTGCAGTTTTCATATTGATTTGTGAAAAGAATCAATTATTGCTCATATCAACTCCAATTGAAATGAAAATTTGTAGAAATGATTCTCAATGCATCAAATATGTTTTTCCCAAAGAATTTTTGAAAAATGATTTGACAATGAACAAGCATGTGATTGGGTGCATAACCACAGTAATCACAATTTTCACATCATGATCAGCATATATATTAATTCTTCAATTAAAGCTCCAAGTAGTTATACGTCACTTACATATTGCAAAATAGTCAAGAATGGCTGTCAACCCATAATCCTTCTTTGTGGTCATCTCGTAGGTAACTTGTTTCGTCCATATCTTCGGTAGGGACAGATTGAAAAATTCCATCTAAAAATGGAGGTAGTTTGTCAAACTGATTATACTCTTCTTCATCCACAACATCTTCGACCCCAACAATATATCTCTTACTGTGAAGGACGACGTGCAACTTTGGATTGGCCGGGTCAATGATATAGAACACCTGTGTGGCTTGCTTAGCAAATATAAATGGATCGTCTTGGTGTGCGACTCTACTGAGATCAACGAGAGTAAACCCATAAGTGTCGACTTTAACACCTCGAGGGATTTCAACCCATTGGTATCGAAACAAAGGAATCTTAAGTAATACGTAATCGAGCTCCCATATTTCTTCGATAACACCGTAATATGAGTTGAGTGCCCTTACTGCCCTGGCATCCTCTGAAATAGCAAGTAGTGTCACTCCACTACATTGCATAGTACTCTTCTCATCCTGAGTTCTTGTGTAGAATGAATGGCTGTTGATGTCATATCCCTGCCAAGTCCCTACAGTAAATCTTGCCCTCTGGCCAACCATGTAACAACTTCACTTATGGAGCCCTCAGAAGCTCGCAGGACTCTATTTTCGATCCACCCAGCAAACTTCCTGTTATGTTCTCTGGTGACCCAAATCTCTAGCTTTGAAGGATTCTATTTCCGTAACATTTCCTTGTGCTCGTGTATGTATGGCTCCACCCCCGACATGTGCTGTAAGACCCAAAAATGTGTTTTTGCATACAGATCATTGGAGGGGACGACTGCTTTGAATCCAATCGTTCCAATACCCTAAAGCCTGCCCTCGTGCCAGGACGTAGGAACGCCAATTGGGTCAACCCCGGCCATATAGTTGGTGCAAAATTCAATCACCTCCTTTGCGGCATAACCTTCAATGATACTGCCCTCAGGCCGATGTCGATTCCTTACATATCCCTTCAAGATACCCATAAATCTCTCAAATGGATACATGTAGCGCAGGAATACGGGTCCACAAAACTTAATTTCTCTGATAAGATGAACAATTAGATGGACCATAACATCAAAAAAAGATGGAGGGTAATACATCTCCAGCTGACAAAGAGTAGTAGTCACATTGCGTTGCAAATCATCCAGTCCATCCAGATCAATTACCTGCAAGGACACAGTTGCAGTAAATATTCAGATCAAAAAATCTGGCAAGTTCCATGAATGGAGCTAATTGACTTACTAGGAATACACACTTACCTTGCAAGATATTGCGTTGAAGAAATAACATAACTTTGTAATTGTCTCTCTGACTTTGACTGGGAGAATGCCTCTGATAGTAAGGGGAAGCATCTAAGACATCATTACATGACAATCATGGGACTTCGTACCAACCAGTTTCAAGTCCTTCATGGACACAAGTTTTTTCAAGTTCGCACAATACCCGCATGGAACTTTGACACCATGCAGGCACTGACAGAGTTCTATTTTTTCCTTTTTTGACAAAGTGTAGCAGGCCGGGGGGAGGTATGTACGCTTTCCCTTCTCCAAGGGTGCAAGCTCAGTCCTTATGCCCATTTCCAGCATGTCACGATGCACTTTGATGCCATCTTTCGTCTTTCCCGGAATGTTCAACAACAAACCAATCAAACTCTCACAAACATTTTTCTCTACATGCATGATCCGGGAGGATCTCCAAGTCCTGATCGCATGTGGCTTCGCGACCAAGTCCTGATCGCATATGGCTTCGCGACCTTAACCGTGTTCGGAAAGGATTCACGACCATGGATTGGTCCGCGACCAGGAAAAGGAATTCGTTCCCTGTTCGGAATTGTAATCCGATCTGAATGTGTATAACTAAGCTTATCTGTTTAGGATTAGTTATATGAGTCTAATACGTTTAGGTTATTGAGTCTGATATGTACTCATACGATTGGACTATAAATACCTTGTAATAGGTCTAGTTTATATCATCGAATACAATCGAAGAGTCACAGAACTTATTTGAGTTTTAGACACTTATAGTTCTTTCGACGTAGACAAGTGTGTCTAACGTTCGACGTGTAAAGCTCTCTTTAAAATAAAGAGTTGTGCAATTACTTTGAGCTGTGGTTTCGATCAACCTTTGGGTTTCGGTATTTCCGAGTAAGATCCCATTATTCCGCATATTAGAATCTGGGCGAGCCTAGTGCGAAAACCAAGTCTGGGTCTCAAACGGATCAAGTTGGTATCAGAGCAACTTTCCTATCCTGTGGATGGTGAAGACTCGCCAGGGTTACAAAACCTCCGGCGAAACTCCAGGCGATCAATTGACGGTTCCTACAGCCGTGTCTCCGACAATGTCTGACGATACCTCCGTTCAAGCTAACCTAGCCGAACAAGTGGCTAAGCTCTCCACCGACATGAAAACCGTGCTTGCTTGGATTAAGTAGCAGGTCATGATTGTACCTCCTGAAGTAGGGAAGGTTATGGGTGAGAAGACTGGTGAAGACTTGCGCGGGGCAGACGAAGATGAAGACGAAGGCGACCACAAGACCAACGACCTCGCCAACACCTCCTTAGCTGTCGGATCTTTTAAAGTCGACGCTAAGATTGATATACCCATATATGATGGGGTGATCGATGCCGAGAAGCTGGATTCTTGGATCGACCAGCTTGAGACCTACTTTGACCTGAAAGGGTTCAGTAGCGCTCAACAGGTCAAATTTGCACCTTTGAAGATGAAGGACCACGCCAAGATATGGTGGAAGGCCCTTGTCACCAATGGTGAAGCTGACGATCTTGCGTGGGGTCAATTCAAACGACTTATGCGACAAGAATTTTATCCCATGGGTTACCTTGAGGAGAGATGGGAACGTTGGCACAGATTGTATCAATGGCGCGACCAGACTGTCCAAGACTATACGACGGAGTTTCGGCGACAAGCAATGGTCATCGGCATCTCACTGTCCGATCCTCAGGTATTTCGGAAGTACACATCTGGACTTCAGAAATCGATCAGTACTGAGCTAAGTCTGTTCAGAGTTCAAGACATCTCGACCGCGAGTACGACTGCTTTGGCGATTGAGAAAAAGAATAAGACCCGCAACGATAAGAACTTGAGGGAGATTTCAACCATGACAAACTCTGGAGAGGGTACCCACGATACGGGTAACACTTGTGAGCATTGTCATGTTGCTGGGCACACAAAAGAGAAGTGTTATAAACTTCATCCTGAACTGCGACCAGAAAGAAAAAGGAGGGATGAACCAAGCACACGAACAGCTATGGTTACTTCTATTCCGCTCGCAGAGGAAATTATCTAGTTGGATTCGGTTGAAAAGGCGGACACGACCTTATCTCTAATGGCAATGCCGAAGGAGAAAGGTTCGGGTTCATCAATTGACCACAACCCGACAGAGGAATTGTTCACTGTTAACATGCAGGTGAAGCACGAGGTGGTCGCAGCCATCTTCGATCCCGGAAGCCAAAAGAATTTGGTCTCCTCCGGGCTGGTTCGACGACTTGGTTTGCAGATGACTCAACATCCTCGACCGTATCCTCTGGGATGGTTCACTTCTGACATGAATCAGCAGATCAAGAGTCAATGTACTCTAAAGTTTGCAATATCTGCTCGTTACATCGACGAGGTTCAATGCGATGTCATCCCCATCGATATTTGCCAAGTGATTTTTGGAAGTCTGTTCTTGTACGATCGTGACGCCCATTACCACCGAAGAGCTCAAGACTACGACCTCACAAAGGATGGGACGAAATTTATCATCAACAAAAACGACCACGTCGACACCAAGGACTTGTTGACAGCAAATCAGGCAAAACGGATTGTCAATGCATGCTCAAAGTGTGTGCTGAGCGTGATGCGTCCAGTTAGCCAAGGGGATTGTGATACATCGAGTATGGAAAATGATGGTTGTTTGGCGAGCTTGCCTGTAGAAAACAACGTGTTGTTCGCAGAGGTATATCGTCGATCACCACAACGACTAGTTGAAAATGACATGCAACTTGTCTCTACGGCGCCACTATTCAAAATTCGCAATCCTAGCTTTGGGATCGGTGATAGTATTAACCTCGACAAGGGGAAGGCTATCCGCGAGTGGCCAAGGCCACAATCCATGACGGAGGTGCTAAGCTCCATGAGCGCCTATCCATACATTCGTTCCAAAACTCCCAGTCGTTCTCTACGTCATCACGGTTGGTCACCAACGGGTGTTGGCTACTTCTCAACAGGGGAGTCATGATCCGGGAGGATCTCAGGTTGCGTTCGCAACGGATTTGCGACCACGAAAAGGTTTGCGACATTGGAAAGGTTTGCGACCTTGGGAAGGATTCAAACTCTTTGAGCCTTCAATGCTGGATGATGAGCCAGATACTATAGTACCATCTGTTGAAGACTTGTTCTATCAACAAGAAGAACCTCTACGTGAAGATGTGATTCTGGAAAAGAAGGTGACTACCACCCGCAGTGGCACTAAGGACACTTTTCGAATCGGTCGGAAAGATCAACGAGCACGTGCGGCAAAGTGGTACACCAAAGAAGATGGACAAGCTCAATTTCCACATCTCCAGTTTGATCGAGAGGTCGCAACAGGAATTGACTCCTTCTCAACAAGGGAGTCATGATCCGGGAGGATCTCCAAGTCCTGATCGCATGCGGCTTCGCGACCAAGTCCTGATCGCATATGGCTTCGCGACCTTAACCGTGTTCGGAAAGGATTCGCGACCATGGATTGGTCCGCGACCAGGAAAAGGAATTCGTTCCCTGTTCGGAATTGTAATCCGATCTGAATGTGTATAACTAAGCTTATCTGTTTAGGATTAGTAATATGAGTCTAATACGTTTAGGTTATTGAGTCTGATATGTACTCATACGATTGGACTATAAATACCTTGTAATATGTCTAGTTTGTATCATCGAATACAATCGAAGAGTCATAGAACTTATTTGAGTTTTAGACACTTATAGTTCTTTCGACGTAGATAAGTGTGTCTAACGTTCGACGTGTAAAGCTCTCTTTAAAATAAAGAGTTGTACAATTACTTTGAGCTGTGGTTTCGATCAACCTTTGGGTTTCGGTATTTTCAAGTAAGATCCCATTATTCCGCATATTAGAATCTGGGCGAGCCTAGTGCGAAAACCAAGGCTGGGTCTCAAACGGATCAATGCATGACATCAATGCAATGTCGAACTTGTAAGTGCTCCCAGTATGGAAGATCCCAGAGAATCGATCTCTTCTTCCAAACATTTTTTTCTTGAGGTTTAGAACATTTACCGAACTCAACTTTGATGTCCTTCACGCCTGAGTAAAGCTCCTTACCAGTCACAAACACTAGGGCTGATCCTTTCTCAGGCTTTCCGTTAAATGACTTCCTATTCTTACGGTAGGCGTGATACATCGGAAGAAACCTGCGGTGACCCATGTACACTATTTTTTTGCAGTTCGGTAACCACATGCTTTCAGTTTCATCTAGGAAAATAGGACAAGCCTTGCCTCCTTTCATACTATACCCTGACAAATTTCCGTAGGCCGGGAAATCATTTATGGTGCAAAATATCATGGCCCGCAATACGAAATTCTTTCGCTTGTATGCATCCCACACCCGCACCCCTTCGCACCACAATTTCTGTAAGTCCTCGATTAAAGGTGATAGAAACACGTCAATATCATTCTTGGGTTGTCTGGGTCTTGAGATTAGTAGCGACATCATGATGTACTTGCTCTTCATACATAACCAAGGAGGAAGATTCTAGATGCACAAAAGAACCGGCCAAGTGCTATGCCGATTGCTCATATTTCCGTGTGGATTCATACCATCCGTACTCAGCCCAAACCTTATATTCCTCACTTCACCGCCAAACTCACCAAATGTTCTGTTAATGTTCTCCATTGAATAGAATCAGTTGGATGTCTTAGTTTTCCGTCTTGTTTCCAACCTTCAACATGCCAACGCAAGTACTTCGCATCTTTCGGATTTGCAAACAGCCGTTTCAATCTAGAAATCACAGGCAAATACCACACAGTTTTGGCCGGAGGCCCTTTCTTTACCTCATCACATCCATTGTGATAAATTTGATCCCCACACTTATACCGCGATACACCGCATCTAGGACAAACATGCAAATCCTCATACTCATTACGGTACAGAACACAATCATTTGGGCATGCATGTATTCTTTCGATTTCCATTCCCAACGGACATAACAGCTTTTTGGCCTGGTAAACCGATCTTGGCAACTCATTTCCCTCTGGAAGAATGTCTGCTAAAAGATCTAATAGTGCTGTGAAACTCTTATCGCTCTAACTGTTGCTTGCTTTCAAGTTATATAATCTTAACACAGAAGACAACTTTGTAAATTTTGCACATACAGGGAACAAAGGCTTCTCAAAATCAACAATCAATTTCTCAAATTTACCAAAATCGTTTTCGCTGTAATCTTCTTCTACATCACGTAACATTTCATCTAAATTGTCGTCATCTACATGCACATCCGAATGAACATTATCAATGTTCTGATGATCATCATTACTGCAATCCACTTCGGGGTCGTGCTGAGTGGTAGCGGTGCTCGGTTCCTCAAGATCTTCGCCATGCCATATCCAACGGGTATAGTGTGCGTTAAAACCACGACGAATCAAATGACTCTTAATCTGATCAGAGTTTCCGAACCTCTTTAAGTTCATACAATCTATACAAGGACAATGCATATCTTTCTCTCCCTTCTTTGCCTTTTCTTACTCAGCAAATTTAATAAACCCATTAACACCCTCCAAATACTCAAGAGTACTACATTTTATTCCATACATCCAATATTCTCGGTCCATCTACAATTATTTCACAAAATTCACAAATTGAAATAAATAATTGGAAGTATGAAATATAGTCAATATATAGACTATATGTATACACTACTGACAATTGATGTATGAAACCCTAACTTCATGCATTAATTTGAAGAGTCAGCTAGCTATCTTATTAACTTCAGCCCTATATCATTCTGAGGTGATGAGAAGATGACATTACCGAGGAAGTAGAGTGTGAGAGAGTGAGGGAGAGTGTGAGAGAGTGATCGAGAGAGAGAGAGGTGATGAGTAGATGACATTACTGAGGGGGATCGAATTATCAACCTTCCAGCTTGCTTTTTCAGATTGAGGATTGTCGTGGTATTAAGAATACCCCGGCAGGTTTTGAAGACGATCCTAGCGGAGATTACGCAGCGCGGGTTGACCGGGTGACCGATCCTCCCCCGCCGGACAAACACAAGAATTGACACGTGGATTTATACAGGTTCGGGTCCCGGTGGGGGCCCTAGTCCTGTTGACGCGCTCCCGACCGGAGCCGGCTGGGGAGGCTCTCTCCGGGGGAGAGGCTTCCGGAGCACGTCTGTGAGTTTAGCTATTCCAAATAATAATGAGCTGATCTTTTACAACAGAGGGGTACAAGGGCTATTTATAGCCCCAAAAAGAAGCAAAAAGCCTAAACTACCCCGGAAGCCACCGTCGGATTGAAGGGTAGGACCGTCCTTCTCCCGGTCAAACGTCTTGGATGCTTGACAGGTGGTCGCTGATAACCGAGGCGTCCCTCGCGTGACCTGCACGTGATAAACAAACAGGGGTTTTACCTTTTAGGAGGGCGATGACGTCCGGGACCCCTTCCAGAGAGCAGGGTCCCGGGAACCTAAAAGGCGGCGCCCGGGGCAGGCACCGGAGGCCACTGTCCCCGGGCCAATGGCGGCGCCCGGGACATGCCCGGGGGGCACGGTCCCGGGGGCCAAATGGCGGCGCCCGGGGCAGGCACCGGTGGCCACTGCCCGCGGGCCAATGGCGGCGCCCGGGACATGCCCGGGGGGCACGGTCCCGGGGGCCAAATGGCGGCGCCCGGGGCAGGCACTGGAGGCCACTGTCCCCGGGCAAATGGCGGCGCCCGGGACATGCCCGGGGGGCACGGTCCCGGGGGCCAAATGGCGGCGCCCGAGGCAGGCACCGGAGGCCACTGCCCCCGGGCCAATGGCGGCGCCCGGGACATGCCCGGGGGGCACGGTCCCGGGGGCCAAATGGCGGCGCCCGGGCCAGGCACCGGAGGCCACTGCCCCCGGGCCAATGGCGGCGCCCGGGACATGCCCGGGGGGCACGGTCCCGGGGGCCAAATGGCGGCGCCCGGGGCAGGCACCGGAGGCCACTGTCCCCGGGCTAATGGCGGCGCCCGGGACCCGACCGGGGGGCACGGTCCCGGGGGCCAAATGGCGGCGCCCGGGGCAGGCACCGGAGGCCACTGCCCCCGGGCCAATGGCGGCGCCCGGGACATGCCCGGCGGGCACGGTCCCGGGGGCCAAATGGCGGCGCCCGGGGCAGGCACCGGAGGCCACTGCCCCCGGGCCAATGGCGGCGCCCGGGACATGCCCGGGGGGCACGGTCCCGGGGGCCAAATGGCGGCGCCCGGGACATGCCCTGGGAGCATGGTCCCGGGGGCCAAATGGCGGCGCCCGGGGCCGGAACCGGAGGCCACTGTCCCCGGGCAAATGGCGGCGCCCGGGACCCGACCGGGGGGCACGGTCCCGGGGGCCAAATGGCGGCGCCCGGGACATGCCCCGGAGGCACGGTCCCGGGAGCCTAAAAGGCGGCGCCCGGGGCAGGCATCGGAGGCCACTGTCCCCGGGCAATCATGAACTTACCTGGACTTGACCGCGTGGAGATTTCCCCCAACAGCAGCCCCCCATGCCCTCCGGGGACGAAGCTTGAGCCCCCGGAGGGAATGGTTACGGTACCGGGAAAATCTCCGGACGAAAACTCCGGACGAAAATCACCGGAGCCCCGGCGACGCTTCGGTTTCTGTGCCGGGCGCTTTATGGCCGCGCCGTTCTCGCAATAAATGCACGCGCGGTTCGAACCAACGTCTCGATTTACGCGCCTGTCCCTTCGTTTCCCGCGCACGGTTTGAATTTCAGTGGTCCAGATTGCCCCGAGGGGGCCACGTGGCGCGCATCTAGATCACGGCCAGCCTCTATAAATAGGGCCTTAGGGGGCCCCGGAAGCTCATTCCAAATCTTCAACTCCAGCTTCAGCTCTCCCGGTAGCGCTCTTCCGGTAGCTTCTCCGGTAGCCTTTTCCGGTAGCGAGCGTCCGGGAGTTGTTGACTTAGCCACCTGAAAACTTAGCCACCCAAAAAAGAAAGAACTAACCTAATGGCGCCCAAAGGTCGAGCGAAGACCACGGAGGTGCCCCCGGAGGAAATCCCCGTGGATTTCCTCTGGGCCTCGGAGTTCTCGGTCTCGGACGCGGAGTCCCTGGTCAAGAAGGGCATCGTCGCGGAAGGGGACATCCGGGTCCCCTTAAAGAGGGACGGAGCCCCTCGCCCCAGGCCCGGAGAGGTTGTGGCCTTTGAGGCCTTCCTCGAGGCAGGGCTCCGACTCCCGGTGCACCCGATGCTCCGGGAGTTCCTGAAGGAGTACGGGGTGGCGCTCAACCACCTCACCCCCAACGCCCTCGTCCGGATGGGTCTCTTCATCTGGCTGTACGAGATGGCGACCGGGCGGGAACCCACCCTCCGCGCCTTCCGGTATTTTTACGGGCCGGCAGCGCGGAGCTCCCACCTGGTGAAGGGAGGACCGAAGTCCCCCTTCGGCTCGGTGATGGTCCAGATGCTGCCCTCCCGGGTGGCGGACTACCCGGCGGCGGCCTCCCAGGACCACTGGGGGGACTGGCTCCGGAGGTGGTTCTACCTCCGGGTCTGGGACGAGGCGGTGGTCTACGCCCCGGAGCCTCCCACCTACAGCCGGTCATCCGCACCGAAGCCGCCGGTGTGGACGGACGAGGAGTTCCAGCTCCTCGGGAAGGTGGTGCTGACGAAGAAGGCCCGCTCGATGCGGGACGCCGCGGAGGAGCTGGCGGTCCTGCGGCTTTCCCCCTTCTCACGCGGGGAAAGGGGGATCGGCATGGGCCCGGAGCAGCGGCCTCCGGTGAAGCCGGTGACGCGCTGTAAGTCCCCTGCATTTTTGTACTTGCAGTTTTTTATGAGAAATTGACTAACCTTTTACCTCTTGCAGTGCGCCCGTACCCGGCGGCGAGGGACAAGGCGGAGCACCTCCTGGGGAGGTACTTCGCCGATGAACACGAGCGCATCGTGCGCCTCTTGGGGGAGGGGCCTCCCCGGAACCTGGTGGCCGAGGCCTACGGGCTCAGGCTTCCGGAGAGGAAGCCCCTTCCCACCCCCGGGTCTCATAAGCGGGGGAAGGATGCGGCCGGGGGCTCGGAGCCCAAAAGGCCCCGGGTGCAAAAGAACCCCGCCCCGACGACGACGCCGGCGACGACGCCGGTGAGGGCCCGGGACGCGGCTCCCGGAGCCGAACATGCCCGGGCGGCGCCCCGGGCAGAGGCGACACCTCCGCCCCCGGAGGCCACTGTCGAGGCCCGGGGGAAGGAGGTTGTTGTCGGTGAGGCGGGGTCCGATTCGGCGGACTACGCCCCGTCGCCAATTCGCGTGAAGCTCCTCTCGCCTCTCCCGGCGGCATTGGCGCCGGAGAGGCTAGAGGTGAGGTTTTCGGAGGCGGCGCCTCCGTGCCTCTGGCCGGTTGATGAGGAGGGGGGGAGCCCCTCAGTCTTCGAGGTCCCCCCGGAGCAGGAGGCTCCGAGGGCCCTCCGGCCTGGGGCGGGGAAAGGCCCGATGATCCCCCCCGGGCGGAGATCCCCGCCCAATCCTCGTCTTCATCGTCCTCGGAGGAAACTTCGTCGACGAAGACGCCGGCGACGACGGCCGTGCTCCCGGACTCCGAGGTCCGGGGGCCCTCTCCCGGCCACAACAGCGGCGCCGGGCAAGATACCTTTCTGCTTCCCGCCGGGGAGGTGGCCCGCTGCGCGGAGGGCCTGCACAGCCGGAAGGTGCAGGCCTTCGTAGCGGGGGGAACGCTCCACGAGCGTTTTGAGGGGCTCGAGTCCCTCGGAGCCCAGGTAGCCCGAGCTCTTATGATTTGTCCTGCACTTAAGATTTTTCTAACTCTTTATGTATTTTGTAGGTAGCGACTGTTACCTGGGGCCTTGAGCAGCGGGTCACCCGGCTGCTCAAGGAGGCGGAGAGCCGGGCCGCGGCTTGCGTGGAGCAGCGGGAGGCGGCCCTCCGGGAGCGGGACGAAGCTCTTGATGAGCTGTCCCGGGCCCGGGCCCAGGTGCACCTTTCGGAGGGCGCCTACTGCCGCCTCCGAGAGGAGGCCAAGGGGAGGGAGAAGGCGCTCCGGGAGCTCGAGAGCTCCAGCGTTCGGGCGCTGTCGGACGCGGGCCGCTCCGTCCGCTCGGCCTTGGAAAGCCTTGGCGTTAGCCTGGGCTCCGGGAGAGGCCCGGAGGTGCCCCCGGCGACCCTCGCGGAGGCTGTGCGTTTTCTTAACGCACAAGTCTCCGCCATCCCGGAGGCTGCGGACGTCCGGGCACGGGGCCGGGCGATCCACGTCATCGCGGCCGCCGCGGGGCTCGTTGACTACCGGGGGGTCGGCGCCCGGGCGATCGGGGGGCGCATCCCCCGGAGCTTCCCGGAGGCCTTCGAGCCAACGCGCCGGGAGGTGGAGTTGCTGGCAGAGGGATTCTACGACCGGATCATCCGGACGAGGTTCCCGACACCGGCGCCTCCGGCCGCGGATGTCCCTGCCCCGGACTCGGAGGAAGTTCCCAGGGGGGAGGACCCCAATGCTAAAGTATGAGCCTCCCCCTGGGTCTTTAGCTAGGACCCCTTTTCATTTTGTTAGACATTTTGATTCCGGTAGCTTCTTAGGAGAAGCCCCGGGCACTTGTACGAAAACACTTTGCAATGAAATATATTTGAAATTTTTCTCTGCAATGAAATGTTACCAGGGTACCCGGGGGGTTATTCCCGGGCAACGGTCCGGGAGAGGCAACGGTCCCTGGTGCCACGAAGGGCCCGGGCATGAAATAGCCTCCCGGCACCGGGACAGGCCCGGGTGCTGAGAAGTGTCCGGAAGTATATCCCGTGGGGGGAGGGAACCCCCCGGCGGGATCATACGGGGTAGACAGCCCCCCGGAGACCGGAGGGGCCGCCGGGTATCCCATAAACGGGGGCATGATCCCCGGATATGCGTGCGACGAAAATGTGGGGGCCGGGGGCCGCGCCAACACACTGAGGAGCTCGTCCATAGAGCGCTGGGTGCGGAGCTGGCCCTCCACGAGAGCCTCCAGCAGGGCATCCCGGGGAGCCGGGGGAGCCGTCGGGGGGAAACTCGTCCCGGCCGAGGTCCCCGCGGCCGCCGGGAGCGACCCGGAGGTGGAGGCACCTAGATTGAGAGGAAAGGTGGGAGGCGGTACCTAGGAATGGTCGCCTCCGGACGGAAGCGCCGGAACAGCAGTGTCCCGGAAAGGCGGCGCCAGGTCACCGGGACCGGCGTCACCGGGAAGGGCGCGGGCCCTTGTTCTCGGAGGAGCCATGGCGATTCGTCACGGGTCCCCACAGACGGCGCCAACTGTCATGGTATAAAGAATACCCCGGCAGGTTTTGAAGACGATCCTAGCGGAGATTACGCAGCGCGGGTTGACCGGGTGACCGGTCCTCCCCCGCCGGACAAACACAAGAATTGACACGTGGATTTATACAGGTTCGGGTCCCGGTGGGGGCCCTAGTCCTGTCAACGCGCTCCCGACCGGAGCCGGCTGGGGAGGCTCTCTCCGGGGGAGAGGCTTCCGGAGCACGTCTGTGAGTTTAGCTATTCCAAATAATAATGAGCTGATCTTTTACAACAGAGGGGTACAAGGGCTTTTTGTAGCCCCAAAAAGAAGCAAAAAGCCTAAACTACCCCGGAAGCCACCATCGGATTGAAGGGTAGGACCGTCCTTCTCCCGGTCAAACGTCTTGGATGCTTGACAGGTGGTCGCTGATTCCCGAGGCGTCCCTCGCGTGACCTGCACGTGATAAACAAACAGGGATTTTACCTTTTAGGAGGGCGATGTCGTCCGGGACCCCTTCCGGAGAGCAGGGTCCCGGGAACCTAAAAGGCGGCGCCCGGGGCAGGTCCCCGGGCCAATGGTGGCGCCCGGGACATGCCCGGGGGGCACGGTCCCGGGGGCCAAATGGCGGCGCCCGGGGCAGGCACCGGAGGCCACTGCCCCCGGGCCAATGGCGGCGCCCGGGACATGCCCGGGGGGCACGGTCCCGGGGGCCAAATGGCGGCGCCCGGGGCAGGCACCGGAGGTCACTGTCCCCGGGCCAATGGCGGCGCCCGGGACATGCCCGGGGGACACGGTCCCGGGGGCCAAATGACGGCGCCCGGGGCAGGCACCGGAGGCCACTGCCCCCGGGCCAATGGCGGCGCCCGGGACATGCCCGGGGGGCACGGTCCCGGGTGCCAAATGGCGGCGCCCGGGGCAGGCACCGGAGGCCGCTGCCCCCGGGCCAATGGCGGCGCCCGGGACATGCCCGGGGGGCACGGTCCCGGGGGCCAAATGGCGGCGCCGGGGGCAGGCACCGGAGGCCACTGCCCCCGGGCCAATGGCGGCGCCCGGGGCATGCCCGGGGGGCACGGTCCCGGGGGCCAAATGGCGGCGCCCGGGGCAGGCACCGGAGGCCACTGTCCCCGGGCAAATGGCGGCGCCCGGGACATGCCCGGGGGGCACGGTCCCGGGGGCCAAATGGCGGCGCCCGGGGCAGGCACCGGAGGCCACTGTCCCCGGGCAAATGGCGGCGCCCGGGACATGCCCGGGGGGCACGGTCCCGGGGGCCAAATGGCGGCGCCCGGGGCAGGCACCGGAGGCCACTGTCCCCGGGCAAATGGCGGAGCCCGGGACCCGACCGGGGGGCACAGTCCTGGGGGCCAAATGGCCACGCCCGGGACATGCCCCGGAGGCACGGTCCCGGGAGCCTAAAAGGCGGCGCCCGGGGCAGGCACCGGAGGCCACTGTCCCCGGGCAGTCATGAACTTACCTGGACTTGACCGCGTGGAGATTTCCCCCAACAAGGATGGACGTACGGTAGAACAGATCGAGGATGCAGAGCAAGGCTCGAGGCGTATAAGTTGTGCAATTTTACTATCGGTTCAAAAACACAACCATTAGTACAATTTCATCTCTTCTAGTGGTTCCCAATGTCATAATAGTTAGCATATATGACTAATTTTACTATCGGTTGAACAAAATAAACCGTTATTAAAATTTCCTCTCTTCTATCGGTTCGTACAGTACTAATCGATAGTAAACATGACGTAATTTCACTATCTGTTACAAGAGACAAACCGTTAGTAGAACTTCATCTCTTCTGACGGTTCATACAATACTAACCGAAAGTAAAAATGAAGAACTATTCACTAACGGTTTCCCAGAACGTTAGTAAAAAACCTCTTCTCCCTTGTAGTCGTCATACACTAACGGGTTTTTCCCTTATTGCATATAACCGTTAGAAGATAGGGGTTAGTGGACTACATTTCTGTAATAGTGGCCGTTCTTCCACAGAGACTAGATCAGAAACGAAACGTATAGAACTAAAACTAAATCGACAAACAACAAACAACAAAATGTCCAAATCAAAAAAGAGAGAGAGACGACTGGATGGAAAAAGAGGGTAAAGATTGTTGTGCTTTGACAAATTGCACCAACTAGAACGTAACCAACAGAAATCAGTTTTTGTAATAGCGTCCTAGGCCAGCAGTGACGCAGTTGATATCAGAAAGAACGATGTATCTCAATTCAGAATTTAATTGCAGGAAGAGCACAACTCAATTCAAATTCAAACAGATAAAGCAATGAAAAATCTCTACTCCTTGCTGCTGAACATACGCACAGCAATAAGGATAGCAATTAATAGTGAATCGGCAGTTCACACAACAACCAATAATTCAGTGAAAATTCATACAACATCAAATGATCACATTAATAGCTCTATGATAAGAGGTATAACTCAACTCAAGCATCAGAACAGAATTGAGGCAGAATTTCTAGCAAATCAAATCACAAGAACTCTAGCAGATTCAGTAAACTCCTGTAATCAGTTCACAGCTCATTGATTCATCGCAATTCAGGTCTACTTCCCTTTTTCTGTTCATGCATCACAGGAAGACAATTTGGGGGTGAAGGAGAGAACAAGATTCAGAGAGAGGAATCGTTGCCCATTTGGATGTGGATTCGGTGAAGAACGCCGTCGATGAAGACAACACCAAGCAGAACGCCAGCAACAGCAGCTCGATCGTGGTCACAATCGTTGTCGAAGTCGCATGGCCGAGGTTGGAGAAGGAGCCGAGGAAGAAGATGGCCACGGGACCTCGGCGACGATGGAGCTTCATGCGGCGGCGCTACTGGATCGAGGGCGGCGTCTAGTGGCGTGGTGGAGATGCGGCGCCACAGCGAGATCTGCGCGGGAGCCGGCGAGGCGCTGTGGCGGCAGATCCGGTGGCGAGCTCGCCGAGGTGTAGTGTGGCGCCGGAGATCGACGGATCCGGGACAGGCGGCGGATCAGGAACGCGAGGTCGGCTCCGGTACGGTGATGGCGGGATCCGGCTCGGTGGCGGGAGGCGGATCGGGATGGCGGAGGCGACGTCGCTGTGGAGGCGCACGGTGGATCGGCGAGAGGAGGGACGCCGGCGGCTGTGTTGGTGAGACCCGGCGGTGCGGCGTAGGGGCCCGGCGACGCGGGATCGGCCAGATCCGGCGGGATCTGGCGGCGATGGTGGCCGGAGGAAGTGTGGCGCAGCCTGGGATGGTGGCGCGCGGCGGAGTCAGCGTAGGGATGGAGGCGCAGATGGTGTGGATTTGTGGTTCCGGTGGAGAGGAGGTAGAGAAATGGGGAGAGGAAGAGGGCTGGAGGAAGAAAGAAGGGAACCAGGGAAGAAGACTAAGTGCAGAAAAAGGAAGAGAGAGTAGTAAGTAAGAAGAAAGGAGTTTAGGGAGATTGCAGGGGTGGAAAAATAGGGGAGGAGGACCGCCGGTCAAGGCCGGTCGCCGACGGTGGGAAGGATGAATGGAGATGGAGAAGACGAACTGTGGTGAGAAGGAGAAGAAGAGTGGGGGTTGGACTGGTTAAGGAAGAAAGAGGGGCTAGCCTGGTTTTTGTGAATTGTTTAGCCATTTTGCATAAAAGTCTTTGAGGTTTCAGGTATCTGCGACAACCTCCTGCCGGTTAGGGTTTTAGTTTCAAGAGTCTTGAACCTTATGTATTTCAATCATTGGATTTCTGAGAATATGCAGATAGGTCCAAATCTGTTCAACCTGTAAATAGGAATAAATAGAACGAGTAGTCGAGTTGAACAACAACAAATGCATCTGTATTTGAATATACAATGACTTTAATGACTGAATCTAGCATAAATAGGGGGCAAAATAATCAGAAGTAACGCATATTTATAAGAATTATCAGCATGCTCCCACAAAACTACGCACTTTCGTAATTGTTCGCAGTAGAGGCCAAATGACATGATTAGCCATTCGAACAGACCTTATCGTGTTTTGAACACAATTTTCCAAGTATCCTTTTTCTCAGATGCTGACTTGATGATACCCTGATTTTAGATCCAATTTCGAGAAGAAAGCAGCATGCTTCAATTGGTCTAGTAGGTTGTCAATATGTGGAAGGGGGTACCGGTTCTTGACGGTGATCTTGTTCAGTGCTCGGTAATCGATGCACATATCCAAGTCCCATCTTTCTTTGGCACTAACACCACAGGACATCCACAAGGTGAACTACTTGGTCGAATGACACCATCATTCAACAACTCACCAAGTTGTCTTTTGATCTCTTTGTTCTCCAATACTGTGTTGCTGTACATACTTAGATTGGGAAGTGTTACATCGAACACGAGCTGAATTTCGTGCTCGACTGGACGTTTCGGTGGACAACCCTGGGTACTTTCGAACAGATCATTGTATTTCTCCAGCAGTCTCGACAAACGACCAAAATCTTCTCGGCACGCCAATGATAGTGCTACCCGACTACTATCACTTCGACCAACTGGTCAAATCATAACAAGCACGTATTGATGACTTGCATTGACGATTCGTTTGGCTTGATTTGCGGTAATCATGTTTGAAGTGTTGACGTGGACGTCTCTACCGATCACGAACTTAACTTCATCTTTAGTGAGCTCGTACTCTTGCGCTCGTTGATGGAAGTGAGCATCTCGATCGTACAAGAACAGACTCTCATAGATCACCTAACAAATATCGATAGGAACAACATCGCATTGAACCTCATCGATATATCGAGCAGAGATTGCAAACTTCAGCACATACTGACTCGTAATCTATTGGTTCACGTTGGATGTAAACCAACCCAGCAGATACGGTCGTGGTGTGTGGTCATCTTCAAACCAAGTCATCGAACCAATCCAGTGGAAACCAAATTCTTCTGACTTCCGGGATGGAATATTGCTGCGTCCACTTCGTGCTTCACTTCGATGTTGATAATGAACAAGTCCTCCGTTGAGTGATGGTCGTTAGGTGAATCCGAACCTTTCTCCTTCTGCATTGCCATATGAGACAAGGTTGTACCTGCCTCATCAACCGAATTCACTCAGACAACTCCTTCAGGTGGAACCGTAGTAGCTGTAGCTGTTCTTTTTCCTTGGTCCGTTTTTCCTTGGTCTGTTTCTCCTTGGTCGAAAGCTAAGGATGGAACTTATAGCAATTATCCTTTGTATGCTCGGCAATATGACAATGATCACAAGAGATGCTCGTACCAGATTTCAGAGTACTCTTCTTCGGACTCAACTTTCCTTTTGACGAGGTCGAATTTTCTTTCTTGTCATTGCGGGATTTGTTCTTCTTTTTTATCGCCATAGCGTTGTGCTCGTGGTCATGATGTCCTGGATGCCAAACAGGCTCAGCTCAGCACTGATTGATTTCTGAAGTCCAAACATTATTTTTGGAACACTTGAGGATCAGAGAGCTAGATGCCAATGATCATTGCTTGTCTCTAAAACTTTGGACGGGTTGATCGCGTCGTATAATTCTGGACGGATTGATCGCGTCGTATAATTCTGGACAGATTAATCGCGTCATTGATATAATCTATGCCAACGATCCCATCTCTCCTCAAGATAACCCATCGAGTAAAATTCTTGTCGTAGGAGTTGTTTAAATTGCCCCACGCAAGGTTGTCAGCTTCACCATTGGCGACAAGGGCCTTCCACCTTGTCTTGACGTGGTCCTTCAACTTCAAAGGTGCGAATTTCACCTTTTGAGCACTACTAAAACCTCGCAGGTTGAAGTGGGTCTCAAGCTAGTCGATCCAAGAATCCAGTTTCTTGGAGTCAATCACCCCATCGTATATGGGTATATCTACCTTAGCATCGACCTTGAAAGATTCAATAGTTAAGGAGGTGTTGATGAGGTCGTCGGCCTTGTGGTCATCTTCATCTTCATCTTCGTCTGGCCTGCACAAGTCTTCACCAATCTTCACACCCTTAACCTTGCCTTTTGAAGCAACAACTTTAGAAGGTACAACCATGGCCTGTTGCTTGATCCAAGCAAGCATGGTATCCATGTCAGTGGAGAGTTTAGCCACTTATTCGGCTAGGTTAGCTTGAACAGAGGTATCATCAGACATCTTCAAAGACACGACTGCAGGAACCGTTTAATGATCGCCTTCTGCTGCAAGAGTTTCTTGCGGAGTTTCACTGGAGGTTTTGTAACCCTGGCGAGTCTTCACCATCCATAGGACAAGATAGTTGCTCTGATACCAACTTGATCAGATTAAGACCTAGACCAGTTTTTGGGCTAGACTTGCTCTGATTCCAGCTTGACCTGATTACGGTATAGACCAGGTTGTGGCTATACTTGACTAGATGCTAATATGTGGAATACAGGATCTTACTCGGAATTACCAAAACCCAAGTTGATCAAACACAGTTCAAAGATAGCATAACTCGTTATTAAAAAATGGGATCTTGTATACGTCAAACAATAGGACGCACTCACCTATGTTGATGAACTATGTGTCTAAGACTTAAATAAGTTTAATGACTATTCGATGATCTAAGCTAGTACTATTAATTACAAAGTTTTTATGGTCCAATCGTATGAATAAGTATAAGACTCAATAACCTAAATGTATTAGACTCAGACAACTAACTAACCCTAATAAGATAAAACTTAGTTATATGTATATCAGACTATTAACCGATTTGGACGACCAGACAGAGTTCGAAACCATTCAACCTACTGACGTGTTCGACCTGAAGATTCACCCGGATCAGATGTCCAACGCTTGATGGGTCGTATGGCGGCATTAAATCATTTTGTTTGTTAATTAGCAGAAAATGCAATTTCTTGGTGGTCTCATATCTTTCCACCCTGGCTTGCTCGTCGAATAAGTTTCTAAGAGACACGGCCATGTCATAAGCTATCATGTTCTCATATTGCTTCTGAAGCGCAGAGTTCATGGTGACTAGCATTAGACAGCTGGCATCAATTGCGTCAATAGTATTCTTTTTATAAGCATCCTTTTGAGCATGTGGAGCACTAGCTACTGGTTCATACTTGGCAAACCATTCCTGGCCACAGCAGGAGAAGTCATCAACATGAAAAACGACAGTCTGTCACTCAAGTTTGGTGAGGAGACAGTTACCTTTGACATGCGACATGCCACTCATCTCCCACCTTGCTCCGATCATTGCTGCACCATCGATGTTATTGATGAGGTTGTATCGAGCACACTACAGGAGCTCTCATAGTAGGATGCCATTCTAACCAATGCTGAATCCATGGTTGATCCTACCACTTAGTCGGATGTTTCTCGTATGCCTGATCCTACACTCTCCATGACTCCGAAGATTGAGCTAAAGCCACTTCCTGACCACCTCCAGTATGCGTTCCATGGCCCTTTTGCAGCGAAAGATGTCTTCTAGGTGAAATTACCCCTTTTTTGTTGTGGGCGTGCTAGTATACATAAGTATACACATAAAGAACATAGAGAATGCACAATCTTAGAGGAAACAATGCACTTTATTTATTCACAATGAATTACAAGTTACAAGTCCTCTTGGGATTTTACATATTCTCACTGCGCCTATGAAAATACATCTTAACATCATTGGATTGTGTGGTTCATGATTCCCAGAGCTTTTGAAAGGCTCCTAGTTAATTACATATACAGAGCGAATCCACATAAAAACTTTCAATTAAGCTGTGTTGATGATGGTCGTCTTCAAAACTTCAAATTTTGTCCTTGATGAATGCAATGCATATGCCCATGCATGCAATTATGCAAACCCATATCTTCGTAAATCTATGGTGCTATCACAAAAAAATGTGTCCTTCGCTTTGTTGGTGCCCGGCCAGGGGTTGTTCAGCCTCGTCAATTACGAACAAATGGTTTCTTCGCCTCATCAGTACTCGGCATGAATGGTGTCCGGTTTCATCAGTCACGAACAAAAAGTCGCCTTCGCTTCATCGATACCCAGCGACATGAAAAGTACGAATGGGAATAACTTGTGATAACATATTTGACTTCCTTAGCTTCTGAAAATGCACATTACATGGTATGGAAGCCACATTGGAATATCCATCAAGGACTTCTAATTATTTTGGCAACTTTTGGTATGCACAGACTCTCCTTCGCTTAACTGGATGGTGGTCTTTCTGGCCTCTGATCGACATGAAACTTAGTGAAATAGCTTCTAGAAAGATCTTCAATTGTTCATCATAATTTCAGATCAATCGGACCGTCAAATTAGAAGCTATGTTCAATGCATTGCTCACATGTCAAGCTGCAATTCAGCAAGACTGAACCTGTTAGCAACTTCCTTCTGGGGATCTTCTTGATTTCTGATCGACGTGAGACTTGGTGGAATTGTTTCACCACAAACCTACAGTTCTCCATAAAAATTTGGGGTTGGCTAGATGTAACACCCCAAATTTTGCTATTCTTTTAATGTGTCAGGTAGTGCATCTCTTATTGAATCCCTCGGATATCTCGACCACACCTCGGATCAATACTGGAAAAATCCTCCAAAATTCTGATTAAAATTGTCTAAATTTCTCTAGATTAAATTCCAACTCAAAATCACAAACTCTTTTCCAGCCAAATATTCGACCTGTTAGGTTGCTCCTATTCAACCAAATCTATTGGATATAATCAAGATTTGGTCGATGGTCAATCCATTCGATCAAGATTGGCTCACTGGTCGAACTAACTTGCTGGTCGAATCAAGTCACTGGTCGAAAGCAAGTCACTGGTCGAACCGAGTACTGGTCGAATCAGAAATAAAACACATGGATCTCTTTGTCCCAATTCGAGTGCTCGTGTGAAATTTGTCTCCTTCTAGCTTCAAGTGTTTGATCCAGTTTTTCCAGTGTTCAGTCAGGTAGGCAGTACACCAATCTGCAAATCAGCTATGTTTTTGTCTTTTTATCCAAATGAAGCCCAATCAGGAAGCCCTCAAAACAGAAAACACCATTTCTAACCAATGCATGTTGGCTGTAAGAGAGAGAAATCACGAGCAAAATAAAGAGTGTTGAACTCCGTCCTGTTACACCACCGTGCGAGCCCCTAACCAGTGACAAGCTGAACCCCCTCAAGACCAAGCAAGATCTCTGCTCCAGACACTGTTTGATCTTTTTTGCCTCATTCCCTTGTATAGTATCTACTGGCAGTCTATAAGATACCTAACACAGCCTTTCTTCTTCCTTCGTTCTTGCTTGTTCATTCTTCATTTCTTGCTGAAGTCCTGATAAGGTATGATACTTGATAGATCTTACTCGTGTGTTCGTTTTTCTTGATCAACCTTAAGCGGAATACTTCATACATCCATCTTTCATCTGTTCTTGTATAGAAATATCACCAAAACCTCCAAGGATCACCGTATTTCCAACTATTCTTCTTTGACTACAGTGAGTATCACTCTATTTTTGGTTCTTGAGCAGCTTCCCTTTAAATTTCAAATCTGTGCTCGTTACTGCACCATTTTCTCTAATTCTTATTGTTGTGTGTTCGCAACTCTCTTAGCTTCTTTTTGGGCATCTTTAATTGGTGTTTTGATTTGTAGAACTCCAGCACTTGACAAAATAGTTCAGCCCAACCGCTTTTCTGTTTTTGCAAAATGACACCATTGAATGGCCTCAAAACTATTCAAACCTGTTGATAGAATTCTAGATCAGCTCATTTCCTACAACTTTATTGTTGTTGACTTTCTGAGGTAATTACTGTATCAGCCCTATTTTTTTTTTTTTTGGAATTTTAGTCATTTTGTTCAAGAGTGACGAACAAGAAGTTAAGTCAATCCTTGATTAATCCTTAGTTTGTGCTTGATCTCACCAAACTCAAGTCCAACGGGATTGGTTCAGACCAACCCGAGCCCAAATTTAGCCAAGCTAGGCACTTGTAACCAACCCCAAAGTGTTTTCTCCCTCCCCGGATCATCTTCAAGTAGAATATCTTGCATGCATGCATATTTATACTTTACATATAATTTTCTATGATAAGTAATTTCTGTATGCTTAAGTGTTTTATTATTATTTGTGTGTGAGAGTACAACTAGTAGTGGAAGGAGCAGAAGAAGTGTTCGAAGACCCCTTAGTGCAGTTAGACCTCGCTTTGCAAGGTAAGTCTCTTTCTCATTGATCATGTCTCTCCCAGAATTTTAAGTAAATTAGGTTATTTATTGTTTTAAGTATATGCATGTTTTTTTTCGTCAAAAAAACAGTATATGCATGCTTTACTTTTCAAATGCTATGTTCGATGAATATGAGTAGATATGACCTAACTTCTTTGAAGGCCCTTCATGTTCATATATCCTAGGCACTCATTTGTCACCCTAGGATTTTCTGTTTAAGTTATGCTTATTCTTGAATATATGTGCTAAATGCTAAATAGTCATCTATATGAGAAGTGTGTATAAAACCTTGTTTGTAAAAGGGTAAGGTAGAATCGATAGTGAGGATGGTTTGTGTGGTTGGCAGTGTGTATGCAATGAGAATGTGGTTCGCTCCTCACTAATGGTTCATAAGGATGAGACCCTTGTGTTGTACTTCTAAGTGGCATGAACAACATACTAACCATTTGCTTGATATGGGACGGGAGCGGCAAAGTAGTTTTCTAGGTATTAGCTTTTCCCTGGAATGGTTGTTGATCTGGTTTCTTGAGGGAAACTTGTGGGCTACAGAACGTGGTGAGTTGTGAGAGTGAATAAGTGAATCAGAAGTTCGGAAGGAAGGCGCTCTAGACTTGGATATCGAGTCATGCGCGACTGGATCCATAGGCTATGAGTCTCGCGAGACCATAGGCCAAGGATAGGTTGATTTGGCTGTGGGGTGTGCTCTACAAAGGTAATATGGACTAAGTCCTGTATTTACCGAGCAAGGAATTGTTAATGCTAGGATTATGAACTGTCGTGTGATCTGAGCCTTATCGCATGCGTAAAAATCACATGAAGATGTACCGACATAAAAGTTGGGTGATCGAGTTGATTAAAGTGGTACACCTTTGCAAAGTTACAAGAAGTATTGGATACTTTGAGCTCCTAGGTTTTGGAGTTTGTGCGCGGTGGATATTATCCACGTCGATGTAGCACAAGTATGTCTTGGAAGATTTTCGAAATATTGGTTAAAAGTGGGGACTCATGGAAGACCGCCATACATAACATTTTCTAAAACATAGTTTAGAATTTTAAAGTCTCGCTTTTTAAATGAAAACCTTTCCTTAGAAATTTATAGTGAAAGTCTATTCTATTCTTACCTATAGACCAAAGAGCTTGTTTGTTGGAATTCCCCATCATTTATATACCCGTATTCATTAATTGAGACTTGTTGAGCACTGTGCGGAAAACGTGCTCACCCTTGCTTTTGCACATAAAATTTAGAGGATGGACTTGTTGATCCCGACTCCTATGTCTTCCCCGTTGATGAAGAAGGAACCATCCTTGATGATCCAGCTTACTAGAGGGTCATTCGCCTAGTGGAGCCCGATGTGGTGGGAGCCCATGCTGGACCGTTGCTATGGAAGATGTTGAAGACTGTCATAGTTGTTTTGTTTATCACTCTGTGCGTTCTGTTCTTTTGTGCCAACCTTCATGTCAATGAAACTTCTTAATTTGTATCAACTCTAAATTGCGCCATTATTCATGCTATGGTATTGTAATATTGGTCCTTGTGACCTTGGACTCATCTTAATTACCTATGTTGAGGTATAATGTGTTGTGTTCTAAGATTGTGATGTATCATTCTGTGTGCAACCTAACCTGGACAGTTGCCACCGAATTCCTCATATGAGGGTCCTCACACCAGACTTCTGGATTAGAAGTTAATATCGATACATCATCAATGTATCAGGCTGGAATCATTATGAAACAACTCATTTGTTGTAACCTCTCCGAACTTCGGTTGAATTGCAACGTGGCGACACATGGTTGAGTTGAAACTTGGTGGACATATGACACATTGAGTCTTCTGTCCTGCATAAAACTTTGGGGTCAATCGGACTTCTTGTTTAGAAGTTATCATCAATTTTTCACCCATGTGTGCAACTGCTCCTTGGTCGAATTGTGACTTAATGATTGTCGTGGTATAAAATGTACCACCGGCAGGTTTTACTGTAAGACTTGACACAGGAACGATGATGGCGTGAGCTGACCGAGTGACGGGTCACCTCCCATCGGGCCACACAGTAATTGACACGGTGATTTTTATACAGGTTTGGGTCCCGGTGGGGCCCTAGTCCTGTTGGTACCCTCGGGACGTGAGTCCGCTGGGGAGATGCTCTCTCGGGGAGAGAGGTCTCCAAGAGAGCCTACTGTTTTTGAGTGTGCAAAAAATGAATTGGAGTCCTCTCAAAAGAGATACAAGGGGGTATATATAGGCCCCAAAACATGCAAAAGACTAAAAAGTCCTAGCTACAGTAGTCAGATCGAGGGGCATCGACGCCATTTCATCGGCCAAAGGGCTTGGATGCTTGACAAGTGTCCTCGCTAGTTCCCGAGGCGCTCTTGACATCACTCGCACGCGACCTCACGTGACTTCGCACAAGAGGCCCCTGTGACTTCTCTTGGTGGACGTCTGGGGTTTTGCCCGATTAACATCCGGGATTTTCCCTAGTAGTCCTCCGGGACTTTTCCCAGTGGACGTCCGAGGTTTTCCCTGGTGAACATCTGGGGTTTTCCCCGGTAGTGAATGTCTGGGATTTTCCCTGGTAGTCCTCCGTGGCTTTTCCCAGGAGGCCTCCGTGATATTTTATGGGAGGTGTCTGGGGTTTGCCACGGGAAGCGTTCGAAGCTCGGAGAGATGCCCGTGGTCTTCTATGAGAAGCCTCCGGAGTCTAGCTTGATAGTCCTCCAGGACTTTCCACAGAAGCCCTCCGGGACTTTCCCCGGGAGGCATCCGGGATTTTGCTCGGTGACCCTCCGGGGTTTGGCCCGGTAGCCCTCTGGGACTTTCCTTGGACGCCCTTCGGGACTTCTCCTGGGAGGCATCTGGGACCTTTCTCGGTAACTCTCAGGGGTTTAGCCCGGTAGTCCTCCAGGACTTTTTGTGGAAGCCCTTCGAGACTTCCCCGGGAGGCGTCCGGGATTTTCCCCCAACAGTAGCCTCCGAGACCCGCGGGGACACATGGTGCCCCCGGAGGGTATGCGTATAACTTGGTCCTTGGTGATGACTCGCCTTCCGGGACACGCCTCTGGCCTCGCGCGACGCTTTGGCTCCCGGGCTATTTACCCTCGTGAACCATCGATTCGGGCGCGTGTTGTACGGCGTCTCGATCGCCACACGACCCTTCGATATCCGCGCGACGGTTTGAATCAATGGCCCAGATGGACTTGGGGACACGTGGCGTCCATCCAAGGCCCCCTCTGTCACTTATAAATAGGGGGGAGGGGCCTCAGTCCAGATACTCATTTTTTCTTAACTCCAGCGACTCGCTCTCCCGGAAGCACATTTTGCTGTCCCGGAAGCTTGATTTCTCAGTAGCTTCATCTTCCTTGGCAGCACATTTCCCCGGAAACCTAACATCGCGATGGCGCCAAAGGGTCGAGCCAAAGTGTCCGAGCTGCCTCCAGAGGAGGTGACCCCAGACTTTCTCGGCACGACCGAGTTCACCACGCAGGACTTCGAGGGCCTGTTGGAGCGGAAGTACTTTACCATTGGGGACATCCGGATCCCCGGGGCGGAGGAGCACGCCCCGAGCCCTCGGGAGGGGGATGTGGTGGCCTTTGAGGTCTTTGTCGAGGCAGGCCTCCGGCTCCTGGTGCATCCATTTCTCTGGGAGTTTCTCTAGGAGTATCGCCTCTCCCTAAACCACCTCACCCCAAACACCCTTGTTAGGATGGGGTTGTTCATATGGTTGTGCGAGACAGCCATTGGAGAGAACGCGACTCTCTGGCTCCTCCGGTATTTCTCTGAGCCATCGGCTAGGGGTCCACTGGTGATGAAGGGCGGCCCCAAGTCCGCATTCGGCTCGATGATGATGCAGCTCCTACCGGGCCGCACGGACGAGTACCCAGTGCAAGCATCCTGGGACCATTGGGGGGATTGGCTCCGGAGGTGGCTTTACCTCCGGGTAAATGACCCGGAGGTCACCTACTCCCTAGAGCCATGGACCTATAGCCGGGTGGGGGGCCTGGTGGCCCCCGAGTGGTCCGAGGAGGACATGGACCTCCTAACCCAGATGGCGCAGGCACGGCTCTGGAGGTCCATGAGGGACCTCGCGGAGGAGCTAGTGCTCCTCTGGGTGGCGCCCTTCAGCCTGCGCTGGCGCACGGGATTCGGCGCGGCTAACCGCCCGCCCCAGACGATGGTGGCACAACGTAAGTTCCCGGGCGTACATTTTCGGGCTTAGCCCCCGGGGGGAAGAACTCGACTAACTCCTTGCTTTTCTTTAGCAGTCCATTCCTACCACCACTCTCGGGAGGTGGTAGTCCTCCTCCTCGGGAGATATTATGAGGACAAGCATGAGCGGATCGTGCGCGTCATTGGAGAGGGCCCTCCCCAGAATCTCGTGGTGGAGGCCTTCTGGCTTCAGCTCCCCACTCGGGTGACCCTTCCCACCCCTAGCTCGCACAAGAGGGGGAAGGAGGCGACCGGAGGGCCGCGCTTGTGCAAAGAGCCCCGTGAAGGCTCGGGCGCAGGCCCCGGGCTCTCCGGTGGGGACTCCCACCAAGACGCCGGTGAAGACTCCGGCAAGGATGCCGGCGGAGGTGCCGGCGAAGACGCCCGCGAAGACTCCGACGCCTCTAGCGGCGGCATCCCTAGAGGTGGGACATCCCGGGCTAACTGGCGGCCCGACTACGTCACCGCCCCACCCCATCTCCCCGTGCACTGGCGATCGCGGGGGAGTGATGGCCGGGAAAGGATAGGGGTCAGACTCGGAGATGTATGCTCTGAGTCCTCCCCCGCTCGCACCTCCGGAGGCCCGCCTGCAGCCACCTCGCGGGGGGTTTCTGTCCGGTTCAAGACCTCGGGGGGGCCCTCCCAATGGTGTCCTTCACCTCCCCGGAGGCCCCTCCCCCGAAGGCCTCGGTGCCCCCTCCGCCTGGGAAGGGCAAGGGGCTCTTCATCAGCCCTGGGATCCAGGGCCCCGTAATGGACCTGTCGTCCAACTCTTCCAGCAGTGGGGGCTCATAGGACGTCGGCATGGCGGGTGGTGAACTCCCCTGGCGGGGATCTCCCCGGGACACACCGGGGGGAGACTACGGGGAGCTCCTCTCCTCCGGACTCTGGGTAAGTTCCGGCCGTGCGGGCTCTCCAGTTGGTTTTTGTAGATCGCCTAACCTTTTCTTTGCTTCGAGCCGTCACGTTGGTCCGGGAGTTCCAGGCCTGAGTCTCAGAGCGCCTCTGGGTGACTGACGAGGCGCTAGCCTCCGAGCGCTCTGACAAGGAGAAAGCACTCGGGGACTTGGCGACGGTCAAGGAGGACATGCTTGCCAAGCGGTCTGAGAAGGACAGGGGGTTGGGCAGCTGGAGGCGACCATGGCGCAGCTCGTCGCCGTCGAAGACGGCGCCTCTCGGCTCCTGAGGGAGTTGCGCTTGGAGAGGCAAGCTCTCCAGGAGGCGGAGGCCTCGGGAGCCGCCGCGGTGACCACCGGCGGGAGGATGATCTGCTCGGCCCTCGAGGCGCTTGGGGTCGAGCTTGGATTGGGGAGCAGCCCCGTCCCGGTACCATCGTCGGTCCAAGAGGCTGCGTATTTTCATGATACGCAGGTCTCTTTGATCCCGGTGGCCGTTCATGTCCAGGCCCAGGGCCTCGCCGTCACGGCGATCGCTATCACGGCCGCTCTGGTGGAGCACCGTGGAGTTGTTCCCGGTAGCTTCTTAGAGGAAGCCCTGGAAAACTTTGTAAATCCTTTCACTTAATGAAATGAAAAGATTGTTTTTGTTGAGTCTTGTCTCATTGTAAGCAGGCTTCCTGGGGGCTCACCCCTGAGAGGGAGTGTTTGAGCCCTGGCTGGTGCGGCCCTGGGGGCTCCCTGGTGGCCCGGGAACTCGCTCCCGAGGAGGAGTTTCTGAGCTCCGGGTGGCGTAGCCCAAGGGAGGTCCAAGAGGCTCTAAATTTGTTGAGCCTTGCTACTGAGGGACGTGGCAATTGCCCAGCCCCCAAGCCTCCTTCTGAGAGAGTGTTGGAGAGTGCTCCCCGGGAGTCCATTCGGCTGCGAAGGCTCCCGGAGTGGCACTTGGACAATTTTGACAATTGCCGCGCCGAGCTATCTCCTCCGAAGCGGGGGTCCCGGAAGGTCTGGCCACTTCAAATATGCCATCTGGCCGGCTATGAGTACTGGCCGAAGGAACTTCTCCGGAGTGCCCAACGGAGGGTTAGGTGCCTGTACAAGGATATTTTCCTGGAGCTCAAGGAAGGCCTTCGGGATTACTAGGCGTGGCGGACCACCGTAGGGGGTTGTCCTCCGGGGTAGTTCCCGTGGGAGCTTAACTCCCTGGGTTGTATCTTGTACGTGCCCGGGACTTGTCGTCCCGGGCTTGTCATCCTCAGGACATCTTGCCCCACCGGGGGGGGGGGGAGGTGTCCCCCAGTTAAATATTGTCTCAATAAAGCTATGGGTTTGCTTGTTAATGTCTTCTTGAGATTGCTTCCAAAATTTTCCAAAAATATTCACCTGTCCGGGCTTTGCTGTGGGTAAGGAACAAAGAGGCCCGAACATTAATGGTTACCGGGGTCACGAAGCCCCCGGTCGAAACTTCCGAGCTGTGCTCATGAATCCTACCGACCGAAAAATTCCAAAGCTTAGCCAAGGGATTCCTAAGATAGGTGAAAAATTTCCCTGGTCGCCATGAGAATGGGAAGCCGGTAAGGAAGTTCCCGATCGAAAGAATTCCAAAGACCGGTGAAAAATTCCCCCGGTCATCGTGAGAACGGGGAGCCTGTAAGGATGTTCCCGGTCAAAAGAATTCCGAAGACCGGTGAAAAATTCCAAGGCCCTCAGAGGGAAAGCTCGCTCCTGGGGGAGGATAAGCTTAAAAACCCACGAAGGGGGGAGCTCCCGGAGGAGGATGAGTCCGATGACGGGCTTGAGTGTTTGAGGGGGGGACTAGTCTCTCAAAGTGACTCCATACCACAGTTCATGAGAACTGGGTTACCGCTTACCCCCTCAGTCCACGAGGGGTCATTGTAAGCCGCCCTACGGGAGCGGGGCTTCCGTCGTAGGGACTTTTAGGCTGCGATAGCCTTAGTCCTCGCGGGGAAGGCATCCTCGTCGGGAGGGCATCCTCTTGGGGAGGGCATCGTCTTAGAGACGGTGAGTCAAGAATCTGCAAAGATTTCCAGTTGAACAACAAAAAACCATTTGCATTGATAGGAGTTCAAATACAATGCCTGCCCCCGCGGAACCGCGGTGGAGGAGGGAACAGTGAATACAATGTCTCCCCCCACATAACCGCTGTGGGGGAGGGAATAGGCCCGGAAGCTAGATGTAGAACTTGCGGAGCAGGGCCACGTTCCAAGTATGCTTTAACTCTTGGTCTTCAAGGATGGAGAGCTTATAAGCCCCTGAGCCCAGGACTGTGCAGATCTTATATGGGCCTTCCCACTTGGGAGAGAGTTTGCCCTGGGACAGGGGGTCAGTCACGCGCTTGAGGACAAGGTCCCCAAGGCAGAAAGCTCTCTCGCAGACACGCTGGTCATACGCGCGTGCCATTTGGCGCTCATAGATGGCGTGGAGGAGGAGTGCTTGGTCGTGCTCTTCCTCGACAAGGTCGATCTCCAGCCGCTGGTTTGCTTCATTGGTTTGGTGCACTGAGGGCGCAGCTCCGTCTAAGAGCTCGACCCGCAGTGACCAGAACCCAATCTCTGAGGGGAGGACTGCCTCGGCGCCGTACACGAGTGGAAAGGGAGTGCGCCCTATTGCTCAAGAGCTCCTCCACCCACGCGCCACGCCTTTAGGTGGCTTGATTGAGTGCACGGTGTAATCCCTGTAGGATCACACCATTGACCCTTTCGACGGCTCCGTTGCTCTGAGGATGAGCCATGGAGGTGAAGTGGAGGGTAGCCCCCAAGCCTTCGCAGAACTCCCTGAAGTATGCCGAGTCAAATTGGGTCCCGTTGTCGATGGTGATTTCTTGGGGGACCCTGAAGCGACATACGATGTTCTTCTAGAAGAACCGATGTACCGCACGGATGTGATGCTGGCGAAGGGCTCGGCCTCCACCCATTTGGAGAAGTAATCCACTACAACCACCGCATACTTGTAGCCCCCGGGCGCTAGGGGGAAGGACGAAGGAGGTCCATCCCCCAGCGCGTGAAGGGCCAAGTGATGGGGATGGTTTGCAGCACCGCGGAGGGTAGGTTGAAGGTCTTGGCCATTTTTTGGCAGGCCTCGCATGCGGAGACAAGGTCTCGCGCATTGCGGACCACGGTAGGCTAATAAAAACCTTGGCGGAGAACTTTTGCCTCAATTGCGCGTAGGGCTAAGTGAGACCCGCAGCTCCCCGAGTGAATGTCCTCGAGGAGCTGGAGTCCTTCTACCCACGGGAGGCAGCAGAGGAGGGCAGAAGCCCCCGCTTGTCGAGCTTCCCCTGCAACAGGAGATACGCCCGCGCCCTGGCAGGGAAGCACTTGGCCTCGGTGTCGTTGGGAGGCTCCCCCTCCACCCTTATGAAGGAGATGAAGGGATCCATCCAGGATGCAGCCGGGACGATCTCGGAGACCTCCGGGGTGCGGGCCTCACGGTCCGCACCTGGGGCGGGGGTACCTGAGGGCTTCGCGATGATCTCAAGAAAGGTGCCCCCATGGAGAGGTTCCCGGGCGCTGGCCGCAAAGGCCAGGGTGTCGGCGCGGTCGTTATCCCTCCGGGGGATATGACGGACTTCCAGGCCCTTGAAGAACCTCTCCATCCTATGCACCTCCCCTAAGTAAAGGCTCAAGTTCGTGTCATGGCACCAGTACGACTTGTCCATCTGGCAAACCATGAGCTGGGAGTCTCCCTTGACCAGGAGGCGGCGTATTCCCATGGAGCGCGCGAGGCGCAACCCCAGGAGCAAGGCCTCGTACTCAGCAACGTTGTTCATAGTGGGGAACTCGAGTCTCACCACATACTCCAGCATCCTTCCTTTGGGGCTTTAGAGGACTACTGTCATGTCTGCCACGACTGTGACTTCACCTGTGAGGAGCCCAGCTCGGTGCAGCTGGTCCCATAAACCACTTGACTTCCCAGGATGAGTCAAACACAGGAATATATTGAAGTAGCAAAATATTACAGTAGTCATAATTGTATGGCCATCAGGCCTTAGTACAAGACGGGGTACAGTGCCTTACAAGGCACAAAGGTACAACAAAATAAATCATCTAATCAGCGGAAGCTAGGGCCAAAAGTAATCCACAGGAAACAGAGGTAGACAGCAAGACAGCACCACATCAGGGCTCCGGAGGAAACGGCCATCTTCTCCTGCGTCTGCAACATCTTCGGGATATTCACCAAGGTCGTAGAATGCTCCATCTATTGATGAGTTGTCGCAAGGGTGAGTACTTACGTACTCAGCAAGTCATAGGGAAGGTAGAGATACATATAGTATAAATGACATGAACCTATGCTATTGGGGAAAGAGTGAAGGGTTTTTCAAAATACATTTCTTTCTCTTTTCTTATTCAACTTCCGATCATACTCATGGCAGTAAATAAATCATATTGATGGTGATACATATATCCCATATCCAAGGCGATATATCCTCATATCACATTACTTTTATTCAAGCCTTTCAATCTTATACTCATAGCAGTATTTCATAAACTTAGGGCATAAACCACATGCCTCTTAGTTATCATATGTTTACTAGATTATGGTATTACCGCGACACGTCAACACATGACAGCCCACGGCAACGCCCCTTATCGTGACAACACATGCCACTTGGGTAATCTTGCACTAACAAATTTTAGTTTATAAAACAATACTTGTGTCACACCCCGTGGATTTAATCCACCGCGGCATACTCCTAAAACTCAGGAGTACGAAGTATTCGAATACATTTTTAACTCTGCAGAGGTGTACCTCTTTTTAAATCCACTTTTTCACTCGACTTTCAAGTCGGGCCAGCTTCATGCGACTTATACGCACGTGACAAGGCCGAGCTCACACAATGTTTTCGCAGTCTAGTATTAACAGTATCCCTGCCCGGTAAATGGACAATACTGTCCCAAGTACAGTTGTGGGTCCTCCCCACTGCCTTACTTCCTAGCCTGGGCCTATGTTCCCGCAGGACACATAGCCTCTTTCGATTACAGTCGCGCACGACTTAATCTGGCGTAGGGCGTCTTCCTTCTTTACACCTTATCCACTCATAATTTTTCTGATCTCACATCACTCATGGACGAACTGCGTCCCACCAGTTTCCACGCGAGAAACCGGATCGACAAGCCATGCAGGGAACTGATAATACTAAGAAAGCTACTAGATTGTGCCTGTCCCATACCAGGTAAGTGGTTGGTACATTTTTCATGCCACTAGATGCACAACACAAGATTCTAGTCCTTATATGCCAGTGACCAGATCATACCACGAACCATGCACCTTCAGTGCCTGCACATCCAGTGCAGCCAAGCACCTCTAGTGCTACCACCATTCCATACCAAAATTACTGGTCACGGATAGGGGTTCTATTTCATGAATATAGATGTATATGTATATACTTTTATTAGTTCATGGCTTGCTATCTTAACAAGTTCACATTCCTCAAGTATTCAATCTATCACTGTCATAATATCATTGATCTCAACACATGCAATATTAATGAGATATCTACTCATGGAATAGCATAGCAATTCATAAAATATAGGTTCAATATGATCAAAGTATGACTTGCCTCCCGCGTCGTAAGTATCAGTAGTTGATGACGGTTCAGCGACAAGATCTTCAACCTCGGGCTCTTGCTCTGAACAAGATCAAACAACCAAACAGGCATTACAATCAATCCTATTCTTACTAATCCACTACATGCAATAATGCAAGGTGGAAACACTCTGGTGATACAAGGTTTGGAAGCGATTAGAGTTAAACTATGGAAACCAGGGTTAAGATTAGTTGTCAAGGTTTACAGGGTTCCAAAATATCAGGGTAATATCAAGGTTGTTACTGGTTCGCCCAAAAACAACGAACGTCTTTAGGTTGGCATTCGGTTCAAGGCATTGACATAAGGTCAATGAGTGATAGAGGGCTCAACTCAAGTTGTGACAGTAGGAAAAAGTGTAAATCACAATGTCAGGAGTCTAAGGGACAAAGTTATTTCCAAAGTTCATGGCTGGAAGTGGGTGAAAAGGATCAATGCCACTAGCTGACATAGGCTGACAGTGCCCAAGAATGGCATTGACATGGTTTGAATAGTTCCCAGTGGCCAAAGTAGGTTTTGATTCAAGCATATGGTGCACACAGGAGTGAGGCAGCTATTTGACAAAGTAATTTCTGTCTTACATGACTAGAGGTGGGGGAACAGGGCTAATGCCACTGGCTGACACAGCCTGGCATAGGGTTGACATGGCCAGAAACTACGGTTAGCCATATATTTTGATTCAAGGCTCCAAATGATGCACCACTTTGTCTGGTAGTTAGGCATTTGTAACAGGAACAAATGTCTCAATAGGGTCTAGGGCAGGAGATGTCTGGAAAGTGATGAAAACCAGCGAAGAATTTGACTGGTCTGGAACACCTGCAATATAAACAGTACAGCAACTAGGGCATAGCTATAACTTCTGTTCTAGGCCGAATTAGAAGTCGTGGTAGAAGACAAAGTTTCTCAAAATGGTCCAAAACATCTATATGGCAAGGTAGTTTGAGCTGGAGTGGCTGGATTTGGAAGATACTGGCTGGAGAAAAGATGAACTCAAACCTGATTTGGGCCTTTCTGATTTAAAGTGATTGAACTCAATTCCTTGCTTGTGTATGGTCCTCAGGGTACTAGAAACATACTGGTGAAGTTGTATTAGCTAAACATTCAACAGATAAGCTAAACCAGCAAGCATAGTGAACATGCAAGGTTGAAATTTGGGGTTTTTCAAGTTTTAGCAAAATTGGTGATTCTGGTTGCTTAGATGTGTTCTACACAGTCCACTGATCATGTTTGATCACAGGCTCGAGAGCTAATTCACCCTGGTTAGAGTTTAATTGCTCGTCGGAGCTGTTGGAGAGAAAAGGAAATCGCCGGCGACTGGAGAGGTTTCAAGTTAATTCCATGCTCGGGTAGGATGAGGGAGGTAAGAGGAGCTTACTGAAGTAGCTGGAGTGGAGGAGGAAGCAGTGTAGAGGCTTGGCACCGTAGCTCTTCCTTGCTACTCACCGGAGAAGAAGAAGACACGGTGAAGGGTGGTGATTTCTGGTGTTTTTCTGTGTGGTGGAGTTGGCTAAGTCCCGAGGGGTATTTATAGGTGATTTGGGGGGGGTGCTGCAACGGCTGGAAATGCACGGGGAAGCGAAGCGGCTGGATGTGACAACTCGGCTGAATCCCGGCGAAGTGATGGCCTGCAGCTAGATTAGGGGCTTTAACCTGCTGCTCTGGTGGAGGTGATGGTGAATAGATGTTTGGCTTCGGCATGGACTCCACGTGGCCGGGTTTTCCTGTTTGAAACGTTGCCGGTGGCGTGCACAATCGGGGAGAATCAATTGGCCGTGAGGTGAGCCCGAGAAGATCCACAGTGCCAATCATCGAGCACACACGTGGCGGCAAGCGATTGGATGAAGTACTGTAGCTGGAGGTCGAAGCAACGACAACAGCTGGTCAAGTGAACAGTAACAGGTCTATGCTACAGTGCTCATGATCGATTCAACAGGTGCGGTCGAAGACAGTTGCTACGGTCGAAACCTGGAGCTGTGGTCGATTGAACGGCCTGGTCGTGAACAGGAGGTGTGGTCGAAGTCGAACTGAGTGATCTAGTAATGAACAGTAGCCCGGTCGAACAGGGGCCTGATTGTGATGATTTTTGATGGGTTTTGGACTAAATTGTAAATCTGGTCTTAAAGAGGATTAATTTGAGATTTGATTCCATGGCTGAGTATAATATTTCTATTAATACTCATTTAGCTCAAATTTGGAGAAAGTTTGACAAGATTTGAGGGATTTCACCTATTTTCGAAAATAGGGTAAAATTAGGGTAAAACAGATCTGGATTTTGTCGATCTCGAATTCTGGTGATTGGAGAGAGATTTTGAAGTCTGATAAAAAAGGACATCTGTATCAAATAGCATTTGGGAGGTGTTCCCTGAAGAAATTCTGGAGTTTAGTTGATTTGTAGATTTTAGCCTTTTCAGGCTTCCAGGTAAACAGAAAAGGACCTATTCGCAGTAAAATTTGGACTAATCTGCGAAAAGTGTTTAGATGAATAAATCTGGTTCCCAACTTTTTGGAGTAAGTTGAGGATATAACTGGAAACATAATCCAAGAGACACTTGAGTCTGGATAGGGTTAAATCAAGATAACTCAGTTATCTGGAAACTGGGGTACTTAGGGTAAATATGAATTTTCCTGTTTTCGACAACAGAGAGAGGCTTAGATACTGAGAGTTAGGGTCGAAATTTGGTCTGGCTCCTGAAGACTTTTATCTTCAGAGTAACTGGTAGGTTAGATCTGGATAGGCAGATCTTAGTCTGAATCCAAAGGGTGGATTTTGGAGATTTTTAGGGTTTGGGAGATATTAGAGTTCACCTGATCTGGCTACTACTACAGAGATACATGCATGCAGGATTTTTATGCAAAACTTTTCACCCCCAAAACTAGGGTGTTACAACTACCCCCGCACCCGCCCCGACGAGACACAAAGAACTGTCGAACATGAGAGTCCAATGGTTGTTATGCCGAGGTGGGTGTCCATTCCGCACAAAGTCAGGGAGGACATGTGTTTTGTTGGTGGAACGGCCCGTGAGGGTGAGGGAGAAGGGAGCGAGCTCGGCTCCCCACTTCCCAATCCGGCCAGTGGCCTCCTTGTTTCGCAGCACCTCCCCCATGGGGACAGATGACGGGACCGTGATTGGGTGCCCCAGGAAGTAGTGGCAGAGCTTCCGGGATGCCATGAGGAGGGCGTAGCAAATCTTCTCTACTTCTGTGTATCGTGTCTTAGCCCCTTGGAGGGCTTTGCTCACGTAGTACACAGGGCGTTGCTGCTCGTCCTGTTCCTTCACCAGCAGCGCGCTTATGGCAACCGGGGTCACGGCGAGGTAAAGGAGCAGGGGCTCTTCTGGAGATGGGCTCATGAGCATCGGGGGGCTCATGAGGTACTTCTTCAGGTTGTCGAAGGCCACCTGGGCCTTGGTAGTCCACTTGAACCCCTCGAGGCCCCGGAGGATTTTGAAGACCTGGAGGCCTTGTTCCCCCAATCGCGAGACGAAGCGACTTAGCGGGGCCAAGCGGCCGGTAAGACGCTGTACATATTTCACAGAGGGCGGCGGGGGCATGTCCAGCAGGGCTCAATTTTTTCAGGGTTTGCCTCAATACCCCGCTGGGACACGAGGAACCCAAGCAGCTTTCCCCACCGCACGCTGAAGGTGTACTTTTTCGGATTGAGTTTCAACCTGTACTTACGGAGGTTGCGGAAGGTCTCCGCCAGGTCATCGAGATGGGTGGCGGCACGGAGGCTTTTAACGGCTGCATCGTCAACGTAAACTTCTATGTTGCGGCCAATTTGGTCCTTGAGGACCAGCGACATGAGGCGCTGGAAAGTTGCTCCAATGTTCTTCAACCCGAAGGGCATATGAACGTAGCAGAAGGTGCCAAGGGGAGTAACAAAACTCGTCTTTTCCTCATCCTCCTTAGCCATTCGGACTTGATGGTAGCCCGGATACGCGTCAAGGAAGCACATAAGCTCGCACCCCGCGATCGAGTCAACCAGCTGGTCGATCTGCAGGAGCTGGAAGTTGTCTTTTGGGCAAGCCTTGTTAAGGTCGGTGAAGTCAACGCACATTCGCCACTTGCCACTTGACTTCTTCATGAGTATGGGGTTCGCTAACCATTCGGGGTGCAAGACCTCCCGAATGAACCCCGCCTCTCGGAGCCTGGTGATTTCGGCCTTATGGCCTCTTAGCGCTCAAGGGAGAGATTCCTCAGCTTCTGACTGAAAGGCGGCCGGGTGTTACAGTGAGCTTGTGCTCGATAATGTCCCGGCGATGCCTCGCATGTCCGCGGGCCTCCACACAAAGACATCTGAGTTCTTGCGGAGGAAAGCTGCGAGCTGCCCTGTGTGCTCCTCAGAGAGATTTGCCCCGATCTTGACTGTCTTGTCCCTGTCCTTCGGGGACAGCGGGATCTTCCGGAGGTCCCCCTCTGGGCGCGGCTTGGGGGAAGACCTCCTGGAAGGGATGGCCGAGGTATCAGGCGCCAGGGGAGAGCTTCCCCCCTGGGTGCCTTGATCAAGTTGACACTCCCGATCGCCCCGATGGCTCGCTCATAGAGAGCATGGGCCACGTCTTGGTCGCCTCGGGCGGTGATGACACCGCGAGGCCCAGGGATCTTCACACAGAGATAACTCTGGTGGATCGTCGCACCCAGGCGGTTGATTGTGGTCCGCCCCATAATCACGTTGTACGAAGAGGGAAGGTCCACTACATCGAACTAGACCATTTAAGTCCGGTAGTTGGGTAGGTCACCGAAGGTCATGGGGAGGTCAACCTTCCCCATCGGGTAGATGGTGTTTCCTGGGACGAAGCCTTGCAAGGGCTCAACTGCGGGCTACAGCAATTTTCCATCAACCTGCATCTCCTTGAATGTCTTCAGGTACAGGATGTCGGCGGAGCTTCCACCATCGACGAGGACACGCGCCAGGTGACAGTTGTAGACGGTGGTAGAGACGATGAGCGCGTCATCATGGGGGAAGTGAACCCCACACACGTCTTCCGCTATGAAGGTGAGGGGGATGTTCGACCACTTTGGTGGCCGAGACGTGTGTAGCACCCCAACCACCTTTACCTCCCACGCATACTCCTTGCGCTGGGGTTTGGAGTCTCGCCCCGAGGTGGATTCCCCCATTATGACGTTTACGCGTCTTTGGGAGGTTTGGAAGGGGAGCTCTTCGGCTGAGCCCCCTTACCGCGTTTGCCTCTGCTGTTCCCCTGAGGGAGCAGGGAGAGCGGGCCGAGCTGGTGGAGGGGGCAAGGAGGCAGGGCTCCCTCCCCCTTGCCCGCGCTGGTCGAGGAATGCGGCGAAGTGTTGCAAGAGTTGATGGAATTCCCGGGTAGCATGGGTATTGGAGTTGTGGAAGGCACACCACACGTTGGCTGTGCCATCCTTGCATCCCATCGTGGGACCTTCTAGGCCGCGGGACGACTGTCACCCCCATGACCCTTGGGCTTGGGGAAGGGGCGGTTGCCCTTGCCGCCGTCGTGCGAGCCGCCTCTACCCTCGAGGACCAAATTGTCCCAAGGCCGTGGCTTGCTGTAGTTTCCCGTCTTGGGACACTTGCTGGGGGGGTCCCTGGCATCCCGGTCAGTGGGGCAGGGGGCCCCTTGGTTCTTTTTCCAGAGGTTGTCCTCCTCGCCCGAGACTACTTCTCGAGCATAGTGAAGAGCTCATCGGCGGATGAGGGACAGCTCCGGGAGAGCCTCTGATGGAGCTCCCGGGGAGGATTCCTCTCTTGCACGCCTCGATGACTGTGGAGTCGAGGACGTGAGCCACTTTTCTCTGGACCTGAGCGAAACATTTGAAGAAGCTGCGGATGGTCTCCCCTGTCCTCTGCCGGACAGTGTAGAGTTGTGAGGAGTCCAGGGGGCGCATGTAGTTCCCCTGGAAGTTTGCGCAGAACTCGCGCATGAGCTGCGTGAAGGACTCAATGGAACAGGCCCTCAGGTTGTAAAACCACGAACGGGCGATTCGGTGAGATAGAGGGGGAAGGCGTTGCATTACACCGTCTCGTCCCCCCAGCGGCCAAAATGGCTGTGGAGTATAGCTGCACAAACTCATAAGGGTCAGCCTCACCGTTGTAGTGTTCAATATGCGGCGAGCGGTAGGGTCGCGGCCAGCGGATGCATCGGAGTCGGTGGCACAGTGGCTGGTTGGCCCCCTCAACCTCCCGGGGAGAGTCTTGGTCGCTGTCCCCTTTGGTAGGGGACGCACACTCATTGTCGGAGTCGGGGAGGGGTCCCAGCGGTCCGCCGGCGCGACGGTAGCCCCTCTTCTCCTCGGGGTTAGTCGAGCTAACCTCTTGGACATCCAGGTACCCCCCGGAGGTGGTAGTTGCTTCTTCGACCGGCCTCTTCCCCCGGTCGGGCTGGGAGAGTGGCTCGCTGCGGCCCCAAGCCGGGGGATGTTCCGATCTGTAACGGGACGGAGCCTCCCTGGATTTCACAGTACGCATACGCTCGACCTCCTCCCGAGTGAAGTGGGTCTGATCCACCGGGGGAGCCCTCAGGGGTGGCCCCGGGGGAGGAGGGAGCTGATGCGCATCGGCCATTGGCCCAGAGGAAACCACTGGCGCGTGGGACAGACCCCGCGTCGGGTGAGCATCTGGGACAGGGGTGTGTGCGGGAAGAATCCCGGAGCAACCACCGGTTCTGGCGCTGGGGCGTCCCCTGGCACATGGGTGGCCAGGGGCACGGGGACGGATCCCTCGCGTGGCAAGGTTCCCGGTGCCACAGTAGCCATCTGTGGAGGTTCTAGGCTCGATGCCGGATATCCTCCCACGGTGGGAAAGGTTCTAAGCATGGGTTGACCTCCTAGTCCGGGAAATGCCCCCAGCGCGAGGAAGGCTCCGGGCGTGGGCAGGGCCCCCGGCGCGGGAAACGTTCCCGGTGCGGGGAACACTGTCGGTTGTCGCACAAAGAATGGTGGTGGCGCCCCCATAAATGGGTACAGAGGTGGGTAGAAAGGAGCCGGGGGCTACGCTAAGACCCGCAATAACTCCTCCAGGGTATGTTGGGTACGGAGTTGGCCCTCGACCAAAGCCCCCAGCAAGGGGTCTCCGGAGGCAGAGACTGCTGGTTGGGGGTGCTAGGTCCGGCAGACATGGTCGCGATCACCGGGTTGGGGGCACGAACACCTGCACCGGAGGTTACGGGAGGAGGTGTCACCCCTCTCCGGGTGTCTCCGGGAGGTAAGGTCGTTGCAACGGCATTTTCTTGTGGAGGCAGCGCCGGGTCACTGGGACCGGCACCACCGGAAAGGGATAGGGTCTTCGCCCTCGTTCTTGGGGGAGCCATGGAGATTTGTCATGAGTCCCCACGGACGACGCAAACTATCGTGGTATAAAATGTACCACCGGCAGGTTTCACGGTAAGACTTGACACGGGAACGATGGCGCAAGCTGACCGAGTGACCAGTCACCTCCCACAGAGCAACACTACAATTGACACGGTGATTTTGATACAAGTTCGGGTCCCGGTGGGGCCCTAGTCCTGTTAGCACCCTCCGGACGTGAGTCCGCTGGGGAGATGCACTCTCGGGGAGAGAGGTGTCCAAGGGAGCCTACTGTTTTTGAGTGTGCAAAAAATGAATTGGTGTCCTCTCAAAAGAGATATAAGGGGGGTATATATAGGCCCCAAAACATGCAAAAAGACTAAAAAGCCCTAGCTACTGCCATCATATTGAGGGGCGTCAACGCCATTTCACCGGTCGAACGGCTTGGATTCTTGAAAAGTGTCCTCGCCAGTTCCTGAGGTGCTCTTGACGTCACTCGCACGCAACCTCATGTGACTTCGCACAAGAGGCCCCCGTGACTTCTCCCGGTGGACGTCTGGGGTTTTTGTCGCGCCCCGAAACTGGGACTACGACTACTCCCATGGGGACCTAGCTTGCTGTAGCTAGTCCCATACATGCATACCTTTGACTTCCCAGGATAAGTCAAGCACAGGAGTATATTCACATTGCAGCAGAAAAACTTACAAAATATTTAAGCAGTGTGGCCTGCTGGCCTTAATATTACATAAAAAGGATTACAATACCTTCGCGGCATTCAAGGTTTAGTTAAAACAAAATAAAACTTCTACACAGCGGATGATGGGTGTCCCTTCCACAGTAAGAAGTTGACGGCAGAACAACACATTAGGGATTTGGTGGATCTGGCTCTCCTTCATCTTGGTCCAAGAAATTCTTCACACCTTCTTCCTGATCTTGGTACACTCCATCTTCTGGGTTGTAAGTTGCAAGGGTGAGTACTTACGTACTCAGCAAGTCATAGGGAAGAGTAGATACATATAGTAGTATTGTTATGAACCTAGACTAGTCAAGAATTATAGATGTTTGCAAAATAACTTTACTTTCATGTCTCATCTCATCTCATGGCAGCACTTTTCATAACATAGCATCGCTATTTATGTTCACTAAATTATAGCACTACCGCGACACGTCGACACACGACAGCCCACGGTAGCACCCCTTATCATGACAACACATGTCATTTGGGTAATCTTGACTTATCAAATTTTATTTAGAAAAACATACTTGTGCCAAACCCAGTGGATTTAATCCACTGCAGCAGACTCCTATAAACCCGGGAGCTCGGAGTATTCGAATACGTTTTTAACTCTGCAGAGAGGTACTAATTTACCCGCAAGATATTCCACTTTCAAGCCTTTCCTATCACAAGGATTGGACCCCTGACTCACTTCATACTGTGAGTGGCAAGGTGGAGATAACAAGAACTTTTGTTATGTATCACTCACATTTCACCCCCGACCCTGTGGATCTCTCGCGAACCAAAGTTGTGGCAGGTTGTACCCAAACCCCCACCCCTACTCATATTCCCATTGTTGGGTCAGCGTACAAGATCACCTTCAGTGATATATGTGGGAGCCATTCTCCGTGTAAATCGTGCATCACTACACAACTCCAGCAGGGGTGCCATGTGCGATCCGCATAAGTACTTGTTCAGGCCTGTCCCATACAAGGCTTGCTGTCAGCACGTGTTTCATGCCACTAGACGCACAACACATGGTTCTAGTCCTTATATGCCAATGACCAGACCATCCACAACCCTGCACCTTCTATGCCTGCTATCCTCTGTAGTTAATAACCTCTAGTGCTACAACCATCCATACCAAAATTCTGGTCACGGCTAAGGGTTTTATTTCATGAATATATATATAAATACATATATAATAGTTCATGGTTCACTATTTGATCTTTTCATATTTCACAAGCATCCAGCTTTGTACTGCCAAAATATATCTCAACTATTCTTTCACATGCAATAGTACTTATATTCAAGGTCATATCATAGCAATTCATAAAATATGGGTTCAAGATGATCAAGACTATGACTTGCCTTCCGCGTCGTAAGAGACAGCAGTTGATGTCGGGTTAGCAGTGAAGTCCTCGAACTCGGGTTCTTGATCTACTCTCCAATCAAACAAACAACTAAGAATCATAATCTTTTCAATACATTATTATACTATATGCAATAATGCAAGGATGAATGTCTCGATGATTCTGAATGATTGGATTTAGAAGCTGATTAGGGCTAACTCATAGAATCAGGGCTGAAAATGAGTGCTAGGAACTTCTAGGGTTCCAGGGTATGGGAATTGACATTAAGTCCGCAGCTGGTTTGCCCAAAATCGATGAATGTCTTTAGATCGATATTTGATTCAAGGCATCGACATAGGGTCAATGGTTGATAGAGGAACTATCTCAACTTGTGGCAGTAGAATAAAATGTAGATTACAACTCCACAAGTCTAAGGGACAAGGTTATTTTCAATTTGCACAACTGGAAAGAGGTGACAAGAGCTAGTGCCACTGGCTGACAAGCTCTGGCATAGGGCTGACAATGTCAAAATCTAGGGCTAAGCATAAAATACAGTTCAAGGGCTCAAATCAAGTTGTGATAGAAGAAGAAATTGTAGATCACAACCTCAGGAGTCTAAGGGACAAAGTTATGCTCAAAATGCACATCTGGAAGGAAGTGAAAAGGGCTAATGCCACTGGCTGGCATAGCCTGGCATTGAACTGACTTGGCTTGAAACTAGGGCTTGCCATAACTTTTGATCTAGGGTTCCAATTGATGCACCACTTTGTCTGGGAGGTAGGCTTTGATAACAGGAACAATTGATACAACAGGATCTAGGGCAGAAGATGGCCGAAAAATGATGAAAATCAGTGGAGAAGTATGGTGGCGACACGGCACAGTGAAGCCATTGGACAAGATCTTGGCATAGCAACAACTGGCAATTCTGTGCAGTTTCAGGGGTCGAGCTAATAGAGGAAAGTGTTCAGGAGGTCAAGGCGAAGATGCTGTACAAGGTGACATCGACGGCGATGCCCGGCGACGACCGGGCGGCACACTGGTGGCACGGCAGTGAAAGGTAAAACATTCAAACTGCAATCTGGTGCTGTGCTACTGAAACTTGGCATTGCTGGAGATAGCTAGGGCTAAATGGTACTGCTTGATGCATTGGGCTGGACTGGAGAAGGCACGACAGTGAACGGCGATGAGCTGCGCCGAAGAAGAAGACGGCTTCAACGGCAACAGAGCGATGTGGTGATTTAAGCTCCAATTTGAAGGAACAGTTGAGTTCCTGGATAGCTTCAGATAGTATAAATGAAGGGAATTGGCCTAAAGCGACGCCGGTGAGGAGAACAACACCGTGGCCGGAGAAGAAGGGCTGAATTGGGCGAAACTGATACACGGCCTTAAAGCTCAATTGCTTGCTGTGAGAGCAGTAGGGAGGTGAGGTGAAGCTTCTGGTTACAGCAATTTGGCCGGAGGAATGGTGGTGCGGCCTGGCGACATGAACCGGTCACCGGTGAAGTTCCAATTTGGGAATAGCTTCGATTCTTGCTCAATTTCACAATCTGAATTCACTGGTTTGTTTAAAATAGCTCACTGATCATTTCACTCTACTGGATCGAAGGCTAATTCGTATTAATTTGAGTTGCAAAGCTAGAACAGGGCATTTTGGCATTTCCGGCGATCACCGGTGATGAGAGGCATGAGAGTTCAATTAAATGATACAGCACGATAAGGGTGATGAGAGAAACTCACTGATGCTGTCAATTTGGGGGGTTGAGATTGCGGTTGAGGCTGTCACCGTGAGCCTCCTTCTGTGCTCGCCAGAGAAGACGACTGCAGTGAGGAGGATTTTGTTTAAATGCTGAGGAGTTCAAGAAAGCGGTGCTGGTGATAAGGAAAATGCTATTTATAGGCAAAGCAAACGAAGCAAAGCTCTCTGCTTGAAGGTTAAGAAGCTTGCGCTGGTAGAGACTTCGAGTTGAAGCAACGGCCAGCAACAAGCTTCTCTCTGGCGTGCAGCAGCTGGTGAGCTGGATGGGAACTGCCACGGCAACAGCTAAGGTGCTAACACGTGTGCATGTGCAAAGATGGTTGTGAAAAACACGGGCTCGAGTGGCACTGATCAGCGGCGAAACACGGCGACAAGTGCTCCTGGTCGCGGTCGCAAAGGCACTGTTCAATACTAGCCGAGGTCGAAGCAAACACTGTGCACTGCGGTCGAGATCGCCGTGCACTGCTGATTGGTCGCAAACAGTGGGTGAGGTCGAAGGAGGTGATCCCTGGTCGTGAACAGCAGATTAGGTCGTGAACAGCGGCTGAGGTCGAACCAGGGACCTAATTGCAAGGATTTTGATTGAATTCTGGACTGATTTGTAATTTCTGACTTCGAGATAGTTGATTTGCAATCTGATTTCACAGATAAGTATAAACTTATACCTTATACTCATCTAATAAGAGATTTGGTAAAATCTGGCATGATTTGGTGATTTTCGATATAAACTGAAAATAAGGTACTTTAGGGTAAAATAAGATCTGAGTTTTGTCGATTTCGAATTCTAGCATCCAGGATGTGATTTTGTAATCTGGACAGAAGGGAAGATTATATCAAATAGCATTTAGAAGAGATTTGCTGAAGAAATTCTGAATTTGGAGTTAATCTGAAGATTTTAGCCTTTTTGGGTTTCCAGATATTAGATAAGGACTAAATTGTGATATAATTTGGACTGATATGTGAAAAAGGCTTAGATGATATGATTTGGCTGCCAACTTTCTGGATTAAGGTATTGACATACCCATGATCATAATCCAAGACTAATCTGGTCTGGATTTGGTCAAGATTTGGCTAAATCTGAGTTCTTAGTATTTAGGGTAATTAGAATAGTAATTAGAATTTTTGTTTTCGAAAACAGAAAAGAATTGATAGATCTGGAAGCTAGAGATGGAATTGAATCTGGCTTCTGAAGACTTTTATGCTTAGAGTAACTAATAGATCACATTTGAAAAATCTAATCTTGATTTGGGTTCACAGGGAAGATTTAGAGATTTTAGGGTTTGAGATAGATACTGATCTGGCTACTACTACAGATACATGGTATCATACATGCATAATGTTCATGAAAAAGAAAGTTTTTACCCCTAAACTCAGGGTGTTACAGTTTTGCCCGGTGAACGTCTTGGATTTTCCCCGGTAGTCCTCCAGGACTTTTCCCGGTGGACGTCCGGGGTTTTGCCTGGTGAACGTCCGGGGTTTTCCTCAGTAGTCCTCTGGGACTTTCCCCGGTGGACGTCTGGGGTTTTTGCCGATGAACGTCCCAGATTTTCCCCGGTTTCCTTCGGGGGACCTTCGTGGCTTTTCCCGGGAGGCGTCTGGGGTTTGCCACGGGAGCCGCCTGTGGCTCGGAGAGATGCCCGTGATCTTCTATGAGGGGTCTCCGTAGCTTTTCCCAAGAGGCCTCCGTGATATTTCACGGGAGGTGTCTGGGGTTTGCCACGGGAAGCGTTTGGGGCTCGGAGAGATGCCCGTGGTCTTCAATGAGAAGCGTCCGGAGTCTAGCCCGATAGTCCTCTGGGACTTCCCACGGAGGCCCTCCGGGACTTTCCCCGGGAGGCGTCCGGGATTTTACTAGGTAACTCTCTAGGGTTTGGCCCATTAGCCCTCTGAGACTTTCCTCGGATGCCCTCCGGGATTTCTCCTGGGAGGCGTCTGGGACCTTGCCTGATAACTCTCTGGGGTTCAGCCCGGTAGTCCTCCGGGACTTTCTGTGGAAGCCCTCCGGGACATTCCCCGGGAGGAGTCCGGGATTTTCCCCCAACAATGAGCTTGACCAAAAGTGCAACTTAAGGCTCTTTGATAAAAATACCACTTGAATCTGAATCTAAGTGTAATTTGGATCTCTAACCAAAATTAGAACTTGGTTTTGAAAATACAACTAGGATCTTGGTCGAAGCATAATTTCGATCTCTGACCAAAAGTGGAACTTGGTCTGGATCAAAGCATAATTGAAATCTCTGGCTGAAAGTAGAACTTGGTCTTGATCGAAAATACAACTTGGATCTTGACCAAAGCGTAATTTGGATCTCTGACCGAAAGTAGAACTTGGTCTTGATAAAAATGCAACTTGGATCTTGATTGTCTTCGATCTCCCATCGACTTCTCAAGTTGAAATTCACCGGGGCACCAACTACTTCGTGCTCCCTTTGCATAGATAGTCGGACCTTCTGGTGGCATCATAATTGTTGCATGCTTCACTTCATTTTCATGAACGGGAAAGCAAGGGCACCAACGAACAGGCGTCCACCCTCCATGCAATGCATGATGCATGCTATGTAGATGAGCAATACTCGCCCATGGCAACCTTCATGGCTTGCTTGAACGGATCTGCAAAGGGGAAAAAGAGGGGCTTCTTGGTCGAACAGCATAAGCTCCTAAAGCCGCAAAATATTTGTGTCTAGTCGAAAAGCCTCGTCTTGCCTCCAAAGATGGGCACCCCCCCTCTATTTATAGGTGACTCTGGGATGGTTCTAACCGTCTAACAACTAGAGATATTTTGGGGATTTTGAATTTGAAAAGGAGATAAACATTATTTTTTAAAGAACTAAAGAGATAAAGAGAATGCCATTTTAAACTTCTAGTTGTCAAGGTGGCTCTATTGGTGAGACTAGACTTGTCAGGTATGGTTCGACCAAATTGAAACTCAGATTTAGTTCAATCAATTCTTCAAAAATTACTACCATGACCACAACCAAATTCTGCCATGGCCACAACCAATTACTACCATGACCAAAAAGAAAATTTTTAGACTTTTTATCAATTGGGCCTTCACATATTTCATGAAGAATTTATCACAAAATTTCGTCAAACAAATGCCCCTCGCCCAGTTAGGTTCATGCGCAAAGCAGCTCGAACTTGACTTGGCGAAACCGGCTATTGCATCTCGGTTGCGACGCTTGAAACTAGCATCAAGCAACAAATCCTAGAATCCAAATAAACATAGATTGTGAAACAATTAGTCTCTATCTATCACCAATCTCCAGTCGTATTCAATTCGTATAGAGCAGCTAGTTGAACAAATTGTACAATATTAGGACTCAATTTAAATCAGTACAAGACTTTCCATTTGAACGGGAATCAAATTACAGTTGTATAACCCTAAATCTTAATTTGACCAGAATCAATTTCTGGTTGTGTACAATCTAGAATCCGAATTCGAATAGGAATAGATTTCTGGTTGTGTATAAACTACAAATCTGAATTTGACTAGGAATCAATTTCCGGTTGTCCTCAATTTGAATAAAATTCAAACATGAATCACATTTGGTCGTACTCAATCTGAATTCGAACAGGAATCACATCAGGTCGTACACGATTCGAATCCAAACAGGAATCACATCTGGTCATATGCAATCTGAATCCGAATAAGAATCTCCTTTGGTCGTCCTCCATCCGAATCCGAATAGAAATCACATTGTTGGGGGAAATCTCCAACCTAAATATCTCTCTCGCCCGGTGAGTGGAGCCACGGGGACAGACATCCCCGTTGTCCCGAGCGCCACCATGCGGTGACCACGGTCCCGATGAGCGGAGCCCCGGGGACAAGCGTGCCCTTTGTCTCGGTCGCCACCACCTGGTGCCCACGGTCCCGGTGAGTGGAGCCCCGGGGACAGACGTCCCCCACGCCCTGGGCGCCGCCACCCGGTGACCACGGTCCCAGTGAGCGGAGCCCCTGGGACAAGCGTCGCCTTTGTCCCGGGCGCCACCACCCAGTTGTAGCTTCTAGGCCCCTAAATAGTGTTTTAGTAATTAATGACAATTACAAATGCTGTACTAACGATACCTGCTAAGTTCTGTCAAGAACAAACTCAAAAGACAGGTTAATGAAAGGCAAAGAAAGAGCCTCATGATGAAGAAAGGACATTGATCAAAGAGGCTAAGGTACGGGATATGATCTTTTTCCATTTTACCGGGCTAAGGTGATTAGAGAAGAATTTTGACCGGATTTTAGGATAGTCGCCGTACTATTAAGAGGAGCATGTGGTGTATCACGAAATATTTCATCTATGTGCCACAAATCATAAATTCAACTTGCATTGCATACTGGAAGGTCATATACTTTGAAAATGCTTGTTTCAACTCATTTCTGCCAAATCCTGTCTTAGTCGGTCTGACCGATTGATTGTCCGGTCTGACCGAATAGACGGACTGACCGAATTGGGTTTTCGACTGACTGACATTATGTCAAAGTATAGTTTATGCCTTGCAAAGGTCGGTCTGTCCGTAGGTAAAACCTAGGTCAGTCTCCTGGAACTTCATGACCTATCTTTCTGAATCATATTGTGTTTTGTCGGTCTGACCGAGAAATAGGTCTGACCGAGTTTTTGTACTACGGTCTGACCGTATGGCCGGTCTGTCCGTATTTATCGGCCTGACCGTATAACGTGTCCAGAAACTATGTCGTCTCTGGACGGTTTCACGGTCTGACCGCCATTGGCTCCGGTCTGACCGTAGTGTGCCTAACAAGGGCAGGTGAGCATTAATTGCGCCTGTTTAATGCCGCTGCAATTGCAGCGGTCTTACCGGGCTTATACCTGCGGTCTGACCGCCAAGTGATCTTTTTCTCCCAACGGCCTGTAACGGCTATATTTATTGTGGGGGGTATATATACTCCCATGCACGGCCCTGTTCATAACTTTTGGCATATTTGTGAACATTGTCATCATCCTTGAGAGCTTAAGCAAGTTTCATACAATCTAGGGTTCTAATTCTTGAATTTGTGAGAGTGTGCATGTGAGATCTTCTAGTAAATTGCATTTAGATCACTAAATCAATCTTGTGGCACTAGAAGAAGGTTAAGTGATCATCACCGGCATGTTACTCTTGGAGTTTGCCGGCTCTTAGATGGCTAGGAAGAAGGTTTTGGAGAGCTCTTCAAGGAAGATTGCGAAGAAGCCTTAAAACGTCTTGTGAAAGGGTCGAGCACTCCTTGCCGGAGCGGTAAAGTGCATCATTAGTGAAATCGAGGTTTGGATAACTCATCACACTAATTCGGCTCGAGATCTAGGTCACTTCTTGAGAGAAGGTTGACTACATAGAGGAGCGGTTAGAGATTTGAGTTTGCCTCAACGTGGATTAGGGGTGATCGGCAAATCACCGAGACCACGGGTTATATCCTTGTGTTAAATTGTTCATTGTTCATCTTGTTTTAGTTATTTGCTCTCACTCACTATTAATTGCTTGATTAATTGTTAATTTGTTAAAATCGCCTATTCACCCCCCTCTAGTCGATATCCTAGATCCCTTTCACCAGTGACCACGGTCCCAGTGAGCGCAGCCCCAGGGATAGAATTCCCCGTTGTCCCGGGCGGCGCCACCCGGTGAGCACGGTCCCAGTGAGTGGAGCCCACGGGACAGGCTTCCCCGTTATCCTGGGCGCCGCCACCCGGTGACCACACTCCCGATGAGTGGAGCGCGGGGACAAGCGTGTCCTTTGTCCCGGGTCCCGCCACCAAGTGACCACGGTCCTGGTGAGTGAAGCCCCGGGGACAGACGTCCCCGCTGTCCCGGGCACTGCCACCCGATTACCATGGTCCCAATGAGTGGAGCCCCTGGGACAAGCATCCCCTTTGACCCGGGCGCCGGTACCCGGTGGCCATTGTCCCGGTGATCGGGGCCCGGGGAAAAGGTTTTCCCTCAGGAACTAGCGAGGACACTTGTCACGCATCCACGCCCTTCGATCGGTGAATTGACGTCGGTGCCCTTGATCCAATGGCGGCAGATAGGGTAGTTTAGTAATTTGCACGTTTTGAGGTCTATATATACCCTTGTACACCCTCTTGTAAAGGATGATTGATTCAGTTCTAGCTCAATACAAACAAAGCAGTAGGCATTGACGAGGATTGACACCCGGGTCACTTCTAATAAACTTTTGGTTCAAGACAGGTTCGAACCAGACATGTATTTGGTTCAATGCGAACTCAAGCTATTTCTGAGGGGCATCACCATGAGGTCGCAAGCTTTACGCGATCAAGTCGCGGGTTTCGTGCGATCAGGCCGACAGCTTTGTGCGGTCAGAAGTTCGTATGCTATACGCGGACTGGACTGAATATCTGGGATGTTGCGCGGTCAGCCCATATTCCGCGGTCAGAACATTCTCGACCAAGGTGCTTGGAGTTTGTTCGGTTATCTTTATACCAGGATATTCCAAGCATCCCGAAGATTCCTCCACGTTGAAGACCAACCGTCAGAGGTTATTATATGCGGTTATTCATGATTAACACGTGTTAATAACCTCCGTGGAAGTAAACAGCGGTTCTTCAACAACCGCATCGAACTGTTTGATGCAGTTTTCTTCATATGGCACCCTTTCGACCAATATAAAAAGGTGGCAAAGTACATCAAACAGGGATCCAAGACATTTGGAAGAACCAGACTCCAAAGATAAGCAAGATACAAGATATCTCGATCACTCAAACAGCCAAGTCTACGGCTTAGATTAGACAACACTTACAAGTCTCCTATAGCTTCTTTTTGTACACTTATATAGGGGAAACTTTCACCTGTGAGGTTTTCTCCCTGCTAGTTTGTAACGCTTTATCTCATATAGTGAAATCCCAACAGGACGTAGGGCTTTTACTCCCACCATCGAGGGCCCGAACCTGTATAAATTTCTCTGTGCTCTTGTTCACCATTGTTCGGCATACCTTCCCGGAGGGTCATCTTGAAAGGTCTCACAATTACAAATTTTGCATAAGTTTGGTTGAGGACCCCGAGTCTGAATCGTCGACAGCTGGCGCCCACCGTGGGGCCTTTCTCAAGGCGTCCTAATTGAAATTCGGAGGTTCGCCGAAACATGGCTGGAGCATATGATTCCGAGAATGATTTCGATCTCGAGGATTATGGCCATATACCAATGCCTTCTCCAAGCAATCCTGTTCCGATGGAAGAGGTCGAAGGCCAGAATCTTCCACAGGTTGAATCATCTCTCCAAGTCATGTCAATCGACCAGGAGGTAACTGGCACAAGGTCAGTACCCACAGAGGTTCTTAATGTGCTAAGTGATGAATCCGGCCCGTCATACGACCCCGCTGAGGGAAAATATGATGGTGACCCGGAAATTAGCCCAGGAAGGTTCGACCCTGATAACCTCCACCGTCTCTTTGATTTCGAGTCCGACTCGGAACAAACCGAGATGTTTTCCCCATCGGCGACCTCTCTCCCTAGGCAGTTTGCTGCGCTGTCGGAAGAAACTCCCGATCAACAGGCTGCCAAGGAAGAACAAGATCGCAAACAGAAGGAGGATCAAGATCTCGAGCAACAGAACAACGAACTACGCAGAACTGCCCTAGAGGCTCTTCAAGATGTGCAGGCTCGTTACGATGCTGCCCCGAGTTCTTCTCGACGGTCGCGTGGTCGTAGACGTGACCAGACTCCTTCTTTACCACCGGAGCATTTCCTAGTGGACGAAGAAACGATAACACCTGGTGCCCCTAGGAGAAGTACCCATGGTCGACTACGATCTATCGCGGAAGTCATGCGCAATTTTCCTCCTACGGTCACGGATGCGCAGAGACCGGCCTTTTTCAGGATCCTGGCGGAAAGACTGGATGAGGTCGCATCCGAGGCGACCCCAACAGCCTCTTCCCGCTCAGTAACACATTCTCGTGAACGGGATGGTCCTCATTCTGGCTCTGGTCGGCGGAGTTACCCGCCGCCTGTACCGTCCCGACAGGACAAATACCGGCGAATGCAGGACTCTCGTAGTAGGGATCGAGTTCCTGTTCACTCTCGTTTGGGACCACGAGTAACCTCGCCATTGCGTGAGGTTGCTCGAAACCCAACCAAAAGTCATAGGACGGTTCACGGTCCTTACGTTGGTTGCAAAGCTTTCTCGCCTGGTCTACGAGCAGTCGTTTGGCCCGATAAGTTTCAACCAGGGGCCATTGAGAGGTTTGATGGAACTCAGAACCCATCCGAGTTCCTTCAGATCTATATTACTGCCATCCAAGCAGCAGGAGGCGATGACAAGGTCATGGCCAACTACCTGCCAACAGTCCTTGCAGGACCGGCTAGAACCTGGTTGTTTAATCAGCCTGAGGGTTCCATCTACAATTGGGAAATGCTATGCGATGCCATCCTCAGCAATTTCCAAAATTGTTACCAAAAGCCGGGTAAGGAGGACGACCTGCATAGGCTGCGGCAAACTTCGACCGAAACACTTCGGCAGTTTGTCAAGAGGTTTGTCGGGGTGAGGAATACCATCCCGAACATATCTGATGGCTCCGTAATCAGGGCATTTAAGCATGCCGTTCGATACCGGAGATTCACTGAAGACTTGCTTATCCACCCTCCTCGATCAGTGGCCGATTTGTTCGATATGGCTGATCGATATTCCGATGCAGCCGAGGCAGTCGAATGGAACCGAATGGTTGACAAAGGGGACCTACCGCCCCAACCAGGCTTCAAGGACGCCAGGAAAGAAGATTCAAGCAAAAAGCCGGAGTCTTCACCGGGTGGGAAGTCAAAGAAGTCGAAGAGGAACCGCTCTGGACAGTACCGTGAGGTCGCAGTCGCAGAGAAACCACGTTCGACCAAAGGTAATAAGTCTTCATTTAAAAGTAAAACTGCCTCTGGTGGTCGGGATTTCGACCAGCCAGAAAAATCAACTAATCCGCAGGAGGGCAAGAGATGGTGTCCACTCCACAACTCCGTAGGCCACGACCTCAAAAACTGCAGGAGTTGGTTGAAACAACTGGACGATTTCTACCAAGGAGCTGGGCCAATGCCAACCTTACCGCCTAAAGAGCAGGCGTGCGGGATTAGAGACGTCGACGAAGATGAAGAAATGGCTTACCAGGTACCTCAAAATCATGTTAATGTCATTTTCGGAGGTTCTTTCTCTTTTGTTTCCAAAAGGCAGTTTAAAACCTTTTGCCGAGAGGTTAACCAAACGGAGACATCCCTTGGCGAACCTCAATACCCCCGTTGGTCGGATATGCCTTTGATGTTCGATCGCGCTGACTGTCCTGTGGGGCTAACCCGACCATTGAGGCTACCTCTGGTCATTACCCCAATCATCAGTAACGCGAGAGTCGAAAGGGTCCTGATTGACGGGGGAAGTTCCCTTGATCTTTTATTGGTCAAGACACTCGACGAGATGCAAATTCCTCGTTTGAAGATCAAGCCCATAATCCATCCGTTTTATGGGATAATCCCAGGCCCCTCCATGATGCGATTGGGACAAGTGGTCCTCCCGGTCACTCTGGGAGAACCAGACAACTTCCGAACAGAATTGGTTACTTTCGATGTAATCGATTGTGATTCAGCTTATAATGCAATCTTTGGCAGGCCAACTCTTGCTAAGTTCATGATGGCAACGCACTATGCTTATCAGTGCGGGAAATTGCCTGGCCCCAAAGGTGTCATTTCGGTCCGAGGTAGTCGCAACGTGGCACTCACGTGCGACCGGCTATCTTTGGAGATGGTCGATCAACTTCCCCTCCGAGACGCTCAGGTCGCCACTGTTGCCACCGATGCGATCAAAGCTGCTCCTCGACCAGATGAGAAACTCAAACAAGTTCCTTTGTACCTAGATGACCCATCCAAGACAATTCGGGTTGGGTCAGCCCTGGATGACAAATAGGAACTCGACCTCGTTGCTTTCCTCCAGGCTAACGCAGACGTGTTTGCGTGGAAACCGTCCGACATGCCCGGTGTCCCAAGGGAAGTAATTGAGCACAGGTTAGCATTCGACCTGGACAACGACCAATAAAGCAAAAGCTCAGGCATTTTGCCACCAACCGACAGGAAGCCATCCGAGAAGAGTTAGACAAACTCTTACAAGCCGGGTTTATCCGCGAAGTGGATCACCCGGACTGGCTCGCCAATCCGGTCATGGTCTGCAAGTCAAATGGCAAGTGGCGCATGTGTGTCGACTACACTAGCCTCAACTCTGCCTGTCCGAAGGATGACTTTCCCCTTCCCCGCATCGATCAGCTGGTCGACTCCACTGCGGGTTGCGAACTGATGAGTTTTCTGGATGCCTACTCAGGACATCATCAAATTAGCATGGCAGAAGACGATGAAGAGAAAACTGCCTTCATCACCCCGTTCGGCACATACTGCTACGTCAGAATGCCGTTCGGTCTCAAGAACGCAGGTTCCACGTACCAGCGCTTGATGCAAAAGACCTTTCTTTCCCAGATGGGGCGTAATCTTGAAGCATATGTAGACGATTTGGTTGTAAAAAGTACCAAGAGATTGTCTCATTTGGACGATCTCGCTGAAACCTTCTGTAATTTGAATCGCTTTGGAATAAAATTAAACCCGGAGAAATGCTCTTTCGGGGTTTCTTCAGGAAAACTCCTTGGTTTCCTTGTGTGTTCCAGGGGCATTGAAGTTAATCCTGAGAAAATCAGGGCTATTGAACAAATGAGGTCGCCCTCGACCATCAAGGATGTTCAACGCCTGGCTGGTCGCATGGCGGCTTTAAGTCGCTTTATATCGCGATTAGGCGAAAGGGGATTACCTTTCTTCAAAGCCTTGCGGAAGCATCATAACTTTACATGGTCGGATGAGGCCGAAAAAGCATTCCAGGAGGTAAAAACATATCTATCCAGTCCGCCAGTATTGGTGTCTCCCGACAAAGGAGAACCGTTGCTTCTTTACCTGGCGGCCACACCACACGCGGTCAGCCCCGTTTTGATCGCGGATAGAGGAGGAATACATAGACCCGTCTACTATGTGAGCGAAGTACTTCATGGTCCTAAGGAGCGCTACCCTGAGGTCCAGAAGATACTTTACGCGCTACTGATGGCTTCCCGTAAGCTACGACATTACTTTCAAGCACACAAGATCACAGTACCCTCCTCTTTTCCTTTAGGGGATATTGTCCGAAATCCAGAAAAATCTGGTCGAATCGCCAAATGGGCGGTCGAACTCGGTGCCTTCGAGATCCATTTCACCCCTCGCATGGCGGTTAAGTCTCAGGTTTTGGCCGACTTTGTGGTCGAATGGACCAACCCTGAGCCACCCGTGTAGTTGGCAGAGGAACTGGAGTGCCCCGATTATTGGACAATGTACTTTGACGGCTCCCGTAGTTTTCAACACTCGGGGGCTGGAATAGTCTTAGTTACGCCCCAGGGCGAACAGCTTAAGTATGTCATTCAACTACACTTTGTTGCAACCAACAATGCAGCAGAGTATGAAGGTCTTCTTGCAGGGCTCCGGGCAGCAAAATCCCTCGGAGTCCGTCGATTAGTGGTGAGGGGAGACTCACAACTGGTCATAAACCAGGTAAACAAGGAGTACAGCACCTTCGATGAGACAATGGCTCATTACCTAGGGGAAGTGAGGAGATTGGAAAAACACTTCAGTCATTTCGAAGTCCAATACATCCCGCGAAAGGACAACATTCTCGCAGACCAATTATCCAAAATTGGGTCCTCACGCTCATCCGCTCCGGCAGGAGTGTTCATTGAACACTTGGACCATCCTTCGATCATGACTTCGGTCGAGGATGATCTGGTAATAGCCTTCGTTACCAACCTCGGTCAGGAACAAGATTGGGCTCATCCATTGAGAGTCTATCTTGAACATGGGACCCTACCCGTGGACGAAACCGAAAGTGATCGGCTAATTCGAAAAGCGCGTCTGTACAAACTCATAGATGGGATTTTGTACAGAAAGGGTACTCAAGGATTATTCATGCGTTGTATATCTCAGGAGGAAGGAAAGTCCCTCTTGAGAGAAATACATGACGGTGTATGCGGTGCGCACTCGTCATATCGGACACTGGTCGGAAAGGCTTTTCGACAAGGATTCTACTGGCCTTCGGCACTTGATGATGCCACACATATGGTCAAGACGTGTCCCCAGTGTCAGTTCCATGCATGGCAAGTTCATCAACCTGCCTATGCGTTGCAAACCATTCCTCTCGCATGGCCGTTCGCGGTCTGGGGGATGGATATCGTCGGTCCTATGCCACAAGCGGTCAATGGGTACAAGTTTCTGTTCGTAGACATTGACACATTTACAAAGTGGATTGAGGCCGAACCGGTACGAAATATTACTGCATCAGCCGCCCAAAAATTCTTCCATAAGAACATTGTGGCACGATTTGGTGTTCCAAACCGTCTCATCACAGACAATGGTTCTCAGTTCGCCAGCGGTCTTTTTCTGGACTACTGCGATCAGGTTGGGACCAAGGTGTGCTTTGCTTCTGTGGCCCATCCACAAAGCAATGGTGCCGTAGAACGAGCCAATGGGCAAATATTGCAAGGCATTAAAAAGCATGTTTTTGATCGCCTTAAGACCCGCTCGGGGGCTTGGGCAGATGAGCTCTATACCGTTCTATGGGCATTAGAACTACTTCTAGTCGCGCCACCGGTGAGACGCCCTTCCATTTGGTCTATGGGGCCGAGGCGGTATTGCCTATGGAAGTAAGTATTGGTTCTATTCGGACAGATCAGTTCGAACAAATTAATCAGTCCGAACAACGGGCACAAGATCTCATCCTCTTAGAAGAACGGCGTGATCGTACCCTGGTTAAGTCCGCGGCATACTTGCAAGCTTTACGCAGGTATCACAGTAAAAAGGTGCGACCACGTGATCTCAACGTAGGCGACTTGGTTTGACGAAAAATTCAAGACCAGTCTAATCGCAACAAATTCTCCCCAAAATGGGAAGGTCCTTATACTGTTGTCTCAGTGCCGCGGACAGGATCGGCGCGGTTAGCTATGGAGGATGGTCGAATTTTGTCCAATACTTAGAAAATCGATCAACTTTGCAAGTTTTACGTGTAAGTATTCCAATCACTTTTTTCCTGTTCAATTAGCATCTTTTGCCAAAACAAAAAATGTTTTGCTTTCATACAATGAATTTTTCTCTTTAAGCCCGTATCATATGCATTCGACTTGGGGGCTGACCGCCGACGGTCAGATCATTACAACAATCTAATCGGATTCGCTGGTCGATCTCATGATCACTTACAGATAAGTCACTCCTAAATAAGCCGTTTCTCAACGCATACGGGGTTATCTGGTAAGTCCTTGGTCATCCGAGTGGCTACCAGTTCGCAATAAGATTAGACGTTACATTGATCCTGGTCGTTGGTTTAATATGCATACCCCTGGTCGTTACGCTTATGTTTTCTCCTCTGCTTATAACACTAAGGCTTTAGTGTTCATAAGCAGAGGCGGGGGCAGGGGGGATGTACTCATAGTATGGAATTCATATTATGAAAATGCGAAATATATATTTCCTGTCAAAAATGATTTTTTACATACATTACATTATACACAAATTTCTAAATACAAAAATAAGGATCATTCGATCCCCAGCTCAGTCAGGAGTCTATCTACTAGGGGCTTGACTTCCTCTATGACTACATCGAGTAGCTCTTCACTCTCGACCTCAACCGGACCCACCAGTGCGCTCAGATCTGCATCTGGGCCATGGTGAAGTCGAACCCGGCTGAGTACGGCTACTGCGGCTGATCGAACCCTAGTTCTGATCACCTCTTCGCGTCCCCGTGAATCTCCACGGAGATACTCGAGCAGTGAATCCGCCTGGGCAGTGAGCAGCGATGTCCAGTCACTTATGCTGAGGTTGTCTTTCTTCGGTTCTACCACGTCGGTCTTCAAGAGATCAGCCATGGCCTTCAGTTTTTCGAAGATCCGGAGGCTCAGCTCTTTGATTGCCCGATCGGTGTGGCGAATCGAGGATTCAAGAATCTCCTTGTCTCGACTGAGCTGCGTAATTCGACCTGCTTGCGCTGTACAGAAAAGGAGGTTATTTGCATATCATGGATTCAAGTCTTCTTAATCAGGAATTGGCTTACCAGCATTCTCTGATCGAAGTTTGTTAAGTTCAGTTTCTTGTTTCTTAAACATTGAAACTGAACTGGCCACCTCTTTCTTCAAAAATGTAACCCCTCTGCAGCAAAATCAAGGCAGTCACAACCAAAATGCACCCATACTAACCAAAGGGTAATGATGCTCACCTGCGCAAGCTGTCGCATTCTTTTTGAATGGCTTCGGTACTGGCCATCACAACATGCGAATGGCTTATTAGCCAGGATAATCCCTGTGATGCCAAAGAAGAAGATCAAAGGTGTCCTAAGTATAATTCAGGCACGAGAATGGAGGTTTTTTATACCTTCATAAACTTTTGTAAGACAGCATCATTCAGTTCAGCGGGGATCCTCGCTAGAGCCCCTGATGCGCTCACTACAGGGACAGTTGGTGGGAGTGCCGGCTGGGCGCCACCCCCAGTAGTCGTCGGTGGTGACTGGGTCCCTACATTTATTCTTCGCCCTGCGGTCTGGACGACTTCCTGGACCACAGGGGTGGAGCGTTCTTCGTTGGAAGCTCCTGCACCAGCTGCGGCTTCAACCCCTCCGGAGGCGGTTGAAGAGCTGGGCGCCGTCTTTCTTTGCCTGACAAGAAAGACAATTTGAGCAGTTTTTATTTAAGATTATTGCCAAGTTTAAGGTTCTTACCTTATTTGAAATCCCATTCGCTCCTGGGATTTCTGGGAAGGTTCCCCTTGGGAAGAAGAACCATCATCGGTTCTTGCCTTCCTCATGGCAAACAAGGTAGCTTCCCCCTGGATATGTTCAGCTATGAGCATACTTCTAAGGAACAGATAGAGACAAAAAGCAAGATCTTTACCTGGGCTACCGTACTGGCTGGTGGGGCTACATCCGAAGGCCTTGGCAACTCCTGGGTCGCTGGAGCCACCACAACTGGCCTTTGCTCAATTACCTCCTCCTCCGTCTGCAGAGGAGGAGGATTTTCCCCCCTGGGACTCGTAGTAGTCACAGGGAGAAGCTCTTCTCCCTGTATGAGCATTGATTTCTCAAACATACAGAAGAAATCATAAAAAGAATGACAGGAAGGAATCCTTACCGTGGTCGTCCTTTCGACCAGAGGAACAAAGACAACTGGTCCTGAAGTCTCGGGGGCTTCAGGAATTAGGGGGTCACCCGCGACCACAAGATTTTCGGTGGTCGCAGGATCTGCCATGACCACCTCTTCGGTAGTAGTGATCTCTGCGGGGCAGCTTGGGGCATCGCCGGATGGGAGATCCACGATCTTCCACCTCCGGAGGTTCAGAGGAACGTCATCTTCTTCCTCCTCGCTCCCCTCTCCCTGTACGACGAAGAAGTGATTCCAATCTGCACTTGGTAAAACAGAAGGGATGCGATATCTTACCGCCGTCTTTCTTGCGGTGGGAGGAACACTCCGTGAAGACCCTTCCCCAGGATTTGGCCTGGCCTTCTTGGAGGCAGGACTCTTTGTCCTGGGTCTTTGGGAGACCTGCTTCACATTTTTTACCGTCGGCTTCCCATGAGAACCTATGTTCTCACTCGGGAAAGTCGTCTCGGCAAACCTTCCTAGGAGCTGATTCACATTTTCGATGAAAATGTTTAACGCAGGACATGCATAAGATCTTAAAAAATGGAGGCCAGATAGAGAATGTACCTTTCGGCGCTCCTGTTTAAGGTTGTCGCCGGCGTGAATCAGACTCTGGGGACGAGGTGATCCCTTAGGGCCCTCTACATCGGAGTTGTAGGCCCTAAGGAGGGAGTTGGTCCGCCTTTCAATCTCGGATGAAGGCAGGACTGTTCCCAAACTCAAGTCAGAATTTGTACAATTCAAAAATGAGAAAGTTCAGCGCCAAAGAAATAAATACCTTGACTGTAGTCCAGAGTGCTATCAGCCATGGACCTAATCTCCCACGCCGGATGAGCCCTTTCACGCAGAGGACTCACCCGATTCTTCACGAAGTCTCGAATGATGTCTCGAGCCGTCAATCCTTGATTGACCAAGTGAAGAATCACCTCGGCATGCTTCGAAAGCTCCGAGTTCATCGCCGGGGGAATGTCTAACTCGCTCGACTTCTCCGGTCGCGAGTTCTCAAACCATAAACTGCTTTCGGATGGTGGAGAGCAGTAAAACCACCTTTGGTGCCACCCGTGCACAGAATCTCGCAAGGGTGGGGAGGGATACTCCTTTTTGTCCCTCAGCCAGAAGTAGATACATCCGGCAGCGTTGGTGCTCTTAGACCACGCCGAAAAGTAGAATCGTCGGAAAAGATCCACGCTGGGATATATTCCGATGAAGGCTTCACAAAGATGCTGGAATACTGCAAGGATCAGCATCGCGTTGGGGTGGAGGTTGATCAGTTCCCACCCTTAATGCTCAAGGACATCCTTGAGGAACCGACTCTCGGGGAATCGGAACCCGCAACGTAGGTACTCCTCAAAAACCACCAACTCGCCTTCTTGGACAGTTGGGGTTTCCTGGTCCTTCTCTGCGGGCCGCCAGTTAATGAGCAGCCGCGGAGAAAGGATCTCCTCCTTCTCTAACGCCATTAGGCTCTCCTCAGAATGGTGGATGGATCTGCTCCAGGACGCCATCTTTGGTGGAGAATCAAAGGGAAAGCTGGCGATTTTGGGAAGATGAAGGCTGAAGAAAATGAGGGTTTTGAGCGGCGGGAATAATGAGGGCTTTAGCTGCGTGGCTTCTTTGAGAAGACATCTGCTCTTTTTATAGACCCAAGCCGACGCATTAATGAGTAAACGGCTCATTTCAAACGTTCCATTGAATGCTTTATTCATTTCCCATAATGGATACTGTCTCTGATGGACCCGATAAAGTACTCAGGCGTCGGATCTGAAACAAAAAGACTTCTTTGTTTTGGAAACTGAAAGTGCAAAAGGACTGAAAAATTTTCAGTACTTTTCAGAAGACGTTTTTCCTTTTTATACTTTGAACATTTTATTCGAAAAAATCATGTAACTCAATTTTTGACGTACTGGAATGTTTCTAATTGGGTTATGGTTTTATCGAAATCGTGTTTTAGGCTAAAACTTCGATTCTAATCGGAGTGACAGCCTGACCGAGTCCCAACTATGGTCCCACTTTAGTTCTGACCGCGGTTCTAAAACTGATCGCGGAATCAGGGCAGGTCGCGGTGCTTTTTTCTTAAAAGCGATTCTGATCGCAGAACTAAAGTTTCCTTTGTATGAATGGTCGCGAACATAAAGTTTATGGCTATATTTTCGCACAGAAGATGTGGAGAATATTCATGAGAAATAAGGAACTTTTATTTCTTACATTCTTTACATACAAAAGGGATGCAGTCGATCAAAACATCGACTTGCTCCGAAAGAAGTTTACAAAGTTCCCCAAGAGACATGTTGTTGTCAGTAGGATTTACACTGACAACCCCTAGGGAACTAGCAACTACCCTAAGTCTATCTATATCGTCCCTAACAACAGACGCACTATTGTCCCTAATCAAGTCAGAGAGTTCTCGCTGTTGCTGAGCGAAGTCCCTCTCTCGACGGAAATGGTGCGCCTCTTCTCGGGATCGATCAAGACATTCTGCTAAACGCAGAATCTTTGAGGCCATCTCCTCGGTCTTCTTCTCCAGGGCATTCTTCTCTTCCAGAAGAGTCTGTCCGGAAGGAAGAGATGGAGCAGCAGAAGGCTGATCGCTGGAGCCTCCTACCTCCTGCATTTTGCAAAAGTTAGTCATACTAACTAAAATTATCAGCAAAAGGGGAGAAGAATTGTTACCTGTCCCGGTGCATAACCCGTTAATACACCCATCTTGGGAGGAAGATCATCATATGGTGGAAGAGCAACCTTCCCATCAGAAGATTGCTTCGCCAACCCAATATGGCGATCATTTGATCGAGGGATAGTCACCGCTTGCCGACCAGGATGTTGATCACCCAAAAGAATGGGAGAATTGAATGTGATGGGATCTTTCTCTAAGGATAAAGGCCTAACTTGCCGAGAGGCATGAACGGGGAGGGTCAAAGGAACTGAAGGAAGAAAGAAACTTGCTACATTCTTCACCTTTGTTCCACTAGAAGATCCTTCGTCGACCTTGGGTTTCTTCCTTAAGGGAGACAGGACTTCAATCGTTTGAGGCCTTTGTTCGACAATTTCCCCTTCATCGCTCTCAATCTCGATGATTTCATGATCTGCCATTGGGAGGAGTATGTGAAAAGGAAGGAGGCAGGATAACAGGAAAAGGACTTAGACGTGGAGGGAAATTGTGGAGTTTTACAAATCCAAGAGCCTGGTATTTATAGCCGCCTGGGTGACGGTTTGCATTCCAGGCGCCTCGGGTTTCATCAAAGCATTTACAATTTTACCTCGAGATAAAAACAATTCTACGGCGCTATCATTGCCCGTCACGTAATGTCAGAACCCGTCTTGGGAAACCAACCGTTTTTACTTAGTGCGCCACTAAGTGGAAAAATTGAAGAGTCGGGTTAAAAATCCAAAACATGGTTTTAAAATTCGAAATAAACACGTCTCTTCGTTTTCTTCGAATTTGGGGGCTAGCTGACGAGGATTGACACCCGGGTCACTTCTAATAAACTTTTGGTTCAAGACAGGTTCGAACCAGACATGTATTTGGTTCAATGCGAACTCAAGCTATTTCTTAGGGGCATCACCATGAGGTCGCAAGCTTTACGCCATCAGGTCGCGGGTTTCATGCGATCAGGCCGACAGCTTTGTGCGGTCAGAAGTTCGTATGCTATACGCGGACTGGACTGAATATCTGGGATGTTGCGCGGTCAGCCCATATTCCGCGGTCAGAACATTCTCGACCAAGGTGCTTGAAGTTTGTTCGGTTATCTTTATACCAGGATATTCCAAGCATCCCAAAGATTCCTCCACGTTGAAGACCAACCGTCAGAGGTTATTATATGCGGTTATTCATGATTAACACGTGTTAATAACCTCCGTGGAAGTTAACAGCGGTTCTTCAACAACCGCATCCAACCGTTTGATGCAGTTTTCTTCATATGGCACCCTTTCGACCAATATAAAAAGGTGGCAAAGTACATCAAACGGGGATCCAAGACATTTGGAAGAACCAGACTCCAAAGATAAGCAAGATACAAGATATCTCGATCACTCAAACAGCCAAGTCTACAGCTTAGATTAGACAACACTTACAAGTCTCCTATAGCTTCTTTTTGTACACTTATATAGGGGAAACTTTCACCTGTGAGGTTTTCTCCCTGCTAGTTTGTAAAGCTTTATCTCATATAGTGAAATCCCAACAGGACGTAGGGCTTTTACTCCCACCATCGAGGGCCCGAACCTGTATAAATTTCTCTGTGCTCTTGTTCACCATTGTTCGGCATACCTTCCCGGAGGGTCATCTTGAAAGGTCTCACAATTACAAATTTTGCATAAGTTCGGCTGAGGACCCCGAGTCCGAATCGTTGACAGGCATCCCTTGGAGACCTCTCCCCATGAGAGAACCTCCCTAGCGGACTTACGTCCGTGGGGTGTCGATAGGACTAGGGTTCCCACTAGGCCTAAACCTGTATAAATCCTTGTGTCATTCTCTATGCCAGTTCGACGGGAGGTGACCGGTCGTTGTTCATACACTAGGAACATTCGTAAAACCTGCTGGCGTATTCCTAATACAACGACAGTTGGCACCATCCATGGGGACCGTGATGAATCGCCATGGCTCCCCCAAGACTGAGGTCTAGAGCTCTCTTCCTTTCAGGTCGTGCAAGTCCCAGTGACCCGGCTCTGTCCCCGCAAGATGATGCTGTCACGAATCAACCGTCAGGGGAAATTTGGGGAGAGGTTCCGTCTCTCCTGTAGTCCCCAGTAGGAGGAGTCCCATTTCCTATCCTGCAACTGCGCTCACGGGGCCTAGTGCCCCCCAACTCTCGGTCCCGATCTCCGGAGACCCTCTGCTGGGGGCTTTGGTCGAGGGCCAACTCCGTGCCTAGCACACCCTGGAGGAGTTGTTGCGCGTCTTGGCGCGGCCCCCGGCTCCTGTTTAACCGCCTCCATATCCGTTTATGGGTGCATCGCCTCCATTCTTCATGCGGCACCCAGCCGCCTTCCCAGCGCTGGGAATGTTCCCCGCGCTAGGGGGCTTGTCGGCGTCCGGGGCCTTCCTCACGCCATGGATGCTTCCGGGGCCGGGAAGCCGACCCACGGTCGTTCTGGGAGGTTATCTAGCACCAGACCCGGGGCCTCAGTAGGGGGTTGCCGTCGCACTGGGAACTCCCCCCGCGCCAAGGGTCTCTCCCGTGCTGGGAGCATCCCCCACGCCCACGGTAGCCCTTGCACTCGGAGGTCCCCACAGGTCAATGCCCGGAGGTCTTCCCCCGCCCTGGCATCTGAGCCCGCGATTGCTCCAGAAGTCTTCCCTACTCCAGCGCCCATTGCCGCCCCGGATGTTCACCCGGGGCTGGGTCAGTCCCACGTGCCAGTAACATCTGAACTTTCGTAATCGGTAGGATCTTTATCCACTCTGAACTTTCAGTTGCATTATTTGACCCTGGTGCTACTCATTCATTCGTGTCAAGACCTTTCGTGCTCAGAAATAAGTTGCCAGTATCTGCATTAGAGTTCCCTATTTTAATTCAATCCCCTGGAGCTCGAATGCCTGTCAACTCTATCTGTAGAAATATCGCCTTTAGTATTGGCAATCTAGGATTCCTAGCAAACCTGCTAGTTTTGGACCTTCAAGGACTAGACGTCATTCTCGGAATGGACTGGCTAGCCAAGCATAAAGGCCAGATGGACTGTGAAAAGAAGGCAATAACCCTGACGAATGCTGAAGGAAAACAAGTCACACTCCACGCAGAGAGGTCAATAGTGAACAACCGAGTGAATAGTTTGAACAGCTTGGGAGGAGTTCCATTTGAAGGAGTTCCAATAGTGAATGAATATCCAGAAGTTTTTCCTGAAGAGCTTCCCGGAATGCCACCAGATCGGGACATTGAATTCTCAATCGAATTAAAACCCGGATCTGCCCCTTATGCAAGAAAGCTTGCACGTATGACAAGTGAAGAACAAGAAGAATTAAGAAAGCAAGTGGAAGAATTGGAAAGAAAGGGATTTGTTAGAACAAGTTCCTCACCTTGGGGAGCCCCTGTACTTTTCGCTAAGAAGAAAGATGGCAGTCTACGACTTTGTGTCGACTACCGGAAACTGAACGATATGACGATCAAGAACAAGTACCCTTTACCAAGGATCGACGATCTCTTTGATCAACTAAGAGGAGCAAAGATATTCTCAAGGATCGACCTAAGGTCCGGATACCACCAGCTGAAGATTCGAGAACAAGATATCCCGAAGACTGCATTCATAACAAGATATGGATTGCATGAGTTTACTGTAGTGCCATTTGGTTTAACGAATGCGCCAGCAGTATTCATGAATTTGATGAACAAGGTTCTCATGGAATTCCTGGACAAGTTTGTCATTGTGTTTGTCGACGACATTCTCATCTTTTCAGAGTCAGAGGAAAAGCACGCACAACATCTTAGGATGGTGCTGGAAAAGTTAGTGGAACATTGACTGTATGCCAAATTCGATAAGTGTGCCTTTTGGTTAAAAGAAATTTCGTTCGTAGGCCACATTATCTCTGGAAAAGGAATCTCAATGGATCCGTCAAAAATTCAGGCTATCATGGAATGGAAACAACCAGAGACAGTGACTGAAGTAAGAAGTTTCCTAGGATTAGCCGGATATTACCGGAGATTTGTCAAAGGATTCTCCAAGATTACAAAGCCACTCACCAGACTACTAAAGAAAGATGTTTTATTCGACTGGACAGAAGGATGTGAAAAGAGCTTTGAGGAGTTGAAGAAGATATTAACAACCGCACCTGTCCTTACGTTACCGGATAACACAAAGGATTTTGAAGTCTACTGCGATGCGTCAAAGCAAGGACTAGGTTGTGTCCTTATGCAAGAAGGAAGAGTCGTAGCTTATGCATCGAGACAATTGCGACCACATGAGGAGAATTATCCAACTCACGACTTGGAGTTAGCCGCCGTCGTTCATGCGTTAAAGATTTGGCGACACTATCTACTTGGAAATAGATGTGAAATCTACACGAACCACAAGAGTTTGAAATACATCTTCACCCAACAAGACTTGAACATGAGACAGCGATGATGGCTAGAGCTGATTAAAGATTATGACCTTGGAATACACTACCACCCTGGAAAAGCGAATGTAGTAGCTGATGCCTTGAGCAGAAAATCCTACTGCAATCAAGCAAAGATCTTAGGAATACCACCCCAATTGGTTGGAGATTTCGAGAAGTTGAGTTTAGAGTTCGTTGAACAAGGAACCGTCGCCGCATTAGCAGTAAAATGTGAGCTGAAGGACCAAATCCGAAAAGCTCAAGAAGTAGACCAGAGTATTCAGAAGATGAAAGAGGACATGAAACACGAGGATGTGATTAACCTTCGTGAGGACGAAGAAGGAATTTTATGGTATCATGACCGAATCTGTGTTCCAGAAGACAAGGAAATCAAGAACATGATACTGCAAGAGGCCCATTGTACCCCGTACTCTATTCACCCAGGTAGTACAAAGATGTATCAAGATCTAAAGGATCGGTTTTGGTGGAAAGGAATGAAGAAGGAGATTGCCGAATTTATAGCTTCTTGTGACACCTGTCAAAGAGTGAAAGCAGAACACCAGAAACCTGCAGGACCGCTGCAACCCCTACCAACCCCAGAATGGAAATGGGATGAGATTGGAATGGATTTCATAGTTGGTTTACCAAGAACCCAACAAGGATACGATTCTATATGGGTCATAGTCGATAGATTGACGAAAGTAGCTCATTTTCTACCAGTAAAGACGCAGTACACAACGCAAAAACTGGCAGAGCTGTATCTTACCAGGATTGTTACGCTTCATGGAGTACCAAAAACAATTGTCTCAGACAGAGGAGCACAATTTGTATCAAGATTTTGGGAAGAGTTACAGAAGTCCCTAGGAACGAAGTTGAAGTTCAGTACAGCTTACCACCCGCAAACTGGAGGTCAAACAGAAAGAGTGAACCAAATTTTAGAAGATATGTTGAGAGCTTGTGCTTTGGACTATGGAAATTCTTGGGAACAATTTCTACCATACGCAGAATTTACCTACAACACTAGCTACCAAGTGAGTCTACAAATGGCCCCTTATGAAGCACTTTATGGAAGGAAGTGCCGTACGCCGCTATATTGGACCGAAGTGGGACAGAAGCAATTCCTTGGACCGCAATTAGTGGAAGATGCCACGGCTCATGTGTGGATCATACAAGAGAGATTGAAAACGGACCAGTCTCGACAAAAGAGTTACGCCGACAGAAGAAGGAGAGAACTATCCTTTGAGATAGGCAATTACGTATATCTCAAAGTAATACCCTACAAAGGAGTTCGACGATTCCAGATGAAGGGAAAGTTGAGCCCAAGATATGTAGGACCATACAAGGTTTTGGAAAGACGAGGAGAAGTAGCATACAAACTAGAGCTACCGCCTGAGTTAGCAGGAGTCCATGATGTCTTTCACGTATCCCAACTGAGGGAATGCCTGAGAAAACCAACGGAGCAAGTGTCTCCCACAGAAATGGAGGTTCAACCGGATCTGACATACCAGGAATATCCAGTCAAGGTGTTAGAAGTCAGTGAAAGGAGATTGAAGTCAAGGACCACAAAATTTTGCAGAGTCCAATGGAATAACCACACCGAAGAAGAATCAACTTGGGAGAGAGAAGAAGAGCTGCGTCAGAATTTTCCTTACCTATTCTCAGACTACTCGGAATCTCGAGGACGAGATTATTCCTAAGGAGGGTAGGTTGTAACACCCCAGTTTTTGACTATCTTTTCTGCTTACGAATCAGCATAACTTCTTTGGAAACCCTGATATGTTAACCCTATCTTGATCTTGGGTATGCCACTACCTTAACGTAAAAAGTTGGCTGCTAAACTTCATTGACCAGATCGTTTTCACATTTCAGTCCAAAGGTGTTTCAATTTAGTCCTTTTCAGAAGTTTCAGAAAACCCAAAAAGGCTAAAAGTCCCAGATCACCTCAAAATCCAAATCTGATCAAGTGATAACCTTTCTTTCATTTTTCTGAACATTTTTCCCTTCTGGAAGAATTCCAGAATCTCGACCAAAACCCTAGTTTCAGCCTCAACAAAAGTTCAAACCCTAATTACCCTATTTACCCTGTTTTCGAATTTTGTCAAAACCACCAGATGTTATCGGATTTCATCATTTTTCCTGCTAGATGAGTCCAAGATATTTAGTAGCACTCATCTGCAAAATCAGGATTCAAATCAGCCCCTCAGATCTTCAGAATTGCAAATAGGCCCAAACTCCCGAGCCAAAACCTTCACAGATCTGTCCAAATCATTGCAAATAGGTCCAAAGTTCACAACCAGGTCCCTGTGAAGTTTTCAACTAGCAACCGCCAGATTGCCGCGCCGTTAACTCGTCGCCGGCGAGGTTCGCCGCGCTGCCACCTCATGGCCACGTAGCCACCAGCCGTGCGCAGCTGTACCGCCACCGTGGAGCGCTCAAGCCCCACTGTGCCATCTTCTTCCCCGCGCGCGCGTGCTGCTGCTGCTGCTGCCAGGAGCTTTATGCCACTTGGCCGCCATCCCGAAGATCTTCGCCACCACCCTGACGGAATCCTGATATCCCGCGATTCACCGTCTCTGGCAGAGCCCCGTCGTGTCCCGAAATACTTCGATGACCGCCCCAGCGCCAGAAGAAAATCCCTCCGGCGATTGCTGCTGCTCCCGAGAGCCTCACCCGCGGCTATATAAGCCCCCTCCCTTGCCCAGCAGTACCTCGCACCACCCCACATCTTCTTTGCTTTAGCCTTAGCACCAGAGAGCAACCGAGCCCTCAGCGCCGCCGCGAAGTTCATCTTCTCCGGCGAGCAGTTTCTGGAGCTCACGGCGCCAGCTTCGCCCGAAGCTCCCCCCTCCAAACCAACGCCACCAGTAAGCTCCTTTCATTCCCTGTACGTTTCATAGCCATCAATTGGTCCCCGGCGCACCTCAACGCCGGCAATCACCAGAAAACCGAAAAACCCCTGTTCCCGCAATGCCTAACGATTTAGCCCGAATTAGCCTTCGTGCCAGTGATAGGAATTGACCAGTGCACCCTTTTGAGCAAGCCTGTAAGCTTAGATTTTGAATTTGAGCAGAGATCATGGCTTTTCCAAAGTTTGCGCGCCACCAGTGAGCTGGTCCTCGTCGCCAAGCTTCTCCGGCCACTCTCCGGCCGATTCAACCCCGTAAATAGATCCCTCACCTCACCCTCTCACTCCCTGAGCAAGGAATCGAGCTCAAACCCTTTGGAACAGAAACGCCCAATCTGGAGGTTGTCTTCTCCAGCGCCAGTCGCCGAAATTTATCCCCGGCCGATCTAGCCTCGCTCACCTTGTCATTTAGATAGATCTCAACCCCCTGAGCAATTTTGTCTACTAGCCCGACCTCTGAATCGACCTGAATCAAAAGTTATAGCCATGCCAAGGTTGCTGTCCAGTGGCTCAGTTCATGTCCAGGCCACCGTGTTTGCTCACCGGATATGGCCACCCTCCGGCCACTTTCAGCCCTTGAGCCTGTTGAGAGTTTTGTAGCTGTTATCAATGCCTAAACCCCAGACAAAGTTGTGCATCAATTGGAGTCCTGAGTCAAAAGTTATGCAATGCCCTAGTTTCTGGCGATGTCTAACACTATGTCAGTGCATGTCCACCTGTGGCATTGGATGATTTAGACTTGTTTCTTTTGAGCAATTGAAATGCCACTTTGTCCACTAAGCCTTTTGAGCCATGTTCTACAACATTCCCTACTATCACATCTCCATAAAACAAACCTAGAACCGATTTAGGGCAATGTCAAGCCATGAGTCGAATGTCAGTCCTTCGACATTCAAGCCCTTTGAACCCATCTCTTCAACCAACGTCAAATGACCTTGTCTAAACCAATTCCCCTGCATGCATGATGTATTTACGTATTATGTTCTAGTGCTTGTATGCTTATATAGTGTGTATGTGTTGTTTGTACCCGTCGTGGAACTAGACGTTGAAGGAGCAGAGGAGATCCCTGAAGATTCATTTGAGCAGCTAGACCCGTCACTGCAAGGCAAGTCTCAAACCCTTGATCATGTCTCGCCTACTATTTTGAAATGAAGTATGTTTTAACTGTTTTCAAGTGTATGCATGCCTTAGATTCAAATAAGAATTATATTTCAATAAAATGACTAGATATGACCTAAATGATCGTAAAGCCCCTTTTGACATTGAATATCCCTGCACCCTTGTTACCCTAGATTATCATGCTTAGGCTATGCTATGATAAATATTGAATGGTCACATATGAGAAAAGCATGTTCAAAACCCCTTCTTGTGAAAGAAAATGTGATTGGAATCGATAGTGAGGATGGTTTGATTGGATGGTGCTGTGTGCGCACTGGGAATGTGAAAGACTCCTCACTAAAGATTCATAAGGACTAGAACCTTGTGTTGTGCTTCTATGCGGCATGAAAAACGTACCAACCACCTGCCTGTTTATGGGACGGGCGCAACTTAGTAGCTTTCTTTAGTGTTAGCTTTTCCCTGCAATGGTTGTCGGTCCAGTTTCTTGCGAGAACTGGTGGGCCGCAGAAGGCCAAGAGTGATGTGAGTTCAGAAAAATCATGAGAGGAAAAGGTGGAAAGAAGGAAGACGCCCTAAGCCAGATTAAATCGTGCGCGACTGTAATCAAGAGAGGCTATGTGTCTTGCGAGAACATAGGCCCAGGCTAGGAAGTAAGGCAGTGGGGAGGACCCACAACGGTACTTGAGACTTAACTGTCTATTTATCGGGCAGGGAAATAGTTAATACTAGGACTGTAAATTGTTGTGTCATCTCGGCCTTGTCACATGCGTAAAAGTCGCATGAAGCTGGTCCGACTTGAAAGCCGAATGATTGGTGGATTAAGGTGGTACACCTTTGCAAAGTTTAAAAAGTATCGGATACTCTGAGCTCCCAGGTCATGGAGTCTGCGCGCTGTGAATTCTATTCACGTCGATGCAGCACAAGTAGCTTTTGGAAGTTTTTCACAAAATCTGAGTAAAGTGGTGACTTATGAAAGACCGCCACACACAACATTTCTAAAAATCTAGCTTAGGATTTCAAAAGCCCCGGTTTCGAAAATAAAGACCTTTCTTTAAAGCTGCATGTGAAAATCTATTATATATTTATACACAGAGCCAAAGAGCTGTTCTTTGAGAAACTCCCCATCATCTATATATATGCATTGTTACTTGGGACTTGTTGAGCACCATGTGGACAATGTGCTCACCCTTGCTTTTCAAACAAATTTAGAGGAAGGATTCGCCGACCCTGAATCTTATGGTCTTGAACCCAATGTGGAACAAGAAGAAGAAACTGAGGACCCATCTAGTTAAAGGGTTATGCACCAAGGTGGAGTTCGATGTGGAGAAGGCCCATGCAATACCGCCGCTGCAGAGAAAGAAGACTGATGAAGTCCTTTTGTTTATCATAGCTGTTTTATTTTGTGCCGACCTTTGTGTCGAAAACTCCTTAATTTGTATTAACAATTAAATGCGTCATTTCGGCGCTAAGTTATTGTAATGTTGGTCCTTGTGATCAGCACTTGTTTTTAATTACTCGCATTTTTATATAATGCATCTTGTTGTTGTGAGCTGCAATGTGCCTTTTCTGAGTGCAATCCACCTGGGCGGTTGCCACTGGAATCCTCAAATGAGGGTCCCACACCCGCCGCACATCGAGCATTATAATAGTGAGGCCGACCCTGATGAGTTCGTGCAGGTGTACTCCACAGCAATCTCGGCAGCCGGGGGGGATGAGACGGTGCAATGCAACGTCTTCCCTCGCTACCTCACCAGAATTGCCCACTCATGGTTTTACAACTTGAGGGCCAGTTCTATCAAGTCCTTTGCACAGCTCAAGCGCGAGTTCTGCACGAACTTCCAAGGGAACTACGTGAGCCCCATGGACTCCTCTCAGCTCTACACCATCCAACAGAGGACGGGGGAGACCGTCCGTAGCTTCTTCAAGCGCTTCGCTCAGGTCAAGAGCAAAGTGGCTCACGTCCCTGACTCTACAGTCATCGAGGCGTGCAAGAGCGGGATTCTCCCCGGAGAGCTCCATCGGAGGCTCTCCTGGAGCTGCCCCTCCTCTGCCGATGAGCTCTTCACCGTGCTCGAGAAGTACGCTCGGGCGGAGGAGGACGATCTCTGGAAGAAGAACCAGGGGGCCCCTGCCCTCGCTGATCGGGAGGCCAACGACCCCCTTAACAAGTGTTCCAAGAGGGCTAACTGCAACGAGCCACGGCCTATGGACACCTTTGTCCTCGAGGGCAGAGGTGGCTCACGGGATGGATAAAAGGGCAACTGCCCCTTCCCCAAGCCGAATGGCCATTGGGGGGGGGACAGTTGTCTCGCAGCTGTGAAGGCCCCACGACGGGAGGCAAGGTGGGCACATCCAACTTGTGGTGTACCTTCCACAAGTCCAATACCCTCGCTACTCAGGAATGCCACCAACTTCTGCAACACTTCGCTGCTTTCGTCGATCAGTGTTGGCGGGGGGGAGGGAGCCCTGCCTCCTTGCCCCCTCCGTCGACTTTGCCCGCTCTCCCCGCTCCCTCGGGGGAGCAGCAGAGGCAAAAGTGGGAAGGGGGCTCAATCGAAACGGCGCCCGGAGGGGGACCTCCGGAAAGTCCAGCTGTCCCCAGAAGACGGGGAGAAGACCCAAGGGAGAGCACGCAGAATAACTTGCGGCCTTCCATCGCAAAAACTCTAACATTTTTGTGTGGAAGCCCTCTGACATGCGGGGCGTCGCCCGGGACATTATCGAGCACAAGCTCGCTGTAACTCCCGCATGCCCCCCAGTTAAGAAGAAGCCAAGGAAGCTCTCCCTTGAGTGACAAGAGGCCATCAAGGCTGAAATTGTCAAGCTTCGAGAGGCAGGATTCGTTTGGGAAGTCTTGCACCCCGAATGGCTGGAAAACCCGTCCTCGTGAAGAAGTCGAACGGCAAGTGGAGGATGTGCGTGGACTTCACCGACCTTAACTGCGCTTTCCCAAAAGACAACTTCCCACTCCCGCGGATCGACCAACTGGTCGACTCGACTGTGGGATGCGAGCTGATGAGCTTCCTCGACGCGTATTTGGGCTACCATCAGGTCCGGATGGCTAAGGAGTACGAGTAAAAGATGAGTTTTATAACTCCCCTCGGCACTTCTGCTACATCCTTATGCCCTTTGGAATGAAGAACATTGGAGCAACCTTCCAGCGCCTCATGTCGTTGTTCCTGAAGGACCAGATCGGCCGCAACGTGGAAGTCTACGTTGACAACACGGTTGTTAAAAGCCTCTGCGCGGCCGCTCACATCGATGACTTAGTTGAGACCTTCCGCAACCTCCGCGAGTATGGGTTAAAACTCAACCCAGAAAAGTGCGTCTTTGGCGTACGCGGGGGGGGGGGGGGGAGAGCTGCTTGTCTTTCTCGTGTCCCAGTGGGGCATTGAGGCCAATCCCGAAAATATTCGGGCCCTGCTGGACATGCCCCCGCCGCGCTCTGTGACAGTCGTACATTGCCTTATCGGCCGCTTAACCGCGCTAAGCTGCTTCGTCTCGCGGTCGGGGGATCGCGGCCTCCAGTTCTTCAAAATCCTCTGGGGCCTCGAGGTGTTTTGGTGGATACCCGAGGCCCAGGTGGTGTTCGATGACCTAAAGAAGTACCTCACGTGCCCCCCCAATGCTCGTGAGCCCATCTACGGAAGAACCACTGCTTCTTTACCTTGCCGCAACCTCGGTCACTGTAAGCGTGGTGCTGATGAAGGAGCAGGACAGGTAGCAGCGCCCCGTGTACTATGTAAGAAAAGCACTCCAAGGGGCTAAGACGCGGTACACGGAGGTGGAGAAGATTTGCTACGCCCTCCTCATGGCGTCTCGGAAGCTTCGCCACTACTTCTTGGGACACACGATCACGGTCCCGTCATCTCTCCCCTTGGGGGAGGTGCTGAGGAACAAAGAGGCCACCAGCTAGATTGGGAAGTGGGGAGCTGAGCTTGCTCCCTTCTCCCTCTCCTTCACAGGCCGTTCCGCCATTAAGTCAGAAGTCCTTGCTGACTTCGTGGCGGAATGGACCTGTAACATCCCAGTTTTTGCTACCTCTTTAGCTTGTCAGTCAGCATATCTTCATTGGATTCTCGGATGTCTCAACCCCATTTTTGATCTCTTATTTTAGAATCATGATCCTAGGTATGCCACTACCTTAATTGAAAAAGTTGGCAGCTAAACTCCACCTTTCCGACCATTTTCACATTTTAGTCCAAAAGTGTTTCAGATTGATCCTTTTCTGATTTTTCTCAGAAGCCTGAAAAGGAAAAAAAGCCACAAATCAGCTCCAAACCTTGATCTAATTTAGGGAATGTCTCCCAATCGCTATTCTGAACAGAATCATCTTCAGGAAAAATCTCAAAATCTCATCCTAAGATTCAATTTTCAGCCTCGCCAAAATTCAGGCCCTAATTACCCTTTTTACCCTAATCCTTCTATTTTCAAAGAATCTTAATTATGTCTTTTATCCTTGTATACCTGCTTGCTGAATTTAGTAAACCCATTTGGCAAAATCAGTTTCAGTCGAAACCAAGTATATCTACAGATTTACATTTCAGTCCAAATCAAGTCCCAGAAATTACAGATCGGCCCAAGACCTCTTTTTCAGCCCCTTGTTTCGACCAGGCCAACACCCGTTTCAATCGCGACCAGTGCCGCTGGCCGTGATTCGCAGCTGCGAGTGAAACCCCGCCGTTGCCAGCTTCGCCTGAGGATCGCCTCCACGTGTGCGCGTTTGGTTGGCCACCGTGGAGCCGCAGCAGTAGCGCCAATAGCGCTGTTCGTTCTGTGCGCGCGCGTGCCTGCTACTGCCAGAATCTTTTTGCCACTTCGCCGCCATGCCAAAGCCAGCCACCCCGTCGCCCAGCTCTACCCAGATTTGGCGCGATCTTCTCCTCTACAGAGTCGCTGCCGCGTCCCAACACCGTGCACGCCGTCTCGATCCTGCCTCCAGTGCTAGTCATGTGTATCCCACTCGAGAGCCCCAGCCACTGCCTATTTAAGCCCTCCCCCTCACCTAGAGCTTCTTCACACCACTCTAGCAGCCACAAAGTTACTGCTCTCGCGTTTCTTCTTTGTCTCCGGCGAGCCAACGGAGAGGAGCACGGTGCCAGCCCATTCAGCTACACCAGACCGCAAATTGATCACGCCGGTTAGTCCCTCTCGCCCTCCTCTCTGTGCCGTAGCGTTTAATTTCATCCCGGCGGACCCTGTCACTGGTGATCACTGGAACTCCCTAAAACCCCTGTTCCGGCAATGCTGTGTGTTTAGCCCGAATTAGCTCACCTTTCTGTGAGAGCTTATGACTAGAAGAGCCTCCCTATTAGGCTTGTAAGCTTGGATTTTGATTTTAGCCTCAAATAGAAGCTTTCCCCGAATCTAAGTGCAACCAGGATCTAACTCACGTCGCCAGGGCACGCCGGCGACCCTCCGGTTAAATTGGCCGTGTTCGTAGCTTCCCTTTGTCCCCCCTCACTCTCCAAGCAAGGAATTGACTTCAATCGCCTTGTGTCAAGAACCCCAAAATCCAGTGCCTTTTTCTCTAGTGTCGGCCGCCAAATTTTGTCCCCGGCCGATCTAGCCAGCACCACCTTGTCTCTTAGCTAGGTCTCAGCCCCCTGAGCACTTCGTTCCACTAGCCCGACCTCTAGATCTACCCGGATTGGAAGTTATGCTCTTGCTAAGTTCTTGTCCAGAACTGTGCCTGTGCTGTGTTGCCGCCGTAGTTCATCGCCGTCGTTCGTCGTCGTCCGGCCGCCTCAGCCCCTGAAACCACCGCCACACCATTGTCCCTGGCATTTTCGCCTACCTCCTAGACATAGATGGCAAAATGTTTGAAGCCCAGAACCAGATTTACCTCTCTGCCCTAGTTTTTGACAGTGTTAGTGTAGTGTAAGTGCATGTCAGCCACAGGCATTAGCCTTGTTTGACCCTTCTAGTTGAGCAATTGAAATGCCAATTTGTCCACTAAGTTCCTGGAGCCATGTTCTACAACTTTCTCTACTATCACATCTCCAGAAAACCCACCTAGAGCTGACCTAAGGCCATGCCTAGCCGTGAACCGAATGTCGACCCTTCGACGTTCGACCTCTTTGAACATATCTCTTTGAGCAGCGCTCGAGTAACCTTGCCCAAAGCATTTCCCCGGCATGCATCTTATATGTTACTTATTATTTCCTATAGAAACTATTTTCTGTATGTTTCTGTGGTGCGATGTGTTGATTTGCCTCATTGTTGTGTGCGGAAGTAGAGCAAGGAGCAGAAGAGTCAACGGAAGACTTCGAAGAATCGTCTGAGCAACTAGTCGATTACCCGCGCCGCCGGTTCGTAGAAGTACCGGAAGGCGCGAAGGTAGGGCTCCCGGCCGGTCGCTGTCTCGTAGAGCCAAATGAAGAGGCCCATCCGGACGAGCGCGTTCGGGGTGAGGTGGCTGAGAGCCACCCCGTACTCCTTGAGAAACTCCCGGAGCATGGGATGCACCGGGAACCGGAGCCCCGGCTCCAGGAAGGCCTCGAAGGCCACGACCTCTCCGGGCCTGGGGCGGGGGGCTCCGTCCTTCTTCACGGGGACTCGGATGTCCCCGTCCGCGACGATGCCACTTTCCGCCAACAAGGACTCGGCGTCCTCGGCCATGAACTCGGATGACCAGAGGAAATCCGAGGGGATTTCCTCCGGGGGCACTTCCGTGGTCTTCGCTCGACCCTTGGGTGCCATGAGTTTAGTTTTCTTTTTTGGTGGCTAACTTTGCAGGAGGCTACTACTAGAAACTCCCGGACGCCCGCTACCGGAAAGGGCTACCGGAAAGAGCTACCGGGAGAGCAAAAATCGTTGAGCCTAAAAATTTGGAATGAGCTTCCAGGCCCCCCAAGGTCCTATTTATAGGGCCGGGCCGTGGTCTAGATGCACGCCACGTGGCACCCGCAGATCAATCTGGACCGTAGAAGTTCAAACCATGCGCGGGAAACAAAGGGACGGGCGCGTGAATCGAGGCACCGGTTCGAACCGCGCGCGCATTTATGGCGAAACGGCGCGGCCTTAAGTGTGGGGCACAGAAACCGAAGCGTCGTGGCTCCGGTGACTTGGCCCGGAGATCTTCCCGGTGACCTGAACCATACCCACCGGGGACTCGAGCATCGTCCCCGGCGTGCATGGGGGGCTGCTGTCGGGGGAAATCTCCGCGGGACTAAGTCCGGGTAAGTTATGTCACGGTGGCCCGAGGATCCGGCCCCTGGGGCCTCCCCGGGCGCCGCCTTTTGGCTCCCGGGACACGGCCTCCGGTGCCCTCCCGGGCGCCGCCATTTGCCCGGGGACGCGGCCTCCGGGGCCTCCCCTGGCGCCGCCTTTTGGCTCCCGGGACATGGCCTCCGGTGCCCTCCCGGGCGCCGCCATTTGCCCAGGGACGCGGCCTCCAGGGCCTCCCCGGGCGCCGCCTTTTGGCTCCCGGGACGTGGCCTCCGGTGCCCTCCCGGGCGCCGCCATTTGCCCGGGGACGCGGCCTCCGGGGCCTCCCCGGGCGCCGCCTTTTGGCTCCCGGGACATGGCCTCCGGTGCCCTCCCGGGCGCCGCCATTTGCCCAGGGACGCGGCCTCCGGGGCCTCCCCGGGCGCCGCCTTTTGGCTCCCGGGACGTGGCCTCCGGTGCCCTCCCGGGCGCCGCCATTTGCCCGGGGACGTGGCCTCCGGGGCCTCCCCGGGCGCCGCCTTTTGGCTCCCGGGACATGGCCTCCTGTGCCCTCCCGGGCGCCGCCATTTGCCCAGGGACGCGGCCTCCGGGGCCTCCCCGGGCGCCGCCTTTTGGCCCCCGGGACATGGCCTCCGGTACCCTCCCGGGCGCCGCCATTTGCCCGGGGACGCGGCCTCCGGGGCCTCCCTGGGTGCCGCCTTTTGGCTCCCGGGACGTGGCCTCCGGTGCCGTCCCGGGCGCCGCCATTTGCCCGGGGACGTGGCCTCCGGGGCCTCGCCGGGCGCCGCCCTTTGGCCCCCGGGACGTGGCCTCCGGTGCCGTCCCGGGCGCCGCCATTTGCCCGGGGACGTGGCCTTCAGGGCCTCCCCGGGCGCCGCCATTTGCCCGGGGACGTAGCCTCCGGCGCTGTCCCGGGCCTCATCGCCCTCCTAAAGGTAAAGTCTTGAACTGTTTATCACGTGCAGGTCAAGCGAGGGGTGCCTCGGGAACTAGCGACCACCTGTCAAGCATCCAAGGCATTTGACCGGGAGAAGGACGGTCCTGCCCTTCAATCCGACGGTGGCTTCCGGGGTAGTTTAGGTTTTTTCCTGCTTTTTGGGGCTATAAATAGCCCTTGTACCCCTCTGTTGTAAGGGATCGGTTCTTTTATTGGAATAGCTAAACTCACAGACGTGCTCCGGAAGCCTCTCCCCCGGAGAGAGCCTCCCCAGCCAACTCCGGTCGGGACCGTGTCGACAGGACTAGGGCCCCCACCGGGACCCGAACCTGTATAAACCCGTGTGTCATTTTTTGTGCTTGTCCGGCGGGGGAGGACCGGTCATCCGGTCAACCCGCGCCGCGTAATCTTCGCTAGGATCATTCTCAAAACCTGCCGGGGTATTCGTAATACCACGACAATGCCTTACATTCAAATGAGAGTTATGTTCAAGTAAGGTGGTCAGATATGACCTAAATAATTGTGAAGCCCCTTTTGTGATTGAATATCCATGCACCGTTGTCACCCTAGGATATCATGCTTAGGCTATGCTTATGCTCAAGATTATGTGTTAATTGCTAAATGGTCACATGTGTGGAAAGTATGTTCAAAACCCATTTGTGAATCGATAGTGAGGATGGTTTGGTTGGTTGGTGCTGTGTGCGCATTGGGAATGTGAAAGATTCCTCACTAAAGATTCATAAGGACAAGAACCTTGTGTTGTAGTTCTATGCAGCATGAAAAATGTACCAACCACTTGCCCGGTATGGGACGGGCGCAACATAATAGCTTTCTCAGTATTAGCTTTTCCTTGCAATGGTTGTCGGTCCGATTTCTCGAGAGGAAACTGGTGGGCCATAGAGGGCCATGAGTGATGTGAGATCAGAAAAATAAGGAGAGGATAAGGTGTAAGAAGGAAGGCGCCCTATGCCTAGATCTTGAGTGGTGCGCGACTGAATCCACAGGCTATGTGTCTCCCGGGACCATAGGCCAAGCCTAGGAAGAATTGGCTGTGGGGAGTACCTAGAACAGTAATGAGGACTGGAATGTCTATTTACCGGGCAGGGGATTGTTAATGCTAGGATTGTAAACTGTTGTGTGATCTCGGCCTTGTCACATGCGTAAAAATCGCATGGAGAGGTACCGACTTGAAAGCTGAGTGATCGGTCGATTAAGGTGGTACACCTTTGCAAAGTTATAAAAAGTATCGGATACTCTGAGCTCCCAGGTCATGGAGTCTGCACGCGGTGGATTCTATCCACGTCGATGCAATACAAGTAGCTTTTGGGAAAGTTATTCATAATACTGATTAAAGTGGTGACTCATGGAAGACCGCCAGGCATAACATTTTCTGAAAATCTAGTTTAGGATTTTGAAAGTCCTGCTTTTTGAAAACAAAACCTTTTCTTCAAAATTAAGAGTGAAAAACCTATTCTATGAACCAAAGAGCCATCATTTGGAAATCTCCCTCTCATCTATGTACCTGCATTCTTATTTGGGACTTGTTGAGCACCATGTGGACAATGTGCTCACCCTTGCTTCTGCAAACAAAATTTTAGAGGAAGGATTAATTGATCCCGAGTCCTACGGTCTTGAACCCAACATGGAAGAAGAAGAAACCGCTCCAGAAGATCCAGCTTACTAGAGGGTGACTTACCAAGTTGAGTCCGATGTGGAGGAAGCCCATGCAATACCGCTGTAGTTGAAGATGAAGTCCTTTTTGCTTGTTGTTGTTGTTTTATTCAGTGCCGACCTTTGTGTCGAAGAAAACTCCTTAATTTTGTATTAACACTAAATTGTGTCATTTTGGTTCTATGTTATTGTAATGTTCGTCCTTGTGATCAGCACTTGCTTTATTTACTTGCATTGTTATATAATGCATGTTGTTGTGAGCTTGCAATGTACCGTTCTGAGTGCAACCCACCTGGGCGGTTACCACCGGATTCCTCAAATGAGGGTCCCACAGAAGTTGGTATCAGAGCAAAGGCTCGACTGTAGGTCGTGACCCTTAAATAGACCTTGGCGTCCCTAGAAGCTAAAGGATCGCCAGTTCTTTGACAAAGTTTGTTTACGAAAACCTATTTTATTTAAGGAAAAAAAATGCTGTTTTTCGATTATTTGAAAAAGGTTTTATACTTCATTTTAAACTCATAGATGCCTTTCGTTCTGTCTTCCAGATGGCTTTCGGCAGGAGATAGATTCATGGTGACGAGCTTGGATCATGGGCGCTACTCCTGTGGATGATGCTGCAGTTCCTTGGTTCGCGAGATAGTCAGAGGCTAGTATATTGCGTTTGGCAAGATGAGGTCAATGGACGACCCTTCGGTTGTCGAGCTTCAGTGATCGTCTATGAGATCCCCGAGCATTGGAGAGGCTCAGTGAGACATCAGGCCCAAAGAGAAGAAGAAGATGATGCCATCTTAGATGTTGCCCATCGTGCCGTAGGTACCATCCGGCAGGTATACAGCGACTACCTTTCAGATTCCCCCTAGCACTTCGTGCCTTATCAGGTTCCCAGATCAGAGTACCAAGTCGTTCTCCCATCCAGTGACCGGGAGGATGCTATCTTGATGAAGACCTGAGACGTCATTCATGCTTCGGAGATTGGATATACCCATCTACTTCGTGAGTACGAGCGTGTTCGCGACGACCGCCATTATCTTGAGGGCATGCTTATGAGGACCCGTGAATGTCTCCAAGAGAAGGAGAAGCAAATTCAAGAGTTAGCTGAATCAAGTGGAGAGAAGGACCTTGATGCCTCAGAGTCAGCTGTCAAGAAAAGTTGCCCAAGACTAAGGATTACCTCTCGCAAGAGAGTGGAAAACTTAAAGGAGTACCTCAGTGGTTTCACACCTTCGTCACGCGGCATTGTTATCAATGGTCGTACACTCGAACTTCCCGGCACTGCAGAAGAAAAGAAGACCCCCGATGGAAGAGGGAAGGATATTGTCAATATCAATAGCAACAGGGATGATGATGAGGATTTGGATCTAGATCCGATGGATACAGATGACGACCAGGAGGAGGATCCCGAGGAGGTAGAGACTTGTGGTTCTTTCGATGCCGACGAGTGACCGCAGACTTCCCTTGGATCGACCTTTTGTGCCTGACACATCAGACGTTAGATCTTTCTTTTGTTGTAGCAGTTGTTCTTAGTTGTGGTTGATGTATGCTTGTGTGCTGGTTGTTAGATGAACTCTGTAAGCTGATGAGGAAAAAAGCTTTGTATCTTTTGAAAAGCTGATTTATGAAAAAAAATGCATTTTGCATAATCCTATCCTTGCCTCTTGAGTTAATGTCAGCATTCTGCTTGCACCTCTGTGTGTGAGTTTTTCCGAATCAACGTCTCTATCCTTAACCTCCTGTTTGAATAGGATGGTTAATACGCGTGGAAGACCCCAAGAAGGAGAACTTGAAGGAAACCCCAGCAATGCAAGGGCCACACCAGGAATAAGAGACCGTGCTAACCCAGATGGACCAGGATCATCCTCAACGATGCCACAAGGAGGCAACATTAATGACATGCTATTTTGGATGGAGCGAAACAGAAAAGAGTCAGCAACTGTGCAGAATCAGATCTTAGGACAGTTGATGCAACACTTAGCATTTGGACAAGCTGAAGGACCAGCAACTGGTGCGAAATTGACTGACTTTCAGAAAACACGTCCCCCGACCTTTTCAAGTACCGAGGACCCCATCGTGGCCGACAATTGGCTAAGGGATGTGGAAAGAAATTTGAACACCGTTAGGTGCAGCGACGAGGAGAAACTTCTGTATGGATCACATCAACTAGCTGGACCCGCTGCCACCTGGTGGGAAAATTACCAGACTGTGCACTCCAACATGGATTCAATCACGTGGAATGAGTTTAAGGAAGAATTTCGCAAGTACCATGTCCCGAAAGGTGTTGTTCAAGCGAAGCACCGAGAGTTCGTGAATCTAAGACAAGGAAACAAGACCGTCAAACAGTACCTACACGAATTCATTCAGCTGGCAAGGTACGCCCCCGAAGATATCGCAACAGAGAAGAGAAAGATCGATAGATTTTGTGAAGGTCTGCAAAACTCCTTTCAATACCAGCTGTCATCCCATGAGTTTACAGATTTCCATGTCCTGATAAATCGATTAATCAAGATGGAAGAAAAGAGGGGAGTGATCGAAGAAGACCGGAAAAGGAAGGCTTTGCCCAACTCTAGTCGAGGAAGGCCGATGCCTGCTTATCGGCCAGCCTTCAGACCACCACAGAGACCCCAGAGGCCTGCGCCAGCCACAACACCACAGTGTACCGGATGTAAAGGAAACCATTTCTTCAAGGATTGCCCCATGAAGAATGTAGAATGCTTTCATTGTGGAAGAAAGGGACATCGCAAGAACACTTGTCCACTGCAACACTTGCCGTTCAACGTTGCCCGAGCTCAAGCCGCAGGACCCCCTATTCCAACTCAAGGCTTTGCCAGAAGTGTTCCACCCTCCAGAGGAGGAAGAATCCAGAATGGCCGAGGAAGAGGAATGCCTGCTGCAGGTTATGGAAGACTCAACTACGCATCCGCCATTGAAGCAGGAGAAGCATCTGATGTTGTGATCGGTATGATCTTCATCCATTCTGAACTTTCAGTTGCATTATTTGACCTTGGTGCTACTCATTCTTTTGTGTCAAGATCTTTTGTGCTCAGAAATGAGTTACCAGTATCTGCATTAGAGTCTCCTATTTAATCCAATCCCCTGGGGCTAGAATGCCTGTCAACTCTATTTGTAGAAATATCGCCTTTAGTATTGGCAACATAGAATTCCTAGCGAACTTGCTAGTTTTGGACCTTCAAGGATTAGATGTTATCCTTGGAATGGACTGGTTAGCAAAGCATAAAGGTTAGATGGACTGTGAGAAGAAAGCAATAACCCTGACGAACACTGAAGTAAAGCAAGTCACATTCTACGCGGAAAGGTCAATAGTGAATGACCAAGTATGCAGTTTGAACAGTTTGGAAGGAATTGAGTTTGAAAGAGTTCCAATAGTGAATGAATACCTAGAAGTTTTCCCCGAAGAACTTCCTGGAATGCCACCAGATCGGGACATTGAGTTCTCAATTGAATTAAAGCCTGGATCTGCTCCGTATGCAAGAAAGCTTGCTCGTATGAGGAGTGAAGAGCAAGAAGAGTTAAGGAAGCAAGTGGAAGAATTGGAAAGAAAAGGGTTTGTCAGGACAAGTTCCTCACCTTGGGGAGCCCCTGTGCTCTTCGCCAAGAAGAAAGACAGCAGTCGATGACTGTGTGTCGACTACCGAAAGCTGAACGACATGACAATCAAGAACAAGTACCCTCTACCAAGGATCGATGATCTCTTTGATCAACTCAGAGGAGCTAAGATATTTTCAAGGATTGACCTGAGGTCCGGATACCATCAATTGAAGATTCGAGAACAAGACATTCCAAAGACTGCATTCATAATGAGATATGGATTGCATGAGTTTACCGTGGTGCCATTTGGTTTAACGAATGCACCAGTAGTGCTCATGAATTTGATGAACAAAGTACTTATGGAATTTTTAGACAAGTTTGTCATCGTGTTCATCGATGACATTCTCATCTTTTCTGAGTCAGAAGAAAAGCATGCACAACATCTCAGGATGGTGCTAGAAAAGTTGGCAGAACATCAGTTGTATACCAAGTTTGATAAATGTGCCTTTTGGTTGAAAAAAATCTCATTTCTAGGCCACATCATCTCTGGCAAAGGAATATCTATGGACCCGTCAAAGACTCAAGCTATCATGGAGTGGAAACAATCGGAAACAGTAACCGAAGTGAGAAGTTTCCTAGGATTACCCAGTTATTACCGAAGATTTGTCAAAGGATTTTCCAAGATTACTAAGCCGCTCACTAGATTGCTGAAGAAGGATGTTCCATTCGACTGGACTGAGGGGTGTGAAAAGAGCTTTGAAGAGCTGAAGAAAATATTGACAACCGCACCTGTTCTTACGTTGCCAGACAACAAGAAGGACTTTGAAGTCTATTGTGATGCATCAAAGAAAGGACTAGGTTGTGTCCTTATGCAAGAAGGGAGAGTTGTAGCTTATGCATCAAGACAGTTGCGACCGCATAAGGAGAACTACCCAACGGATGATTTGGAATTGACCGCCATTGTTCATGCGCTAATAATTTGGCGACACTATCTGCTAGGTAATATATGTGAAATCTACACGGACCACAAGAGTCTGAAGTATATCTTTACCCAGCAAGACTTGAATATGATACAGCGAAGGTGGTTAGAATTGATTAAGGATTATGACCTTGGAATACATTACCACCCCGGTAAAGCAAACGTGGTAGCAGATGCTTTGAGCAGAAAGTCCTACTGCAATCAAGCAAGGACCTTGGAAGTGCCACCCCAATTAAAGATTTTGAAAAGTTGAGTTTAGAGTTTGTCGAACAAGGGACCGTCGCCACATTAAAAGTAAATTGCGAGTTGAAGGATCGAATTCGAAAGGCTCAAGAAGCAGATCAGAATATTCAGAAGTTGAAAGAGGATATGAAGTAGGAAGATACAATTGACCTCCGTGGGGATGAGCAAGGAATTTTATGGTATCACAATTGAATTTGTGTTCCAGATGACAAAGAAATCAAAGACATGATATTGCAAGAAGCCCATTGTACCCCTTACTCTATCCACCCAGGCAGTACAAAGATGTACCAAGATCTTAAGGATCGATTTTGGTGGAAGGGAATGAAGAAAGAAGTTGTTGAGTTTGTAGCTTCTTGTGACACCTATCAGAGAGTGAAAGCGGAATATCAGAAACCTGCAGGACCACTGCAACCCCTGCCAACCCCTGAGTGGAAATGGGACGAAATTGGAATGGATTTCGTAATAGGTTTACGAAGAACCCAACAAGGCTATGATTCCATATGGGTTATAGTCGATAGATTGATGAAAGTAGCTCACTTTCTACCAGTAAAGACTCAGTACACGACAAGTAAGCCAGTAGAGCTATATCTTACCAAGATTGCCATTCTGCATGGAGTACCAAAAACAATTGTCTCAGATAGAGGAGCACAATTCGTGTCAAAGTTTTGGGAAGAATTGTAGAAATCCTTGGAAATGAGATTGAAGTTTAGTACCGCTTACCACCCGCAGACTGGAGGCCAAACAGAGAGAGTGAACCAGATTCTAGAAGACATGTTGAGAGCGTGTGCTTTGGACTATGGAAATTCTTGGGAACAATTTCCGCCGTACGCAGAGTTTACTTACAACAATAGTTATCAAGCGAGTCTGCAAATGGCTCCTTATGAAGCACTCTATGGAAGGAAATGCCGCATGCCACTATATTGGACCGAAGTGGGTCGGAAACAATTTTTGGGACCACGACTAGTGGAAGATGCCACTACTCATATGAAGATTATACAAGAAAGGTTGAAGACAGCCCAATCCCGGCAAAAGAACTATCTTTTGAGATAGGTGACTATGTGTACCTCAAAGTAACACCCTACAAAGGAGTCCGATGATTTCAGATGAAGGGAAAATTAAGCCCAAGATATGTTGGACCATATGAGATTTTGGAAAGACGAGGAGAAGTAGCATACAAATTGGAGCTACCGCCTAAACTAGTAGGAGTTCATGATGTTTTTCACGTATCTCAACTAAGGAAATGTCTAAGGAAACCAAAAGAGCAGGTGTCTCCTACAGAAGCTGAGGTTCAACCGGATTTGACATATCAGGAATACCCAATTAAAGTGTTAGAAGTCAGTGAAAGGAAATTGAAGTCAAGAACCATCATTTTCTACAAAGTTCAATGGAATAACCACACAGAGGAGGAATCAACTTGGGAAAGAGAGGAAGAGTTGCGTCAGAATTTCCCCTACCTATTGTCAGACTGATCAGAATCTCGAGGACGAGATTATTCTTAAGGAGGGTAGATTGTAACATCCCAGTTTTTGCTACCTCTTTAGCTTGCCAGTCAGCATATCTTCATTGGATTCTCGGATGTCTCAACCCCATTTTTGATCTCTTATCTCAGAATCATGATCTTAGGTATGCCACTACCTTAATTTAAAAAGTTGGCAGCTAAGCTCCACCTTTCAGACCATTTTCACATTTTAGTCCAAAAGTGTTTCAGATTGATCCTTTTCTGATTTTTCTCAGAAGCCTAAAAAGGAAAAAAGCTACAAATCAGCTCCAAACCTTGATCTAATTTAGGGAATGTCTCCCAATCGCTATTCTGAATAGAATCCTCTTCAGGAAAAATCTCAAAATCTCATCCTAAGATTCAGTTTTCAGCCTCACCAAAATTCAGGCCCTAATTACCCTTTTTACCCTAATCCTTCTATTTTCATTTTGCTTAAAACCTGATCAAAGACACTTAATTATGTGTTTTATCCTTGTATACCTGCTTGCTGAATTTAGTAAACCCATTTGGCAAAATCAGTTTCAGCCGAAACCAGGTATATCTGCAGATTTACATTTCAGTCCAAATCTAGTCCCAGAAATTACAGATCGGCCCAAGACCTCTTTTTCAGCCCTTGTTTTGACCAGGCCGTGAACTTTCGACCAGGGCTCGGCCAGCAGCCGTTTCGGCCAGGTTGTTCGACCATGACCAGGCCAACACCCGTTTTGACCGCGACCGGTGCCACTCGCCATGATTCGTAGCCGCCGGTGAAACCCCGCCGTTCCCAGCTTCGCTTGAGGATCGCCACCACGTGTGAGCGTTTGGTTGGCCACCATGGAGCCACTGCAGCAGTGCTAGCAGCGCTGTTTGTTCTGTGCGTGCGCGTGCCTGCTACTGTCAGAAACTTTTTGCCACTACGCCGCCATGCCGAAGCCAGCCACCCCGTCACCCTGCTCTAGCCAGATTTGGCGCGATCTTCTCCTCTAGCAGAGTCGCTGCCGCGTCCCAACACCATGCACGTCGTCTCGATCCTGCCTCCGGCGCCAGTGACGCGTATCCCACTCGATCCGCTTCAATTATTGAGAGCCCCAGCCGCTGCCTATTTAAGCCCTCCCCCTCGCCCAGAGCTTCTTCACACCACTCCAACAGCCACAAAGTTTCAGCTCTCGCGTTTCTTCTTCGTCTCCGGTGAGCCAACGGAGAGGAGCAGCATGGTGCCAGCCCATTCAGCTGCACCAGACCCCAAATTGATCACGCCGGTGAGTCCCTCTCGCCCTCCTCTCGGTGCCGTAGCGTTTAATTTCATCCCAGCGGACCCTGTCGCCGGAACTCCCTGAAACCCTTGTTCTGTTAATGCTATGTGTTTTAGACCGAATTAGCTCACCTTTCTGTGAGAGCTTATGACTAGAAGAGCCTCCCTATCAGGCCTGTAAGCTTGGATTTCGATTTCAGCCTCAAATCAAAGCTTCCCCAAATCTAAGTGCCACCAGGATCTGACTCACGTCGCCAAGCCATGCCGGCGACCCTCCGGTGAAATTGGCCATGTCCATTGCTTCCCCTTGTCCCCCTCTCACTCTCCAAGTAAGGAATTGACTTCAATCACCTTGTGCCAAGAACCCCCAAATCCAGTGCCTACTTCTCTAGCGCCGGTCGCCGGATTTTGTCCCCGGCCGATCTAACCAGCACCACCTTGTCTCTTAGCTAGGTCTCAGCCCCCTGAGCACTTCGTTCCACTAGCCCGACCTCTAGATTTGCCCAAATTGGAAGTTATGCTCTTGCCAAGTTTTTGTCCAGAACTGTGCCTGTGCCATGTCACTGCCATTCGTCGTCGTCCGGCCGCCTCAGCCCCTGAAACCACCGCCATTGTGTCCCTGGCATTTTCGCCTACCTCCTAGACATAGTTGGCGAAATGTTTGAAGCCCAGAAATAGATTTACCTCTCTGCCCTATTTTTTGACAATGTTAGTCCAGTGTCAGTGCATGTCAGCCACTAGCATTAGCCTTGTTTGACCCTTCTGGTTGAGCAATTGAAATGCCACTTTGTCCACTAAGTTCCTGGAGCCATGTTCTACAACTTTCTCTACTATCACATCTCTAGAAAACCCACCTAGAGCTGACCTAAGGCCATGCCTAGCCGTGAACTGAATGTCGACCCTTCGACGTTCGACCTCTTTGAACATATCTCTTTGAGCAGCGCTCGAGTAACCTTGCCCAAAGCATCTCCCCTGCATGCATATTATATGTTACTTATTATTTCCTATAGAAACTATTTTTTGTATGTTTCTGTGGTGCGATGTGTTGATTTGCCTCATTGTTGTGTGCGGAAGTAGAGCAAGGAGCAGAAGAGTCAACAGAAGACTTCGAAGAATCGTCTGAGCAACTAGACCCCTCACTGCAAGGCAAGTCTCAATCCCTTGATCATGTCTCGCCTAATATTTTGAAATGAAGTATGTTAGATGTTTTCAAGTATATGCATGCCTTACATTCAAATGAGAGTTATCTTCAAGTAAGGTGGTTAGATATGACCTAAATAATTGTGAAGCCTCTTTTGTGATTGAATATCCATGCACCCTTGTCACCCTAGGACATCATGCTTAGGCTATGCTTATGCTCAAGATTATATGTTAATTGCTAAATGGTCACATGTGTGGAAAGTATGTTCAAAACCCATTTGTGAAAGAAAATGTGATTGGAATCGATAGTGAGGATGGTTTGGTTGGTTGGTGCTGTGTGCGCATTGGGAATGTGAAAGATTCCTCACTAAAGATTCATTAGGACAAGAACCTTGTGTTGTACATCTATGCGGCGTGAAAAAGTACCAACCACTTGCCCGGTATGGGACGGGTGCAACATAGTAACTTTCTCAGTATTAGCTTTTCCCTACAATGGTTGTCGGTTTGGTTTCTCGAGAGGAAACTGGTGGGCCACAGAGGGCCATGAGTGATGTGAGATCAGAAAAATAAGGAGAGGATAAGTTGTAAGAAAGAAGGCACCCTATGCCTAGATCTTGAGTCGTGCGCGGCTGAATCCACAGGCTATGTGTCTCACGGGACCATAGGCCAAGGCTAGGAAGAATTGGCTGTGGGGAGTGCCCACAACGGTAATGAGGATTGGAATGTCTATTTACCGTGAAGGGGATTGTTAATGCTAGGATTGTAAACTGTTGTGTGATCTCGGCCTTGTCACATGCGTAAAAGTCAGATGGAGAGGTACCGACTTGAAAGCTGAGTGATCGGTGGATTAAAGTGGTACACCTTTGCAAAGTTATAAAATGTATCAGATACCCTAAGCTCCCTGGTCATGGAGTCTGCGCGCGGTGGATTCTGTCCACATCGATGCAACACAAGTAGCTTTTGGGAAAGTTATTCATAATACTGATTAAAGTGGCGACTCATGGAAGACCGCAAGGCATAACATTTTCTGAAAATCTAGTTTAGGATTTCGAAAGTCCCGCTTTTTGAAAACAAAACCTTTTCTTCAAAATTAATAGTGAAAACCCTATTCTATGAACCAAAGATCCATCCTTTGGAAATCTCCCCCTCATCTATGTACCTGCATTCTTATTTGGGACTTGTTGAGCACTATGTGGACAATGTGCTCACCCTTGCTTCTGCAAACAAACTTTTAGTGGAAGGATTCATTGATCCCGAGTCCTACGGTCTTGAACCCAACATGGAAGAAGAAGAAACCACTCCAGAAGATCCAGCTTACTAGAGGGTCACTTACCAAGTTGAGTCCGATGTGGAGGAAGCCCATGCAATACCGCTGTAGTTGAAGATGAAGTCCTTTTGCTTGTTGTTGTTGTTTTATTCAGTGCCGACCTTTGTGTCGAATAAAACTCCTTAATTTTGTATCAACACTAAATTGTGTCATTTTGGCGCTATGTTATTGTAATGTTGGTCCTTGTGATCAGCACTTGCTTTATTTACTTGCATTTTTATATAATGCATCTTGTTGTTGTGAGCTTGTAATGTACCGTTCTGAGTGCAACCCACCTGGCAGTTGCCACCGAATTCCTCAAATGAGGGTCCCACAGGAACCCCGCCTCCGGGACAGAGGGGGAAACCCTCGTCGAGCCGCCCTGGCGCAACGACCACTGGACGCTCATGTTCGATGGCTCCTCGGGTCTCGCTGGGGCCGGCGCAGGGGTAGTCCTTCGGTGCCATGAACAAAGGACGCTGGAGTACGTGGCGAGGCTCGAGTTTCTGACTACGAACAACATCATTGAGTACAATGCCCAGCTCCTGGGTTTGCGCCTCACGCGCTCCCTGGGGATCCGTTGCCTCCTAGTCAAAGGAGACTCCCATCTCATGGTTTGCCAAATGGACAAGTCCTACTCGTGCCATGATGCAAACCTATGCCATCACGCAAACTCACTCCCAGTTAGTGAGTCACTTTGAGAGACAAGTCCCCCATCAAATACTCTACACCCGCCACCGGGTCATCGGCCCATCCTCGCCTGGGAGTGAGTTTCCCTCTCAGCGGGTTATGGGATTCCCGATTTTCGGAATTCTTGGTTACTGTCAGAGTTTTTCGACAGGGGGCTAGGACACCCTGGTAGTCCTCGGTGTCTGGCCCATTTTTCTTCCTCACCCACAAAGCGCGGCGCCGAGCCACACCCCACTGTGGGGGGGGGGGACAACCTGATAGGAAGGGAGGATAATTTTTGGAAAATTTTGAAGACAACATTCAAGAAAGTTCAAGCAAATTCAATGAACAAGCAAACTCATATAGCTTTATTGATGAAACATTTCATTGGGGAACACCCTCCCTGGTGGGTTAAGATGTCCCTGGGACAACAACGCCCGGTCACATATAAGATACAACCCGGGAAGCCAGGCTCCAGCGGAAAATTTCCCCGTAGGATAACCACCTCTGGTGGGCACCTGAACCTAATATTCTCGGAGACCTTCTGACAGCTCCCGGGAAAGGTCCCAATGCAGGCTCCTTATGCGTCTTTGGGCTTCTTGAAGCAGATCCCCAGGCCAACACTCATAGCTGGCCGGGGGACGTATCCTAAGCTGCGGGACCCTGGTCTCAGAGGGGACAACTTGGCGCGACTGCTGTCGAAATTATCTAAGTGCCACTCTGGGAGCCACCGTAGCCGGATCGGATCTCGAGGAGCACTCCGAGCACGTCTCCCGGTGGTGAGGCTTAACAAAGCTAAGGCCACATGGGCATCCCTCATGCTACACCCACCGGGACCCAGAAGCCTCTCCTCGGGAACAAGCTCCCGGGTCACCGGGGAGCCTCCCGGGCTAAGCCACTCAAGCCTCGGCAACTCCCTCTTGGCAGCGAGCTCCCGGGGTGCCTGCTCATGACAAGACAAAAGACTTAGCAAAATTATCTTTTCATTGATCAAGTAAAGGGATTTACAAAAGAAAAAGGACCTATCTCAAGGCCCAGGGGGGAGACTCATACTTGCTCGTCGTGGTCCCCCCCTCCCTTGGGAGGCCTCCCTCGCCTTCGGGACTTCCGCCCTCGAGGGTGCTGGAGCTGAGAGTCGAACCCAGATGATCCGGTCGTAGAAGCCCCCCGCCAACTCCTCCAACTCCCGCTGTTGCGGCTCGAAGAAGTCGGGGAAGCTTCAGGGGAGTGAGCCCCCAACAGCCTGGGCACCGGTCCCCAAGTGCTCCACGAGAGCCACGGCTACACCCACCATCGAAACTCGAGGCCCCAGGTCCGGGCATCGGCGACCTCCAGAATCATGGAGACTTGCGCGTTGAGAAAGCACATAGCCTCCGTGAACTTAGCCGGCGCTGCACCGGAGCCTCCTCCCTGGCCGAGGCGAAGCCCGAGCCCTTCAAGGGCTGAGCGGACAGAACGTCCCACCTTGGCGACCGCCCGAGAGCTGGAGTCCTCGAGCTCCCAATAAGCGCTCTCCTTCGCTTTTGCCTCCCTCTGGAGGCGGGCGTTGGCATCCTCTGAGGCGAGGAGCTGGGCCCGGACCCTGGCCAGCTCCCTGAGGGCTTCGTCCCTCTCGGTGCAAAAGGCGGTGGCCTTATCCTCCGCCTCCTTCAATGCCTCCTTGAAGCGGTCTTCAACGCCCTGCGAGATGGCCGCCCCCTGCGAACCAAAGGATTAGATAGTTGATCAAAGGATGCCGACTAGAGGGTGGGTGAATAGGTGGTTTTTCTAATTTTAATTTTGTTTGAATAACTTGAATCCTAGATTGCAATATCAAATCACAAATAATCCAGATGATGACACAAATAAAGTTTTGCAATTCTAGGGTGACAAAACACAATATCACAATTTCTAGAAATATGAAGCAAGTAATAGAAATAACTGAACGAGATCGAATTTTTCCTGAGGTATTGATTTGCCAATTTCCACTAATCCTCATTGAAGCACTCTACACAAGAGCTTTTTCTTCAGTTCCACTAGAGGTAGCCCTTCTCCTCTCCAGATAGGTGAGTTCTAAGCCTTTACACCCAACCTTCCAGGTCGTCCAGGTGACGGCAATCACCAAGAGTAATAAGCCTAGCACTTCACTTGATCAAACACAAAGCTTGAAAAACAAGGATGCAAGTGTAAATGGCTCAAATGAAACTCTACTCAATTTGCTCTCAACAATTTGGTCAAAGATTTTGCTCCAAATGCAAGAGAGTAAGTGTGAGAGGTTAGGCAAGCTTTTGCACAGAGTTTTTGAGATGAATAGATTACAAAAATGCTGCCAAGGTCGAACAATATATATAACTCTCAAGGAAACTAGCCGTTTACAAGAAACAGGGCAAAAATTGTACAGGCCGGATATTGTCCGGCCATTTCGGACAATGTCTGGTCAATTCATTTCAATAGTGACCGTTACTCACAACGGCAACCTTGTCAGTTGCCGTTTCAACAAATTTTGTGAAGGCCGGACAAAAGCCTCTTGTCCGGACAAAAACCCCAGACATATGAATATGTCTCTGTTTACATGTTCAATTTAAAGCTCATGAGATTTACACAGGCTGGACAATGTCCGGCCATTCCCGAACAATGTCCGGCCCGTCCCGGACAAAAGCCCCCGGATGGTTTCAAATGTCTCTGGTTCATTTTAAATCAAAACTCACGAGATATGTACTGGTCGGACGTTGTTTGGCCATCACAGATGACGAGGATTGTTACCCGAGCTAGTTCGAAATAAATGCACATCTGGTTTAAGATAGATTCGAACCTGGTAAGTGTCCGTTGATGTGATCTTAGATGGCTTGAGAAGCGCGGACACATGGTCGCTGGCTTTGCGCGATCATAAGGCCGCAGACAGTGCGTGGTTAGGAGCCCGTAGGCGATGCGCGGACAGGGGGTCGCAGACAGTGCGCGGTCAGGTGATTGTAGACAATACGCAGTTAGAAGGTCATGGAATACTCTCGACCAGGACGACTCGGGGTTGCTTAGGCCCAACGACAAGCATATCCCCAGGACCCGGAGATTCTTCCACGTATGAAGACAATTACCAGGAGGTTAATATGTGCGGTTATCCCTTAATTGCACGTGTTAAGCCTGCGTGGAAGTTAAGTGCGGTTATCGAAACTGCACCCGAGCAATTGTTCAAAGCCGTTGTGCGTTGGCGCCCTTTCTACCAGTATAAAAGGGTGAACAAATGCACCAGACGGGGACAACTCGAACAGATTCAACAGATCCCAGAGATCGACAACAGCAAGCTTCCATAGGCTAGTTTAGTCATTTTCTAGATATCACATGGAAAAGATCTTCGCCTGTGATGATCTTTTCCACAACATTATAACCTTTTTTCCTACACATAGTGAAATCCCAACAGGACGTAGGGCTATTACTCCTACCATCAAGGGCCCGAACTTGTATAAATTCTTCTGTGTTCCAACTGAGATTGCTCATCATCCCTTCCCGGAGGGACACCCTGGAAGGCCTCACAACTCACAAATTGTACATAAGTTAGAATAAAGACCCCGAGTCCGAATCGTCGACAGCTGGCACCCACCGTGGGGCCTTTCTCAAGGCGTTCTTATTTCTATCGGGAGGTTTGGTGAGCCATGTCTGGAGCATATGATTCCGAGAACGACATCGATCTCGAGGATTATGCCCACATCCAGATGCCTTCACCTAGTCATCCTGTTCCAATGGAGGAAACCGGAGGCGAAGACGTCCCAGAGGTCGATTTGACCACTCAGGTCATGTCTATCAACCAGGAGGCAACCGACGCAGAACCAGAACCCACTGTGGTTCTTACTGCGTTAGAGGTTAAATCCGGTCCATTGCACGGCCCTGCTGAGGGTAGGGGCGATGTCGACCAGGAATTTAGCCCGGGGAGGTTTGATCCTGATAACCTCCACCGTCTCTTTGATTTCGAGTCCCACTCGCAACAAAAGGAGATGTTTTCTCCGTTGGAGACCTCGCTCCCTAGACAATTCGCTGCCTTATCGGAAGAAACTCCCGATCAATGGGCTGCTGGGGAAGAACAGGAACACAAACAGAAGGAGGATCAAGATCATGAGCAACAAGATAACGAACTTCGCAGAACAGCCCTAGAGGCTCTTCAATATGCGCAAGCCCGTTACGACACTGCTCCGAGTTCCTCCCGTCGATCACGTGGTCGTAGATGCGACCAGACACCATCTTTACCCCCGGAATGTTGGCCGGCGGAGGAAGAGACGGTGACACCTGGCACACCCAGGAGGAGTACGCATGGCCGGCTTCGATCCATCGCAGAGGTCCTATGTAATTTTCCTCCTACGGTCACAGATGCGCAGAAACTGGCTTTTGCCAGAATCCTGGCGGAAAGGTTGGATGAGGTCGCATCCGAGGCGACCCCAATAGCCTCTTCCCGGTCAGCAACATGTTCCCATGACCGACAATACTCTAACTCTGGTTCTGGTAGACGGAACCGTCCACCACCAGTACCGTCTCGACATGACAAAGTCCGACGGGCGGGGAATTCTCGTGATCGGGAATGGATTCCTGTTGACTCTCGCCTAGGACCACGCGTGGCCTCTCCTTCGCGTGAGAGCACCAGAGATCAGGTCGAGAGTCGCAGATCCATTCATGGTCCTTATGTTAGTTGTAAAGCTTTCTCGCCCGGCCTTCGTGCGGTCGTTTGGCCAGACAAGTTTAAACCAGGGGCCATAGAGAGATTTGACGGAACTCAGAATCCATCCGAATTCCTTCAAGTTTAGATCACTGCTATTCAGGCAGCAGGTGACGATGACCGGGTCATGGCCAATTATTTGCCTACAGTCCTCGAAGGACTGGTAAGAACCTGGTTGTTTAATCAGCCCGAGGTTTCAATCTATAACTGGGAAATATTGTGCGATGCCATCCTCAACAATTTCAAAAATTGTTATCAGAAGCCGGGCAAAGAGGATGACCTCCATCGACTACAACGAACTTCGACCGAAACTCTTCGTCAGTTTGTCAAGAGGTTTTTCAGGGTGAGAAATACCATCTCGAACGTATCTGATAACTTTGTTATCAGGGTGTTTAAACACGTCGTTCGATATCGAAGGTTCACCAAAGATTTGCTCATCCATCCTCCTCGATCAGTAGCCGATCTCTTTGATATGGCTGATCGATATTCCGACGCGGCCGAGGCCGTTGAGTGGAATCGGATGGTGGATAAGGGTAACTTGCCACCTCAACCAGGTCTCAAGCATGTGAAGAGGGAGGATTCGAACAAGAAGCTGGAATCGTTATTAGGCGGGAAGTCGGAGAAATCAAAAAGGAGTCGATCTGGACAGTACTGAGAGGTCGTAGTCGCAGAGAAGCCTCCATTGACCAAAGGTAACAAACCTTCGTTCAAAAATAAAACTACTTCGGGTGGTCGCAGTGCCGACCAGCCAGAGAAGTCGACTAACCCGCAGGAAGGCAAGGGATGGTGTCCACTCCACAACTCTGCAGGTCACGACCTCAAGAATTTCCGAAGTAGGTTGAAGCAATTGGATGACTTCTACCAGGGGATCGGACCTATGCTGACCTTGCCACCAAAAGAATAGACTTGCGGGCTGAGGGACGCCAGTGGGGATGAAGAGATGTTTTACAAGGTACCTCATGATCATCTCAATGTTATTTATGGAGGTTCCTCCTCTTTTGTTTCTAAACGGCATTTTAAAGCCTTTTATCGAGAGGTGAACCAAATGGAGACTCCCCTTGGTAAACCTCAGTACCCCCGTTGGTCGGATACACCTTTTACATTTGATCGTTCTGATTATCCTGCGGGGCTTACTCGACCATTGAGGCTTCCTCTGGTCATTATCCCGATTATCAGCAATGCAAGAGTTGAAAGGGTCCTGACCGACGGAGGTAGTTCCGTGGACAATTTATTGGTCAAGGCACTCGACGAGATGCAAATTTCTCGTTCAAAAATCAAACCCATAATTCATCCGTTTTATGGGATAATTCCTGGACCCTCTATGATGCCATTGGGACAGGTGGTGCTCCCGGTCACGCTGGGAGAACCAGATAACTTCCGAACAGAATTAGTTACTTTTGATGTAATTGATTGTGGTTCGGCTTATAATGCAATTTTTGGCAGGCCAACTCTTGCTAAGTTCATGATGGCAACGCACTATATTTACCTGTGCGGCAAGTTTCCTGGCTCCAAGGGTGTTATTTCGGTCTGAGGCAGTTGCAACGTGGTATTGACGTGTGATCGGTTATCCCTGGAGATGGTGGACCAACTTCCCCTCTGAGAAGCCCAGATCGCCACAATGTCTACTGATACGATCAAAGCAGCTCCTCGACCAGATGAAACATTAAAACTAGTTCCATTGTACCCAGATGATCCGTCCAAGACAATTCGGGTTGGATCGGGCCTGGACGACAAATAGGAACTCGAGCTCATTGCTTTCCTTTGAGCTAACGCAGATGTGTTTGCATGGAAACCATCCGACATGCCCGGTCTCCCAAGGGAGGCAATTGAGCACAGGTTAGCAATTCGACCTGGACAACGACCAATAAAGTAGAAGCTCAGGCGTTTTGCTGTTGATTGGCAGGAAGCCATCCGAGAGGACTTGGATAAGCTCCAAAAGGCCGGATTCATTCGTGAAGTCGATCATCCGGAATGGCTTGCAAACCCGGTCATGGTCCGCAAGTCAAATGGCAAGTGGCGCATGTGCGTCGAGTACACCAGCCTAAATAGTGCTTGTCCGAAGGATGACTTTCCCCTTCCCTGCATCGATCAGCTGGTCGATTTTGCTGCGGGTTGTGAACTGATGAGTTTCTGGGACGCTTAGTCGGGATACCATCAAATTAGCATGGCAAAAGAAGATGAAGAGAAGACTGCCTTCATCACACCATTCGGCACCTACTGCTATGTCAGAATGCTATTTGGTCTCAAGAACGCAGGTTCCACGTACCAGCGCTTGATGCAAAAGACCTTTCTTTCCCAGATGGGGCGTAATCTTGAAGCTTACATAGATGACTTGGTTGTAAAAAGTTTAAAAAGTTCGTCTCATTTAGACGACTTTGTTGAAACCTTCTGTAATTTGAATTGATATGGAATAAAATTAAACCCGAAGAAATGTTCTTTCGGTGTTTCATCGGGAAAACTTCTTGGTTTTCTTGTTTGTTCCAGAGGAATCAAAATCAATCCTGAAAAAATTCAGGGATATCGAACAGGTGAGGTCTCCTTCGACCATCAAGGATGTTCAGCGCCTAGCAGGTCGCATGGCGGCATTGAGCCGGTTCATATCCCGACTAGGCGAGAGGGGACTACCTTTCTTCAAAGCCCTATGCAAACATCACAATTTTGCATGGTCCGATGAGGTCGAAAAGGCATTTCAGGAGGTAAAAGCATATCTATCTAGTCCGCCGGTCTTGGTTTCCCCCGACAAAGAGGAACCATTACTCCTTTACTTGGCGGCCACACCTAACGCGGTCAGCGCTGTTCTGATCGCGGAAAGAGAGGGTGTGCACAAACCCATCTACTACGTAAGCAAAGTACTTCATGGTCCTAAAGATACTTTACGCGCTACTGATGGCTTGCCGTAAGCTGCGACATTACTTCCAAGCACATAAGATCACAGTGCCCTCATCTTTTCCTTTGGGGGACATTGTCCGGAATCCGGAGAAATCTGGTCGGATTGCAAAATGGGCCGTTGAACTCAGAGCATTCGACATCCATTCCACACCCCGCTCCGTGGTCAAGTCTCAGGTCCTGGCCGACTTCATGGTCGAATGGACTAATCTTGAACCGCCCGTGCAGGCGTCCGAAGATTTGGAATGCCCCAATCACTAGACAATGTACTTTGACGGCTCTCGTAGTTTTCAACACTCGGGAGCTGGAGTGGTCTTAGTTACGCCCCAGGGCGAACAGCTGAAGTATGTCATTCAACTACACTTTGTTGCGACCAACAACGCAGCAGAATATGAAGGTCTTATTGCAGGGCTCCGGGCAGCAAAATTCCTCGGAGTCCGTCATTAGTGGTAAGGGGAGACTCACAGCTGGTGTAAACCAGGTAAACAAGGAGTACACTACCTCCGATGAGACAATGGCTCATTACCTGGGGGAAGTGAGAAGATTGGAAAAACACTTCAGTCATTTCGAAGTCCAATACATCCCGCGAAAGGACAACATTCTCGCAGACCAATTATCCAAAATTGGGTCCTCACGCACATTCGCTTCGGCAAGAGTGTTCGTCGAACACATGGAACATCCCTCGATCATGACTATGGTCGAGGATGATTCGGTAATAGTCTGCATTACCAACCTCGGACAGGAACGAGATTGGACCCATCCAATGAGGGTCTATCTCGAACACGGGACCTTGCCCGAGGATGAAACCGAAAGCGATTGGTTAGTTCGAAAAGCGCGTCTATACAAACTTATAGAAGGAGTTTTGTACAGAAAAGGTACTCAAGTAGTATTCATGCGCTGTGTGTCCCAAGAGGAAGGTAAATCCCTCTTGAAAGAAATCCATGATGGTGTATGCGGTGTGCACGCGTCATTTCGTACACTGGTCAGAAAGGCTTTCCGACAAGGATTTTACTGGCCTTCGGCACTTGATGATGCCAAGAATATGGTCAAGACATGTCCTCAGTGTCAATTCCATGCGAGACAAGTTCATCAAACCTGCCTACGCTCTACAAACCATTCCTCTATCATGGCTCTTCGCGGTCTGGGGGATGGATATTGTTGGTCCTATGCCACAAGCGGTCAATGGATACAAGTTCTTGTTCGTAGCTATTGACACGTTTACAAAGTGGATTGAGGCCAAACCAGTGCACAACATTACTGCTGCTGCTGCACAAAAGTTCTTTCATAAGAACATTGTGACTCGATTCGGTGTTCCAAATCGCGATATCACTGATAATGGTTACCAGTTTGCTAGCAGTCTCTTTTTGGACTATTGCGACACCATTGGAACCAAGGTGCCCTTTGCTTCTGTAGCTCATCCACAGAGCAATGGTGCCGTTGAACGTGCCAACGGGCAAATATTGCAGGGCATCAAAAAGCGTGTTTTTGATTGCCTTAAGACACGCTCGGGGGCTTGGGTAGATGAGCTCTATACCGTTCTGTGGGCACTACCTACTACTTCGAGTCGAGCCACCGGTGAGACACCTTTCCATCTGGTATACGGGGCTAAGGCTATGTTACCCATGGAAATTAGTATTGGTTCTGTCCGAACAGATCAATTCGAACAAGTTGATCAGAACGGGCAATGATTACAAGATCTCATCCTCCTAGAAGAAAAGCGTGATCGAGCTCTGGTCAAGTCCGCGGTGTATTTGCAAGCTTTGCACAAATACCATAACAAAAGGGTGCGACCACGTAGTCTTCACGTGGGCGATCTGGTTTTACGTAAAATACAAAACCAATCTAATCGCAACAAGTTCTCCCAATAATGGGAAGGTCCCTACATTGTTGTCTCGGTACCGCGAGCAAGTTCGGCTCGGTTAGCAATGGAGGATGGTCGGATCTTATCCAATACGTGGAACATCGATCAACTATGCAAGTTCTACGTGTAAGTTCCCAATCCCTTTTCCTTTTCAATTAGCATGATTTAACAAAATCAGTACTTTTAATTGTTTCATGTGTTAAGTATTCCTTTTGCCCATATGTTATGAATCTGGCTCGGGGGCTGGTCGCCGATAGTTGTGTCACTACAATACATTGATCGGATTCGCTGGACGATCTCGTGATCACTTCCAGACAAGACACCCCTCAATAAGCCGTTTCTCAATGCACACGGGGCTTGCTGGCACGTCCTTGGTCATCAGAGTGGCTGCCGGTTTGCAATAAGGTTAGGTATTGTATTGAATATGATTGTCGATTTGGTCGGGTATCCCTGGTCATCGTTACACCCATATTTCTTCTGTGCTTATAATACTAAGTCTTCAGTATACATAATCATAGGAGGGGGCTAGGGGAATATGGTCGCAACATGAAACAAAAAGAGGCGCTTTCTTTCAAAAAATAATGCATACATTCGCATTGTATAAATTGTATTTGTACAAGTACAAAGATTTACATTAAGCCAAGCTCTTTCAAGAGATTTTCTACAAGAGGTTTGACCTCCTCCATTATGACCTCAGGCTAGTCTTCACTCTCGACCTCTGCCTCTCCCACCACTAGATTCGGATCAAGATCTGGGCCATCATGAAGACGAAGCCGGCAGAGGATGGCGGAGCTGCTGATCGCACTCTGGTCTTGATCTCCTCTTTTTATCTTCTTGTATCTTCAGGAAGATACTCAAGAAGTGACTCTACTTGGGTCACGACCAGTGTGGTCCAGTCACCTAGGCTAAGGTCGTCCATCTCGGTTTCGACCACATCAGCCCTTAGCAGACCGGCCACCATCTTCAGTTTTTCGAAGATGTTCTGTTGAGCATTGCTGCAGGTGGAGAGTGACGCACTCAAGTCTTTGTTCTCCCTGTAGACAGAATCAACTCTCCAATTTTGTAACTCGATGGTCGTCTGGAGATCTTTTCTCTTGACCGAGCTGGCTTATTTGGTCGTCTCGCGCTGCGATAGGAGACCATCACAAACAAGTTCGTATGACAAAACTAATTCACTCTGGTTAGGAGTATGCTTACAGGAGCGCTGTGGCCCCAGGTTTTGGAGTTTGGTCTCCAGGAATGAGATCCTGGCAGCTGCCCTGAACTTCTGGTCTTCCCGATCAGTGAGGCTTTTCATCAGATAGGCATTTTCTCTGTGACAAAAGAGAGAATTATCAAGATAGGGCTTACATTCAGGCAAATGAAGAAACGTCTTCCTTATTGCTGCAGGCGACCTGTTTTCTCTTGCATGACCTCGATGCTATTTGCTATAGCCATCCACCTGGTCTCCATACGGGTTAGTTCCTATGACATGGAAGGAGATCAGTTTCAAAACCTGGATATTCCTATGCAAATGCGAACTTAAAAATCACAAGGGATGATCGGCATACCTCAACATACTCCCTGAATGATCCACCCTCCGGTTCGGCTAAAGGCTGGGTCACTGGACTCGCCTTGTCCCCAGTAGGAGCAGCAGATGAATTTTCCTGCTGGGCCTCCTCCATTGCTGGGGTTGCAGATTCCAATCTTTGCGATTGGACTTATGCGGCCATCCCGTGTATAATGGCCCAGAGGACTTCCCTGGACGAAGGGATGGAACTTTGCTCGCCCGTGACCTCGGTAGCAGGAGAGGCTTCAATACTTGCTGAGGCAACTGGGGGGCTTGGCGCTGTATCTCTGCGCCCAAGCAAATAGAAGGACCATCTCTTAGAATCTTTTCAGTCGATCACTGTAATCCGACCCTGTCCAAACAGGAGAGATTCTTACCTTACTCAAAATCCTACCAACTTCTGGGATTTCGAAGATGGTTCCCCGAGGAAAAGAGGACAGTCATCATCTATTCTAGTCTTCCTCTTCCTAAACAAGACCTTGTCCTTTTCTCCCTATGTGCATGCAAATCTATGAGGATACACATGAGGGATGATGAAAACCAAGATTATAATGATCCTTACCGGGGTGACTTCTTCTGGTACAAATGAAGTCCTTGGCACCGGAAATTTGTCCGCGACCATAGGATCAGTTGTGGTCGCAGGATCCTATTCGGTTAATCCCACTCCTGTCGATGGGAGTGGAGTACTCACCGCCCCAGGACTGGCAGGAGTCATTTGGTAGTGAATGAGGGGAACATCGTCTTCCTCTTCCTATATGAGCACAACATGACTTAATGGATGTGCACAGACAAACAACAACATTCAGGACTGTGAGAAATCTTACCACTATCACCCCTTCTGTCAGAAGGGGAGGTGTTGCAAATCCTGAAGCTTCATGGGCTTCAGGCACTGGGGTTTCACCCGTGACCACAGGATTATCAGTGGTCGCAGGGCCCATTGCAGTCATCTCTGTCCCTGCGGGCAGAGACAGGAAATCGTTTGATGAGGGAGCGATCGTCTTCCTCTTGCGACGAATCAGATGGACGTCATCCTCCTCGTCCTTGCTCCCTTCACCCTGTATGACGAAGAAATAATTCCTGCTCATACCTAGAGTTACAGGAGGCATTGAATATCTTACCGCAGTCCTTTTCACGGTAAGGGGAGTCTTTTGCGAGGAGGCCTCTCCCAGAATTTTCGTATTGAGAGAATTTTGTATTGGCCGGACATTGTCAGGCCATCACAGACAATGTCTGACCTGTGCAAAACGAAAATAGGACTTCACAATTTTACTCAAAATTGATTTGTGGCTGGATGCAAATGCAATTTTGTTTCCAAAACAATGAGTTTGATCAAGAGACTTGTGCTAAGACCCCTCTTAATAGTACGACCATCTAAACTAGAAATTTTCAAAAAGAAAACATGCGTATTACGCAGTATTTTGCCCTTATGCTAAGTTATGTCGTCGATGACGCTTCGAGAGCTCTTAACGATCTTCATTTTTCACTTTTGTGTTGTTTCCACCATGCCTTAACCTAAATCTCAATTGGAAATGTTAGTTGCGTGTACTCCAGATGTCATTAATCACCAAAACCCTAATTAGAGCTCAAGACTCAACAATCTCCCCCTTTTCGGTGATTGATTACAACCGATATACATTAAACAGAGGGATATCAAAAATAAATATAAGCATACAGTGCTCCCCCTGAATCATATGCGTTCATGTAGTGAAACAACATTCAAGCATATATATATGTTACCATGTGTAACACCCTGGGTTTGGGGTGAAAATTCTTTTGCATAAAAAGTCATGCATGCATATGTCTCTTCAAGATTAGCCAAATCAGCCCAAACTTATTCTATCTTAAGCCCTAAAATCCCAAAATCTTCCTTGTGAACCAAATCAAGATCTGTCTTTCCAGATATGACTTATCATCTATCCTGAGTATAAAAGTTTTCAAAAGCCAGATTCAATTCCATCTCTAACTCCCAGATTTGTCTATCCCTTTTTGTTTTCGAAAACAGAAATTTAATTAATATCCTAATTACCCTAAATACTTTGAACCTCGATTTAATCAAATCTTGACCTAATCTAGACAAAATAATCCTTGGATTATGACGAGGATTATCACTCGAGCTAGTTCAAAATAATACACATCTGGTTCAAGACAGAATCAGATTAGACGTGTGCCTATAAGTCCGCCGCTATGGTCTTAGACAACCTGAAGGGCGCGGACACAAAGATGATTTATGATTGCAGCCCTTGCGCGATCATGAGGCCGCAGACAGTGTGCGGTCAGAAGACTGCAGACGGTGCGTGGTCAGAAGGTCGTTGATTATCTGCGACCATAATAACTCGAGAATGTCTAACCCTTTGAACAGGCATATCTCGAGGATCACGAGGATTTCTCCACCTATGAAGAAAACTGCCGGAGGTTAACATGTGCGGTTATCCCTTGATTGCATGTGTTAAGCCTGCATGGAAGTTAAGTGTGGTTAACAAAACTGCATCCTAGCAACAGTCCAAGGCCGTTTCGCGTTGGCGCCCTTTTTTTCAGTATAAAGAGGTGGTCAATGCACGTTCTAAGGGACAGTTAAGCATACAAGCATTACCAGGAGTCCAAGTAACCTGAAGACTTAGACATTGTTAGATAGATACTAATATAGAAGAGATCTTCACCTGTGATCATCTCTTCCTCCCCCTTGTAAACACTTTTCTCATATAGTGAAATCATAACAAGATGTAGGGCTATTACTCCCACTATCGAGGGCCCGAACTTGTATAAATTCTCTTGTGCCCCTACAGATATTACTCATCCTACCTTCCCGGAGGAGCGCCCTGAAAGGTCCCGCAACTCACAAATTTACATAAGATCGACTGAGGAGCCCGAGTCCAAATCATCAATAGCTGGTGCCCACCGTGGGGCCTTTTCTCAAGGTGCTTTCCCTTCATCCGGAGGTTTGGTGAGCCATGTCTGGGGCATATAATTCCGAGAACGACTTCGATCTCAACGATTATGCCCATATTCAAATTCCTTCGCCTAGCGATCCCGTTCCAATGGAAGAGATTGATTATGGAGACATTCCGAAGGAACGTCAGGAGGACACGTCTTCCCCTACCCGGCTCATGTCCATCGACCAGGGGATGGAAAAGACAGGTCCAGAACTTGATGTCAGTTCCAATGTATGCAAAATCAAGTCTTGGTCACCATGCGTCCCCATCGGGGACCAGGATGGTAGTGACTAGGAACTCAGTCCAGGGAGGTTTGATCCTGACAACCTCCACTCTCTCTTTGATTTTGAGTCCGACTCAGAGCAAACAGAGATGTTCTCTCCTTCTACAGCTTCGCTCCCCAGAGAATTTGCTGCCTTGTTGGAGGAAACTCCCGACAGCGGATTGCTAGGGAAGAACAGGAGCGCAGACAAAAGGAGGAACAAGGATGCAAACAAAAGGAGGATCAAGACCATGAGCGACGAGATAACGAACTCTGCAGAACAGCCCTAGAGGCCCTGCAAAATGCACAATCTCGTTATGACGCCGCCCCTAGATCCTCCCGTCGCCCACATGGTCGCAAGCGCGACCAGACCCCTTCTTTACCCTCAGAATATTCACTGGCAGATGAAGAAACGATTACACCTGGCACACCAAAGAGAAGTACACATGGCTGACTTCGATCTATAGCGGAGGTCTTGTGTAATTTTCCTCTTACCCTCACAGACGCGGGCAAACCGACTTTTGCTAGGATTCTGGCGAAGAAGCTGGATGAGGTCGCATTCGATGCGACCCCTACAGCTTCCTCCTGGTCTATGATATGTTCCCATGAAAAGGAGTATTCCCACTATAGTTGTGGTAGGCGTAATCAATTGCCATCCGGATCACGTCGGCATGATAAATCTAGACGTGTGGGAAGTTCTTGTGATCGGGATCGAATTCCTATGCATTCTCGTCTGGGACCACGTGGCGCGTCCCCATCGTGTGAAGTCACTCGTGGTTATGCTGGAAACCGCGGAACTTTCCACAGTCCCTATGTTGGTTGTAAAGCTTTTTCACCAGGCCTCCGTGCGGTCGTCTGGCCGGATAAGTTCAAGCTGGGGGCTATTGAGAGGTTTGATGGGACCCAGAATCCATCGGAGTTCCTTCAAATTTACATCACCGCTATCCAAGCGGCGGGTGGGGATGATCGTGCCATGGCCAATTACTTGCTGACGGTCCTTGAGGGACCGGCAAGGACCAGGCAATTCAATCAGCCTAAAGGTTCGATATATAACTGGGAAATTTTATGCGATGCTATCCTCAATAATTTCCCGAATTGTTATCAGAAACCCGGGAAAGAGGACGATCTTCATCGTCTACGACAAACCTCTACAGAGACTCTTCGCCAATTCGTCAAAAGGTTTGTCGGGGTGAGAAATACCATCCCAAACATATCCGATAACTCCATTATCAGGGCATTTAAGCACGTTGTTCAGTATCGGAGGTTCATGGAAGATTTACTTATCCACCCTCCTCGATCAATGGCCGATCTCTTTGATATGGCTGACCATTACTCTGACGTGGCCTAGGCCGTTGAGTGGAATAGGATGGTGGATAAAGGGAATTTGCCATCCCAACCAGGTCTCATGGACGTGAAAAAAGAAGATACGAGTAAGAAGGCGGAGTCTTCATCGGGCGGGAAATCAAAGAAGCCTAAAAGGAATCAAACCGAACAGTACCAGGAGGACGCAGTCGCGGAAAAACCTCCATCGGCGAAAGGTAATAAGTTTTCCCTTAAAAATAAAATTGCCTCTGGTGGCCGCAACGCCGACCAGCCAGAAAAACTAACTAACTCACAGGAAGGCAAGAAGTGGTGTCCGATCCACAACTCTCTGGGACACGACCTCAAGAATTGCTGGAGCTGGTTGAAGCAACTAGATGACTTCTACCAGGGAATTGGACCGATGCCAACTTTGCCATCGAAAGAGCAGACTTGCGGGCTTAGAGACACCGACGGGGACGAAGAAATGTCCTACCAGGTACCTCGTAATTATGTTAATGTCATTTTTGGAGGTTCCTCCTCTTTTGTTTCTAAACGTCAATTTAAAGCATTTTATCGAGAAGTTAACCAATTAAGCGGATGCTCCCCCTTGGCGAACCTCAATACCCCCGTTGGTCAGATACTCTTTTGACATTTGATCGTTCTGATTGTCCCGTTGGGCTTACTCGACCATTGAGACTACCTCTGGTCATTACCCCAATTATCAATAACGTGAGAGTCGAAAGGGTCCTGATCGACGGAGGTAGTTCCTTGGACATTTTATTGGTCAAGGCATTGGACGAAATGCAAATCCCTCGTTTGAAAATCAAACCCATAATTCATCCGTTTTATGGGATAATTCCTGGTCCCTCGATGATGCCGATGGGACAGGTGGTGCTCCCAGTCACTCTGGGTGAACCAGATAATTTCTGAACATAGTTAGTGTCACGCCCCGAAACTGGGACTACGACTACTCCCGTGGAGACCTAGCTTGCTGTAGCTAGTCTCATATATGCATACCTTTGACTTCCCAGGATAAGTCAAGCACAGGAGTATATTCACATTGTAGTAGAAAAACTTACAAAATATTTAAGCAGTGTGGCCTGCTGGCCTTAATATTACATAAAGAGATTACAATACCTTCGCGGCATTCGAGGCTTAGTTAAAGCAAAATAAAAACTTCTACATAGTGGATGATGTGTGTCCCCTCCACAGTAAGAACTTGACGGCAGAACAACACATTAGGGATCTGGCGGATCTGGCTCTCCTTCATCTTGGTCCAAGAAGTTCTCCACGCCTTCTTCTTGATCATAGTACACTCCATCTACTGGATTGTAAGTTGCAAGGGTGAGTACTTACGTACTCAGCAAATCATAGGTAAGAGTAGATACATATAGTAGTGTTGTTATGAACCTAGACTAGTCAAGAATTATGGATGTTTGTAAAATAATCTTTTCTTTCATATCTCATCTTATCTCATGGCAGCACTTTTCATAACATATCATTGCTATTCATGTTCACTAAATTATAGCACTACCGCGACACGTCGACACACGACAGCACCCCTTATCATGAAAACACATGTCATTTGGGTAATCTTGACTTATTAAATTTTATTTAGAAAACATACTTGTGCCACACCCCGTGGATTTAATCCACCGCAGCAGACTCCTATAAACCCGGGAGCTCAGAGTATTCGAATACGTTTTTAACTCTGCAAAGAGATACCAAATACCCGCAAGATATTCCACTTTCAAGCCCATCCTATCAATATGATTAGACCCTTCCTCACAACCATGCACCTTCCGTGCCTGCTATCCTTTGCAGTTAAGCACCTCCAGTGCTACAGCCATCCATACCAAAATTCTGGTCACGGCTAGGGGTTTTATTTCATGAATATATATATATATATAAATACATATATAATAGTTCATGGTTCACTATTTGATCTTTTCATATTTCACAAGCATCCAGCTTAGTACTGCCAAATTATATCTCAACCATTCTTTCACATGCAATATTACTTATATTCAAGGTCATATCATAGCAACTCATAAAATATAGGTTCAAGATCATCAAGACTATGACTTGCCTTCCGCGTCGTAAGAAACAGCAGTTGATGTCGGGTCAGCAGTGAAGTCCTCAAACTCTGGCTCTGGCTCTTAGCAAAGATCAAACAAGCAACCAAGAATCACAACCTTTTCAATACATTATTATACTACATGCAATAATGCAAAGATGAAATGTCTCGATGATTTTGGAATAATTGGGTTTAGAAGCTGATTAGGGCTAACTTACAGAATTAGGGCTGAAAGTGGGTGCTAGAGACTTTTAGGGTTCCAGGGTAGGGAAATGACATTAAGTCCGCGGGCAAAATCGATGAATGTCTTCAGGTCGACATTCAATTCAAGGCGTCGACAAAGGGTCAACGGTTGATAAAGGGCTCAACTCAAGTTGTGACAGAAGAAGAAAATGTAGATCACAACATTAGGAGTCTAAGAAACAAAGTCATTTTCAAAATTGTCGTGGTATTACGAATACCCCGGCAGGTTTTGTGAACGATCCTAGTGAAGATTACGCGCCGTGGGTTGACCGGTCCTCCCCCGCCGGACATACACAAGAAATGACATGAGGATTTATACAGGTTTGGGTCCAGGTGGGGGCCCTAGTCCTATCGGTGTGCTCCCGACCGGAGTCGGCTGGGGAGGCTCTCCCCGGGGGAGAGGCTTCCGGAGCACACCTATTAGTTTTTTAGCAATTCCAACAAATGAATCACCTGCTTACAACTGAGGGGTACAAGGGCTATTTATAGCCCCAAAAAGAAGCAAAAAACCTAAACTACCCCGGAAGCCACCGTCGGATTGAGGGGTAGGAATGTCCTTCTCCCGGCCAAACGCCTTGGATGCTTGACAGGTGGTCGCTGATTCCCAAGGCGCTCCTCGCATGACCTCCACGTGATAAACAACTCGTGACTTTACCTTTAGAAGGGCGATGACGCCCGGGACCGGCGCCGGAGGCCAGGTCCCGGGGGCCAAACGGCGGCGCCTGGGGAGGCACCGGAGGCCAGGTCCCCGGGCATATAGCGGCGCCCGGTACAGCGCCGGAGGCCAGGTCCCGGGGGCCAAAAGGCGGCGCCCGGGGAGGCACCAGAGGCCAGGTCCCCGGGCAAATGGCGGCGCCCGGGATGACGCCGTAGGCCAGGTCCCGGGGGCCAAAAGGTGGCGCCCGGGGAGGCACCGGAGGCCAGGTCCCCGAGCAAATGGCGGCGCCTGGGACGGTGCCGGAGGCCAGGTCCCGGGGGCCAAAAGGCGGCGCCCGGGGAGGCCCCGGAGGCCAGGTCCCCGGGCAAATGGCGGCCCCCGGGACGGTGCTGGAGGCCAGGTCCCGGGGGCCAAAAGGCGGCGCCCGGGGAGGCACCGGAGGCCAGGTCCCCAGGCAAATGGCGGCGCCCGGGATGGCGCCGGAGGCCAGGTCCCGGGGGCGAAAAGGCGGCGCCCGGGGAGGCCCCAGAGGCCATGTCGCCGGGCAAATGGCTGCGCCCGGGACGGCGCCGGAGGCCCAGTCCCGGGGGCCAAAGGCGGCGCCCGGGGAGGCCCCGGAGGCCATGTCCCCGGGCGAACGTGACGCAACTTACCTGGACTTAGCCTCACGGAGATTTCCGCCAACAGGAGCCCCCCATGCCCCCCGGGAATGATGCTCGAGTCCCCGGTGGGTATGGTACATGTAACCGGGAAAATCTCTGGACCAAGTCACTGGAGCCGTGATGCTTCGGTTTCCGTGCCCCGTGCTTAAAGCCGGGCCGCTTCGCCATAAATGCGCTCGTGGTTCAAACCGGTGCCTCGATTCACGCGCCAGTCCCTTCATTTCCCGCCATGGTTTGAACTTCAACGGTCCAGATTGCTCCGCGGGGTGCCACATGGCGCCCATCTGGACCACGGCTCACCCCTATAAATAGGGCCTTGGGGGGCCCAGGGACTTCATTCCAAAGTTCTCATCCTTAGCGCGTTTAGCTCTCCCGGTAGCTCTCTCCCGGTAACCCTCTCCCAGTAACTAGCTCCCGGTAGCAAGCGTCCGCAACTTCTTAGACGTAGCCCCCTGAAAAGTTGGCCTCCGGAAAAAACTAACCTGATGGCACCAAAGGGTCGAGCGAAGACGACCGAGGTGCCGCCGGAGGAGGTCGCTCCGGACTTCCTCTGGGCGTCCGAGTTCACGGCCGAGGACGCGGAGTCCTTGGTCGAGCGCGGAGTTGTGGAAGACGGGGACATCCGGGTCCCCGCGAAGAAAGACGGAGCCCCCCGCCCCAGGCCCGGAGAGGTTGTGGCCTTCGAGGCCTTCCTGGAGGCGGGGCTCCGGCTCCCGGTGCATCCCATGCTCTGGGAGTTTTTGAAGGAGTACGGGTGGGCCTCTGCAACCACCTCACCCCGAACGCCATCGTCCAGATGGGCCTCTTCATCTGGCTCTTCGAGACGGCGACCGGGAGGGAGCCCACGCTACGCGTCTTCCGGTACTTCTTCGAACCAGCGGCGCGGAGCTCCCACCTGGTGAAGGGGGCTCCCAAGTTCCGCTTTGGCTCGGTGATGGTGCAGATGCTGCCGTCCTGGGTGGCCGACTTCCCGGCGGTAGCCTCTCGGGACCATTGGGTTGACTGGATCCGGTGGTGGTTCTACGTCCGGGTCCGGGACGACGAGGTGACGTATGCCCCGGAGCCCGCCTCTTATAGCAGGTCGTCCGCGCCGAAGCCCCGTTGTGGTCGGACGAGGAGCTCGAGCTCCTCGGCAAGGTGATCATCTCCCGGAAGACCCACTCTATGCGGGACGCCGCCGAGGAGATGATGCTCCTGAGGAGCTCCCCCTTTGCACGCGGGAGGAGGGGGATCGGCTTGGGCCCGGAGCAGCGGCCCCCAGTCAAACCGGTGACCCGACGTAAGTCCCGGTAACCTGCTTCATTGCACTTACAAATTTTTCAAAATTTGACTAACTCTTTACCTCTTGTAGTCCGGCCGTACTTCGTCGACGAGCATGAGCGCGTTGTGCGCCTCGTGCGGGAGGGCCCTCCCCGGAACCTGGTGGCTGAGGCCTATGTGCTGAAGCTCCCGGAGAGGAAGCCCCTCCCCACCCCCGGGTCACACAAGCGGGGGAAGGACGCGGCCGGGGGCTCTGAGCCTAAGAAGGCCAGAGTCCAAAAAGCCCCCGGCCCGTCGACGACGCCGGCGGCGACACCGGCGAGGCCCCGGGGCGAGACCCCCGGGATCGAGCGCGCCCGGGCGCCGCCCCAGAAGGAAGCAACACCCCCTCCCCCGAAGAGCCCTGTTGAGGCTCGGGGGAAGGAACCGGAAACGGATGGGGCCGCCTACGACTCGGTGAACTACGCCCCATCGCTGCCTTCGATAGTGGCCCCGCCAGCACCCCCGGCCCCCTTGGAGCCGGGGAGGCTGGAGGTGAGGTTCGCGGAGGCCTCGCCACCGCAGATGGAGTGGCCCGTGGACGAAGGGGGGAGCCCCTCGGTCTACGAGGTCCCGCCGGAAGTGGGGGCCCCGGGGGCCCTCCCACCCGGGAAGGGGAAAGGGTTGATGATCCCCCCCGGCGAGGGACCCCTTCCGGGGCTTCCTCTGTCACTTCCTCGGGGGGCACCTCCGCAACGAAGACGACGACGACCGCCACCCCGACCGAGGTCGTGCCGGGCGCCCAGGTCCGGGAGCCCACTACCGGCTGCGGCGGGACCAGTGCCGGGAGGGAGACCCCCCTGCTTTCCGCAGGGGAGGTCGAGCGCTACGCGGAAGGCCTGCAGACCCCGAAGGTCCAAGCCTTCGTCGCGGGGGGGACGCTCCATGATCGCTTCTTGGAGCTTCGGTCCCTCCAAGCCCAGGTATTCACCCGTAGCGGTTGTCGCTTTCTTTTGGCTCCCTGCATCCAAAATTTTTCTAACTCTGGAATTTGTAGGGAGCAGCAATTACCTGGGGGGTCGAGCAGCGCGTCATCCGGCTGCTCAAGGACCCGGAGGACAGGGCCGCCTCCTTCTTGAGCCAGTGGGACGAAGCTCTCCAGGAGTTGGCCCGGGTTCGAGCCCAGGTCCACATCTCGGAGACTGTCAACGGCAGTCTCCGGGAGGAGGCAAAGGCGAAGGAGGAGGCCTTCCGGGAGCTCGAGGGGTCGAGCGTCCGGGGGGTGGTGGGCGCGGGCCACTCCGTCCGCTCGGCCCTCGAGAGCCTTGGTGCTAGCCTAGGCTCCGGGGGCGGCTCGGAGGTGCCCCTGGCCGCACTCGCGGAGGCAGTGCGTTTTCTTAACTGACAAGTCTCCGTGATCCCGGTGGCAGCGGATGCCCGGGCGCGAGGCCGGGCGATCCCCGTCGTCACAGCCGCGGCCGGGCTCGTCAAGCACCGGGGAGTGGGCGCCCGGGTGATCGGGGGCCGCATCCCACGGAGCTTCCCCGAGTTCTTCGAGCCCTCGCGCCGGGAGGTGGAGTAGCTCACCGGGGGCTTCTGCGATCGGATCATCCGAGTGAGGTTCCCGGCACTGGCACCTCCGGCCGCAGACGCCCTAGCCCCGGCACCGGTGGAAGCCCCCCGGGGGGAGGACGCCAATGAAAAAGTATGAGCCTCCCCCCGAGTCTTAGTTAGGACCCTTTTCCTTTCTTAGGACTTTTGATCCCGGTAGCTTCTTAGAAGAAGCCCCGGACACTTGTAAAAAGATATTTTGAATGCAATAGAGTTGGAAATTTTTCTAAGTCTTTGAATTGAATGCAATGTTACCAGGGTTCCCGGGAGGTTACTCCTGGGCGAAGGTCCGAGAGGGGCTCTCCGGGGGACCCCCAAGCGGCTTTAATATTGCTAAGCCTCATCTCCGGGGAGCGCAGCCGGGACGCCGTCCGGGAGCCCGTCCGGTTAAGGTGGCATCCAGAGTGGCACTTGGACAATTTTGACAATCATTGGGCCGAATTGTCCCCCCACATCCGGGGTTCTGGATGATACCTCCTCTTCGGATACTTCCACCGGCGGGATACGAGTTCTGGCCCAAAGATGTGCTTTGGGACGCTCGGCGCCGCCTGCGCGCATTGTACCGGGACTTGGCCCGGGAGCTAGCGGAGAGCCTCTGGGAGTATTAGGCGTAGGAGCCTTAGGATGTAGAGGATCCCCCGGGTTAGAGCCCGGGTTGTACTATTTTCGAAACCCACCGGAGGGGGAAGATGTCCTCCGGGTTTGGCAATCAATAAAGCTGTTCGCTTGCTTCTTCTTTCGTTGTCTTTTTATTTTTTCTTCTTGGATGGTCTGGACGGCTCCTTTTCACAAGAATGAGCTAAGTTTGCTCGTGGGCGGTGTGGTCGACACCCGGGGGTTTCTTACCCCCCCGGCCACAGCGGGCCGGAGGATAGCTCCGCACGCTGTGGGGGTAGCAAGGCCCCCGGGGTGGAAGTGACTTGTAGCATAGGAATTTTTCTAAGTTAGAAAATTTTAAAACGAGGTTTCCAAGGGAAAGACCTTCCGGGAGACAATCGTCCGGTCCCTGTGAGAACAGAGAGCCGGGAACAAGGCCTCGTGTGGAAGAAACATCCAATGAAAACCCGATGAGATTTCCAGAGACGAGGATCATCCGGTCGCCGTGAGAACGGGGAGCCGGGAATAGGGTCACTGGGAGGCAATCATCCGGTCGCCGGGAGGCAATCATCCAAGAATGCCATTAGACGTCCCACTGGGGAGAGCGTCTACTCCCGGAGGAGGAAGAGATATCCAAGAAAGCTATTAGACGTCCCACTAGGGAGAGCGTCTACTCCCGGAGGAGGAAGTGCCCGATGACGGGTCTTGAGTGTTTGGGCAGGGCACTAGTCTCCCAAAGTGACTCATTGGGGACCGGGTTGCCTCCTACACCCTCAGTCCACGAGGGCTGATTGTAAGCCGCCCTACAGGAGGGACTTGTTGGGTCTGGGCCCACTTCCTCTCGGGGAGGGCATCCTCACGGGGAGGGCGTCCTCGCGGGGAGGGCATCCTCGCGGGGAGGGCATCGCCACTAGGGGTGGTAATGAGTAGAACCTGCAATGAGATAGTTGAAGAGCAAGTCCTATGTACTGCTAACAAAATGAAGTACAGTGCCTCCCCCTGCGAAGTCGTGAAAGGGGAGGAAAAGGTAATTACAGTGTCCCTCCTCCCCCTCCGACGTGACCGCTCCGGGGGAGGGGACAAGCCCGTAAGGCTAAATATAGAACTTGCGAAGTAGACGCAAGTTTCACGTGTGCTTCAGCTCCTGCTCTTGAAGGTTGGAGAGCTTGTAAGCCCCCGAGCCTACGATCGCGGAGATCCTGTAGGGGCCCTCCCACTTGGGGGAGAGCTTCCCCTGGGCTTGGGGGTCTGTGACGCGCTTGAGGACAAGGTCCCCAAGGCGGAAAGCTCTCTCGCGCACGTGCTGGTTGTACGCGGGCGCCATCTCTTGCTCGTAGATGGCGTGGCGGAGGAGCGCTCGGTCGCGTTCCTCCTCCACGAGGTCGATCTCCAGGCGCTGGTTGGCCTCGTTGGCCTGGTGTGCTGCTGGCGTGGCTCCCTCCAGGAGCTCGACCCGCAGTGACCGGAAGCCGATCTCCGGGGGGAGGACTGCCTCCGCCCCGTAGACCAGGGAGAAGGGAGTACGCCCCGTCGCCCAGGACGGGGTCGTGCGCATGGAGCAGAGGATGCTAGGGAGCTCCTCTGCCCGTGCACCCCGCTTAGAAGAGGTTTGCTTGAGTCTCCGGCGCAACCCCTGTAGGATCACGCCGTTGACCCTCTCGACAGCCCCATTGCTATGGGGATGGGCCACTGAGGCGAAGTGGATGACGAGCCCCAGGCCTTCGCAGAATTCCCAGAAATAAGCCAAGTCGAATTGGGTCCCGTTGTCCACGGTGATTTCCCGGGGGACACCAAAACGACATACGACGTTTTTCCAGAAAAACCGCTGGACGGCCCGGGACATGATGCTGGCCAAAGGCTCCGCCTCAACCCACTTTGTAAAATAGTCGACCGCGACTACCGCATACTTGTATCCTCCGGGCGCTGGGGGGAAGGGCCCTAAGAGGTCCATCCCCCAGCGCACGACGGGCCAAGTGATGGGGATTGTCCGCAGCGCTATAGGGGGGAGGTTCGAGCCCTTGGCCATCTTCTGGCATACTTCGCACGCGGAGACAAGGTCTCGTGCGTCGCGCATGATCGTGGGCCAGTAGAAACCCTGCCGGAGGGCCTTGGCCGCGATGGCACGCGGGGCTAGGTGAGAACCACATCTCCCCGCATGGATGTCTTCAAGAAGTTGAAGTCCTTCCGGCCAGGGGAGGCAGCACAGGAGGGCGGAAGCCCCCCGCTTGTAGAGCCTCCCCTCCAGCAGGAGATATGCCCGGGCTTTAGCCCGGAGGCGTTTAGCCTTGGTCTCACTAGGAGGGTCCCCTCCCCCTTGATGAGGGAGATGAGGGGGTCCATCCAAGACGGAGTCCGGGTGATCTCGGTGACCTCCGGGACGTGAGGCTCGTCGCCTGTGTCCGGGGAGGCCACCGAGGGCTTCGTGATGATTTCCAAGAAAGCCCCCTTGGGGAGTGATTCCCGGGCGCTTGCGGCCCGGGCCAAGGCGTCGGCCCGGTCTTTGTCCCTTCGCGGGATATGCCGGGCCTCGAGGCCGTCGAAATGCCTCTCCATCTTTCTCACCTCCTGCAAATAAAGACTTAAGTTTGCGTCATGGCACAGGTAAGACTTGTCCATTTGGCAAACTACGAGCTGAGAATCTCCCTTGACTAGGAGGCGCCGGATCCCTAGGGAGCGCGCAAGGCGCATCCCGAGGAGCAAAGCCTCATATTCGGCGACGTTGTTAGTTGCGGGGAACTCGAGCCGCGCGGCGTACTCGAGTTCCTTCCCCTCGGGGCTCCGGAGGACTACTCCCGCACCAGGCCCGGCGAGACACAGTGACCCATCCAACATGAGAGTCCAATGATCACTGCATCGGGGTGGCACAGGGAGGTCTTCGTCCCCGGACCCAGAGGCGGGAGTCCACTCTACTACGAAGTCGGCGAGGACCTGCGACTTGATGGCGGAGCGGCCGGTAAGGGACAGGGAGAAGGGGGCGAGCTGGGCCCCCCACTTCCCAATCCGGCCGGTGGCTTCTTTGTTTCGCAGTACCTCCCCCAGGGGGAGGGACGACGGGACGGTGATGGGGTGCCCCAGGAAGTAATGGCGAAGCTTCCGAGACGCCATCAGGAGGGCGTAGCAGATCGTCTCCATTTCCGTGTACCGAGTTTTGTCCCCTTGGAGGGCCTCACTCACGTAGTACACGGGACGCTGCTGCCCCTTGCTCCTTCACCAAGACCGCGCTGAGGTAGAGGAGTAAGGGCTATTCTGGAGACGGACTCACGAGCATTGGAGGGCTTGTGAGGTACTTCTTGAGGTCGTCGAACGCCTCCTGGGCCTCGGGGGTCCAGCGGAAACCCTCGAGCCCTCGGAAGATCTTGAAGAACTGGAGGCCTCGCTCCCCCGACCGGGAGACGAAGCGGCTTAGCGCGGCTAGGCGGCCGGAGAGCCGCTGGACATCCTTGACGGCGCGCGGCGGGGGCATGTCTAGGAATGCCCGGATCTTCTCGGGCTTTGCCTCAATGCCCCGCTGGGACACAAGGAAACCTAGGATCTTCCCCCGCGCACCCCGAAGGCGCACTTCTCCGGGTTGAGTTTGAGCCCGAACGCGCGGAGGTTGCGGAAGGTTTCAGCCAGGTCGTCGAGATGGGAGGCTGCGCGGGGACACTTGACGACCGCGTCGTCTACGTAGACTTCGACGTTGCGGCCGACTTGATCTTTGAGGACCTGCGTCATGAGGCGCTAGAAGGTCGCCCCCGCGTTCTTGAGCCCGAAGGGCATATGGTCGTAGCAGAAGGTTCCGAGGGGTGTTATGAAACTCGTCTTTTCCTCGTCCCCTTCCGCCATCCGGACTTGATGGTAGCCCGAGTAGGCGTCTAGGAAGCTCATGAGCTCGCACCCCGCAGTGGAGTCGACGAGCTGGTCAATCCGCAGGAGCGGGAAGTTGTCTTTGGGCAGGCGCGATTAAGGTCGGTGAAGTCCACGCACATCCGCCAGCTGCTGGTTGACTTCTTGATGAGGACGGGGTTCGTGAGCCACTCGGGGTGCAGGACCTCCCGAATGAACCCCGCCTCTCGGAGCCGGGTGATCTCCACCTTGATTGCTTCTTGGCGCTCGAGGGATAGTTTCTGCAGCTTCTGTTTGATCTGGGCGTGACTGGGGGCCACTGCGAGCTTGTGCTCAATGACCTCCCGGGCAACGCTCCTCATGTCCGAAGGCTTCCACGCAAAAACATCGGAGTTTTCGCGCAGGAAAGCCGCAAGTTGCGCTGCATGCTCCTCGGGGAGCTCCGCCCCGATCCGGACGATTTTGTCCTCATCGCCCGGGGACAGCAGGATCTTCCGGAGGCCCCCTTCCGGACGCGGCTTGAGGAGGGGCCTCCCAGGCGGTGGTGCGGCGGCGTCTAGTTCTGGGGGGGGAGCCTCCCCCCCGGGCGTCTTTATGAGGTTGACGCTTTTGATTGTGGCCGCAGCGCACTCGTATAGAGCACGGGCCATGTCTTGGTCTTCCCGGACGTGGATCACACCATGCGGCCCGGGGATCTTCATGCAGAGGTAGTTTTGATGGGTGGCAGCCCCCAGCAAGTTGATTGTGGTCCTCCCCATTATCGCGTTGTAGGAGGAAGGGAGGTCCACTACGTCGAAGCGGACCAGCTCGGTCCGGTAGTTCTCCGGGGTGCCGAACGTCATAGGAAGATCTACCTTGCCCACGGGGTGGATCACCTTCCCCGGGACAAAACCTTGCAGGGGCCCAGCAGTGGGCTGCAGGAGCTTCTCATCCACCTGCATCACTTTGGCCTTCTGGAATAGGACGTCGGCGGAGCTCCCACCGTCCACAAGGATACGGGCCAGGTGGCAGTTGTAGACGGTCGCGGAGACAATGAGCGCGTCGTCGTGGGGGAAGCGAACCCCTCGCGTGTCTTCCGCCGTGAAGGTGAGGGGAACGTCCGACCACTTGGGTGGCAGAGACGTGTGTAGCACCCCCACGACCTTAACCTCGCGCGCGTACTCCTTACGTTGGCACTTAGAGTCCCGCCAGGAGGCGGACCCTCCCACGATGACGTTGTTGCGGCGCTGAGAACTTTGAAAGGGGAGAGCTTCTGAAGGCTCCCCCCCTGCGTCTCCTGACCCCCCGCGGGAGCGGGAAGGGCCGGAACAGCTGGCCGAGGGAGCAAGGACGCCAGAGTCCCCTCCCCCTGCCCGCGCTGGTCGAGGAACGCCGCGAAGTGCTGCAATAGCTGGCTGTAGTCTCGGGTAGCGTGGGTACTGGACCCGTGGAAGCTACACCACGGTCCTTCCCGCCTTCTCCCCGCGGGGCCCTCCCGGCCGCGCGAAGATTGTCCTCCCCCAATGCCTCCCGGCTTGGGGAAGGGGCGGTTGCCCCTCTAGGGGTCGCGCGAGCCGCCTCCGCCCTCGAGGACAAAGGTGTCCTGAGGCCGTGGCTCATTACGGCCCCCTGCCTAGGGCCCTTGAGGGGATCCCTGGCCCCCCGGTCGGCGGGGGCGGGAGCCCCCTGGGTCTTCTTCCAGATGTCGTCTTCCTCCGCCCGAGCATACTTTTCAAGTACGTTGAAGAGCTCGTCGGCGGAAGAGGGGCAGCTCCGGGAGAGCCTTCGGTGGAGCTCCCCTGGGAGGATGCCGCTTTTGCAGGCTTCGATGACCGTGGAGTCGGGGACGTGGGCCACTTTGCTCTTCACCTGAGCAAAGCGCTTGAAGAAGCTTCTGATGGTTTCCACAGTCCTCTGCCGGACAGTGTACAGCTGCGAGGAGTCCAGGGGGCGCACATAGTTCCTCTGGAAGTTCGCGCAGAACTCCCGCTTGAGCTGCGTGAAAGACTTGATGGAGCCGGCCTTCAGGTTGTAGAACCAGGAGCGGGCGATGCCGGTGAGCTAGAGGGGGAAGACGTTGCATTGTACCGTCTCGTCCCCCAAGGCCGCGGAGATGGCTGTGGAGTAAACCTGCACAAATTCGTAAGGGTCTGCCTCACCGTTATAGTGCTCGATGTGCGGAGGGCGGTAGGGCTGCGGCCACCGGATGCTGCGAAGTCTTCGGCATAGGGGCTGGTTAGCGCCCTGCACTTCCCGGGGAGAGTCCCGGTCACTATCTTCTTTGACGGGGGACACGCCCTCGTTGTCTGAGTCTGGAAGCGGTCCGAGAGGTCCGCCGGAGTGGCGGTGGCGACGCTTCTCCTCCGGACCGGGGCTGAGTTCCCGGACGTCCGGGCTATTCTCCGGAGAGGCTGGGTCTTCCGCGGGTCTCTTCCCCTGACTGGAGCGAGAGCGAAGCCCCCGATGCCCACGGCCAGGGGGAAGTTCTTCCCCGCGCTCAGTTGAATGCATTCGCTCGACCTCCCCCCGGGCGAAACGGACCTGTTCCGCCGAGGGAGGGAGCTTATGCACTGTAGCTACCGGTCCGGAGGCTTCCGGGGCCGGCTGGGGGGAGCCCCCTGCGAAGACCCCCGGGAGCAGAAAGGGGGGAGCCCCTGTATTATCCGGAACAGGGGAGGGGGCGCCCACGGCGACGTTTGGAACCGAAGTGGAGGGGGCCCCAGTGGCAACGACCGAAACCGGAAAGGGGGGAGCCCCTGTAACATCCGTAACTGGCCAGGGGGGAGCCCCCGCGGCGACGTCCGGGACCGGGGAGCCGATGCGGGGGGGAGTTCGCTGAGGCACAGGAGCTGCTCTGTCGACTGCCCCCGATGCGGTAAATGCGACGCGAGGGGCGGGACTGGCTCCCGGCATAGGGAAAACCCCCGGCATGAAATGGGCTCCCGGCCCCGGGAATGGGCCTGGAATGGGGTACCCCCCTGGTGCCACGAAGGGCCCGGGCAGGAAAAAGCCCCCCGGCACCAGGACAAGCCCGGGTGCCGGGAAGGGTCCAGACGTATACCCCGCGGGGGGAGGGAATCCCCCGGCGGGATCATACGGGGCGGCCAGACCTCCGGAGGTCGGAGGGGCCGCCGGGTAACCCATAAATGGGGGCATAGTCCCCGAGTATGGGTGCGACGCAAATGTGGGGGCCGGAGGCCGCGCCAACACGCTTAGCAGCTCATCCATTGAGCGCTGGGCGGCGAGCTGGCCCTCCACTAGAGCCTCAAGCAGGGCGTCCCAGGGAGCCGGGGGAGCCGTCGGGGGGAGACTGGTCCCGGCCGAGGACCCCGCGGTCACCGGGAGTGACCTGGAAGTAGAAGCACCTAGGTTAAGAGAAGAGGGGGAGCTGGTACCTGGGCCAGGTCGCCTCCGGGTGGAAGCGCCGGGACAGCAGTGTCCCAGACGGGCGGCGCAGGGTCTCCGAGACCCGGGTCACCGGGAAGGGTGCGAGCCCTTGTTCTTGGGGGAGCCATGGCATCTTGTCACGTATCCCCAAGGACGGCGCCAACTGTCGTGGTATTACGAATACCCCGGCAGGTTTTGTGAATGATCTTAGCGAAGATTACGCGGCGCAGGTTGACCGGATGACCGGTCCTCCCCCGCCGGACATACACAAGAAATGACACGAGGATTTATACAGGTTTGGGTCCCGGTGGGGGCCCTAGTCCTGTCGGTGCGCTCCGGACCAGAGTCGGCTGGGGAGGCTGTCTCCGGGGGAGAGGCTTCCGGAGCACACCTGTTAGTTTTTTAGCTATTCCAACAAATGAATCACCAGCGTACAACTGAGGGGTACAAGGGCTATTGATGGCCCCAAAAAGAAGCAAAAAACCTAAACTACCCCGGAAGCCACCGTCGGACTGAGGGGCAGGAACGTCCTTCTCCCGGTCAAACGCCTTGGATGCTTGACAGGTGGTCGCTGATTCCCGAGGCGTTCCTCGCGTGACCTGCACATGATAAACAACTCGAGACTTTACCTTTAGAAGGGCGATGAGGCCCGGGACCGGCGCCGGAGGCCAGGTCCTGGGGGGCAAACGGCGGCGCCCAGGGAGGCTGCGGAGGCCAGGTCCCCGGGCAAATGGCGGTGCCCGGGACGGCGCCGTAGGCCAGGTCCCGGGGGCCAAAAGGCGGCGCCCAGGGAGGCCCCGGAGGCCAGGTCCCCGGGCAAATGACGGCGCTCGGGACGGCGCTGGAGGCCTGGTCCCGAGGGCCAAAAGGCGGCGCCCGGGGAGGCACCGGAGTCCAGGTCCCCGGGGAAATGGCGGCGCCCGGGATGGCGCCGGAGGCCAGGTCCCGGCGGCCAAAAGGCGGCGCCCGGGGAGGCCCCGGAGGCCATGTCCCCGGGCAGATGGCGGCGCCCTGGATGGTGCCGGAGGCCCGGTCCCGGGGGCCAAAAGGCGGCACCCAAGGAGGCCCCGGAGGCCATGTCCCCGGGCAAATGGCGGCGCCCGGGATGGCGCCGGAGGCCCGGTCCTGGGGGCCAAAAGGCGGCGCCCGTGGAGGCCTCGGAGGCCATGTCCCCGGGCGAACGTGACGCAAGTTACCTGGACTTAGCCTCACGGAGATTTCCCCCAACAAAAATGCACATATGGAAGGAAGTGAAAATGGCTTATGCCACTGGCTGGCATAGACTGGCATTGGACTGACATGGCCAGAAATTAGTGCTTGCCATAACTTTTGATCTAGGGCTCCAATTGATGCACCACTTTGTCTGGGAGGTAGGATTTGATGACAGGAACAGTTTACTCAACAGGATCTAGGGTAGGAGATGGCCGAAATGTGATGAAAACTGACGAAGAACACGGTGGCTGATGTTTCAAATCTTGGCACTGGACAGAGATTAGGGCATAGCTATAACTTTTGATTTAGGCCGAATTAGATGTCAAGCTATTAGACAAAATTGTTTAGGAGATTGAGGCGCATCTAGTGGACAAGGTTGCTGGAGCTGGATCGGCCGGGAATAGATTTCCGGTGACCGGTGCCAGAGAAGATGACACTGCATTTGGGGGTTTTTGCTAGATAGGATTTGAACTCAGTTCTTTGCTCGAGAACTAAGAGGGAAGCACAGGGAAGTGATTGGCACGGTCAATTTGGCCGGAGCATCACCGGAGTAGCCTGCGACGAGCGCCGGAGACTGGTGAAGCGACGAGCTCTGGATTCACTGGTTTGCTAAATAAAGTTCACTGATCATTTTACTCTATTGGATCGAGGGCTAATTCGGATTGAATTGTGTTGCAAAGCTAGAATAGGGGTTTTAGCAATTCCGGCGATCATCGGCGATAAGGGGCATGGGAGTTCAATTAAATGCTATAGCACAATAAGGGAGATGGGAGATACTCACTGGTGGCTTCAATTTGGGGATTGATGCAGTGGATGAGGCTAGCGTCGTCGACCTCCTCGGTGGCTTGCTGGAGAAGAAGACAGCAGCGAAGAGAATTTGGTTATTTGCTAAGAAGCTCTAGAGAGCAATGCTGGTGACAAAAAGGCTGCACTGTACTGCTATTTAAAGGCAAGATGAGTTGAAGCGAAGCTCACTGCTTGGTGGCTAAGATACTTGTGCCGGTGAAGTCTTCGGATTGAAGCAACGACAAGCAAGCGAAGCTGTGCAAGTTGCTGGTGAGCTGGACAAGGGTTGCCACGGCAATAGCTGAGATGCAAACACGTGTGCGCATGAAAACACGGTTGTGAAAAAGCACGGGCTAGAGCGGCGCTCGATCGACGGCGAAAACACGGCGACACGGCACTCTGGTCGCGGTCGCAGCGGCGCTGATCGAAGTGAAGCACTGCGCTGCGGTCGAGATCGCTGAAGCTGCACTGCGGTCGAGATTTCTCCAGTCGTGCACAGCAGGTGTGGTCGAAGATGCTGAGCCCTACTCGTGAACAGTGGCTCTGGTCGAACTAGGGACCTGATTGCAAGAATCTTTGTTTGCAACTTGGACTGATTTGTAATTTCTGATTTAGAGAGGGGTAATCTGAAATCTGATTTCACAGGTGAGTATAAACTTATACCTTATACTCATCCAGCATGAAATTTGGTAAAATCTAGCATGATTTGATGATTTTTGATATAACCCGAAAATAGGGTATTTAGGGTAAATCAAATCTGAGTTTTGGTAGATTTTGAATTCAGGGTAATTGGAGAGAGATTTGGGTATTCTGATAAAAGAAGATTTTGTATTAATTAGCATTTGGGTGGTGTTCCCTGAAACAGATTTGAATTTGGAGTTAATCTAAAGATTTTAGCCTTTTTGGGTTTCGAGATATCAGATAAAGGACTAATTTGCGATATAATTTGGACTGATCTGTGAAAAAGGCTTAGATGATATAATTTGGCTACCAACATTCTGGTTTAAGGTATTGGCATACTCATGATCATAATCCAAGAATAATCTGGTCTGGATTAGGTCAAGATTTGGCTCAATCTGAGTTCAGAGTATTTAGGGTAATTAGAATATTAATTAGAATCCTGTTTTCAAAAACTGAGAAGAATTGCAAGATCTGAGAGTTAGAGATGGAATTGAATCTGGCTTTTGAAGGCTTTTATGTTTAGAGTAACTGATAGATCACATCTGAGCAATCTGATCTTGACTTAGCTCTACAGGATAGATTTGAAAATTTTAGGGCTTGAGATAGATTAGGATTGAACTGATCTTGCTACTACTACAGAGATACATGCATGCATGATGTTCATGAAAAAGGAAGTTTTCACCCCTAAACCCAGGGTGTTACAGTTAGTTACTTTCGACGTAATTGATTGTGATTTGGCTTATAACGCGATTTTTGGCAAGCCAACTCTTGCTAAATTTATGATGGCAACGCATTATGCTTATCAGTGCGGTAAGTTACCTGGCCCCAAAGGCATTATCTCGGTTCGAGGCCGCCGCAATGTGGCATTGACTTACGATCGATTATCCCTGGAGCTGGAAGATCAACTTCCCCTTCGGGATGTCAAGATCACCACCACAGTTGCGGATACGATCAAGGTCGCCCCCCAACCATAGGAAAAGCTAAAACTAGTTCCATTATGCCCAGATGATCCATCTAGAACAATTCGGATTGGATCAGGCCTGGATGACAAATAGGAACTATAACTCATTACTTTCCTCTGAGCTAATGCAGATGTGTTTGCGTGGAAACCATCCGACATGGCCGGTGTCCCAAGGGTGGTAATTGAGCACATGTTTGCAATTCGACCTGGACAGCGACCAATAGAGCAGAAGCTCAGACGCTTTGCTGTTGATCGGCAAGAAGCTATCCGCGCAGAATTAGACAAACTCCAAATGGCCGGATTTATTCACAAAGTCAATCATCCGGAATGGCTTGCAAATCCGGTCATGGTCCATAAGTCAAATGGTAAGTGGAGCATGTGCGTCGATTACACCAGCCTAAACAATTACACCAGCCTAAACAGTGCCTGCCCGATGGATGACTTTCCCCTTCCCCGCATCGATCAGTTGGTCCACTCTACTGCGGGTTGCGAACTGATGAGCTTCCTGGATGCTTACTCAGGATATCATCAAATTAGCATGGCAGAAGAAGATGAAGAGAAGACTGCCTTCATAACACCATTTGGCACCTACTGCTACGTCAGAATGCCATTTGGTCTTAAGAACGCCGGTTCTACGTACCAGCGCTTGATGCAAAATACCTTTCTTTCCCAGATGGGGCGTAATCTTGAAGCTTACGTAGATGACTTGGTTGTAAAAAGATTAAAAAGCTTGACTCATTTAGATGATCTTGCTGAAACCTTCTGTAATTTAAACCGATTTGGAATAAAATTAAACCCAGAAAAGTGTTCTTCCGGGGTTTCATCTGGTAAACTTTTAGGCTTTCTTGTCTATTCTAGAGGAATCGAGGTTAATCCCAAAAAAATCAGGGCCATTGAGCAAATGAGGTCTCCTTCGACCATGAAGGATGTCCAGTGCCTGGCTCATGTGACTTTAAGTCGATTTATATCGCGACTGGGCGAGAGGGGATTACCTTTTTTCAAAGCTCTTCAAAAACACCATGGTTTTTCCTGGTCGGATGAAGCCAAGAAAACATTCCATGAGGTTAAAGCATACTTATACAGTCCGCCAGTGTTGATTTCTTCGATCACAGGGGAACCACTACTTCTTTACTTGGCGGCCACACCTCAAGCAGTCAGCGCGGTTCTGATCGCAGAAATAGAAGGAGTGCAACAGCCCATCTATTACATAAGTGAGATACTTCATGGTCCTAACGAGCGTTACCCTAAGGTCCAGAAGATACTTTACGCGCTACTGATGGCTTCCCGCAAGCTACAACATTACTTTCAGGCACATAAAATTACAGTGCCCTCGTCCTTTCCTTTGGGAGATATTATCCGAAACCCAGAGAAATCTGGTTGAATCACGAAGTGGACTGTGGAACTTGGAGCATTTGACACCCATTTTACCCCTCGCACGGTGGTCAAGTCTCAGATCCTTGCAGACTTTGTGCTCGAATTGACTAACCCTGACCCACCTATGCAAGAATCTAAAGACTTATCATGCATCGACCACTGGACGATGTATTTTGATGGCTCTCGCAGTTTTCAACACTCGGGGGCTAGAGTGGTCTTAATCACGCCTCTGGGCGACCAACTCAAGTATGTCATTAAATTACATTTGTTGTGACTAACAATGCAGCAGAATATGAAGGTCTTATTATAGGGCTCTGGGCAGCAAAATTCCTCGGAGTCCGTCGATTAGTGGTGAGGGGAGACTCACAGCTGGTCATAAACCAGGTAAACAAGGAGTACAACACCTCCGATGAGATAATGGCTCATTAACTGGGGGAAGTGAGGAGATTGGAAAAACACTTCAGTCATTTCAAAGTCCAATACATCCCGCGAAAGGACAATATTCTCGCAGACCAATTAGGGACAAGGCCCGGAGGCTAGACATGGAACTTGCGAAGCTAGTCTATGTTCCATGTATGCTTCAGCTCTGGATCTTGGAGGTTGGAGAGCTTGTAAGCCCCCGAGCCCAGGACTGTAGAGACACTATTGGAGCCTTCCCATTTGGCAGAGAGTCTGCCCTGGGCTTGGGGGTCGGTCACGCACTTGAGGACAAGGTCCCCAAGGAGAAAAGCTCTCGCACAGACGCGCCGGTTGTATGCGCGCGTCATTTCGTGCTGGTAGATGGCGTGGGGGAGGAGCGCTCAGTCGCGTACTTCTTCGACGAGGTCGACTTCTAACCGTTGATTGGCTTCATTGGATTGGTACGCCGCGGTCGTAGCTCCATCCAGGAGTTCGACCCGCAACGACCAAAAGCTGATCTCCGAGGGGAGAACAGCTTCAGCCCCATACACGAGTGTGAAAGGCGTGCGCCCCATCGCTCGACTCAGTGTCGTGCGCATGGAACAGAGGATGCTCCGGAGCTCCTCCGCCCATGCGCCCCGCCTGGAGGTAGCTTGCTCGAGCCTTCGGCGTAACCGCCTAGAGGTGATGCTGGCCAAGGGTTCGGCCTCTACCCACTTGGAGAAATAATCGACCGCAACCACCGCATACTTGTAGCCTCCGGGTGCCGGGGGGAAGGGACCAAGGAGGTCCATCCCCCAGCGCGCGAACGGCCAAGTGATGGGGATTGTTTGTAGTACTGTGGAAGGTAAATTGGAACCCTTGGCCATCTTCTGGTAGGCTTCTCACGCGGAGATATGGTCTCGTGCGTCGTAAACGACTGTGGGCCAATAGAAACCCTGGTGAAGGACCTTTGCCGTGACGGCACGTGGGGCCAGGTGAGACCCATAGCTCCCCGAGTGGGTGTCCTCGAGGAGTTGAGGTCCCTCCGCCCATGGAAGGCAGCGGAGTAGGGCAGAGGCCCCCCGCTTGTAGATCTTCCCTTCTAGTAGAAGGTATGCCCGTGCTTTGGCACGAAGCCGCTTTGCCTCGGTGTCGCTGGGAGGGTCCCCTTCCCCCCTTATGAAGGAGATGAGGGGATCCATCCAGGATGCCACTCGGGCGATCTCAGAGACCTCCGGGACACAGGACTCAGGATACGTGTTCAGGGGGCTCACTTAGGGCTTCGCGATAATCTCCAAGAAGGCACCTCCGGGAAGAGGTTCCTGATCGCTGGCTGCCCGGGCTAAGGCATCAGCGCAGTCGTTTTCCCTTCGGGGGATACGCCGGGCCTCCAAGCCTTCGAAGTGTTTTTCCATCTTGTGCACCTCCCCCAAGTAAAGGCTCAGGTTCGCATCATGGCACAAGTAGGACTTGTCCATTTCGTAGACCACGAGTTGGGAATCTCCTTTGACGAGGAGGCGAAGGATCCCTAGGGAGTGCGTGAGGCGTAGTCCCAGGAGAAGGGCCTCGTACTCGGCGACGTTATTTGTGGCAGGGAACTCGAGCCTCACTGCGAACTCCAGCATCCTACCTTTGGGGCTTCGAAGGACCACCTCCACGCCAGCCCCAGCGAGGCACAAGGAGCCATCGAACATGAGCATCCAATGGTCATTGTGCTGGGGCTGCTCACGAAGCGGCTTAGAGCGGCCAAGCAGCCGGTGAGTCGCTGCACCTCTGTGACGGAGCGTGGGCAAGGCATGTCTAGGGAGGCCCAAATTTTTTCGGGGTTGGCCTCTATGCCTCGCTGAGACACAAGGAAGCCAAGCAGCTTCCCTCCTCGTACGCCGAAGGCACACTTTTCTGGGTTGAGCTTTAACCCGTACTCGCGGAGGCTGCGGAAGGTCTCTTCGAGGTTGTTGACGTGATTGGTCGCGCGGGAGCTTTTGACGACCGCGTCATCAACATAGACTTCAACGTTGCGGCAGATTTGGTCTCTGAAGACCAATGACATGAGTCGCTAGAAGATTGCTCCTGTGTTCTTCAGCCCGAAGTGTGGACGACGCAGAAGGTCCCGAGGGGAGTTATAAAACTCGTCTTTTCCTCGTCCCCTTCAGCCATCCGGTCTTGATGATAGCCGGAGTATGCGTCCAAGAAGCTCATCAGCTCGCACCCCGTGGTCGAGTCGACAAGTTGGTTGATCCGCGGGAGTAGGAAGTTGTCTTTTAGGCCAGCACGGTTGTGGTCAGTGAAGTCCACGCACATCCGCCACTTGCCGTTCGACTTCTTCACGAGGACAGGATTTGCCAGCCACTCGGGATGTAGGACCTCCTGAATGAATCTTTCCTCCCGGAGCTTGGTAATCTCGACCTTGATAGCCTTTTGGCGTTCAAGGGAGAGCATTCTCAGCTTCTATTTGACCGGGGGTTGACTGGGGTCAGAGTGAGCTTGTGCTCGATGACCTCCCGGGCGACGCCTTGCATGTCAGAGTTCTTGCGCAGGAAAGTCGCGAGTTGCTCCGCGTGCTCTTCGGAGAGATCCGCCCAAATCTTGACAGTCTAGTCCGCGCGTCCGGGGACAGCGGGACCTTCCGGAGGTCCCCTTCCGGACACGGCTTGGGGGGAGATGTAACACCCTGAGTTAGGGGTGAAAATTTCCTTTTTCATCAATAGCATGCATGCATGTATCTGTAGTAATAGCCAGATCAGTATCTATCCTAAGCCCTAAAATCTCCAAAATCTATCCTGTGATCTCAAATCAAGATCAGATTGTTCAGATGTGATCTATCAGTTACTCTGAACTTAAAAGCCTTCAGAACCTAGATCCAATTCTATCTCTAAATTCCAGATTTATCAACTTCTTCTGTTTTCGAAAACAGAAATACCTTATATTACCCAAATACTCTAAGTTTCAGAAATACAGATTTAATCTGAATCCTGACCAAGTTCAGACTAGATTATTCCTGGAATATAATCATGGGTATGTCAATACCTTAATCTAAAAAGTTGACAGCCAGATTCTACCATCTAGACTCTTTTCACAAATCAGTCCAAGAGTTATCGCAAATTAGTCCTTATCTGAGATCTGAAAACCCAAAAAGGCTAAAATCTCCAGATTAACTCCAAACTCAAAATCTCTTCGGTAAATCTTCTCAAAATGCTATTTGCCACAAGTTTCTCTTCTGTGCAGATATCAAAATCGAACCCTAAATGCCAGAATTCGAAATCAACAAAACTTAAACCTTATTTTACCCTAAAGTACCCTATTTTCAGTTTGTATCAAAAACTATTCAAATGTGTCAAATTTTGTCAATTATCCTTGCCAAATACCTTGTTGATTATAATCTACCAGATTAGTGAAACCAATTTCAGTTTAAACCTCCCAGAATTCCAGATTTGCATTTCAGTCCAAAACTCAAAGAATTAAAACTGCAGTTCAGTCCATTTTCGACCAGGCCGTATACTGCTGTACACGACCAGAAGCCTCGCCGTGTTTTGCTTCCTTGCGCCGTGCACGTTCGCCGCCGGCCAAGCTTCGCCGCACTTGTGACCGTGCATGCCAGTGCGCACGTGTCCTCGCTCCAGCTGGTGCCGTGGCAAGACCGCTGCTACGTCGACGACCAGTGCTTGCTCCCGCGCGCGACCAGCAGTGACTTTGTCAGCAATCCATCGCCACGTAGCCTCGCCGCGCCAGTACTTGTCGCCACCGCTTGCTACAGGCTTTGCCAGGTCCCGATGAGGCGACATTGTGATCAGTTGAAAGCTTGTCGCCGTCGCATCACCGCTTTTGCTGTGTCTTCGCCGCTGATGTCCAGCACGCAAGCAACCTCATCACAGCAGTCAATCACTTCGTTGTTCCCCTTTGCCATCTTTGCCTGACCTATTTAAACGCTCCTGTGTGCAGCAGCTTCTCCACACATCGCCAGGACTTAACCAATTTCCAAAATTCCTCGCTGCAGTCGTCTTCTCCGGCGAGCCATCGAGGAGGCTCACGGTGCCAGCATTCTACAGACCATCTCCTGCCAAATTAAAGCCATCAGTGAGTTCATCCACTCAACCTCTCTGTGTAGTACTGTCTAATTACTTTCCGGTGGACTCTAACGCCGGTGATCGCCGGAAATGATTGAAATTCGAAGAATGCCCTGTTCCGGCAATGTAGCTCGAATTACTCCAAATTAGCTTTCGTATCTGTAATCAAAATTTATCAGTAAGCCAAATCAAGCAAGCCTGTGAAGTTGGATTTCGGATTTAAGCAAGAATCGAACCTTTTCCCTAAACCGAGCTTCACCAGAAAACCGGCGATCATCGCCAGGCTTCTCCAGTGATCCTCCGGCCAATACAATTGTACCAGAATCTTCCCTATACCTCCTAGATGCTCTCCAAGCAAGGAATTAAGTTTTTGTTGCCTGTAGCAGGAACCCCCAATCAGCAGTGCTTCTTCTCCGGCGCCGATGACCGGAAAAGTGTTCCCGGCCATTTCAGCCCTCGAAACCTTGTCATTTAGATGTGCCTTAGCCTCCTGAGCATTTTTGTCTTCTAGCTCGACACCTAAATCAGCCTAGATCAAAAGTTATAGCTTTGCCAAGTTTTTGTCCAGAACTGATCTAGTGCAGCCAGTTCATCTCTGTTCATCATCAGATTTCTTGCTTTCCAGCCATTTCTTGCCCTAGATCCTGTTGACTTAATTGTTCCTGTTACTCAAGCCTACCTCCCAGACAAAGTGGTGCATCATTTGGAGCTCCAGATCAAAAGTTATGCTAAGCCCTAGTTTTTGGCATTGTCAGCTCTATGCCAGAGCTTGTCAGCCAGTGGCATTGACCTTATTTACCCACTTCTGGTTGTGTAATTTGAAATCCACTTTGTCCACTGAATTTGTAGAGTTGTGATCTACATTTTCTTCTACTACCACAACTTGAGATAAGCACTCTAGCTTTTCTTAAAGCTATGTCCAAGCTTTGATCCGAATGTCGATCTGTTGACATTCGCTGTTTTGATTAAACCAGCCACAAAATTGTTATCCCTATTGCAATCCTGAAACCCTAAGATTATCTAATCACCATCCTTAGCCCAAATTCCTTGAAACCCTAGAATCTCGACTCAGTTCAGTTTGCAGTTCAACTTATCTCTAGTTTAGTTCAATCATGCTTGTTGTGCATTTCTGCATATAAGTCATAAAACATTTTAATATTAAAAGTAATTAATGTGTGATTGTTTGTCGTCGACCAGATTCAGAAGCTGACTTTGAAGATTTTGCTGTTGACCCGTCATCGACTGCTGTATTTTACGACGCGGAAGGCAAGTCATATCCTTGGTCATCTTGAACCTATATTTTAAATGTTGCTATAATATAACCTTGAATATAGGCAATATTGCATGTGAAAGATTGAGAATGGTTGATTTATGAATTGGCAGTACTAGACTGGTTATCTGTGAAATGTGAAATAAACAAGTTTTGAGCCATGAACTATTATATGTATCTATATACTTATATTCATGAAATAAAACCCCTAGCCGTGACCAGAAAAATGGTATGGATGGCTGTAGCACTGGAGGTGCTAGACTGCAAAGGAATGCAGGCACTGAAGGTGCAGGGTTGTGGATGGTCTGGTCACTGGCATATAAGGACTAGAACCTTGTGTTGTACGTCTAGTGGCATGAACAACGTGCTAACCGCAAGCCTGGTATGGGACAGGCCTGAACAAGTAATTATGTGGATCGCACATGAAACCCCTGCATGAGATGTGTAGTGATGCACGATAAACACGGAGCGCGGCTCCCACAGATATCACTGAAGGTGATCAAGCACGCTGACCCAGTAATGGGAATAAGCAAAGGGGTGGAGGTTTGGATACAACCTGCCACAACTGTGCCTCGCTGAGAGCCACAGGGTCGGGGGTGAATTGTAAGTGATACATAACAAAAGTTCTTGTTATTTCCACCTTGCCGCTCACAGTATGAAGTGAGTCAGGGGTCCAATCATTTTGTTATGATAGGAAAGGTTTGAAAGTGGAATATCTTGCGGGTAAATTGGTACCTCTCTGCAGAGTTAAAACGTATTCGAATACTCCGAGCTCCCGGGTTTATAGGAGTCTGCTGCGGTGGGTTAAATCTACGGGGTGTGACACAAGTACTATTTTCTAAATAAAATATGTTTAAATCAAGATTACCCAAATGACATGTGTTGTCATGATAAGGAGTGCTGCCGTGGGCTGTCGTGTGTCGACGTGTCGCGGTAGTGCTATAATGTAGTGAACATGAATGATGATGTATATTATGAAAAGTGCTGCCATAAGATGAGATGAGAAAGGAAAAGATTATTTTACAAATATCCATAATTCTTGACTAGTCTAAGTTCATATCATCACTACTATATGTATCTACTCTTACCTATGACTTGCTGAGTACGTAAGTGCTCACCCTTGCAACATTCAACTCAATAGATGGAGCCTACTTTGATCAAGATGATGGTACGGAGTACTACGTGGATCCAGAAGGAGGAGAATCAGTTCCGCCAGAACCCTGAAGTGTGTTGTTCTGCCGTCAACTTCTTTTGTGGGAGGGTCACCTATCTTCTGCTGCGTAGTTAAATATTTTGTTAAACCCTGAATGCCTTGTAGGCATTGTAATCCTCTTTATGTAATATTAAGGCCAGCAGGCCACACTGCTTAATATTTTGTGAGTACTCTGTTGCAATGTAATATACTCCTGTGCTTGACTCATCCTGGGAAGTCAAAGGTTTGTGAGAATGGGACTAGCTGCAGCGAGCTAGGTCTCTACAGGAGTAGTTGTTGTCCCAGTCTCGGGGCGCGACAGGAGACCTCCCGGAGGGAACGACCGTGGCATCCGGCGCTAGGGGAGAGGTCTCTCCCCCCGGGGTCTTGATCATGTTGACACTCCCGATCATCGCGGCGGCGCGCTCATACAAAGGGCGGGCCACGTCTTGGTTGCCTCAGGCGGTGATCACACAGTGAGGCCCAGGGATCTTCACGCAGAGGTAGCTCTAGTGGATCGCCGCCCCCAAGCGGTTGATCGTGGTCCTCCCCATGATTGCTTTGCATGAAGAGGGGATGTCCACCATGTCAAACCGAACAATTTTCGTCCGGTAGTTGTCTCGGGTACCGAAGGTTGTGGGGAGATCCACTTTTGCCACTGGGTGGATCGTTTTCCCCGGAACGAAGCCCTGCAAGGGCCCTGCTGCGGGTTGCAGTAGCTTCTTGTCGACCTGCATCTCTCTAAACGCCTTTAGATACAAGACATCGGCGGAGCTTCTGCCACCGACGAGGATACGTGCCTGGTGACAGTTGTAGACAATGGTGGAGACTATGAGCGCGTCGTCATGGGGGAAGCGAACCCCGCGCGCGTCTTTCACTGTAAAAGTGAGGGGGACGTGTGACCAATTTGGTGGCTGAGACGTATGTAGCACCCCCACAACCTTTACCTCACACGCATACTCCTTGCACTGGCGCTTGGAATCTCACCCTGAAGCAGACCCCCCGTGATGATGTTGACACACCTTTGGGAGGTTTGGAAGGGGAGCTCTTCCATTGGGCCCCCTTCCCGCGCTTGTCCTTGTTGCTCCCCCGAGGGGGTAGGAAGGGCCGGCAAAGCCGGCTGGTAGGGCAAGGAGGCAGGACTCCCCCCTGCCCAAGCTGGTTGAGGAATGTGGCGAAGTGTTGGAGAAGCTGGTGGCATTCCTGGGTAGCGTGGGTATTGGACTTGTGGAAAGTGCACCACAGGCCCTCGCCTCCCACCGCAGGGCCTTCACAGCTGCAGGACGACTGCCCCCTCCCACCAGCCTTTCGGCTTGGGGAAGGGGCGGTTTCCCTTGGGGGCATCGAGCGAGCCGCCTCCGCCCTCGTGGACAAAGGTGTCTCGAGGCCATGGCTCACTACGATTGCCCCTCTTGGGGAGCCCCTTGGTTTTTCTTCTAGAGGTCGTCCTCCTCCGCCCGAGTGTATTTCTCGAGTACAGTGAAGAGCTCGTCAGCGGAGGAGGGGCAGCTTCGGGAGAGTCTCAGATGGAGCTCCCCAGGGAGGATCCCGCTCTTGCATGCCTCAATGACTGTGGAGTAAGGGACATGACCTACTTTGCTCTTGACCTGAGCAAAGCGCTTGAAGAAGCTGCGGATGGTCTCCCCTGTCCTCTGTTGGACGGTGTAGAGCTTCCATGAATCCAAGGGATGCACGTAGTTCCCCTGGAAGTTTGCACAGAATTCGAGCTTGAGCTGTGCGAAAGACTTGATGGAGCCAGCCTTCAGGTGGTAGAACCACGAGCGGGCGATCCCGGTAAGTTAGAGGGGGAAGACGTTGCACTGGACCGTCTCATCCCCCCCAGCTGCTGAGATGGCTGTGGAATACACCTGCACAAACTCGTAGGGATCGGCATCACCATTGTAGTGTTCGATGTGCGGCGATCGGTAAGGCCACGGCTATCGAATGCACCGGAGCCGGCGGCATAGCGGTTGTTTAGCCCCCACCACTTCCCGGGGAGAGTCCTTGTCACTGTCCCCTTTGACGGGGGACGCGCTGTCGCGCCCCGAGACTGGGACAACGACTACTACTGTAGAGACCTAGCTCGCTGCAGCTAGTCTCAACCACAACCCTTTGACTTCCCAGGATGAGTCAACACAGGAGTATATTACATTATAACAGAGTACTTACAAAATATTAGGCAGTGTGGCCTGCTGGCCTTAATATTACATAAAGAGGATTACAATGCCTGCAAGGCATTCAGGGTTTAACAAAATATTTAACTACACAGCAGAAGATAGGTGACCCTCCCACAAAAGAAGTTAACGGCAGAACAACACACTTTAGGGTTCTGGCGGAACTGATTCTCCTCCTTCTGGATCCACGTAGTACTCCGTGCCATCATCTTGATCAAGGTAGGCTCCATCTATTGAGTTGAATGTTGCAAGGGTGAGCACTTACGTACTCAGCAAGTCATAGGTACGAGTAGATACATATAGTAGTAATGATATGAACCTAGACTAGTCAAGAATTATGGATATTTGTAAAATAATCTTTTCCTTTCTCATTTCATCTTATGGCAGCACTTTTCATAAAGTAACATCATCATTCATGTTCACTAGATTATAGCACTACCGCGACACGTCGACACACGACAGCCCACGGTAGCACTCCTTATCATGACAACACATGTCATTTGGGTAATCCTGATTTAAACATATTTTATTTAGAAAATAGTACTTGTGTCACACCCCGTGGATTTAATCCACCGCAGCAGACTCCTATAAAACCCGGGAGCTCGGAGTATTCGAATACATTTTTAACTCTGCAGAGAGGTACCAATTTACCCGCAAGATATTCCACTTTCAAACCTTTCCTATCATAACAAAATGATTGGACCCCTGACTCACTTCATACTGTGAGCGGCAAGGTGGAAATAACAAGAACTTTTGTTATGTTTTACTCACAATTCACCCCCGACCCTGTGGCTCTCAGCGAGGCACAGTTGTGGCAGGTTGTATCCAAACCTCCACCCCATTGCTTATTCCCATTACTGGGTCAGCGTGCTTGATCACCTTCAGTGATATGTGTGGGAGCCGCGCTCCGTGTTTATCGTGCATCACTACACATCTCATGCAGGGGTTTCATGTGCGATCCACATAATTACTTGTTCAGGCCTGTCCCATACCAGGCTTGCGGTTAGCACGTTGTTCATGCCACTAGACGCACAACACAAGGTTCTAGTCCTTATATGCCAGTGACCAGACCATCCACAACCCTGCACCTTTAGTGCCTGCATTCCTTTGCAGTCTAGCACCTCCAGTGCTACAGCCATCCATACCATTTTTCTGGTCACGGCTAGGGGTTTTATTTCATGAATATAAGTATATAAATACATATAATAGTTCATAGCTCAAAACTTGTTTATTTCACATTTCACAGATAACCAGTCTAGTACTGCCAATTCATAGATCAACCATTCTCAATCTTTCACATGCAATATTGCCTATATTCAAGGTTATGTTTTAGCAACATTTAAAATATAGGTTCAAGATGACCAAGGATATGACTTGCCTTCCGCGTCGTAAAATACAGCAGTTGACGTCGGATCCGCAATGAAGTCCTCGAACTCGGGCTCTTGATCTGCTCTCCAATCAAACAAGCAACCAATAATCATAATCTTTTCCATACATTATTATACTATATGCAATGATGCAAAGATGAAGTCTTGATGATTCTGAAATGATTGGGTTTAGAGGCTGATTAGGGTTAAGTTAAGGAAACCAATGTTAAGATTAGCTGTCAAAGGTTTACAAGGTTCCAAATGTCCCAAAATATCAGAATGATATTAAGGTTGCGACTGGTTCGCTCAAAAACAGCGAACGTCTTTAGGTCGACATTCGGTTCAAAGTATCGACATAGGGTTGATGAATGATAGAGGGGTTATCTCAACTTGTGGTAGTAGAATAAAATGTAGATCACAACTCTACAAATTTAGTGGACAAAGTGGTTTTCAATTTACACAACCAGAAGTGGGTAAACAAGGCCAATGCCATTGGCTGGCATATACTGAGAAAATGTCAAAAATTAGGGTTTAGCAACAATTATAATTCAAGGACTCAAATCAAGTTGTGATAGAAGAAGAAATTGTAGATCACAACTTCAGGAATCTAAGGGACAAAGTTATGCTCAAGATGCACATTTGGAAGACAGTGAAAAGGGCTAATGCCACTGACTGACATAGCCTGGCATTAATCTTGACATGGCCAGAAACTAGGGCTTAGCATAACTTTTGATCTAGGGCCCCAAATGATGCACCACTTTGTCTGGGAGGTAGGCATTGATAACAGGAATAAATCATTCAATAGGATCTAGGGCTGAAAATGGCTGGAAAGCAAGAAATTTGATGATGAACAGAGATGAACTGGCTGCACTGGAGCAGTTCTGGACACAAACTTGGCATGGCTATAACTTCCAATCTAGGCCGATCTAGGTGTCGAGCTAGAAGACAAAAATACTCAGGAGGCTAAGGCACATCTAAATGACAAAGTTTCGAGGGCTGAAATGGCCGGGAACACTTTTCCGGTGAACTGTGCCGGAGAAGAACACTGCTATTTGGGGGTTTTTGCTACAGGCCGAGAGAACTTAATTCTTTGCTTGGAGAGCATCTAGGAGGTATAGGGAAGCTTCTGGTAACATCAAATTGACTGGAGGATCACCGGAGAAGCCTGGCGACGATCGCCGGTTTTCTGGTAGAACTTGAATTTGGGAAAAGCTTCGAATGATGATTAATTAGGGATTCTAAGCTTATAGGCTTGCTTGAAATAACCCACTGATCAATTTGCTTCACAGGTTCGAGGGCTAATTCGAATTGATTTGGCCTGCATTGCCGGAACAGGGCAATCTTCGATTTTCAGCCATTTCCGGTGATCGCCGGCGTTAGGGGTCATCGGGGAGCAATTAAATAGTACAGCACGATGAGGGAGGCGAGGGGAACTTACTAGTGCTGTCAATTTGGTGGTTGAGGCTGCGGTTGAGGTTGTCACCGTGAGGCCTCGAACTAGTCTCGCCGGAGAAGAAGACTAAGACAGAAAATCTGAGACGTGGATGATTTCCAGTGAGGTTTGAGGAGGCTGCTGAGCACAGGGATGCTTAAATAGGCAGGCGAAGCATGCGAAGAGAAAGCAATGAAGAGATTGGCTGCTGGTGACTTGACTGGTTGCGTGCTGGAGCAACAGCGGCGAAGACACAGCGAAGAACGGTGATGCGACGGCGACAAGCCTTCAGCTGATCACAATGTCGCTTCATCGGGACCTGGCGAAGCTTGTAGCAAGCGGTGGCGACAAGTACTGACGCGGCGAGGCTACGTGGCGATGGATTGCTGACAAAGTTGCTGCTGATCGCGCGCGGGAGCAAACGCTGGTCGTCGACGTAGCAACGGCGCTGCCACGGTGACGGCTGAGGCGAGGACACGTGCGTACTGACATGCACGGTCACAAGTGCGGCGAAGCTTGGCCGGCGGCGAGTGTGCACGGCGCAAGAAAACACGGCGAGCTTCTGGTCGTGTACTGGCTGCTTCCCTGGTCGAAAATGGGCTGATTTGCAATATTTGATTTTCACAATTGGACCAATCTGTAATTCTGGAGATTTGGAAGGTTAGAGTTGAATTTGATTTCACTAATCTGGTAGATTATATTCAACAGGTTAATTGGCAATGATAATTGATAAAATATGATACGTTTGAATAGTTTTTGATACAAACTGAAAATAGGGTAATTTAGGGTAATTGAAATCTGAATTTCATTTGGTTTTGAATTCTGGTACTTAGGATGAGATTTTGGAATTTGAACAGAAGAGAAACTTGTGACAAATAGCATTTTGAGAAGATTTGCCGAAGAAATTCTGAATTTGGAGTTAATCTGGAGATTTTAGCCTTTTTGGATTTTCAAATAACAGATAAGGACTATTTTGCGATAATTCTTGGACTGATTTGTGAAAAGAGTCTAGATGGTGAAATATGGCTGTCAACTTTTTATATTAAGGTATTGACATACCCATGATCATATTCCAGGAATAATCTGGTCTGAACTTGGTCAAGATTCGGATTAAATCTGTATTTCTGAAACTTAGGGTATTAAAGTAATAGAAGGTATTTCTGTTTTCGAAAACAGAAGGAGCTGATAAATCTGAGAGTTAGGGATAGAATTGGATCTAGGTTCTGAAGGCTTTTAAGTTCAAAGTAACTGATAGATCATATCTGAACAATCTGATCTTCATTTGAGGTCACAGGATAGATTTTGGAGATTTCAGGGCTTGAGATAGAAACTGATCTGGCTATTACTACAGATACATGCATGCATGCTATTGATGAAAAAGGAAATTTTCACCCCTAACTCAGGGTGTTACAGATCTACCCTCCTTAAAGAAATCTCGCCCCGAGATTTACCTAAGACAGGAAAAGATAAGGATAGGTTTGCTTAAGATCTTCTTCCTTCTCCCAAGTAGCCTCTTGCTCTGAATGATTCTTCCATTGAACTTTACACAATTTGATTTTCTTCCTTTGGAGCTGACGTTCATCAGTGGCTAGGATTCTGATTGGGTGCTCAAGATAAGTGAGATTCTTCTGTAATGGCACATCTTGTACATCTATCTGGTCAGTAGGTTCCTTCAAACATTTCCGGAGCTGAGAGACATGAAACACGTCATGCACTCCTGCTAATCCCTCAGGTAATTCCAATTTATATGATACTTCTCCCTTTCTCTTGATTATCTTAAATGGTCCAATGTATCTTGGGGATAACTTTCCTTTCACTTGGAATCTTTGTAATCTTTTGAATGGTGTAACCTTGAGATACACAAAATTTCCTGGTTCAAAAGATAATTCTCTTCGTCGTTTATCTGCATAGCTCTTTTGTCGTGATTGTGCTGTTTTCAACCTTTCTCTGATGAGTCTGACATGAGCTTCTGCTTCTTCTACTATCTCTGGTCCTGTGACCTTTCGTTCTCCTGGCTCATTCCAATGCAATGGAGTTCTGCACTTACGTCCATATAAAGCTTCAAATGGTGCCATCTGTATACTAGCTTGATAACTGTTATTATATGTAAATTCTGCAAATGGTAAACATTTGTCCCATGATGTTCCATAATCTAGTATACAAGCTCTTAGAAGATCCTCTAGGATTTGATTAACTCTTTCTGTCTGTCCTCCCGTCTGTGGATGATATGCAGTACTGAAATCCAACTGGGTTCCTAGGGTTTCGTGCAGTCTATTCCAAAATTTGGAGGTAAACTGTGTTCCACGATCTGAAACTATCTTCTTAGGAATACCATGCAATGCCACTATTCTTTGCATGTATAACTCTGCTAATTTACTGCCATCATAAATCTTTTTGACTGGTATGAAATGAGCTACTTTAGTAAGTCTGTCCACAATAACCCATATGGAATCATATCCTCCTTGAGTTTTAGGTAATCCTGTAATGAAATCCATACCAATTTCTTCCCATTTCCATAATGGTATTGGTAGAGGTTGTAGCTTTCCTGCTATTTTCTGGTGTTCTGCTTTAACTCGTCGACATGTATCACAGTTTGCAATATACTCTGCAATATCTCTCTTCATATTATCCCACCAAAATCTGGTTTTCAAATCTTGATACATCTTTGTGTTACCAGGGTGTATTGAGTATGGAGTTTTATGTGCTTCATGGAGAATTATTTCCTTAAGATCTGCGTTTTGAGGTACACAGATTCTTCCTCGATACCATACAATCCCTTGGTTATCTTCAATAAAGCCTTGAGCTTTTCCTAACTTGATTCGACTCTTGATTTTACAAATTTCTTCATCTTCCTTCTGGGCATTTCCTATCTGTTCTTCAAGTTGAGATTTTATTGTTAAAGTAGCTACCGTTCCCTGCGGTACTATTTCTACTTGATGATTCTGCAACTCTTGTTGTAGGTAAGGGTTCTTCAATATAACCATTCCTTGTAGGTTGTAAACTTTTCTGCTTAGGGCATCAGCTACTACATTAGCTTTCCCTGGATGGTACTGAATACTAAGATCATAATCTTTGATCAATTCCAGCCATCGTCGTTGACGCATGTTGAGCTCTGTCTGAGTGAAGATATACTTGAGGCTCTTATGATCTGTAAAGATCTCACATTTACGCCCAATGAGATAATGTCGCCATATCTTTAAAGCATGTATTACTGCTGCTAACTCCAAATCATGAGTCGGATAATTTTCTTCATGTGGTCTCCATTGACGTGAAGCATAAGCCACTACTCGACCTTGCTGCATTAACACACAGCCTATTCCTTGCATTGAAGCATCACAATAAACTACGAAGTCTTCTTTGCTGTCTGGTAAGGTGAGGACTGGTGTTGTCGTCAATTTCTGCTTCAGTTTCTGAAAACTCTCTTCGCACTTAGTGGTCCATTCAAATGCGACATCCTTCTTTAGCAGGTTCGTAAGCGGTTTAGCAATCTGGGAAAATCCTTCGATGAATCTCCTATAATACCCTGCTAATCCCAAGAAACTTCTAATCTCTGTAACTGAGGTAGGTTGCTTCCACTCCTTAATTGCAGAGATTTTAGCTGAATCCACTGAAATTCCTTCTGCTGTCAACACATGTCCAAGAAATGAAATTCTTGACATCCAAAATTCACATTTGTCAAACTTGGCATAAAATTGCCTCTCTCGTAGCCTTTCCAAGACTAGGTGTAAATGTTGCTCATGTTCTTCCGTACTCTTGGAATATATCAGAATGTCATCTATGAATACTATGACAAACTTGTCAAGAAAATCCATAAATGTACTATTCATGACATTCATGAATGCTGCCGGAGCATTGGTCAAGCCAAAAGGTACTACTGTAAACTCATATAAACCATATCTGGTAGTGAAAGCAGTCTTCGGTATATCTTCTTTCTTGATCTTCAGCTGATGATATCCAGATTTCAAGTCTATCTTGGAAAATACTTTGGCTCCTCGAAGCTGATCGAACAAGTCATCAATTCTTGGTAATGGATACTTGTTTTTAATAGTGACTTCATTCAAAGCTCGGTAGTCTACACACATTCGTAGAGTTCCGTCTTTCTTCCTCACAAACAGAACTGGGGCTCCCCATGGCGAAGCACTGGGTTTGATAAATCCCTTGTTTTCCAAGTCTTCGAGTTGATTCTTGAGCTCCTCCAAATCTGTAACTGGCATCCTATAGGGACGTTTTGCTATAGGTGCTGCTCCTGGTTTAAGTTCAATACTGAATTCTATTTCTCTGTCAGGTGGCATTCCCGGAAGTTCTTCTGGAAACACATCAGAATATTGTTGCACTACAGGCACTTGTTCCAGGCATAATTTTTGCAATGCTTGAACAGATCTTAGCAGTCTCTTGGCTGCTGATCTTTCTGCATGGAATAGAACTCTCTCCCCTTGGCTACTGACAAGACTAAGGGTTTTCTCTTCACAATCTACTAGACCTTTATGTTGGGACAACCAATCCATTCCCAAAATAATGTCTAGTCCTTGCAGTTCTAGTACTAGTAGATTTGCCTCAAATTCTACTCCTTCTATATTGAAAGTTACATTTGGGCAGATTGAGTAAACAGATAATCTAGCCCCTGGAGTTTGTATAACCATAGAGTACTCTAGTGGTACTTGGTCTATATGCATTTCAACTTCAGATGCAAATGCTTTTGACATGAATGAATTTGTAGCACCAGGATCAAACAATATTAAGGCAGATGCAGATTTAATCAGAAATCTACCTAGAAGAATGTCGGTGGCGTTGCCTGCTTCTTGAATTGAAGTATAGTTCAATCTTCCTCCTTGGGTTGCAGCTGGTGCTCTACCTCTTCCTCTTCCTCGATTAGCCATGTTTCCTCCTCTTCCTGCTGAATTTCCTCTAAAATTCTGCGATGGTGATGCTCTGGTTACTACTGGCTGTGTTCCTGCCTGAGATCTGGCAATGGACATTGGAAGCTGTATCCAAGGACAGAATTCTTTACGGTGCCCACGCTGTCCACAATGATAACACTCAACACGAGGATGAGGGCAATCCTTCTGAGAATGATTTCCTCGGCAGTTGGGGCACAATGTCGTTGCTGGTCTGGGATTCTGATAAGATGGTCGGAAATTGGGAGTGATAGGAACTCTTCCTCTGATTGGATTTGGCTGTGGTCTTGTTTGCTGGAACATCCTCCTCTTTCGGCTTTCTTCTCCCATATTCTTCTTTTCTTCTACCTTTAAAGCTCTGTTCACTAGGGTTTGAAATTCTGTAAGTTCATGAGAAGCAATTTGATATTGTAAATAGTGTTGAAGTCCTTCTGTGAAGCGCTCTATCTTCTTCTCTTCAGTATCCACATCTCCAGGTGCGTATCGAGCCAAATGAGTAAATTGGTGTAGATACTCAGTAACTGACTTACTTCCTTGAGTTAAATTCCGGAATTCCCGACGCTTAGCTGCCATAACACCAGTAGGTATATGAAATTTCCGAAATTGATCCTTAAATTCCCTCCAAGAGATATTATCTTTATCAGGGTGAGCTTCCTGGTAATTCATCCACCAGGCAGCTGCAGCTCCTGATAACTGATGAGATCCAAACAAAACTTTCTCTCGTTCGCTGCATCGGACCGTGTCCAGTTTCCTCTCGATATCCCGTAACCAATCATCGGCAACCATAGGATCGGTCGCACTAGAGAATGTTGGTGGACGGGTCTTTTGGAAATCTGTTAATCTCGCTCCTACAGCAGAAGTAGTTCCTTCTGTTGTTCCAGTAGGCAGTTTCTGAACTATCTGGGCTAACAATTGGGTATGAGCTATCTGAGCTTCTTGTCGACTTTTCTCCATTGACAACAAAATTTCCTGAAGACTGGGTTGTTCATTATGAGGTGGATTGGAACTCTGAGATCCTTGCTGAAACAAAGGGTCTCTTGTCATAGTTTCTTCTTCCTGCGGAGTCTGATCTATATCTTCTCTTCCACTTCGAGATCTCCTTCTGGTGTCAACCATGGTGGCTCTGAAAAAGTTTAGACGGATCTAACTAACTAAGGCCAACTAAGACAGCAATGCAGAAATTAATGCAACTACTTTTATGCATAAAATACTTAGGCTACTAGCCATAATACACAAATTAACCATTGCAAAAGCAACAGCGAATCACAAAGCTATCAAGAGCATCCACTGGCTCTGTCTACACCAACCTCTAAGACACTCTGAAACAACAGAACGCACTCTCACAATCTTACCGAATTTTAGAAATCCAAATAAAATTTTGAAATGAAGGTTTTTCAAGAGCTACAAAGCTCATTATTTTTACCAAAATAAAATTTCCACAAATAGTTTCTAAATAAATTACGTCTTCCTGGCACGGCCAATTTCCTAAAGGTGTCGTCCTACAGTCAAGTTCTCATGTTGCTCTGATACCAACTTTTCTTGTCGCGCCCCGAGACTGGGACAACGACTACTCCTGTAGAGACCTAGCTCGCTGCAGCTAGTCTCAACCACAACCCTTTGACTTCCCAGGATGAGTCAACACAGGAGTATATTACATTGCAACAGAGTACTTACAAAATATTAAGCAGTGTGTCCTGCTGGCCTTAATATTACATAAAGAGGATTACAATGCCTGCAAGGCATTCAGGGTTTAACAAAATATTTAACTACACAGCAGAAGATAGGTGACCCTCCCACAAAAGAAGTTAACGGCAGAACAACACACTTTAGGGTTCTGGCGGAACTGATTCTCCTCCTTCTGGATCCACGTAGTACTCCGTGCCATCATCTTGATCAAGGTAGGCTCCATCTATTGAGTTGAATGTTGCAAGGGTGAGCACTTACGTACTCAGCAAGTCATAGGTAAGAGTAGATACATATAGTAGTGATGATATGAACCTAGACTAGTCAAGAATTATGGATATTTGTAAAATAATCTTTTCCTTTCTCATTTCATCTTATGGCAGCACTTTTCATAAAGTAACATCATCATTCATGTTCACTAGATTATAGCACTACCGCGACACGTCGACACACGACAGCCCACGGTAGCACTCCTTATCATGACAACACATGTCATTTGGGTAATCTTGATTTAAACATATTTTATTTAGAAAATAGTACTTGTGTCACACCCCGTGGATTTAATCCACCGCAGCAGACTCCTATAAAACCCGGGAGCTCGGAGTATTCGAATACATTTTTAACTCTGCAGAGAGGTACCAATTTACCCGCAAGATATTCCACTTTCAAACCTTTCCTATCATAACAAAATGATTGGACCCCTGACTCACTTCATACTGTTAGCGGCAAGGTGGAAATAACAAGAACTTTTGTTATGTTTTACTCACAATTCACCCCCGACCCTGTGGCTCTCAGCGAGGCACAGTTGTGGCAGGTTGTATCCAAACCTCCACCCCATTGCTTATTCCCATTACTGGGTCAGCGTGCTTGATCACCTTCAGTGATATGTGTGGGAGCCGCGCTCCGTGTTTATCGTGCATCACTACACATCTCATGCAGGGGTTTCATGTGCGATCCACATAATTACTTGTTCAGGCCTGTCCCATACCAGGCTTGCGGTTAGCACGTTGTTCATGCCACTAGACGCACAACACAAGGTTCTAGTCCTTATATGCCAGTGACCAGACCATCCACAACCCTGCACCTTCAGTGCCTGCATTCCTTTGCAGTCTAGCACCTCCAGTGCTACAGCCATCCATACCATTTTTCTGGTCACGGCTAGGGGTTTTATTTCATGAATATAAGTATATAAATACATATAATAGTTCATAGCTCAAAACTTGTTTATTTCACATTTCACAGATAACCAGTCTAGTACTGCCAATTCATAGATCAACCATTCTCAATCTTTCACATGCAATATTGCCTATATTCAAGGTTATGTTTTAGCAACATTTAAAATATAGGTTCAAGATGACCAAGGATATGACTTGCCTTCCGCGTCGTAAAATACAGCAGTTGACGTCGGATCCGCAATGAAGTCCTCGAACTCGGGCTCTTGATCTGCTCTCCAATCAAACAAGCAACCAATAATCATAATCTTTTCCATACATTATTATACTATATGCAATGATGCAAAGATGAAGTCTTGATGATTCTGAAATGATTGGGTTTAGAGGCTGATTAGGGTTAAGTTAAGGAAACCAATGTTAAGATTAGCTGTCAAGGTTTACAAGGTTCCAAATGTCCCAAAATATCAGAATGATATTAAGGTTGCGACTGGTTCGCTCAAAAACAGCGAACGTCTTTAGGTCGACATTCGGTTCAAAGTATCGACATAGGGTTGATGAATGATAGAGGGGTTATCTCAACTTGTGGTAGTAGAATAAAATGTAGATCACAACTCTACAAATTTAGTGGACAAAGTGGTTTTCAATTTACACAACCAGAAGTGGGTAAACAAGGCCAATGCCATTGGCTGGCATATACTGAGAAAATGTCAAAAATTAGGGTTTAGCAACAATTATAATTCAAGGACTCAAATCAAGTTGTGATAGAAGAAGAAATTGTAGATCACAACTTCAGGAATCTAAGGGACAAAGTTATGCTCAAGATGCACATTTGGAAGACAGTGAAAAGGGCTAATGCCACTGACTGACATAGCCTGGCATTAATCTTGACATGGCCAGAAACTAGGGCTTAGCATAACTTTTGATCTAGGGCCCCAAATGATGCACCACTTTGTCTGGGAGGTAGGCATTGATAACAGGAATAAATCATTCAATAGGATCTAGGGCTGAAAATGGCTGGAAAGCAAGAAATTTGATGATGAACAGAGATGAACTGGCTGCACTGGAGCAGTTCTGGACACAAACTTGGCATGGCTATAACTTCCAATCTAGGCCGATCTAGGTGTCGAGCTAGAAGACAAAAATACTCAGGAGGCTAAGGCACATCTAAATGACAAAGTTTCGAGGGCTGAAATGGCCGGGAACACTTTTCCGGTGAACTGTGCCGGAGAAGAACACTGCTATTTGGGGGTTTTTGCTACAGGCCGAGAGAACTTAATTCTTTGCTTGGAGAGCATCTAGGAGGTATAGGGAAGCTTCTGGTAACATCAAATTGACTGGAGGATCACCGGAGAAGCCTGGCGACGATCGCCGGTTTTCTGGTAGAACTTGAATTTGGGAAAAGCTTCGAATGATGATTAATTAGGGATTCTAAGCTTATAGGCTTGCTTGAAATAACCCACTGATCAATTTGCTTCACAGGTTCGAGGGCTAATTCGAATTGATTTGGCCTGCATTGCCGGAACAGGGCAATCTTCGATTTTCAGCCATTTCCGGTGATCGCCGGCGTTAGGGGTCATCGGGGAGCAATTAAATAGTACAGCACGATGAGGGAGGCGAGGGGAACTTACTAGTGCTGTCAATTTGGTGGTTGAGGCTGCGGTTGAGGTTGTCACCGTGAGGCCTCGAACTAGTCTCGCCGGAGAAGAAGACTAAGACAGAAAATCTGAGACGTGGATGATTTCCAGTGAGGTTTGAGGAGGCTGCTGAGCACAGGGATGCTTAAATAGGCAGGCGAAGCATGCGAAGAGAAAGCAATGAAGAGATTGGCTGCTGGTGACTTGACTGGTTGCGTGCTGGAGCAACAGCGGCGAAGACACAGCGAAGAACGGTGATGCGACGGCGACAAGCCTTCAGCTGATCACAATGTCGCTTCATCGGGACCTGGCGAAGCTTGTAGCAAGCGGTGGCGACAAGTACTGGCGCGGCGAGGCTACGTGGCGATGGATTGCTGACAAAGTTGCTGCTGATCGCGCGCGGGAGCAAACGCTGGTCGTCGACGTAGCAACGGCGCTGCCACGGTGACGGCTGAGGCGAGGACACGTGCGTACTGACATGCACGGTCACAAGTGCGGCGAAGCTTGGCCGGCGGCGAGCGTGCACGGCGCAAGAAAACACGGCGAGCTTCTGGTCGTGTACTGGCTGCTTCCCTGGTCGAAAATGGGCTGATTTGCAATATTTGATTTTCACAATTGGACCAATCTGTAATTCTGGAGATTTGGAAGGTTAGAGTTGAATTTGATTTCACTAATCTGGTAGATTATATTCAACAGGTTAATTGGCAATGATAATTGATAAAATATGATACGTTTGAATAGTTTTTGATACAAACTGAAAATAGGGTAATTTAGGGTAATTGAAATCTGAATTTCATTTGGTTTTGAATTCTGGTACTTAGGATGAGATTTTGGAATTTGAACAGAAGAGAAACTTGTGACAAATAGCATTTTGAGAAGATTTGCCGAAGAAATTCTGAATTTGGAGTTAATCTGGAGATTTTAGCCTTTTTGGATTTTCAAATAACAGATAAGGACTATTTTGCGATAATTCTTGGACTGATTTGTGAAAAGAGTCTAGATGGTGAAATATGGCTGTCAACTTTTTATATTAAGGTATTGACATACCCATGATCATATTCCAGGAATAATCTGGTCTGAACTTGGTCAAGATTCGGATTAAATCTGGATTTCTGAAACTTAGGGTATTAAAGTAATAGAAGGTATTTCTGTTTTCGAAAACAGAAGGAGCTGATAAATCTGAGAGTTAGGGATAGAATTGGATCTAGGTTCTGAAGGCTTTTAAGTTCAAAGTAACTGATAGATCATATCTGAACAATCTGATCTTCATTTGAGGTCACAGGATAGATTTTGGAGATTTCAGGGCTTGAGATAGAAACTGATCTGGCTATTACTACAGATACATGCATGCATGCTATTGATGAAAAAGGAAATTTTCACCCCTAACTCAGGGTGTTACACGCGCGCTCGTTGTCGGAGTCGGGAAGGGGCCCAAGAGGTCCACCGACGAGGCGGTAGCGCCTCTTCTCCTCCGGGTTAGTTGAGCTAACCGCCTGGACGTCTGGGCACCCCCCAGTAGCGTTGGTCGCTTCGTCAGTGGGCCTCTTTCCTCAGCTGGGACCGGAATGTGGTGTTCCACGTCTATGAGTTGGGGGAGACTCCAAACAGTAGCGTGAGGGAGCCTCTCCGGACTTGGTGGTACGCATTTGCTCGACGTCCTCTGGGGTAAAGCGAACTTGATCCGCTGGGGGAGCCCTCGGGGGTGGCCCCGGGGGAGGAGGGAGCTCATGCGTAGCGATCGCGGGCTCGGAAGGTACTACCGGGACGTGGGTGGAACCAACCAGTGGGCAGTCCCCGGGAGCGACGTCCGGAACCGGAGAGGGGGCCCTCACAAGGGAGGTCCAACGGCAGCGTGGGAGCCGTCCGACGAGCCTCCTCCTGCGCGACAGACGCAACCGACTGGGCGAAACCGGCTCCTAGCCTTGGGAAGACCCCCGGTGCGGAGTGAACCCACGGTATGGGGAAGGCTCCGGCAACAAGCTAAGCCCCCGGCATCGGGAAGGTTCCCAGCGCCGGGAAAGCTCCGGACGATGGGCCCGCTGGGGGAGCGTAACCCCCGGTGGAATCGTGGGTTCCGGGAGCGGCCGGGCCTTTGAAGATCGGAGGGGCCACCGAGTGTCCCATAAATATGGGCATTGCCCCCATGAATGGGAACTGTGGCGGATAGATGGGGGCTGGCGACCGCGCCAAAATGAGGAGGAGTTTGTCCATGGAGTGCTGGGCATGGAGTTGGCCTTCCATAAGGGCTTCGAGCAGGGTGTCCTGTGATGCTGGGGGAGCCACCGGGGGAGGGCCAGCCCCCCGGGGCGCCCACGGTCACCGAGTTGGACCGGAGGCCTGTCCACCAGAAACAACTGGAAGGGTTAGAGGTGGTACCTGGGTTTGTTCGTGTCCGGGCGGAAGCGCCGGGGCGACCGTGCTTCGATGGGGTGGTGCTGGGTCACTGGGACTGGCGTCACCGGGTAGGGTGCGAGCCCTCGTTCTTGGGGGAGCCATGGCGATTTGTCGCGAAGTCCCCACGAACGGCGCCAACTGCCGTGGTATTGCGAATACCTTGGTAGGTTTTGTGGAGGTTCCTAGATAAACGAAGATGACATGAGCTGACCAAGTGGCCGATCCTCTCCTGTCGAACAAACACAGCAAGTGACATGAGGATTTATACAGTTTCAGGTCTCAGTGGAGACCCTAGTCCTGTGACGTGCTCCCAACAAGAGTTGGCTAGGTGAGTTCTCTCGTGGGGAGAGTGCTCCGAAGCACGCCTGTTCGTTTTTGTGTGTTGATGTCAAATGAGTTGTCCTTAGTTACAACAGAGGGATACAAGGGCTTATATAGGCCCAAAAGATGCAAAAAGACTAAACTATCCCGGTTGCAGCCGTTGGATCAAAGGGCAGTAGCGTCCTTCTTTTGGCCGAGGGGGCTGGATGCTTGACAAGTGTCATCGCCAGTTCCTGAGGTGCTTCTCTCGTGATACTCACGTGATGCTGCCTAGGATGGGGGTCATCGGGTCCTTTGTCCTTGGACAAAAGGTGGCGCCCGGGACGGAGGCACCGGGGGCCTTGTCCCCGGGCGAATGGCGGCGCCCGGGACGGGGGTCACCGGGGCCTTTGTCCCCAGGCAAAAGGCGGCACCCGTGATCGAGGCACCAGGGGCCTTGTCCCCAGGTAAGAGGCAGCGCCCGGGTCGAAGGCACCAGGGGCCTTGCCCTGGGCAAAAGGCGGTGCCTGGTTCGGAGGCACCGGGGGCCTTGTCCCTGGGCAAATGGCGGCACCCAGGACGGGGGCCATCGGGGGCCTTGTCCCCGGTCAAATGGCAGACACCGGTGGCTTTGTCCCTGGGCCAATGGCGGCGTCCGGGACGGGGGTCACTTGGGGTCTTGCCCCCGGGCAATTGGCAGCACTCGGGACAGGGGTTGCCGGGATCATTGCCCCTTACCTGGACTTGATAGCGCGGAGATTTCCCCCAACAGGTTTCAAATCAAGATTAGTGCCATGGTGAAAACGGAGTTTGCAGAGGATGGCAGAGGCTATAGATTGCACTTTTGTCCTCATCGCCTCTTCATGTCACCTCGCATCTTCAGGAAGATATTCGAAAAGTGATTCAGCCTGAGTCGCAACCAATGTGGCTAACTCGCCGAAGCTAGGATTGATCTTTTGAGATTCGACCACATCAGCTTTGAGCAGAGTTGCCACCGTCTTCAGCTTTTCAAAGACAGAAGATTGAACATTGCTGTCGGATGCAATTGTTGCTCTCAAATCCTCGTTCTCCGTGCAGACAATATCAATCTTCGAGCTTTGGAGATCAATGGTCACTTGAAGCTCATTCTTTTCTCTTGAAAGAAGGTTTATTTGATCCTCTTGTGTTGCATGAACACGCCAAATGATTCTTACATCAGTTCATGTAACAAAATAATGTTTCCTGGTCAGAAGTGAACTTACAAGAGAGCTTTAACTGCACTTCATGAAGTTCTCTCTCTAGAGAAGAACATCTCGCGGCTATAGCTTCTTCTTGACTCTCCCGATCAACCATCTCTCAAAAAGGCATTTTCTCTGTAACAAGAAAGACGACCAGCTACACTTGAATACGGATTCATGTTAGCATGAATAAAGAGCACCACACATACTGTTGTAGCTGGCTGATCTCCCGTTGCATGACCTCGACATGCTTTGCTATAGCTATTGACCTGGTCGCCACCCGGGTCAAGTCCTGAAACACGATAAGGAATTGCTCTTAAAACTTGGATATTCCTAAATTTTAGCGAGCTCGAAAATAATAAAAAGAATTTTTTGCGTACCTCTACGTAATTGCTGAATGAGCTGCTCTCAACATCAGCGTGAGGTCGAGCCTCAAGGTTTGTTGTGTCCATGGCAGGGGCAGTAGATGATCTTTCTTGTTGATCTCCCTCTGTGGGATTGGATCTTTGCTGCCATTCCCTCAACGATGGCCTGAAGGACTTCTTCGACCATGGGAGTAGGACTTGGCTCTTCCGCGACCTCTATTGTAGGTGTTGTGCCAAGGCTTGTCGAGGTCACCAGAGTACTGGGCGCAGCATCCCTGCGCCTAAAAACAAACAAACAAATTGTAAGGTAAAATGCCTCCTGTCAATCATCTCTAGATGGTGATAGGAGAAGTTCTTACTTTATTTGAAACCCCACCCATGGTTTTGGTTTCGATGATGAGCTCCCGGGAGAAAGAAGTCCACTAGGTGCTCCTGGGAAAGAATCGTCTTCTGTCCTTGTTTTCCTTTTCTTAATGAGGACAGTATCCTCTTCTCCTTGTATGTACACAATCCTATGACTATATGCAGAGGAACGACAACATACAAGACTATGAGGATTCTTACCACAGTCGCTCCCTCAATCAGTAAGAGGAGTTATCAGTCCTGGGGCTTCACAAGCCTCAGGCGTAGTGGTTTCACCCATAACCACAGGATTGTCAGTGGTCGTGGGGCCCATTGTAGCCGTCCCTGTCCCTGTAGTCAGGAACAAGACTTCGTCAGTTTGTAGGGAAGCTGACTTCTCTGGGATGCTTGTTCCCAAAAGGTCAGTCGCCTTCCTCTTGCGACGAACTAGTGGAATGTCGTCTTCCTCATCCTCGTTCCCTTCACCCTGTATGACGAAGAAGTAATTTCCACTCATACTTGGGATTACAGGGGGTACGAAAAATCTTACCGCAGTCTTTTTTGAAGTTATAGTTTTCTTTCGTGAAGAAGCCCCTCCCAGGATCTTCTTAGGTTTTCCGGGAGTAGGCTCCTTCATTTTGCACTTCAAAGGGGTCCTCTTCGCCTTCTTCGCGACTGATCTCCCCGAAGGACCAGCGTCGTCGCTTGGACGCTTGGCCTGAGAAAATTTTCCCAAAAGCTGTATTATTTAAAATGCTTTTAGTAACACAAGTCAAGTGGATGATTTACAACAAAGCTTGTAGGGAAAGACCATACCTTTCAGCACTCTTGTTTGAGATCGTCGCCGGCATTAATTAAGCTCTGGGGGCGAGGCGACCCTTTAGCTCCCTCCGCCGCGGCATTATACGCCTGTAGGAGGTAATTTGTCCTTTTTTCGATTTCGGAGAAAGACAGCACTGCGTCACAAACAAGCATATTACTTGATACGACATCTTTCATCAGTAAAAAATGCGTATTTCATTGACCAGAAGACATACCAGTGTTATAATCTAAGGTGTTGTCTGCTATGGACTCCACCTCCCAAGCCGGATGTGCGCTCTCACGCAGGGGGCTCATCCTATTCTTCACAAAGTCACGGATGATGTCAAGCGAGGTCAAGCCCTGCTGGACTAAGTGAAGAATGGCTTGAGCTTGCTTCTTCAGTTCTTCGCTCAGAGAACGAATGGAGTCTAACTCACTGTCTTTCTCCGGTCAGGTGTTAGCGAACCACAATCCGCTCTCCAACGGAGGGGTGCAGTAGAACCATTTGTGCTGCCACCCGTGCACAGAGTCCCGAAGAGGCGGGAATGGGCACTCTTTCTTCTCCCTTATGCAGAAGTAGATGCACCTAGCGGCATTGGCACTCTTTGACCATGCCGAGAAGTAGAAGCGTCGGAAAAGCTCCACGCTTGGAAGCACTCCGACGAAAGCTTCACATAGATGTTGAAAAATCGCCAGGATGAGAACCGCATTTGGGTGGAGATTCACCAACTCCAACCCGTAGTGGTCCAAGATTCCCCGCAGGAACTCGCTCTCTGGGAATTGGAACTCGCAGCTCAATTACTCCTCGATGATCACCAATTCGCCCTCTTGGACGATTGGGGTTTCTTGATCTTTCTCCGCTGGCCGCCAGTTGATCAGCAGCCGTGGGGAGAGAATTTCTTCTTTCTCTAATGCCACCAGGCTCTCCTCTGTGTGGTGGACAGATCAGCTCCAGGATGCCATTACTATTGAGGATTGAGGAAAAAGGTGATGGCTTTGGAGACGACGAAGACGAGGTGTGCAAAAGAGGGTTTTGTGTGGCAAGAATGTCTAAGGAAACGAAGGGTTTTTGGCTATGAGGCTTCCCCAGTAAGCTATCTTTCCCTTTTATATGCTCGAGACAACCCTCCGCCAGATATTTTATTAATTTCCCATAATGGGTGCCTTTCCTCTTGGAACCCGTTATCCATACCCAGTAATGAGTCCGAAGTGCAATGTATCTTCATCATTTTATTTCACATTCGGGGGCTATGGTACAGATAAAAATGTTAGAAATTCCTAAAAGTTTATTAAGGAAATAATCCCTTATGACTTTGGAATAAACATATGACCTATATGCTGATCGCAATGCAATTCTATGATCGCTGCAGATATATGTGATCATAACAGCTGTGGTCGCCGTATGGTCAAGATACTGTTCTGTAATCGTTACTCTAGTTCTGATCGCAGTCTATGATTTCAATGCTATTCTGAGACCGAATAAGTGTCCTGAGCCGGTTTCGGACAGAAACCCACCTGTGTATTTTTGGTCGTAGAAGTATTCTTGTGTAACCATTTCTTCTTACAGAATATAAAGAACCTTAATTTGGATTATAAGTTTTACATAATCCTTTTAAGGGATCAAGTATGTGAGGAAAAGAAGTTCTTTATTTCTAGCAATCATTACATACGAAAGGGACACAGGCAACCAAAGCGTCGACCTGGTCTGATAGCCGTTTATAAAGTTCTCCCAGGGATATGTTGACATCAGTGGGATCAACACGGGCTGCCCCCAGAGAACTGGCTATGGCTCTAAGCCTATCTACATCATCCCAAAGCAAAGAAGCGCTCTTGTTCCTTATCGTATCGGAGAGTTCTCGCTGTTGCCGAGCGTAGTCCCTCTCCAAACGGAATTGGTGTGCCTCTTCGCGGGAATTGTCATAACATTCTGCCAGATGCAGAATGGCCAAAGACATTTCATCGGTCTTCTTTTCCAAAGCCTCTTTTTCTTTTTGGAGAGTTTGCTCGAGGGATACACTCTCACCAAAAAGCATTTTGGGAAACGATCAGTGTGTAAAACTGTAACACCCTGAGTTTAGGGGTAAAAACTTTCTTTTCCATGAACATCATGCATGCATGTATCTGTAGTAGTAGCCAGATCAGTATATCTGAAACCCTAAAATCTTCAAATCTATCCAGTGAACCCAAATCAAGATCAGATTACTCAGATATGATCTATCAGTTACTCTGAGCATAAAAGCCTTCAGAAGCCAGATTCAATTCCATCTCTAACTCTCAAATCTTGCAATCTATTCTGTTTTCGAAAACATGATTCTAATTAATATCCAAATTACCCTAAATACTCTGAACTCAGATTTAGCCAAATCTTGACCTAATTAATATTCTTGGACTATGATCATGGGTATGCCAATACCTTAATCCAGAAAGTTGGCAGCCAAATTATATTATCTAAGCCTTTTTCATAGATCAGTCCAAATTATATCGCAAATTAGTCCTTTTTCGGATATCTGAAAACCCAAAAAGGCTAAAATCCTCAAATCAACTCCAAATTCAAATCTGTTTTAGGGAACACCTCCCAAATGCTAATTAATACAAAATCTTCTTTTATCAGAATACCCAAATCTCATCCTAGATGCCAGAATTCGAAATCAATCGAAACTCAGATCTTAATTTACCCTAAAGTACCCTATATTCGGGTTATATTGAAAACCATCAAATGATGCCAGGTTTTACCAAATCTCTTAGCTCCAAGCAGTGAGCTTTGCCTATAAATAGCAACCCCTGAGCAACTTCTTCATCTTTAGCAGTGCTCTCCAAAGCCCCTCAAGCAATTAAACCGTATTTCTTCTCTGCTGTCGTCTTCTCCAGCGAGCTGCCGAGGAGGTCGACGACGCCAGCTCGGCTCGCTTCACCAAACTCCAAATTGAAGCCACCAGTGAGCTCCCCACATCTTATTATCTGTGCTGTAGCATTTAATTGAATTCTCGTGCATCTCATCGCCGATGATCGCCGGGAAATGCCAAAACCCCTGTTCCAGTTCTGCGACTCAATTCAATTCGAATTAGCCTTTGATTCAATAGGCTAAAATGATCTGTGAACTGAGTTTAGCAAGCCTGTAATGATGAGGACATCATACCTTCAGATACGCGCATTAAACCGGCCCTTGAAGGTCCCATAACAAGAGCTCGAGCACGACTACTTCATCAACAGGTGAACTCGCTCCTAAGTGAATCGCATTGTATTTTCGAGGATGGATTGCTATTTAATGATACTATTATACTTAGGAATCATGGAGAGGATCACCACAGGCATGGAGACCAGCAAGGAAGCAAAGGAGGCCAACAACCACGTCGAATTTGAGTAGTAGTTGAAGCCCATCCCGTCACCAATTCGAAGTGCGAGTCCACCTCGGAATCCAGGAGCAGTCTGCACTAAAATCATCGCCCAGGACGCATACGGACTCCGTTTTTGACGTTTTATATACCGTTGGAAAGCTAAGGAGATAAGATTTCCAATGGAACTGGTCCCACATGAAAATTCCACCGGAGCCAATGGGAATCGTCGAAAAAAGTCAGCATCCAGAATCTGTCAGGTGCTGCGCCACCGTCTTTGGGCCGTTGGCCCATGTACCTCGTTGGAGCCCAATAGGGCGCGTCCAGGGTTCCTTGGCCGACCCTAACACCTTATATTCAGTAGCCGTCATCCGAGTTAGGGGGTTTTGCTTAGATTATTCTGTCTTCGAACAGTTTCGCCGCTTGATCGGTTTGTGAGACCCCAACTTGTGAGATTAATCATTCGTATTTGCAATTCAGTTTGCTTTCTTCCGTGTTCTTGCTTGTGTTCTCGATTCGCAGCAGGGATAAGCCTTCTTGGCGAGGTCAATCACGCTCACGCGAGATTGATAACCAACGGAGTAGTGGTGTTGCGATTGCGGGGTTCAGATCGTGCCTGATTTGAAGCCGGATCGTTCTACGTCGAAGCTCCACCAATCGATCTATCACGTACCTTTCGGAAGATCGGGCACCCAGTGTCACATCAAGTGGTATCAGAGCCTCGGTTGCCCATCAGGTATACTTGTATCCCCTTTGTTCATTATTCATCTTTCACCTAGAGTCCAGAAAATTGCCCCACAAAAATATTTGTGTTCGCCGTCATATCCATCGTCCAAGCCACTTTGTGCCCTTCGCGATTTCGTTTTCAGTTTCACGTTGTTGAATTTGTATCCAATGTCATCGTCTTGTTGCTGGTTTAGAGTAAGTTCTTGATCTAGTTTGAGTCTTGCATCTTGACGTCGAGTCTAACGCCATCACGTCGTCATCGCCGCCGGGTCCAAATCGGGTGTCAATCTGTCAAGTTCGGTATTTTGCTTTTATCTCCCTCGTCTGAACTCCAAATTGGACAAATTCAGATTCTAAATTGTTTCTCAGAAAATTCTCTACAACTTTGTCCATTGTGAGAAGTTCTAGAAACGCCGTTTTCAAGTCCAAAATCTCGTTGGAAGTGAATCTGTTTGATTTCGGATTTCCTACACAGACTGTATTGCGGGGCCCATATCTCCTAGATCCGTTATCCATAATTGGTGTTCCATATATGCAAATTGATTCGAACAAAACGATCTACAACTTTTCTGTTATATGTTTTAGCGTTTGAGGCCTCCAAAAATCCGAAAACAGCATAGGAAGTTTCTGCATAGTAGATCTGTTTTTCCAGCGAGAGAAAATTGAGTGTTTGTGTATATATCTTTTAATCTCTCATATACGGCACTATTGATATTTAAAAAAAAAAGGGTGAAAAAGGCAAGTGCATAAAAAAAAAGCTGCACAAAGATAAAAAAAGAAAAAAAAAGATATAAAAAAAATCAGAAGTGCTTGCATCATTTGTATCGACAGTGTTACGTCATTCGTTTTGCTTGCTTGAGTTAGGTCTGAGAACGAGTTTAGGCCAGCAACTTTGACAAGTACTTTGGATATTTATTCAGTTTTGCTATTCTGATTTCGATGATTGCATATTCCTTGCTACTAAATATTGCATATCCAAGCTCCACAATCTTCTTATCAGGTACGGATTGGGTCTTGCAATCGCTTCACATACTGTTGGTATACCTCTGAGTTGTGCTACCTGTCGCCTTGGTAAGAACCTAGTAAGAACTTGGTAAGACGCAGGAGAGTGTGTGATCCCACTTCCCCATAACCTAGTAGTTGCTAGGGATAATATTTTCTGTTATCTTTTGTTGTCTTGCTCACAATGACAGAAAGTTCCAACGGGAAGGACAGGGTTTCTACTGAGAACTGTGTGCTGCACAACGAGCTTAGGGACTTGTTGGGCGGTTTGGAGGAGAGGCTGGCCAAGATGCTCAGTGAACATGCCACGGCTTCACAGCATCAGTTTGAGGGCCTCGACAGACGCGTGTCCACCCTTGCTGGACGAATTGAAGCTTTGGAGCCACAACAGCCACCCCTCCATGGTGATGACCAAGACGTTGAATATGGCGACAATGGAGAGGTGAACCAACGGACGACACAAGAGGCCCAACTACGTCAACGCCTTCGCCGCAATCAGCACGGTATGGGAGGTAATAACAACAACCATCATGGTCGTGCCAATGATGATCCTTTTGCTAAGGTGAAATTTTCCATCCCTCATTTTCATGGTGCCTATGATGCTGAGGTTTACTTAGATTGAGAGATGACTGTTGAGCAAAAGGTTAATTCTCACTTAGTTCCTGAGCAACATCGAGTTAGGCAAGCCACTAGTGAATTTAAAGACTTTGCTATCATCTGGTGGAATGAACTTGCTACCCTCCGCTCACAACCTGACACATGGGATAGGTTAAAAGAAGCTATGCGTGAACGTTTTGTTCCTCCTTCCTACCAACGTGATTTGCGTAAGAAATTGCAGCGCTTAGAGCAGGGTAATATGTCTGTCCAGGAATATTACGCTGAGCTACAATAGGGCATGATACGTTGTCGGGTACAAGAGGAAACCGAAGATAAAATTTGTCGGTTTTATGGGGGGTTGAGGCGTGAAATTCAGGATATTGTTGACTACAAAGAATATACTACTGTCAATCGTTTGTTCCAGCTTGCTATGTTGGCAGAAAAAGAATTGCAGGGACGACATTTAGCGGACCGGAGACAGCGGAACAACTTCTCCAACAACTTTGTTCCTCGGACTACGCAATCCGGTCGCGACAAACAAACTGTGCAGCCACCTGTCCCTTCCAAGAGCGCCTCGCGTCCAGCACCATCTTCATCACCTTCGTGACCTCCTGAGGTACGCAAATCTGTGACTTCGCAGGCACCGGCAGCGAGCTCCATTTCGGTGGCTTCCATGGGACGTTCTACAGGGATCGTGTGCCACCGCTGCAAGGGCATGGGTCATGTACAGAAAGATTGTCCTAGCAAAAGGGCATATATTGCTATGGCTGATGGCGGGTATGTTAGTGCTTCTGATATTGAAGATGAATATTCCCTCGCCACTAACGTTGCAGGCGAAGAAGAGGACGAGGAGTGCAGTGATGAGGAGGTACTTGGCACCGCAGCAACGGAGACCTACAGAACCATCATTGTGCAGCGCTCGATGAGTGCCCAAGTTGAGACGGATGACAAGTTGCAGTGTCACAACTTGTTCAACATGTTCCTCATCGTCAAGGACTGCCGCGTCCGCACCATCATTGATGGCGGCAGCTGCAACAATTTGGTGAACACTAACTTGGTCTAGAAGCTTGGCTTGACCACGAGAGCACACCCCCATCCCTACCACATTCAGTGGTTCAACAACAGCGGCAAGGTCAAGGTAACTCAAACAGCAAGAGTGCATTTTTCTATTGGCTCCTACCACGATTTTACTGATTTCGATGTCGTACCTATGGATGCTTGTGCCCTTTTGTTGGGGCGTCTTTGGGAGTTTGATACTGATGCAACTCACCATGGTCGAGCTAATAAGTACACTCTTATCCATAAGGGAAAGAAACTTACGTTGCTTCCTATGTCCCCGGCTGAAATTGTGCAATATGAAAAGGATAGGACGCGTAATGATAAGCAAAAGAACCTGTTACAATCTGAAAATCAGCAAGTAATTAAATTGAAAACTCCTACTTTGCTTGCAAATAAAATTGATCTTGCTGAAATTGATGAGCCTAATGGGATATGCTATGCTTTGGCTTGCAAAAAGGCATTGTTTTCGCTTGAGGACATGTCTTTTTCGGTGCCCCCCGCTGTTGCTAACCTTTTGCAGGAGTACAAGGATGTGTTTCCCTCTGAGCTTCCACCGGGGCTGCCACCTGTGAGGGGAATTGAGCACAAGATTGATTTGATTCCAGGGGCGAGCTTGACAAACCGTGCTGCTTACAGGACCAATCCCGAGGAAACTAAGGAGATACAGTGACAAGTCGAAGACCTTTTGGACTGTGGGTACGCACGTGAGAGGCTTAGTCCTTGTTCTGTTCCTGTTCTTTTGGTTCCTAAAAAAGACGGCAGTTGGCGCATGTGTGTTGATTGTGGAGCCATTAATAACATCACCATTCGATATCGCTATCTGTTGGGGGAATCCCCAACGGTCCCACGAAGTCCCAAGGAGTCCCCGGTGAGACCCGGAGAGACCGGGCCCCCGGTGAGATCCGGAGGGTCTCCGGGACCGGGACCCCGGTGGAACCCGGTGAGACCCGGTGAGATCCGGAGAGACCAGGAGCCCCGGTGAGATCCGGAGGGTCACCGGGCGCCCGGTGAGATCCGGGGGGTCTCCGGGAATCCGGTGAGTGGAGCCCGGTGAGACCCGGTGAGACCCGGAGAGTCACCGTAGCCCTGGGGAGATCCGAAGGGTCTCCGAGACCCCGGTGAGATCCGGAGGGTCTCCGGGACCCCGGTGAGGCCCAGAGAGCCTCCGGGCTTATCGAGAGCTGTTGCTGACCGTGGGGCCTCTAGGAGGCCCGTGGCGCCACGTGTCAAGCATCCAGGTCGTCCGTCAGGCCAAAGGACGTCTAACGGTCGCAGTGAGGGCATTTTCGTCTTTTGCATTTCTTGGGGGCTATATATACCCCTCTTGTACCCTTTTTCAGGGATTCCAATTCATTTATATTAACTCAACATTCGGTTCTCTTGGAGACCTCTCCCCGAGAGCTCAACTCCCCAGCGGACTCGCGTCCAGAGAGAGCCAACAGGACTAGGGACCCCACTGGGACCCGAACCTGTATAAACCTCTGTGTCACTTTCTGTGTTGCCCGGCGGGAGGAGACCAGTAACTCGGTCTGCTCGCGCCGCTGTACTTGTGCTGCGCACGTCCGAACCTGCCGGGGTATCCGCAATACCACGACAGTTGGCGCCGACTGTGGGGACTTCGCGACGAATCGCCATGGCTCCCGCAACCACCAGAGCTCAAGCCCTCTCATCTCCCGAGAGCGCTGGTCCTAGCAACCCGCCTCCGCATCCGCGAGATGAGGCTTCTGCGGCCCTGTCGCCCGGGGGTGTACGGGCGGAGGACTCGCTTCCTCTACTCGTAGCCTCTGGCCAAAGGGTCCTCGTTTCCGACCCAGCGACCGCAACCGAGCTTCCGGGGCCTAGTGCGCCCGAACTCTACGTCCCGGTCTCCGGAGATTCCATGCTGGGGGCTTTGATCCAGGGCCAGCTTCGTACCCAGCACACCATGGAGGAGCTGCTGCGCGTCCTGGTGCGGCCCCCGGCTCCTGTCTACCCGCCTCCGTATCCGTTCATGGGGGCCCCGCCCCAATTCTTCATGGGGAACCCCGCCTTTCTCGGGCCGGGGATGTTCCCCGTTCCCGAAGGCGCGCCCGGGCCATATCTGATCCCGGGGACACTTCCTGCGCCGGGGAGTCAAGTCGTCTCCGAGCCGTCCCCTACCTATGGGAGTCGCCCGGCCCCGGGTCCAGAACCCCCGCGAGCGGCTACCGCTGTGCCGGGGACAACCCCGGCGCCCGAGCCCGGCAACCTCCGCGGGCCGACGCCCGGGATCGGTGCAACGCCCGCCCCTGCAGACGCCCCGGGGACTCGAACTGCGACCACTCCCGCCGCCGTACCAAGCGCGGACCCGACGCATGCCCCGGTCCGGCGCCGGAAGCGTCCACTGGGACTGTGGCAAACGCGCATCAGCTCCCTCCCCCTCCGGGGCCGCCCTCGCGGGCGCCCCCAGCGGACCTGACCCGCTTCACAAGGGAGGAGGTCGAGCGAATGCGTACCGCCAAGTCCGGAGAAACCACCTCCCGTCATCGGTCAGGACTCCCCCGAACCCGCGGGCGCGCGGGGACGCGCTCCCAAATCGCCCGGGGGAAAAGACCGTTCAAAGAAGCTGCCACCACTCCTGAGGAATACCTTGACGCCCAAGAGGTCAACTCAACCAACCCGGAAGAAAAGAGACGACACCGCCAAATCGGCGGACCGCTGCCACCCCTTCCAGACTCCGACAATGAGCACGCGTCCCCAGCAAGTGATGACAGCGACCATGGATCCCCCAAGGAAGTTGAGGGACCAACCAGCCGCTGTGCAGTCGTCTCCGCTGCATACACTGGCCGCGGCCTTACTGCCCGCCGCACATCGAGCATTACAATGGTGAGGCCGATCCTTACGAGTTTGTGCAGGTGTACTCGACGGCCATCTCGGCGGCCGGGGGGGACGAGACAGTGCAATGCAATGTCTTCCCCCTCTACCTCACGGGCATCGCACGCTCATGGTCATACAACCTGAAAGCTGGATCCGTCAAGTCCTTCGTGCAGCTGAAGCGCGAATTTTGTGCGAACTTCCAAGGCAACTATGTGCGGCCCTTGGACTCGTCCCAGCTCTACACCGTCCGGCAGAGGACGGGGGAGACTATTCGCAGCTTCTTTAAGCGCTTCGCTCAGGTGAAGAGCAAAGTGGCGTATGTCCCTGACTCCACGGTCATCGAAGCATGCAAGAGCGGGATACTCCCCGGGGAGCTCCACCGGAGGCTCTCTCGGAGCTGCCCCACCTCCGCCGACGAACTCTTCACCGTACTTGAGAAGTACGCCCGCGCGGAGGAGGACGATCTTTGGAAAAAGAACCAGGGGGCTCCTGCCCCCGCCGACCGGAAGCCCAGGGACCCCTCCAGCAAACGTCCCCGAAGAAGTGATCGTCGCGAGCACGGCCTCGGGACGCTTTCGTCCTCGAGGGCAGAGGAGGCTCGCGCGATAGCGCCAAAGGCAGTCGCGCCCCTCCTAAGTCAAAGGGTTACGCGGGAGGGCAATCCTCCCGCGGGCGCGAAAGCCGCGCCAAGGAGAGCAAGGAGGGCACAGCCAACGTGTGGTGCACCTTCCATAAGTCGAGTACCCACGCTACTCGAGAATGCCACCAGCTCCTACAACACTTTGCGGCCTTCCTTGACCAGCGCCGCTTGGAGATTGATAACCAACGGAGTAGTGGTGTTGCGATTGCGGGGTTCAGATCGTGCCTGATTTGAAGCCGGATCGTTCTACGTCGAAGCTCCACCAATCGATCTATCACGTACCTTTCGAAAGATCGGGCACCCAGTGTCACATCATGTAAGCTCAGAATAGTCAATTGAACTCCAATTGAAGCTTTCCCCAAATTTGAATTTCACCAGAAACCGGCTCACGTCGTCAGGCTTCTCTGGTGATCCTCCTGTCAAATTGACTTCACCAGTAGCTTCCTCGTATCCCTCTATCACTCTCCAAGCAAGGAGTTAAGTTCAAACCTCCTGTATCAAAAACCCCCCAATTCCAGTGCCTTCTTCTCCGGCGCCAACCACTAGAAATCTGTTCCCGACCGATCTAGCTCCATCCACTTTGTCCATTAGATGAATCTTGATCTCCTGAACAATTTTGTCTACTAGCTCGACTTCCAATTCGGTCTAAATTAGAAGTTATAGCTATGCCCTAATCTCTGTCCAATGCCAAGATTTGAAACTTCAGCCACCGTGTTCTTCGCCGGTTTTCACCACTTTCCGGCCATCTCCTGCCCTAGATCCTGTTGAGTAAATTCTTCCTATTACCAAAGCCTACCTCCTAGACAAAGTGGTGCATCAATTGGAGCCCTAGATCAAAAGTTATGGCAAGCCCTAGATTCTGGCCAGGTCAGTCCAATGTCAGTCTATGCCAGCCAGTGGCATTAGCCCTTTTTACTTCCTTCCAGATGTGCATTTTGAGCATGACTTTGTCCGTTAGACTCCTGAGGTTGTGATCTATAATTTCTTCTTCTATCACAACTTGAGTTGAGTTCTCTATCAACCATTGACCTTTGTCGATGCCTTGAACTGAATGTCGATCTGAAGACATTCGTCGATTTTGGGAAAACCAACTGCGGACTTAATGTCATTGCCATACTTTGGAACCCTAAAAGTCCCTAGCACTCATCTTTAGCCCTAATCTTGTGAGTTTAGCCCTAATCAGCATCTAAATCCAATTATTCCAGAATCATCAAAACATTTCATCTTTGCATTATTACATGTCGTATAATAATGTATTGAAAGGGTTGTGATTCTTGGTTGCTTATTTGATCTTTGCTCAGAGTCGGAGCCAGAGTTCAAGGACTTCACTACTGACCGGACATCAACTACTGTCTCTTACGACGCGGAAGGCAAGTCATAGTCTTGATCATCTTGAACCTATATTTCATAAATTGCTATGATATGACCTTGAATATAAATAGTATTGCATGTGAGAATGGATGAATTGTGAATTGGCAGTTCTAGGCTGGATGCCTGTGAAATGTGAATTGATCAAATAGTGAGCCACGAACTATTATAAATGTACTTATATATATTCATGAAATAGAACCCTTAGCTGTGACCAGGATTTTGGTATGGAATGGTGGTGCTAGCACTGGATGTGCTTGACTGCACTGGATGTGCAGGCACTCTAGGTGCATGGTGTGTGGTATGATCTGGTCACTAGCATATAAAGACTAGAACCTTGTGTTGTGCGTCTAGTAGCATGAAAAATGTGCTAACCGCAAGCATGGTATGGGACAGGCCTGAACAAGTACTTATGTGGATCGCACATGAAACCCCTGCATGAGATGGAAAGTGATGCACGAATTTCATGGAGTGCGGCTCCTACACATATCACTGAATGTGATCATGCACGCTGACCTAGTAATGGGAAGAGGCTTTGAGGTGGGGGTTTAGCCCGCCACAACTGTGGTTCGCGAGAAATCCACAAGGTCAGGGGTGAATTGTGAGTAAAACATAACAAAAGTTCTTGTTATCTCCACCTTGCCACACACACATGGTTGTGAGGAAGGGTCTAATCATCTTTTGTAACGCCCTGAGTTAAGGGTGAAAAATTTCCTTTTTCTTCAATAGCATGCATGCATGTATCAGTAATAATAGCCAGATCAGTATCTATCCTAAACCCTAAAACCTCCAAAATCTATCCTATGACCTCAAATTAAGATCAGATTATTTAGATGTGATCTATTAGTTATCCTGAATCTAAAAGTCTTCAGAACCTAGATCCAATTCTATCTCTAACTCTCAGAATTATCAACTCCTTCTGTTTTCGAAAACAGAATTACCTTATATTACTTAAATACCCTAAGTTTCAGAATCCATATTTAATCCGAATCTTGATCAAGTTCAGACCAGATTATTTCTGGAATATGATCATGGGTATGTCAATACCTTAATCTAAAAAGTTGACAGTCATATTTCACCATCTAGACTCTTTTCACAAATCAGTCCAAAAGTTATCGCAAATTAGTCCTTATCTGATATCTGAAAACCTAAAAAGACTAAAATCTCCAGATTAACTCTAAATTCAGAATTTCTTCAGCAGATCTTTCCTAATTGCTATTTGCCACAAGTTTCTCTTCTGTGCAGATATCAAAATCGAACCCTAAATGCCAGAATTCGAAATCGACAAAACTTAAATCTTGTTTTACCCTAATTTACCCTATTTTCAATTGTATCAAAAGCTATCCAAATGTGCCAAGTTTTATTTTCAATCCCTGCCAAATCATCTGTGGAATAAAGATTGCCAAAATAGCAGAATCAAATTCAGAACAAACCTTCCAGAATTCCAGATTTGCAATTCAGTCCAAAATTCAAGATTTGAAACTGCAGTTCAGTCCAAATTCGACCAGAGGACTTAGCTGTTTTCGACCAGGTCAACAGCAGCATTCGACCAGGGACCGCCGTGCTTGTGCGCTGTGGTTGCTCATCGCCGGTGAGGCTTCGCCTGCGCTCGTGACCGTGCATGCCGGTGCGCACGTGTCCCCACTCCAGCTAGTGCCGTGGCAAGGCCGCTGCTACGTCGACGACCAACGCTGCTCCCGCGTGCGATCAGCAGCAACTTTGTCAGCAATCCATCGCCACGTAGCCTCGCCGCACCAGTACTTGTCGCCACCGCTTGCTACAAGCTTTGCCAGGTCCCGATGAAGCGACATTGTGATCAGCTGAAGGCTTGTCGCCGTCGCATCACCGTTCTTCACTGTGTCTTCGCCGCTGTTGCTCCAGCACGCAACCAGTCAAGTCACCAGCAGCCAATCTCTTCATTGTTTCCTCTTGGCATGCTTCACCTGCCTATTTAAGCATCCTTGTGCTCAGCAGCTCCCTCAAACCTCACTGGAAATCATCCACGTCTCAGATTTTCTGTCTTAGTCTTCTTCTCCGGCGAGACCAGTTCGAGGCCTCACGGTGACAGCCTCAACCGCAGCCTCAACCACCAAATTGACAGCACTAGTAAGTTCCACTCGCCTCCCTCATCGTGCTGTACCATCTAATTGGTTTACATTGCATCTAGTCGCCGGCGATCACCGGAAATGGCTGAAAATCGAAGATTCCCCTGTTCCGGCAATGCAGGCCGATTCAATTCGAATTAGCCCTCAAACCTGTGAAGCAAATCAATCAGTGAGCCAAATCAAGCAAGCCTGTGAAGTTGGATTTCGAATTTAAACAAGAATCGAAGCTTTTCCCTAAATCGAGCTTCACCAGAAAACCGGCGATCGTCGCCAGGCTTCTCCGGTGATCCTCCGGTCAATTTGATGTTACCAGAAGCTTCCCTATACCTCCTAGATACTCTCCAAGCAAGGAATTTAGTTCTCTCGGCCGGTAGCAGAAACCCCCAACTGGAAGTGTCTCTTCTCCGGCGACGATGATTGGAAAAGTGATTCCGGCCATTTCAGCCCTCGAAACCTTGTCATTTAGATGTGCCCTAGTCTCCGGAGTATTTTTGTCTTCTAGCATGACACCTAGATCGGCCTAGATTGGAAGTTACAGCCATGCCAAGTTTGTGTCCAGAACTGCTCCAGTGCAACCAGTTCATCTCTGTTCATCATCAAATTTCTTGCTTTCCAGCCATTTTCAGCCCTAGATCCTATTGAATGATTTATTCCTGTTATCAATGCCTACCTCCCAGACAAAGTGGTGCATCATTTGGGGCCCTAGATCAAAAGTTATGCTAAGCCCTAGTTTCTGGCCATGTCAAGATTAGTGCCAGGCTATGTCAGTCAGTGGCATTAGCCCTTTTCACTGTCTTCCAGATGTGCATCTTGAGCATAACTTTGTCCCTTAGATTCCTGAAGTTGTGATCCACAATTTCTTCTTCTACCACAACTTGAGCTAAGCACTCTAGCTTTTCTTAAAGCTATGTCGATGCTTTGAACCGAATGTCGACCTAAAGACGTTCGCTATTTTTGAGCGAACCAGTCGCAATCTTGATATCATTCTGATATTTTGAGACATTTGGAACCTTGTAAACCTTTGACAGCTAATCTTAATATTGGTTTCCTTAACTTAACCCTAATCAGCCTCTAAACCAAATCATTTCAGAATCATCAAGACTTCATCTTGCATTATTGCATATAGTATAATAATGTATGGAAAAGATTATGATTATTGGTTGTTTGTTTGATTGGAGAGCAGATCAAGAGCCCGAGTTCGAGGACTTCACTGCGAATCCGACGTCAACTGCTGTATTTTACGACGCGGAAGGCAAGTCATATCCTTGGTCATCTTGAACCTATATTTTAAATGTTGCTAAAACATAACCTTGAATATAGGCAATATTGCATGTGAAAGATTGAGAATGGTTGATCTATGAATTGGCAGTACTAGACTGGTTATCTGTGAAATGTGAAATAAACAAGTTTTGAGCCATGAACTATTATATGTATTTATATACTTATATTCATGAAATAAAACCCCTAGCCGTGACCAGAAAAATGGTGTGGATGGCTGTAGCACTGGAGGTGCTAGACTGCAAAGGAATGCAGGCACTGAAGGTGCAGGGTTGTGGATAGTCTGGTCATTGGCATATAAGGACTCGAACCTTGTGTTGTGCGTCTAGTGGCATGAACAACGTGCTAACCGCAAGCCTGGTATGGGACAGGCCTGAACAAGTAATTATGTAGATCGCACATGAAACCCCTGCATGAGATGTGTAGTGATGCACGATAAACACGGAGCGCGGCTCCCACACATATCACTGAAGGTGATCAAGCACGCTGACCCAGTAATGGGAATAAGCAAAGGGGTGGAGGTTAGGATACAACCTGCCACAACTGTGCCTCGCTGAGAGCCACAGGGTCGGGGGTGAATTGTAAGTGATGCATAACAAAAGTTCTTGTTATCTCCACCTTGCCACTCACACATGGTTGTGAGGAGGGGTCTAATCATTTTGATACGATGGGCTTGAAAGTGGAATATCTTGCGGGTAAATTGGTACCTCTCTGCAGAGTTAAAAACGTATTCGAATACTCCGAGCTCCCGGGTTTATAGGAGTCTGCTGCGGTGGATTAAATCCACGGGGTGTGACACAAGTACTATTTTCTAAATAAAATATGTTTAAATCAAGATTACCCAAATGACATGTGTTGTCATGATAAGGAGTGCTGCCGTGGGCTGTCGTGTGTCGACGTGTCGCGATAGTGCTATAATCTAGTGAACATGAATGATGATGTTACTTTATGAAAAGTGCTGCCATAAGATGAAATGTGAAAGGAAAAGATTATTTTACAAATATCCATAATTCTTGACTAGTCTAGGTTCATATCATCACTACTATATGTATTTACTCTTACCCATGACTTGCTGAGTACGTAAGTGCTCACCCTTGCAACATTCAACTCAATAGATGGAGCCTACCTTGATCAAGATGATGGCACGGAGTATTACGTGGATCCAGAAGGAGGAGAATCAGTTTCGCCAGAGCCCTGAAGTGTGTTGTTCTGCCGTCAACTTCTTTTGTGGGAGGGTCACCTATCTTCTGCTGCGTAGTTAAATATTTTGCTAAACCCTGAATGCCTTGTAGGCATTGTAATCCTCTTATGTAATATTAAGGCCAGCAGGCCACACTGCTTAATATTTTGTGAGTACTCTGTTGCAATGTAATATACTCCTGTGTTTGACTCATCCTGGAAAGTCAAAGGTTTGTAATTTGGGACTAGCTGCAGCGAGCTAGGTCTCTACAGGAGTAGTCGTTGTCCCAGTCTCGGGGCGCGACATCTTTATAGGATGGGCATGGAAGTGGAATATCTTGCGGGTAAATTGGTACCTCTCTGCAGAGTTAAAAACGTATTCGAATACTCCGAGCTCCCGGGTTTATAGGAGTCTGCTGCGGTGGATTAAATCCACGGGGTGTGACACAAGTATATTTTCTAAATAAAATTTGATAAGTCAAGATTACCCAAATGACATGTGTTGTCATGATAAGGGGTGGTACCATGGGCTGTCATGTGTCGACGTGTCGCGGTAGTGCTATAATTTAGTGAACATGAATAGCGGTGCTATGTTATGAAAAGTGCTGCCATGAGATGAGACAGGAAAGAAAAGATTATTTTACATACATCCATAATTCTTGACTAGTATAGGTTCATAACAACACTAGTATATGTATCTACTTTTTCCTATGACTTGCTGAGTACGTAAGTACTCGTCTTTGCCAACTTCAACCTAGTAGATGGAGAGTACCATGATCAAGAAGAAGGCGTGGACAACTTCTTGGACCAAGATGAAGGAGAGCCAGATCCGCCAAATCCCTGATGTGTTGTTCTGCCGTCAACTTCTTACTGTGGAAGGGACACCCATCATCCGCTATGTAGAAGTTTTTATTTTGCTTTAACTAAACCTTGAATGCCGCTAAGGTATTGTAATCTCTTTATGTAATATTAAGGCCAGCAGGCCACACTGCTTAAATATTTTTTAAGTTTTTCTGCTGCAATGTGAATATACTCCTGTGTTTGACTTATCCTAGGAAGTCAAAGGTATGCATATATGGGACTAGCTACAGCAAGCTAGGTCTCCACGGGAGTAGTCGTAGTTCTAGTTTCGGGGCGCGACAAAAACGATGACCTGAACCAGAGTTCCAGAAAAGTCTTACCTTCTGGAAGTCATGGTCGTGTTCGGGTATCACTTCTTCCTCATCACTCTCAATCTCGATAATGTTCTTGGGGTCTTGATCCTCCATCGAGACAAGAATAGAGGATTAGAGGGTATAACCAAGGAGGAGAAATGGCTTTAAAAGACTTAGTAGAGATATAAAACTCGTGAGTTCAAACAACCTAAAAGCTCTTCTATTTATAGAGCCAGAAGGGGTCGGTTCTTTTCGACACACGTCTCGGGTTCTAAAAACACACTTACGGTTGCCAACATGATGGGTCAATTAAGTCATTATTACCTATCAAGAAAAACTCAGGGTTTTTCTCGGGATATGAACCATCACACGGCGGAACAGTTTCAATTGAAGTCGAAGCGTTGGGTTCATAATTCGATGCAGGACAAAAATTTGAAGCAAATATGTATTTTCATTTTCTTCAAATTTGGGGGCTAGCTGACGAGGATTATCACTCGAGCTAGTTCAAAATAATACACATCTGGTTCAAGACAGAATTAGACTAGACGTGTGCCTCTAAGTCCGTCGCTATGGTCTTAGACGACCTGAAGGGCGCGGACATGAAGATGATTTATGATCACAGCCCTTGCACGATCATGAGGCCGTAGACAGTGCGCGGTTAGAAGATTGCAGACGGTGTGCGGTCAGAGGGTCATTTACTATTTGCGACCAGAATAACTCGAGAATGTCTAACCCTTTGAATAAGCATATCCCAAGGATCACGAGGATTTCTCCACGTATGAAGACAACTGCCAGGAGATTAACATGTGTGATTATCCCTTGATTGCATGTGGTAAGCCTGCATGGAAGTTAAATGCGGTTAGCAAAACTGCATCCTAGCAACCGTCCAAGGCCGTTTCGCGTTGGCACCCTTTTGTTCAGTGTAAAGAGGTGGTCAATGCACGTTCTAAGGGACCGTTAAGCATACAAGCATTACCAGGAGTCCAAGTAACCTGAAGACTTTGACAAAATTAGATAGATACTAATATAGAAGAGATCTTCACCTGTGATAATCTCTTCCTCCCCCTTGTAAACACTTTTCTCATATAGTGAAATCATAATAGGACGTAGGGCTATTACTCCCACCATCGAGGCCCGAACCTGTATAAATTACTCATCCTACCTTCCCGAAGGAGTGCCCTGAAAGGTCCCGCAACTCACAAATTTGCATAAGATCGACGGAGGACCCCGAGTCCAAATCGTCGACAGATTATGTTCATGGGTGCGCCAATACCTTAATCCAAAAGTTGGCAACCAGATTCCATCATCTAGACCCTTTCACAAATCAGTCCAAATAGTATCACAGTTTAGTCCCTTTCCAGATTTTCCAGAAGCCTGAAAAGGATAAAAACTGCAAATCAACTACAAATTCAAATCTGTTTCAGGGAACACCTTCCAAATGCTATTTAATACAAAATCTTCTTTTGCAAGAATATCAAAATCTGACCCTAAGTCTCAAAATTTCAGTTTTAACAAAATTCAGATTCAAATACCCTAAATATCCTTTTATCATTTTCATTCAAAACCTATTCTAATGTTCCAAATTTTATCTTCTATCTTTGCCAAATCATTTGCTGAACAAAGTTTGCCAGAATTTTGAAATCAAAATCAGCCCTAATCACTTAAATCTCAGATTTTACAGATCAGTCCAAAACCCAACTTCCTGTAATTGCACTTCAGTCCAGATTCGACTAGAGCTCCCTAGCCTTTTTGACCAGCGACCAGTACCTCGCCTCGCCGTGCGTTTCGCTGTGCTTGCTCATCACTGGCCAGTTCGCCCTCGCCTGTGCCTGTGCTCAGTTGTGCTTGCATGTGCGCATATGTCCGCGCCTGCGCCGTTGCCGTGGCAGCGCCAGTAACCAGCAATGGCACGTGCGTGCGACCAGCAGCGACCGCAGCAGCTCTTTTGTCAGCAACTTCACGCCACGTCGCTTCGCCATGCCAACTTTGTCGCCACCTCTTTGCACCACCCAGCACCAAGTTACAACAAGCTGACAGTGTGAGCAGTAGCAGAGCCGCTGTTGCCGTCCAGTCGTTGCCGTTGTCACCACCTCACCCGGTCACTTCAGCGTCAATCCAGCCACTTCAATTCTCGAGAGCATCAGCCTCCGCTATTTAAACACACGAGAACCCAGCTACATCTTCAGTCCACAATCAAACCCACCTAAATCTCAAACCAGCTCGTCTTCGTCTTCATCTCCGGCGAGTCAGCGAGGAGGAGCACAGTGCCTACCAAATCTACTGCACCAATCTTCGAATTAACTTGACCAGTGAGTACCTCCCTCCTTCCTCTCCGTGCTGTACCATTTAATTGAACTCCGGCGGACTCTAGCGCTGGTGATCACCAGAATTCCCAATCTCCCTGTTTCGGCAATGCTGATCAATTTAGCCCGAATTAGCTCACCTGTTAGTAGGGTATTATGATCAGTAGCCCCATGCTAGCAATCTTGTGCCTTTAGATTTCAAAATTGAGCATGGATCAAAGCTTTTCCAGTTTTTGCGCGCCACCGGTGACCAGCTCACGTCCCTATTGCTCTCACAGCGAGCAATCGACCTCCATAGCCGTGTATCAAGTTTGCCCAAATCCAGTGCCTTCTTCTCTGGTGAAGTTCATCGGAATTCATCTTCGGCCACCGCAGGCGACGCCACCTTGTCCAGCACCTTCGCCTCAATCTCCTGAGCACATCTCTTTACTACCCTGATCTTTGGTCCTGCACAAAATCGCAAGTTTGAACCATGCCAAGAATCTGTACAGAAGCTGTACTGTGCCGTGCCGTCGTTCATCGCCGTCCGGCCACCTCAGCTCCTGAAACGAGTCCCTGTTGTTTTCGCCTGCCTCCTAGACATAGTTGTCGAAGCAATCAAGCCCTAAATCGATTGAATCACCAAAGCCCTAGTTTTTGACAGTGCATAGACATTCAGTTCACTGTGTCCAGTGGTGTTTTTTCAAAATCTTTGACGTCCTGGACTTTCCTGTGAAAACCACTTTGTCAAATAGCTACCTTACTGCATTATTCACCAAATGCTTGAATCAAACCCCTTTTTGACCACTGGAAATTATCCAAACCTTGTCCATGCCACTTCTTGACATTGTCAAGCCTATGTCAGCCCATGTCAGCCGATGGCATTGGACCAGTTCAACCACTTCTGGTTATGCAAGTTGGAATTCACTTTGTCTACTAAACTTTTGAACCTATGTTCTACATTTTCTTCTACTACCACAACTCGAAATAAGCCCTTTTGAGTTCTCTAAAGCCTTGTCAGAGTCCTAAACCGAATGTCAATCGACTGACATTCGCTGTTCTTGAGCAAACCAGCCACGAGCCCTATGTCAATATTGATGCCTTGAAACTCTTGTAACCTCCAGTACTCAATCTTAGCCCAGATTCTTTGAAACCCTAGAATCTGACTCAGTTTAGTTTGCAGTCTCAATCATTTTTAGCATAGTTCAGCATATCTGCATGCAAATCATAAAACATTTTAATATAGTTAGTAATTATTGCGTGTTTGTTTGTCGTTGAGCAGATCCAGAAGCTGAGTTCGAGGACTTCGCTGTTGACATGTCATCAACTATTGATTTTTGTGATGCGGAAGGCAAGTCATATTTTTGAACATCTTGAACCTATATTTTAAGAGTTGTTACAATATAACCTTGAATATATTTAGTACTACATGTGGAAGAATGATTGAGATATGAAATGGCAATATTAGGCTGGATGCCTGTGAAATGTGAAGTAATCAAGTAATGAGCCATGAAGTATTGTATGTGTATTTATGTATATTCATGAAATAAACCCCTAGCCGTGACCAGAATTTGGTATGGAATGGAGGTGGCACTGGATGTGCGAGCACTGGATGTGCGTGGCTGTGGATGGTTTGGTCACTGGCATATAAGGACTAGAACCTTGTGTTGTGCGTCTAGTGGCATGAAAAATGTGCTAACTGCAAGCCTGGTATGGGACAGGTCTGAACAAGTAAGTATGTGGATCGCACATGAAACCCCTGCATGAGATGGAATGTGATGCACGATTAGCATGGAGTGTGGCTCCTACACATATCACTGGATGTGATGATGCACACTGACCTAGTAATGGGAAGATGCAGTATGGGGTGGGGGTATAGCCCGCCACAACTGTGGTTTGCGTGAAAACCACAGGGTCAGGGGTGAATTCTGAGTGAAACATAACAAAAGTTCTTGTTATCTCCACCTTGCCACTCACACTGTGCAGTGAGGAAGGGTCTAATCATGCTGATAGGATGGGCATGAAAGTGGAATATCTTGCGGGTAAATTGTTACCTCTCTGCATAGTTAAAAACGTATTCGAATACTCCGAGCTCCCGGGTTTATAGTAGTTTTCTGCGATGGATTAAATCCATGGGATGTGGCACAAGTATGTTTTCTACATAAAATTTGATAAGTCAAGATTACCCAAATGACATGTGTTGTCATGATAAGGGGTGCTACCGTGGGCTGTCATGTGTCGACGTGTCGCGGTAGTGCTATAAATAGTGAACATGGATAACAATGTTATGCTATGAAAAATACTGCCATGAGATGAGATATAAAGGAAAAGACTATTTTACAACCATCCACTCTTCTTTACTAGCATAGGTTCATATCATCGCTACTATATGTATCTACTCTTACCAATGACTTGCTGAGTACGTAAGTACTCACCTTTGCAACCTGAAATCCAATAGATGGAGCGTTCCATGTTCAAGATGAAGGCGTGGAGAACTTCATGGATCCAGAAGGAGGAGAGCCAGTTCCGCCAGAACCCTGATGTGTGTTGTTTTGCCGTCAACTTCTTGTTGTGGTGGTTCACCTAATCTTACGTTGTGTAGTTGTTTTTTTGCTAAACCTTTTATGCCATGAAGGCATTGTAATCTCTTTATGTTATATTAAGGCCAGTGTCGCGCCCCTAACAGGGTACCACAACTACTCCCGTGGAGACCTAGCTCGCTGCAGCTAGTCTCATACATACATTCCACTGACTTCCCAGGATAAGTCAAGCACAGGAGTTCATTGCAGCAGAGTAACTTACAAAATTTCATTCATAATAGTATGGCCTGTTGGCCTGATACAAAAAAAAGAGTAATACAATGCCTTTACAGCACAAATGGTCTAATTAAAACAAAAAGACAACTACTCGGCGGATGCTAGGTGAAACCCCCACAGTCGTAAGAAGTTGATAGCAGAACAACACACATCAAGGATCTGGCAGAATTGGCTCTCCTCCTTCTGGATCCACTAAATCTTCCAAGCCTTTGTCTTGGTCATGAAGCACTCCATCTATTGTTGATAAGTTGCAAGGGTGAGCACTTACGTACTCAACAAGTCATAGGTAAGAGTAGAGATATGTATAGTACAGATGACATGATCCTATGCTATTGAGGGAAAAGAGGTGAGAGGGTTTTTCTAAAAATACTTTTCTTCCAAGCTTTTCAAATCTCATGCTCATAGCAACATTTCATGTACTTAGGGCACAATCCACGTGCCTCTAAGCTATTATATGATCACTAAATTATGGTACCACTGCGACACGTCAACACATGACAGCCCACGGCAGCACCCCTTATCATGACAACACATGTCATTTGGGTAATCTTGACTTAACAAATTTTAATTTATAAAACAATACTTGTGTCACACCTCGTGGATTTAATCCACCGCAGCATACTCCTAAAACTCGGGAGCACGAAGTATTCGAATACATTTTTAACTCTGCAGAGGGGTACCAATTTACCCGCAAGATATATCCACTTCATACTGTGAGTGGCAAGGTGGAGATAACAAGAACTTTTGCCATGTTTCACACACAATTCATCCCAGATGCCGTGGTTTTCCTCACGCAAAACACAGTTGTGGCAGGGTTACACAACCCCCACTAAATTGGCATCTTCCCCTCAGGGTCAGCGTTCATTATCACATCCTGTGATATGTGTTGGAGCGCACCCCGTGTAAATCGTGAGTTTGTCATATAGGGGTTCCATGTGTGATCCACATACTACTTGTTCAAGCCTGTCCCATACCAGGCTTGCGGTCGGCATGTTAATGATGCCACTAGACGCACAAAACAAGGTTCTAGGTCCTTATATGCCAGTGAACAGATCATACTACAAACCATGCACCTTTAGTGCCTACTCATCCTTTGCAGTTGAGCACCTCCAGTGCTACCACCATCCCATACCAAAATACTGGTCACGGCTAGTGGTTTTATTTCATGAATATAAATATATATACATATATATATTAGTTCATGGCTCATTATTTGATCAATTCACATTTCACAGGCATCCAGCCTAGTACTGCCAATTCATAATTCAACCATTCTCAATCTTTCACATGCAATATTATTTATATTCAAGGATATGTTATAGCAACTCTTAAAATATAGGTTCAAGATGTTTAAGAATATGACTTTCCTCCCGCATCATAAGAAACAGCAGTTGATGTCAGGTCTGCGACGAAGTCTTCGAACTCGGACTCTTTCTCTGAACAAGGATCAAACAAGCAAACAGGCATTACAATCAATCCTACTCTTACTAATCCATTATATGCGATAATGCAAGGAGAACATTTAGGCAATACAAGATTCGAGAGTTCTGGGAAGCGATTAGGGTTAAACTATGGAAACCAGGGTTAAGATTAGTTGTCAAAGGTTTACAAGGTTTCAAATGTCTCAAAATATTAGAATGATATCAAGGTTGTGACTGGTTCGTCCAAAAACAGCGAACGTCTTTAGGTCGACATTCGGTTCAAGGCATCGACATAGGGTCGATGGATGATAGAGGGCTCAACTCAAGTTGTGATAGTAGAATAAAATGTATACCACAACATCAGGAGTCTAAAGGACAAGGTTATGTTCAAAATGCATGGCTGGAAGTAGGTGAAAAGGCTCAATGCCACTGGCTGACATAGGCTGACAAGAGCTGACAATACCCAAAAATGGCATTGACATGGTTTGAATAGTTCCCAGTGGCAAAAATGGGTTTTGATTCAAGCATACAGTGCACAAAGTAGTGAGGCAACTGTTTGACAAAGTATTTTTTTGTTTTGCATGACCAGAGGTGGGTGAACAGGGCTAATGCCACTGGATGGCATAGTTTGGCATAGAGTTGACATGGCCAGAAATTAGGGTTTGCCATAACTTTTGATCTAGGGCTGCAAATGATGCACCACTTTCTCTGGTAGTTAGGCATTTGTATCACGAACAAAGGACTCAACAGGATCTAGGGCAGGAGATGGCCGGAAAGTGATGAAAACCGGCGAAGAAGTTGACTGGCCTGGAGCACATGCAACATAATCAGTACAACAATTAGGGCATAGCTATAACTTCTTTTCTAGGGCGAATTAGAAGTCGTGATTGACGAGGATTGACACCCGAGTCAGTTCAAATAAATGCCCTGTTGGTTCAGGACAGATTCGAACCAGACACGTGTCTAGCGGTGCGAACTCAAGTTATTCTGAGAAGCATCAGCCCAAGGTCGCAGGCTTTGTGCGATCAGGTCGCAGGCTTCGCGCGGTCAGGAGTTCATATGCTATACGCGAATAGAATGACCGAGATGTTGCGCGGTCAGCCGACATCCCGCGGTCAGAGCATTCTCGACCAGGGTGCTTGGAATTCATCTGTCCGGCTATTCCTATAGCGGGAATATTCCAAGTATCCCGAAGATTCCCCCACGTGGAGAATCAACCGTTAGGGGGTTAATACGTGCAGTTATCCATGAATAACACGTGTTTAACCTGCGTGGAGGTTAAGAGCAGTTTTCTAAAAACCGTATTCAACCGTCCAAACAACTGCTTGATGCAGTTTACTGCATGGCACCCTTTCGACCAGTATAAAAGGGTGGTATGTAGTGTCAAGCAGAAAAAAAAAGAGGACGAGATACAACGCATCTCAACCACTCAAACAGCCAAGTCTACGGCCTAGATTAGATAGTTCTTACAAGCCTTCCTGGCTTTATTCTGTACATTTACATAGGAAAAATCCTTCGCCTGCGAAGGAGTTTTTCTACCATCTTGTAACCTTTTATCACCTATAGTGGAATCCCAACAGGACGTAGGGCTATTACTCCCACCATCGAGGGCCCGAACCTGTATAAACGTCTCTGTGCTCCTGTTCTCCATTGTTCTACATACCTTTCAGGAGGGTCATCTTGAAAGGTCCCACTATTACAAATTTTGCATAAGTTCGGCTGAGGACTCCGAGTCCGAATCGTCGACAACTGGCGCCCACCGTGGGGCCTTTCTCAAGGCGTCCTAGTTTTAATCCGGAGGTTCGCTGAAACATGGCTGGAGCATATGATTCTGAGAACGATTTCGATCTCGAGGATTATGCTCATATCCCAATGCCTTCTCCAAGCGATCCTGTCCAGATGGAGGAGGTTGAAGGCCAGAATCTTCCACAGGTTGAATCATCTCTCCAGGTCATGTCTATCGACCAGGGAGCAACTAGCGCAAGGATAGGACCCACAGAGGTTTTTAATGCGCTAGACGATGAATCCGGTCCGTCATACGACCCAGCCGAGGGGAAGGATGATGTCGACCCGGAAATCAGCCCCGGAAGGTTCGACCCTGATAACCTTCACCGTCTCTTTGATTTCGAGTCCGACTCGAAACAAACTGAGATGTTTTCCCCATCGGCAACCTCTCTCCCTAGGCAGTTTGCTGCTTTGTCGGAGGAAACTCCTGATCAGCAGGCTGCGAGGGAAGAACGGGATTGCAAACAGAAGGAGGATCAAGATCTCGAGCAACAAAACAACGAACTACGCAGAACTGCCCTAGAGGCTCTTCAAGATGCGCAGGCTCGTTACGATGCTGCTCCGAGTTTTTCTCGACGGTCGCGTGATCGCAAACGTGACCAGACCCCTTCTTTGCCACCGGAGCGTTTCCCAGTGGACGAATAAACACTAACACCTGGTGCCCCTAGGAGAAGCACCCATGGTCGACTGGGATCTATCGCGGAGGTCATGCGTAACTTTCCTCCTATGGTCACGGATGCGCAGAAACCGGCCTTTTTTAGGATCCTGGCGGAGAGACTGGATGAGGTCGTGTCTGAGACGACCCCAACGGCCTCTTCCCGCTCGGTAACACGTTCCCGCCAACGAGATTGTCCTCACTCTGGTTCCGGCCGATGAAGTTACCCGCCGCCCGTACCGTCCCGACAGGACAGATACCGGCGAATGCAGGATTCTCGTAGTAGGGATCGAGTTCCTGTCCACTCTCGTTTGGGACCACGAGTAACTTCGCCATTGCGTGAGGTCACCCGAGACCCAGCCGAGAGTCACAGGGTGATTCACGGTCCCTACGTTGGTTGTAAAGCTTTTTCGCCTGGCCTACGAGCAGTCGTCTGGCCCGATAAGTTTCGACCAGGGGCCATTGAGAGGTTTGACGAAACTCAAAACCCATCCGAGTTCCTTCAAATCTATATCACTGCCATCCAATCGGCGGAAGGCGATGAAAATGTCATGGCCAACTACCTGCCTACAATCCTCGCAGGACCGGCTAGAACCTGGCTGTTTAATCAGCCCGAGGGTTCCATCTACAATTGGGAAATGCTATGCGATGCCATCCTCAGCAATTTCCAAAATTGTTACCAAAAGCCGGGTAAAGAGGACGACCTTCATCGGCTACGGCAAACTTCAATCGAAACACTTCGGCAGTTTGTCTAGAGGTTTGTCGGGGTGAGGAATACCATTCCGAACATATCTGATGGCTCCGTTATCAGGGCATTTAAACATGCCGTTCGATACCAGAGATTTACTGAGGATTTGCTTATCCACCCTCCTCGATCAGTGGCCGATCTGTTCGACATGGCCGATCGATACTCTGATGCAGCCGAGGCGGTCGAATGGAACCGGATGGTCGACAAGGGTGACCTACCACCACAACCAGGTTTCAAAGACTCCAGGAAGGAAGATTCAAGCAAGAAGCCGGAATCTTCATCAGGTGGGAAGTCGAAGAAGTCAAAGAGGAACCGCTCTGGACAATACCGCGAGGTCGCAGTCGCAGAGAAGCCGCCTTCGACCAAAGGTAATAAGCCTTCATTCAAAAATAAAACTGTCTCTGGTGGTCGGAATGTCGACCAGCCAGAAAAGTCAACTAATCCGCAGGAGGGCAAGAAGTGGTGTCCACTCCACAACTCCGCAGGCCACGACCTCAAGAATTGCAGGAGTTGGTCGAAGCAACTGGATGACTTCTACCAGGGAGTAGGGCCAATGCCAACCTTACCACCTAAAGAACAGGCGTGTGGACTTAGGGACGCCGATGGAGACGAGGAAATGTCCTACCAGGTACCTCAAAATCATATTAATGTTATTTTCGGAGGTTCTTCTTCTTTTGTTTCCAAAAGGCAGTTTAAAGCCTTTTACCGAGAGGTTAACCAAATGGAGACATCCCTTGGCAAACCTCAATACCCCCGTTGGTCGGATACACCTTTGACATTTGATCGCACTGATTGTCCGGCGGGGTTAACACGACCATTGAGGCTCCCTCTGGTCATTACCCCGATCATCAGTAACGTGAGAGTTGAAAGGGTCCTGATCGACGGAGGAAGCTCCCTTGACATTTTGTTGGTCAAGGCACTCGACGAGATGCAAATTCCTCATTCGAAGATTAAGCCCATAATCCATCCGTTTTATGGGATAATCCCAGGCCCCTCCATGATGCCGTTGGGACAAGTGGTCCTCCCGGTCACACTGGGAGAACCAGATAACTTCCGAACAGAATTGGTTACTTTTGACGTAATCGATTGTGATTCGGCTTATAATGCAATCTTTGGCAGGCCAACTCTTGCTAAGTTCATGATGGCAACGCACTATGCTTATCAGTGCGGGAAATTGCCTGGCCCCAAAGGTGTCATCTCGGTCCGAGGCAATCGCAACGTGGCACTCTCATGCGACCGGCTATCTTTGGAGATGGTCGATCAACTTCCCCTCCGGGACGCCCAGGTCGCCACCGTTGCCACCGACGCGATCAAGGCTGCTCCTCGACCAGATGAGAAACTCAAACTGGTTCCTTTGTACCCAGATGATCCATCCAAGACAATTCGGGTCGGATCAGCTCTGGATGACAAATAGGAACTCGAGCTCGTTGCTTTCCTCCGGGCTAATGCACATGTGTTTGCGTGGAAACCATCTGACATGCCCAGTGTCCCAAGGGAAGTAACCGAGCACAGGTTAGAAATTCGACCTGGACAACGACCAATAAAGCAAAGGCTCAGGCGTTTTGCTGTTGACCGACAGGAAGCCATCCGAGAGGAGTTGGACAAACTCCTGCAGGCCGGGTTTATCCGTGAGGTTGATCACTCAGAATGGCTTGCCAATCCGGTCATGGTCCGCAAGTCAAATGGCAAGTGGCGCATGTGCGTCGACTACACAAGCCTCAACGCTGCCTGTCCGAAGGATGACTTTCCCCTTCCCCGCATCGACCAGTTGGTCGACTCAACTGCGGGTTGCGAATTGAAGAGTTTCTTGGACGCTTACTCAGGATATCATCAAATTAGCATGGCAGAAGAATTTGAAGAGAAAACTGCCTTCATCACCCCGTTCGGCACCTACTACTACGTCAGAATACCGTTTTGTCTCAAGAACTCAGGTTCCACGTACCAACGCTTGATGCAAAAGACCTTTCTTTCCCAGATAGGGCGTAATCTCGAAGCATATGTAGACGACTTGGTTGTAAAAAGTACCAAGAGATTGTCTCATCTGGACGATCTCGCTGAAACCTTCTGTAATTTGAATCGCTTTGGAATAAAATTAAACCCGGAGAAATGTTCTTTCAGGGTTTCTTCAGGAAAACTTCTTGGTTTCCTTGTGTGTTCCAGGGGCATTGAAGTTAATCCTGAGAAAATCAGGGCCATTGAACAAATGAGATCGCCCTCGACCATGAAGGATGTTCAACGCCTGGCTGGTGGCATGGCGGCCTTAAGTCGCTTCATATCGTGACTAGGCGAAAGGGGATTGCCTTTCTTCAAAGCCTTGCGAAAGCAACACAATTTTACATGGTCGGATGAGGCCGAAAAAGCGTTTCAGGAGGTAAAGACATATTTATCCAGCCCGCCAGTATTGGTGTCTCCCGACAAAGGAGAACCATTGCTCCTTTATCTGGCGGCCACACCGCACGCGGTCAGCGCCGTTCTGATCGCGGATAGGGAAGGAATACATAGACCCGTCTACTATGTGAGCGAAGTACTTCATGGTACTAAGGAGCGTTACCCTGAGGTCCAGAAGATACTTTATGCGCTATTGATGGCTTCCCGTAAGCTACGACACTACTTCCAAGTGCACAAGATCACAGGACCCTCCTCTTTTCCTTTGGGGGAGATTGTCTGAAACCCAGAAAAATCTGGTCGAATCGCCAAATGGGCGGTCGAACTCGGTGCCTTCGAGATCCATCTCACGCCCCGCACGGCGGTTAAGTCTCATGTTTTGGCCAACTTTGTGGTCGAATGGACCAACCCTGAGCCACCCGTGCAGGTGCCAAAGGAATTGGAGTGCCCCGATTACTGGACAATGTACTTTGATGGCTCCCGTAGTTTTCAACACTCGGGGGCTGGAGTGGTCTTAGTTACGCCTCAGGGTGAACAGCTTAAGTATGTCATCCAACTACACTTTGTTGCGACCAACAACGCAGCAGAGTATGAAGGTCTTCTTGCAGGGCTCCGGACAGCAAAATTCCTCGGAGTCCGTCGATTAGTGGTGAGGGGAGACTTACAGTTATTCGTAAACCAGGTAAACAAGGAGTACAGCACCTCCGATGAGACAATGGCTCATTACCTGGGGGAAGTGAGGAAATTGGAAAAACACTTCAGTCATTTCGAAGTCCAATATATCCCGCGAAAGGACAACATTCTCGCAGACCAATTATCCAAAATTGGGTCCTCACGTATATCCGCTCCGGCAGGAGTGTTCATTGAACACTTGAACCATGCTTCGATCATGACTTCGGTCGAGGATGATCCGATAATAGCCTCCGTTACCAACCTCGGTTAGGAACAGGATTGGACTCATCCATTGAGAGTCTATCTTGAACACGGGACCCTACCCGAGGACGAAACCGAAAGCAATCGGTTAATTCGAAAAGCACGTCTGTACAAGCTCATAGATGGGGTTCTGTACAGAAAGGGTACTCATGGAGTATTCATGCGTTGCATATCTCAGGAGGAAGGAAAGTCCCTCTTGAAAGAAATACATGACGGTGTATGCGGTGCACACACGTCATATCGGACACTGGTCGGAAAAGCTTTTCGACAAGGATTCTACTGGCTTCGGCACTCGATGATGCCAAGCACATGCTCAAAAAGTGTCCTCAGTGTCAGTTCCACGCAAGACAAGTTCATCAACCTGCCTATGCGTTACAAACCATTCCCCTCGCATGGCCTTTCGCAGTTTGGGGAATGGATATTGTCGGTCCTATGCCACAAGCTGTCAACGGGTATAAGTTTCTATTCGTAGGCATTGACACGTTTACAAAGTGGATCGAGGCCGAACCGGTACGAAATATTACCGCATCAGCAGCACAAAAGTTCTTTCACAAGAACATTGTGGCTCGATTTGGTGTTCCAAACCGTATTATCACCGACAATGGTTCCCAGTTTGCTAGTGGTCTTTTCCTAGACTATTGCGACCAGGTCGGAACTAAAGTGTGCTTTGCTTCTGTGGCGCATCCACAAAGCAATGGTGCTGTAGAACGGGCCAATGGGCAGATACTACAAGGCATCAAGAAACGTGCTTTTGATCGCCTTAAGAGTCGCTCGGGGGCTTGGGCAGACGAGCTTTATACCGTTCTATGGGCACTACGAACTACTTCTAGTCGAGCCACCGGTGAGACGCCCTTCCATCTGGTCTATGGGGCCGAGGCTGTATTGCCTATGGAAGTTAGTATTGGGTCTGTTCGGACAGAACAATTCGAACAGGTTAATCAGTCCGAACAGCGGTCACAAGATCTCATCCTCTTAGAAGACAGGCGTGATCGCGCTTTGGTCAAGTCCGCGGCATACTTGCAAGTTTTGCGCAAGTATCACAGTAAAAGGGTGCGACCACGTAGTCTTCACGTGGGCGACCTGGTCTTACGAAAAATCCAAGATCAGTCTAATCGCAACAAATTCTCCCCGAAGTGGGAAGGCCCTTACACTGTGGTCTCGGTGCCGCGACCAGGATCCGCGCGGTTAGCCATGGGGGATGGTCGAATTTTGTCCAATACTTGGAACATCGACCAACTTCGCAAGTTCTACGTGTAAGTACTCAACCCCATTTTTCCTGTTCAATTAGCATTTTTTCATAAAATTTTTTGCTTTTATATGATGAATATTTCCCTTTATGCCCATCCACTGTGAATTCGGCTCGGGGGCTGGTCGCACGCGGTTAGATCATTATAACATCCTGGTCAGATTCGCTGGCCGATCTCATAACCACTTTCGGATAAGTCACTCCTAAATAAGCCGTTTCTCAACGCACACGGGGCTTTCTGACAAGTCCCTGGTTATCCGAGTGGCTGCTGGTTTGCAAACAAGGCTAGGTGTTATAGTGATCATAATTGTTGATTTGATCACACACCCCTGGTCGTTATATTCACTTTTCCCCTGTGTTTGTAATACTAAGTCTTCAGTACCTACAATCACAGGCGGGGGCTAGGGGGATATGTTTATAATATGAAACAACATAAAACAAAAATATATTCATTTTTCAAAAATGAATTTCCATATACATTGCATTGTATACAACTGTTTCTGTACAGGTATAGGGATCATTCGATCCCAAGCTCAGTCAGGAGCTTATCTACAAGGGGACTAACCTCCTCCATGACAGCCTCTAGTTGCTCTTCACTCTCGACCTCAACCGGTCCCACCGATGGATTCAGATCTGCATCTGGGCCATGGTGAAGTCGAACCCGGCTGAGGATAGCGGAAGCGGTTGACCGAACTCTGGTTCTGATCACCTCTTCTCGTCGCTGTGTATCCTCAGGGAGATACTCGAGAAGTGACTCCGCTTGGGCCATGACTAGCGCAAACCAGTCATTTTGGCTGAGGCTATCTCTTGTGGTTTCGACCACATCAGCTTTCAGAAAATGAGCCACTGCCTTTAGTTTTTTGAAGACAGAACGGCTCAGCTTTTCGATCGCTTTTTCGGAGGCGTGAATAGTGTCCCGGAGGAGTTTATTGTCCCGGTTAAGTTGCTCTACATGACCCGCTTGTGCTGCAACAAGAGAAAAGATTACTCGCATATTGCGAAGACAAATTTTCCTAATCAGGAATCGACTTACCAGCAAGTTGTGAACGCAGTTTATTGTTCTCGATCTCTTGGTTTCTAGCTACCGAGATCAAATGAAGCCTCACTGTGGCCACTTCTTTGTCCAGCAATGCCACTTTCCTGTAATAAAACAGAAGGAGTGGTCATAATCAATTTGTATCTTTACAAGTTGAAGAGTAATGATCCTTACCTGCGCAAGCTGTCTCGCTCTCTTTGTATGGCCACCATGCTCGCCGCCGTAGCACGCGCTTGGGCCATCATCCGGGATAGTTCCTGTGGTACAAAAGAAAAGGGGGAGTTAAAGGTGTCCTATGTACAATTCAAGACACCCAGAGAGGGATTCATCATACCTTCATGAACTTATGTACGGAGGCATCTTCCGGATTGATGGGAAGGTTTGTTGAAGGCCCGGAGGTGCCTACAGTAGGGGCAGTTGGTGGAAGTGCCTGCTGGGCACTGCTTCCAGTCGCCGCTAGTTGCGACTGGGACCCGTGCCTGTTTCTCCTCCCACAGCCCGGACGACTTCCTGGACCGAGGGGGCGGAGCGCTCCTCACTGGAGGCTCCTGCACCAGCAGTGACTTCAACCCTTCCCGAAGTGGTTGAAGGATTGGGCGCTGTTTCTTTTCGTCTGATAAAGGAAAGAAGAATCGAACAATCATAGTTCATGACCATCATTTAAATACAATCAGGATAAAGATTCTTACCTTATTTGAAATCCCATTAGCTTTTGAGATTTCAAGGGAGGCTCCCCTTGAGAATGGGGACAATTGCCGTCTGTCCTGATCCTCCTCCTAGAGAACAAGGCATCTCCCCCCTGGGTATGTTCTTCGGTTAACACATTTCTAGGGGAAGATGAAGACAAATGAGAGGAATCTTTACCTGAGCAATTGGTCCCGTCGGCGGGGTCGCATCCGAAGGCCTCGATGGCTCTTGGACTTCTGGGACCAGCACCTCGTGGGCAACCGCCACAGGATCTTGTGCAACCACCTCCACTCCTATCTGTGGAGGTGGAGGATTTTCCTCCCTGTGACTCACAGGAGTCGCAGGGGGAAGCTCTTCTCCCTGCATAAGCGTTAACTCATCAAACGCATAGGGAGAATTAGAGAAAACAAGACTGAGAGAATCTTACCACGGTCGTCCCTTCGACCAAGGAGGTAGAGGCAACTGGCTCTGAAGCCTCGGGAGCTTCAGGGGCCAGGGGATCATCCATGACCACAGGGCTTTCGGTGGTCGCGGGGTCTGCTATGGCTGCCTCTGCAGTAGCAGTTGTCCCTACGGAATGGGTTGGAGCATCACCGGATGGAGAGCCCGCGATCTTCCTTCTCTGGCGAACTAGAGGGACATCATCGTCCTCCTCCTCCTCGCTCCCCTCTCCCTGTACGACGAAGAAGTAATTCCAGTTCGCACCTGGAAGATCGGTGGGATGTGATATCTTACCGCAGTTTTTCGGGCGGTAGGAGGAGTGCTTCGTGAAGATCCTTCCCCAAGATTTAGCCTGACTTTCTTGGGGGCGGGATTCCTCGTCCTGGGTCTCGAGGAAATCGTCTTCACATTCTTTGTCATCGGCTTCCCCAGGGAACCGACGTTCTCACTGGGAAACGTCGCCTCAGCAAACCTCCCAAGAAGCTGTTCTCATGGGATTAGTGCTGGACAGACATAAGACCTGTAAAACAGAGGCCAAGTGGAAAATGTACTTTTCGGCGCTCCTGTTTGAGGTCATCGCCGGCGTGAACTAAGCTTTGGGGGCGAGGCGACCCATTGGCACCCTCTACCTCGGCATTGTACGCCCGGAGGAGGCAGTTAGTCCGCCTCTCGATCTCAGCAGAGGGCAGAACTGTTCCCAAATACAAATTAAAACTGGTGCATTCCAGAAATAACATAAGAAGGTTTTTGATGCCAGAAATGAATACCTTCATTGTAGTCCAAGGTACCGTCTACCATGGACTTGATCTCCCAAGTTGGATGAGCCCTTTCACGCAGGGGGCTCACCCGGTTCTTCACAAAGTCTCGGATGACGTCGCGAGCCGCCAACCCTTCTTCTACTAAGTGAAGGATCACCTCGGCGTGCTTCATGAACTCCGCGTTCATCGCCGGGAGAGTGTCCAACTCGCTTGGTTTCTCTAGCCGCGAGTTTTCAAACCACAACCCGCTCTCCTTCGGCGGGGTGCAATAGAACCACTTCTGATGCCACCCGTGCACTGAGTCTCGTAGGGGTGGAAAGGGATACTCCTTCTTATCCCTCAGCCGGAAGTAAATACATCCGGAAGTAAATACATCCGGCGGCGTTGGCACTCTTCGACCACGCCGAGAAAGTTACCTGTCCCTGCTCACGACACGTTGATATATCCATCCTGGAAAGATGGACGCCAGGTGGCGGAAGTGCAACCTTCCCACCAGAAGATTGCTTCCCCAACACAAGTTGAGGATCTTCTGGCCGAATAGTCATCGCTTGCTGGCTAGAAAATCGATCACCCAAACAAAAGCAAGGGGTGCTAGGGAAGAAAGCTGCAGGAAGAAAAGATGATGGCTCATCTTCTACTTTTGCTCTGCTGGAGGATCCTTCGTCAATCTTGGACTTCTTCTTTGAAGGAGATGGATCTTGAAGCATTTCAGGCTCTTGCTTGAGAATTTCCTCTTCATCACTCTCAATCTCGATGATGTTATGATCTGCCATCGGGAAGTGTATGAAGAGAAGAATGAAGATGTTTTGTAGAAAGAACTTAGTCGTGAGAAGAAATTGTGAAGCTTTACAGATTCAAAGACCCGGTATTTATAGCCACCAGGGTGACGGTTCACGTTCTAAATGCCTCGGGTTCTTACAAGCATTTACAATTTTACCTCGGGTTAAAAAACATTTCAACAGCGCCATCATTACTTGTTGCATATTACCCAGAGCCCGTCTCGGGGAACCAACCGTCCTACTTAGTGCGCCACTAAGTGAAGGATTTGAAGAGTCGGGTTAATAATCCGATGCATTTCTTTAAATTTAAAGTGAACACGTCCCATCGTTTTCTTTAAATTTGGGGGCTAGCTGACGAGGATTGACACCCGAGTCAGTTCAAATAAATGCCCTGTTGGTTTAGGACAGATTCGAACCAGACACGTGTCTAGCGGTGCGAACTCAAGTTATTCTGAGAAGCATCAGCCCAAGGTCGCAGGCTTCGCTCGGTCAGGAGTTCATATGCTATACGCGAACAGAATGACCGAGATGTTGCGCGGTTAGCCGACATCCCCCGGTCAGAGCATTCTCGACCGGGGTGGTTGGAATTCATCTGTCCGGCTATTCCTATACCACCCACGTGGAGAATCAACCGTCAGGGGGTTAATACGTGCAGTTATCAGTGAATAACACGTGTTTAACCTACGTGGAGGTTAAGAGCGGTTTTCTAAAAACCGTATTCAACGGTCCAAACAACTGCTTGATGCAGTTTACTGCATGGCACCCTTTCGACCAGTATAAAAGGGTGGTATGGAGTGTCAAGCAGAAAAAAAAGAGGACGAGATACAACGCATCTCAACCACTCAAACAGCCAAATCTACGGCCTAGATTAGATAGTTCTTACAAGCCTTCCTGGCTTTATTCTGTACATTTACATAGGAAAAATCCTTCGCCTGTGAAGGAGTTTTTCTACCATCTTGTAACCTTTTATCACCTATAGTGGAATCCCAACAGGACGTAGGGCTATTACTCCCACCATCGAGGGCCCGAACCTGTATAAACGTCTCTGTGCTCCCTGTTCTCCATTGTTCTACATACCTTCCCGGAGGGTCAACTTGAAAGGTCCCGCTATTACAAATTTTGCATAAGTTCGGCAGGACTTGATGGACCCAGCTTTCAGGTTGTAGAACCATGAGCGGGTGATGCCCGCGAGGTAGAGGGGGAAGACATTGCATTGCACTGTCTCGTCCCCCCCAGCCGCCTAGATGGCCGTGGAGTACACCTGCACAAATTCGTAAGGATCGGCCTCACCGTTGTAATGCTCGATGTGCGGCGGGCGGTAAGGCCGCGGCCAGCGGCTGCAGTGGAGGCGACTGCACAGCGGCTGATTGGCCCCTTCAACCTCCTTGGGGGATCCACGATCGCTGTCTTCTCTCACCGGGGACGCATGCTCATTGTTGGAGTCTGGGAGGGGTGCCAGCGGTCCACCGGTGCGACGGTATCGCCTCTTCTGCTCGGGGTTGGTTGAGCTGACCTCTTGAGCATCGAGGTATTCCGCGGGGATGGTAGCATCTTCTTTAAATGGTCTCTTCCCCCGGCCAATTTGGGAGCGCGTCTCCACGCGCTCACGGGTTCGGGGGAGTCCTGAGCGATGGCGGGAGGTTGTTTCCCCGAACTTGGCGGTACGCATTTGCTCGACCTCCCCCCTAGTGAAGCGGGTCTGATCCGTCGGGGGCGTCCGCGGCGGGGGCCCCGGAGGGGGAGGGAGCTGATACACGTTCACCATCATCCCAGTAGACGCTGCCGGTTTGAGTTTTTGGGGTGTTCGCAGGAGCAGGCGTCGCACCGGCTCCAAGCGTCGGCCCTCGAAAGCTCCCGGGTCCAGGTGTGGAGATTGTCTCCGGCGGGAGGGAGGCCTCCAGTACGTCGGTAGTTGCTCGCGGGGGTTCCGGGCCTGGGGCCGGGTGGCTCCCCGAGGCAGGGGAGGACTCGGGGACGAGTTGACCCCCTGGCGGGGGAAGCATTCCCGGGACCAGATATGGCCCGGGCGCGCCTCCGCGAGCGGGGAACATCCCCGGCCCGGGAAAGGTGGGGTGCCCCATGAAGAATTGGGGCGGTGCCCCCATAAACGGATATGGGGGCAAGTAGACGGGAGCCGGGGGTCGCGCCAGGACTCGCAGTAGCTCCTCAAGGGTGTGCTGGGTGCGAAGCTGGCCCTGGATCAAAGCCCCCAGCATAGGATCTCCGGAGACCGAAACGGAGAGTTGGGGCGCGCTCGGCCCCGCAAACTCGGTGCCGGTCACCGAGTCGGAAACGGGGACCCTCCGGCCGAAGGCCGTGGGTGGAGGAGGCGGATCCTCCCCCCGGGCGCCCCCGGGCGGCAGGGTCACGGAGGCATCATCTCGCGGAGGCGGAGCTGGGTTGCTAGGACCAGCGCCATCGGGAGATGAGCGGGTTTGAGCTCTGGTTGTTGCGGGAGCCATGGCGATTCGTCGCGAGGTCCCCACGGTCGGCGCCAACTGTCGTGGTATTATGGGTACCTCAACAGGTTCGGACGTGCACAACACGAGTACTACGGCACGAGCAGACCGAGTTACTGGTCTTCTCTCGCCGGGTAGGGGTCAAGGTCGGCCAGTGAGACGATGGGGGGTTTATACAGGTTCGGGTCCCAGTGGGGGCCCTAGTCCTGTTGGCTCTCTCGGGACGCGAGTCCGTTGGGGAGGTATGCTCTCGGGGAGAGGTCTCCCAGAGAGCCGGATATTACATTAATTCAAATGAGTTCGAATCCCCTGAAAAGAGGTACAGGAGGGGTATATATAGCCCCTAAGAAATACAAAAGACCGAAAAGCCCTCACTGCGACCGTTGGATCGAAGGGCGCGGACGTCCTTTGGCCAGGGGGACGGCTCGGATGCTTGACACGTGGCCTCGCCGGCTTCTCAGAGACTTCACGGTCAGCAGCCACCCTTCCAGGACTCCGGATGCCGTCGGGGGCCTGGAGACTCTTCAGGACTCACCGGGGGTCCAGTGATCCTCCAGGTCCGGTGACGCCCCGGATCTCACCGTGGGCCCGAGGACCCTCTGGATCTCCCCGGGGGGCTTTTCAGGACTTCGTGGGGTCACCTAAGAGTTCCCCTAACAGATACGAATGGCTTCTAGTCTAGCCACGAGAGCAAAGGTTTCATCAAAATCTAATCCTTCAATTTGAGAATAACCTTGTGCTACCAATCTAGCTTTATTCCTTACAACTATCCCATTTTTATCTTGCTTATTTTGAAAGACCTATTTTGTACCAATTATATTGTGATCAAGTGGTTTTTCTACAAGTTTCCAGTAATTATTTCCAGTAAAGTTGTTCAATTCCTCATGCATGGCATTTACCCAATCTGGGTCCGCTAGAGCTTCATCAATGCATTTGGGCTCAAGACTAGAAATGAATGATGCATGCTCACAAAAAGATGCGATTTTAGAACGAGTTTGAACACCTTTACCAACATCACCTATTATCTGGTTGACGGGGTGATCCTTTGTGATGGTTTGATGAAGTCTTGGATTTTGAAATGCTCGATCTTCATTTTCCTTCATCTTCGGATCAAGATCGACTTGAGTAGTGGTCTCTGGAACCATAGAAGCTACATTTTCTTGATCGGGTGACTTTGAATCTCCATCTTTAGGCTTGATGTCCCCAACCGTCATGTTCTTCATTGCTTCTTGTAGTTCCTCATTTCCTACATTCTCAAGATTTTCATGCTCTTCTTGAGAGCCGTTAGTTTCATGAAATTCAACATTGCAATTTTCCTCAATGCATTCAGTTATTATGTTAAAAACACGATAAGCCTTGCTAGTTGATGAATATCCAACTAGAAAGTCCTCATCAACACGTCTTTGAAATTTTCCAAGATGCATGCGCTTTTTAAGAATTTAACACTTGCAACCAAAAACTTTAAAATAGGAAATATTTGGTTTTCTTCCAACAATTAGTTCATAAGGAGTTTTGTTTAAAAGTGGATGAGTGTAAAGCCGGTTTATAGCATAACAAGCAGTATTGATGGCCTCGGCCCAAAATCTAGTGGGGGTTTTATACTCATCCAACAAACTTCGTGCCATTTCGATTAATGTTCGATTTTTCCTTTCTGCAACACCGTTTTGTTGAGGAGTGTATGGCACGGAAAATTCGTGTTTAATCCCAGATTCATCACAAAGCTCAAAAAATTCTGAATTTTGAAACTCTCCACCATGATCACTTCGAAGTTTCTTGATGAAGAATTGAAATTCATTTTCAACGCATTTTGCAAATCTTTTAAAAACACTTGGAGCTTCCGACTTATGATTTAAAAATAAAATCCAAGTAAATCAGGAGTAATCATCAACAATAACAAACCAATAATTGCTAGCACCAATACTTTGAGTTTCGGATGGACCAAACAAGTCCATATGCAAAAGCTCAAGTGGTCTAGATGTTGATGGAACATTTTTAGCGGGGTGAGTACTTGCATCTTGTTTTCCCGTTTGACAAGCACTACAAAGTTTATTCTTTTCAAACTTTACATCTTTCATTCCTAAAAACAAATCTCTTTTTAAAAGTTTGCTCAATTTATGCATTCCAACATGAGCCAAACGACGATGCCGAAGCCATCCCAAAGAATGTTTGGCAACCAAGCAAGTTGAAATGCAAGATTCTTTTGAACCGAAATCCACTAAATACAAATCTCTATACAGAAAACCTTTGAACACTAGAGATTTTTCTTTTAAGCTTTCAATAGTAACTTCATTTGGTTTAAAAATGCATCGAAGACCCAAATCACAAATTTTTGCAACTGAAATCAAATTGAAATTCAAGGATTCAACAAGTAATACGTTTGAGATGGAAAGGTTGTTAGTGATCGCAACTTTACCTAATCCAATTATCTTTCCTTTGCTATTATCACCAAATGTGATTTTGTCTATGTCATTGCAACCATTCTCAAAAGAGGGGAAATGATTTCCATCAACGGTCATGTGTTGGGTGCACCCGCTATCAAGCACCCAATGCCTCCCACCAGTCTTGTAGTTCACCTAAAAGAAAGGTTAGATGCTTCTAGGTACCCAAACTTGTTTGGATCCTTGGAAGTTAGCGACAAGGGTTTTTGGGACCCAAATCCTCTTTTTATGTTTATTTAGGTGAGGTATACCAATAAATTTAGCAATCACATTTCCAAATTTATTTTTCTTGAGCATGTAATGGGAGTGGGACACACTTTCTTTAGCTTTAGAAGTTGGGGGACAAGCATTTGGTAAATGATCTATATCATGGCATTTGTGAGAAAACATATTAGTAGCCTTAACAAAAGTTACTTTAGGACACAACTTCTTTCTTTTATTCGGTTCATATCCTTAACCTTCTTTCCTAAATGAGCATCATTGATCACTAAGAAGTTTATTTAGGATTTCTTCGCCTTTAAAATATTTTGCTAATCCTAGATTAAATTTTTGCACTTGTGCCTTTGTCGCGCCCCACACAGGGTACCACGACTACTCCCGTGGAGACCTAGCTCGCTGCAGCTGGCCTCATACATACATACCACTGACTTCCCAGGATAAGTCAAGCACAGGAGTTCATTGCAGCAGAGTGACTTACAAAATATTATTCATAAACAGTATGGCCTGCTGGCCTGATACAACAAGAGTAATACAATGCCTTCACGGCACAAATGGTCTAATTAAAACAAAAAGACAACTACTCGACGGAAGCTAGGCGAAACCCCCACAGTTGTAAGAAGTTGACGGCAGAACAGCACACTTCAGGGTTCTGGCAAAACTGGCTCTCTTCCTTCTGGATCCACGAAATCTTCCAAGCCTTCGTCTTGGTATTGTAGCACTCCATCTATTGTTGATGAGTTGCAAGGGTGAGCACTTATGTACTCAGCAAGTCATAGGTAAGAGTAGAGATACGTATAGTAGAGATGACATGATCCTTTGCTATTGAGGGAAAAGAGGTGAGAGGGTTTTTCCATAAATACTTTTCTTCCAAGCTGTTCAAATCTCATGCTCATGGCAGCATTTTATATACTTAGGGCACAATCCACATGCCTCTTAGATATCACATGATCACTAAATTATGGTACTACCACGACACGTCAACACATGACAGCCCTCGGCAGCACCCCTTATCATGACAACACATGTCATTTGGGTAATCTTGACTTAACAAATTTTAATTTATAAAACAATACTTGTGTCACACCCCGTGGATTTAATCCATCGTGGCATAGTCCTAAAACTCGGGAGCACGAAGTATTCGAATACATTTTTAACTCTGCAGAGGGGTACCAATTTACCCGCAAGATATATCCACTTTCATGCCCTTCCTATCACAAGGATTGGACCCCTGAATCACTTCATACTGTGAGTGGCAAGGTGGAGATAACAAGAACTTTTGTCATGTTTCACACACAATTCACCCCGGACCCCGTGGTTTTCTTCACGCAAACCTCAGTTGTGGTAGAGTTACACAACCCCCACTAAATTGGCATCTTCCCCTCAGGGTCAGCGTGCATGATCACATCCAGTGATTTGTGTTGGAGCGCACCCCGTGTGAATCATGAGTTTGTCCTGTTGGGGTTTCATGTGTGATCCACATACTACTTGTTCAGGCCTGTCCCATACCAGGCTTACGGTCGGCACGTTAATCATGCCACTAGATGCACAACACAAGGTTCTAGGTCCTTATATGCCAGTGACCAGATCATACCACAATCCATGCACCTTCAGTGCCTGCACATCCAGTGCAGCCAAGCACCTCCAGTGCTACCACCCTTCCATATCAAAATACTGGTCACTGCTAGGGGTTTTATTTCATGAATATAAATATACATAATATATTAGTTCATGGCTCATTATTTGATCAATTCACATTTCACAGGCATCAGTCTGATACTGTCATTTCATAATTCAACCATTCTCAATCTTTCTCGTGCAATATTATTTTATAATCAAGGTATATTCTAGCAATTCATAAAATATAGGTTCAAGATGTTCAAGAATATGACTTGCCTTCCGCGTCGTAAGAAACAGCAGTTGATGTCGGGTCTGCGACGAAGTCTTCGAACTCGGACTCTTGCTCTGAACAAGGATCAAACAAGCAAATAGGCATTACAATCAATCCTACTCTTACTATTCCAATATATGCGATAATGCAAGGAGAAACACTTAGGCGATACAAGATTTGAGAGTTCTGGGAAACAATTAGGGTTAAGATTAGTTGTCAAGGGTTTACAAGGTTCCAACTATTCCAAAATATCAGAATGATACCAAGGCTGCGGCTGGTTCACTCAAAAACAGCGAACGTCTTTAGGTTGACATTCGGTTCAAAGCATCGACATAGGGTCGATGGATGATAGAGGGCTGAACTCAAGTTGTGACAGTAGGATAAAATGTAGATCACAGCATCAGGAGTCTAAGGGACAAGGTTATGTTTAGTTTCCATACCCAGAAGGGGTCAAACTGGCCCAATGCCATAGGCTGACAAGGGCTGACAATGCCGAAGAATGGCATTGACATGGTTTGAACAGTTCCCAGTGGCCAAAATGAGCTTTGATTCAAGCATATGGTGCACAAAGTAGTGAGGCAACTGTTTGACAAGGTAGTTTTTGGTTTGCACGACCAAAGCTGGGTGAACAGGGCTAATGCCACTGACTGGCATAGTTTGACATAGAGTTGACATGGCCAGAAACTAGGGTTTGCCATAACTTTTGATCTAGGGCTCCAAATGATGCACCACTTTGTCTGGTAGTTAGGAATTTGTAACAGGAACAAATGTCTCAACAGGATCTAGGGCAGGAGATGGCCGAAAAGTGATGAAAACCGGCAAAGAAGTTGACTGGTCTGGAGCACATGCAACATAAACAGTACAGCAACTAGGGCATAGCTATATCTCACAATCTAGGCCGAATTGGAAGTCATGATAGAAGACAAAGTTGCTCAGAATGGTCCAAAACATCTAAATGGCAAAGGGGCTAGGGCTGGATCGGCTGGATTTGGAAGATACTGGCTGGAAAATAGATGAACTCAAATCTTATTTGGGCATTTCTGATTTAAAGTGATTGAGCTTAATTCCTTGCTTGTGGATGGTCTCTAGGGCATTAGAAACATACTGGTGAAGTTAGATTGGCTTGAGAGGCACCAGGAAAGCTTAAACAGTAAGGTCAGTTCACAAGCAAAGTTCCAATTTGGGGTTTTCTAGGTTTCAGCAAAATTGTTGATTCTAGTTGCTTAGGGATGTTAAGCAAGGTCTACTGACCATATTTGATCACTGGCTCGAGAGCTAAATCGGTTTAGGTGAGGGTTAATTGCTCACCGGAGTTCTAGATGAAACACGGCGATTGCCGGTGACAGAAAGCATTTGAACTAAATTCCAAGCTTGAGAAGCATGAGGGAGATGAGAGAAGCTCACTGGGGGTGTTGGATCGAAGTAGGAAGCAGTGGAGAAGCTTGGCACCGTGCTCCCTCTTTGCTGCTCACCGGGGAAGAAGAAGAGATAGTGCTACTATTGGTTTTTTGGTGCTTTGGAGTGCAAGGAGTAAGGCTAAGTCCCAGGGGGCATAAATAGGCAAGCTGGAGGTGCTTCAACGGTTGGAAAAGCTCGGGGAGTTGTAGCCAGCAAGATGTGACAGGATTGGACTTCACGGCGAAGACAGGCGGCGAAACGACTTGGTTCAGCGGCCGTGAAGGCTTTACAGGTGATGTGAAGGCAAGTTGATGGCTGGCCGCGGCGAGATCTCCACGTGGCATCGTTTTGCTGCTGGAGCCGTTGCCGGTGGCGTGCAAACAGGAGAAACAGCTGGCTGCGATCCTCACTGGAGAAGATCCACACTGGCAAGTGGCGAGCACACACGCGGCGTCAAGGCACTGGTGAAGGTGGCGACCACGGAGTACTGTAGCAATGCAGCAGGTCGAAGCAACAGCAACTTCAGTGGCAAGGTCGAAGTCTAAGCTCCCGTGCTCGTGCGCTTGTTCCAGGTCGTGGTCGAAGCAACGGGTGCGGTCGAAATTGTTCCCAAGTGCTGTGGTCGAGAATTGAAGCTTGGTCGAAGACAGTAGCTGGTCGGTTGCACTGGTTCTGGTCGTGAACTGAGGTGAGGTCGAATCAGGGGCATAATTGAGATGATTTTGGTTGAAGTCTGGACTGATTTGTCAATCTGGTTTTAAAGAGGTTTAATTTGGGATTTGGTTTCATGGCTGAGTATAATATTTCTATTAATACTCATTTAGCTCAAATTTGGGGAAAGTTTGATAAGGTTTGAGGGATTTCACCTATTTTCGAAAATAGGGTAAAATTAGGGTAAAATAGATCTAGATTTTGTCGATCTCGAATTCTGGAAATTGGAGTAAGATTTTCAAGTTTAAACAGAAGGGAAATTTGTATCAAATAGCATTTGGGAGGTGTTCTCTGAAAAAATTCTGGATTTTGAGTTGATTCGTTGATTTTAGCCTTTTCAGGCTTCCAGGTAAACAGAGAAAGGACTTATTCGTAGTAAAATTTGGACTAAACTGCGAAAAGTGTTTAGATGAAACAATCTGGGTCCCAACTTTTTGAAGTAAGTTGAGGATATACCTAGGAACATATTCCAAAAGATACTTGAGTCTGGATAGGGTTAGATCATGATAACTCAGTTATCTGGAATTTGGGGTACTTAGGGTAAATCTGAATTTCCTCTTTTCGAAAACAGAAAGAGACTTAGATACTGGGAGTTAGGGTTAGAATTCAATTTGGTTCCTAAAGACTTTTATCTTCAGGGTAACTAGTAGGTTAAATTTGGATGGTCAGATCTTGATCTGGATCTAGAGAATAGATTTGGAGATTTTTAGGGTTTGGGAGAGATTAGGGTTCAGCTGATCTGGCTACAACTACAGGGATACATGCATGCAAGATTTTATGCAAAAACTTTTCACCCCCAAAACCAGGGTGTTACAGCCTTGAGTTCAAAATTTTCTAGAATTAAATTTGAATCATTATTAACAACCGAATCACAAGCATTTTAATGATTAATTCCTAAATCATTACTAGTAGTTGATATTGAATGGAAGACAATATGAGGTGATTCATCTAGAATATCACAAGTAATTCCTATATCACTAGTTTGTTTGGAATCAACAAATTCCTTAACTAGTAGTGCCTAATGTGAGTCATTTAGTTCACTAAGAGTTGAGTATTCCTTTTTAAGCATTTTGTTTTCCTTAGTTAACTTACCTAGTGCCTCATCTAATTCCATAACCATATCAACAAGTTCATCATAAGAAGGTTCGAGATCCGATACCTTTGCATCATCACTTGCCATGAGACAAAGTGATGACTCATCTTTGAAGGGAGAGGCATTTCCAATGGCAATTCCCGCCATCTTCTTGGAGGTTGATGGAGCTTCATCATCCGAGTCAGACTCCTCCGATCCGGAGTACCACTCTCCGATGCAAGCTTTGCCCTTGCCTCTATTGTTGTAGAGCTTCTTGAAAAGCATCTTTTTGCCCTTCGAGCCTTCTCCGCCATCTTTCCTTTCTTGTGATCATTGATGATCACTCCTCTTGTTTGGACATCTCAAAGAGAAATGCCCCTTCTCATGGCACTCATAGCATGTTATGTTCTCAAATCCGGTTTTCTTGTGCGGTCCTCGCCTCTTTTCAAAGTCAAACCCCTTCTTGTTGATTTTATTTAGGAGTTTTTAGATTTTTCTCACAAGGAGGGCTAGATCACCATCAGATCCATCATCCAAGCTATCCTCCTTGGCCTCCTCGACTTTGGCCTTAAAAGCAAAATTTTTCTTCTTCGACCCAAAGGCTTCCACAATTCCTTTCTTCTCCACCTTTTGCATTTCATGGGTAATGAGAGTACCCAAGAGCTTAGTTGGAGTTGTAGATGTGAGGTCACCATTGATAAGCACGGCCACAATTGTGTCGAAGCTCGTTGGTAAAATCATATGCATCTTGCGCACAATGTCGATGTCTTCAAACTATGTACCTAATCCTTTAAGATCATTGATTAAAAGGTTAAGTCGAGTGAACATGTCACTCACATTTTCAGTTTCAAGCATGATGAAAGAATTGTATTCTCTAGTTAATTTAATTAACTTAGCTTGCTTAACCTTAGAGGTACCTTCATGAATTACTTCTAAGGTTTTCCACATTTCATATGATGTTTCAAGATTACTAATGCGGTTGAACTCATTTAAATCTAGTCCATTGAATATAGCATTTTTTGCTTGAGCATTTGCTTGAAGATTTTTTGTTTCTAGAGGTGTAAGATTTTCTAAATCAACAGGAGCTCTAAATCCATCTCTAGTGACCCTCCAAACATCAAGACTAATAGACTCAAGATATACCGCCATCCTAATTTTCCAATAACAATAATTTTCACCCTTAAAGATGATGACACAACTTAAGTTTTGCAATCCTAGGGTGACAAAACACAATATCACAATTTCTAGAAATATGAAGCAAGTAATAGAAATAACCGAACAAGATCGAATTTTTCCCGAGGTATCCGAAATTTGCCGATTTCCACTAATCCTCATTGAAGCACTCTACACAAGAGCTTTTGCTTCGAATCCACTAGAGGTTGCCCTTCTCCTCTCCCGATAGGTGAGCTCCGAGCCTTTACACCCAACCGCCAGGCCTCTCTGACACACATCGTCGATGGAGAGATAGTCGGACCTTCCGGGTCGTCTAGGGGACGGCAATCACCAAGAGTAATAAGCCGAGCACTTCACTTGATCAAACACAAAGCTTGAAAAACAAGGATGCAAGTGCAAATGGCTCAAATGCAACTCTACTCAATTTGCTCTCAACAATTTGCTCAAAGATTTTGCTCCACATGCAAGAGAGTAAGTGTGAGAGTTTAGGCAAGCTTTTGCACAGAGTTTTTGAGATGAATAGATTACAAAAATGCTGCCAAGGTCGAAGAATATATATAGTTCTCAAGGAAACTAGCCGTTTGCAAGAAATACGGCGAAAATTGTACATGCCGGACATTGTCTGGCCATTTCGGACAATGTCCAGTCAGTTTATTTCAATAGTGACCGTTACTCACAATGGCAACCTTGTCAGTTACCGTTTCAACAAATTTTGTGAAGGCCAGACAAAAGCCTCTTGTCCGGACAAAAACCCCGGACATATGAATATGTCTCTATTTACATGTTCAATTTAAAGCTCACAAGATTTACACAGGCCGGACAATGTCTGGCCATTCCCGGAGAATGTTCGTCCTGTCCCGGACAAAAGCCCCCGGATGGTTTCAAATGTCTTTGGTTCATTTTAAATCAAATCTCACAAGATATGTACTGGCCGGACAATGTCTGGGCATCACAGACAATGTCCGGTCTATACTGGATAGATGCACCAGACAGATTTATCTATCTCTGGTTTTGTTTTGCATGTGTGGAGAGAATTTTGTACTGCCCGGACATTGTCCTACCATCACAGACAATGTCCGGCCTGTGCAAAACGAAAACAAGACTTCACAATTTTACTCAAAAGTTATTTGTGGCTAGATGCAAATGCAATTTTGTTTCCAAAACACTGAGTTTGATCAAGTGATTTGTGCTGAGACCCCTCTTAATAGTAGACCATCTAAACTAGAAATTTTCAACAAGAAAACGTGCGTATTACTCAGTATTTGCCCTTATGCTGAGTTGCGTCATCGATCATGCTTCGAGAGGTCTTCACAATCTTCATTAGTAACTTTTGTGTCGTTTCTACCATGCCTTAACCTAAATATCAATTGCAAAGGTTAGTTGCGTGTACTCCGGATGTCATTAATCACCAAAACCCTAATTAGGTCTCAAGACTCAACATACATGAGCCTGGAGCACGAGCAAAACTTTCGGGGGAAAGCCCCCAGGTGTCACGGGAGTAAACTCACCTGGAGATGAAGGGAGACCAACTCCGAGCACCGCTAGCCAATCTTCCCCAACCGGACATAGGTCCCTACTTTCAAGGTCTAGAGGCCTGCAGCGAATCTCTTGCCCTCACTCAGGGACAACAAGGGAGTCTCCCTCCCGATGACACCAGACCTGTCCCTGCCGGCGGGTCCCCTCCACCCGTCCCTGGGGGTGATGTGGACCTGCTCAATCCCAATCGCAGCCCCCGTCGCCGGAGACTCAGTGTCCGAGGTGTCAGAAGACAACTCCCCGGAGGGAACGTGCCCCTTGGGGGGACAAGAAGCCCCTTGCCCCTTCCGGGCTGCGGGACCCCCAAGGCCACGGGGACCAGCCCGACTGTGGGGCTCGCCCCCTTGTCCATCGGCCAGTTGAAGCCTGGAGGGGACACCTCCGCAAACCGCACCTCCGGGCGCTCCAAGCTTGCCGGCTCCGGAACCACCAGAGGAGTGGCCACGAGAGAAGGCAAGGGGGCGTAGGCCGCTGAGTCGGACTCCCCCTCATCGACGGCTGCTTCCCCCTTTTCGCTCAATCCAGTGGGCGAGTTGAGGAGGCGCATGAACTCCGCTGTCGTCCCTGGACCGGTGGAGAGCTCTCCCTCCGGGAGGGGTGACATCGCCCCGGTTGCCGGGGCGGCCCACGCCCGCCCCCGACCCGGGGGTGACCCCACGAGCCTTTGCGAGCGTAGCGTACGGTGTCGTAGCCAGGCCCGGGGCTTTCCGCGCCTTTGCAAAGTTTGGCTCCATGCCACCGACGGCCTCCTTGCCCCGCTTATGAGAGCCGGGAGTAGGGAGGGGCTCCCTTACCAGTAACGTCAGCCCGAAGGCTTCCGCCCCCAAGTTACAGGAACGGCCCTCCACGATAACATGCACAACGCACTCGTGCTCGTATGTGTAGTACCTACTGAGGAGGTGTTCCACATTCTCCTGGGAGGCCGGGTATGGCCGAACTACAAAAAATAAAAGTGTTAGTCGAGACACGAGTCACCAGACACTTATGTCAAGCCACCGGCATCTGCGGCGGCCTGTGCACCAGACACATCTCGATTCCCCTCCGCCATTGCGCGAAGGGGGAGAGCCGGAGGAGCAACAACTCATCCGCGAGGTCCCTCATGGACCTCCAGGCCCGGGCGTCCACCATCTTGCTGAGGAGCTTCAACACCTCTGCTATCCAGACCGGCGCCTTAGGGGCGGATGAGCGGCAGTAGGAGGGGGGCTTCGAGGAGTAGGTCACCCAGGGTCCCGGACCCAAAGATAGAACCATCTCCAGAGCAAGTCCCCCCAATGATCTCAGGAGGCAGCCACCAAGTACTCCTCTACCCGAGCCGGTAGAAGCTCCACCATCACCGAGCCGAAGGCGGACTTCAGTCCTCCCTTGACAACGTATGAGACCTTTGCCGAGGGCTCGTAGAAGTATCGGAGCAGCCGGAGCGTCGGTTCCCGTCCGATGGCTGTCTCGCACAGCAAAATCAAGAGGCTGATTCGGGCAAGAGTTTGGGCGTTAGGTGGTTCAGCGCCACCTCGTATTCCCAGAGGAACTCCCGGAGCAGTGGGTTCACTGGGAGCCGAAGGCCGGCCTCCAGGAACGCTTAAAAGACGTCCACCTCGCTGGACCGAGGGTGAGGGGCCATCTCCTTCTTCCCAGGGATTCGGACGTCCTCGTCCACGAGAACTCCCCGTTCCACGAGGGACTCGTAAGTCCCCCGAAGTGGACTCGGTGGCCCCGAGGAAGTCCGCGGGGACTTCCTCCAGGGGCATGTCGGCAACTTTGGTGCGGTCCTTTGGAGCCATCAGCTGGGGAGAAGATCACCGGGTGAGGGTTATCGAGGGTTGGGTTTCCGCAGTAGGCTTCACGCGCCGGTGAGAAGTCTAGAGCTAGGGGTTTCATTGTGAGCACTCTGGACCCGCCGTGGTCCTATTTAAAGAGCCTAGCGCTACCCCGATGGGTGACACGTGGCTCCTCGGGGTCAATCTGGGCCTCTCATTTCAAACGCCACGCTCAAATCGAAGGGGAGAGCGGGAAACGGCGCACCAATATTCAAAGTACATGAAGCCATGATGGTCGACGGCGCGGGCAAATCAAGACTCACGAGGTCATAATGATCGGCGGCGCAGTGATTCAATGCAAGGCATGGGAACTGAGGCGGCCCCGAGCTCCGGAGGCTCGCTTCGGGGGGAGATTTTCCTGATGGTCTATAGCATCCCCCCCGGGAACATAGCTGTGTCCCCGGAGGGTATGGGGGGCTGCTCTTGGGGGAAATCTCCAGCCTAAATATCTCCTCGGCTCGGGTGCCTCCACCCGGTGACCACAATCCCGATGAGCGAAGCCCTGGGGACAGGCATCCCCATTGTCCCAGGCACCACGACCCGGTGACCACGGTCTCGATGAGCGGAACCCCAGGGACAGCCGTCCTCGTTGTCCTGGGCACCGCCACTCGGTGACCACGGTCCCGATGAGCGGAGCCCCGGGGACAAGCGTGCCCTTTGTCCCGGCCCCGCCACCCAGTGACCATGGTCGCGGTGAGTGAACGCCCGGGGATAGACGTCCCTGTTGTCCCGGGTGCCACCACCTGATGACCACGGTCCCGATGAGTGGAGCCTCAGGGACAGGCTTCCTCTTTGACCCGTGCGTCGCCACCTAGTGGCCATCGTCTCGGTGACTGGGGCCCGGGGAAAAGGTTTTCTCTCGGGAACTACCGAGGACACTTTTCAAGCATCGACACACTTCAACTGGTGAATTGACGTCTGTGCCCTCAATCCGACGACGGCATATAGGGTAGTTTAGTAATTTGCATCATTTGGGTTCTGTATATACCCTTGTACACCCCTTGTAAAGGATCATTGATTCAGTTCTAGCTCAATACAAACAAAGCAGTAGGCATCCCTTGGAGACCTCTCCCCACGAGAGAACCTCCCCAGTGGACTTACATCCGCGGGGTGTCAACAGGACTAGGGTACCCACTGGAACCTGAACCTGTATCATTCCTTGTGTCATTCTCTGTTCCAGTCCGATGGGAGGTGACCGGTCGCGTGGTCAGCTCGCGTCGTTGACTATACGCTAGGAACATTCGTAAAACCTGCCGGGGTATTCCTAATACAACGACACACATCTTGTCGTATAGTCTTAAGACTTAAGACTCAATTCGAGCAGGAACCAGTTCCTAGTTGTATAGACTTAAGACTCAATCTTTCCTTCAGATAAGAATCAATATCTAGTCATATGAACTTAGGACTCCGTTTTAACGGCTTCTAATCCTAAAAATTCGAAAAAATGAAATATCCTCAGAGTTTTAAATGGAATCAAAAACCAACTCGAATTTTGTAAGATAATCTTATCCTAATCATGTTCGAACTTGCACACATAGAGGACTACAAATAGCCAAGCCCTGCACATAATTCAAACATCAAAGCATAGGCAACGACAACAATACTCGAAGGTAATTACTTACATATTCCTTTTTGTTGTTTGCGATGAAACTGTGCGGAAGCTTGCTCGATGGTGACCAGGGGTGGTAAAGCTTGATGGGGATGAACAGTGGTGTTGTGGTCATTGACAAAAAGAAATTTTCTTTTTAAACAGAGAGATGGCTTCCCCTTTTTTTTATGTTTTTCTCTATTTTTAATGGCCGAAATCTCGATATGATGCTGGATGAGAAATCCTAATGATAGTTTCCGTTCTGCTCCACCATCCTTCAACAGGCACCAAGGGAGAGGGCAAGGCAGAGGAGATTAGCTCGATCGAGATTTCGGCTTCAATCATCGTCGCACAAATACTAGCCGAAGGGAGTTCCCCCTGTCACGAACTTCACCACTTCATCGATATCAAACCCATCCAACTGAGTAGGATTCATGAGAGTTTAATAGAAGACCTTTTCAAGCATTTCTTCAGCTACCTTGTGCTAACAACGACATGGGGAAGTCTGGAGTTCAACTCACGAACAAAGACCAAGAAGAGCCTTCAAATTCAGAGAAGATGGAGAGAGGCTTCAAGCTATCTGAAAAGGTAAGAACTTAAATATATCAATCACAAGGCTCTCTTTCAACTACACCCTCTTCTCCTTTTTTTCAACTTGCCCGATGCACTTCTTGTAGGCAAGACTCCTTAGGGAATAGACAAGGATGAAGAACCAATTGTCTCATACAAGTTGTTGGACAATTCTACTACTACCATTTAGTTGAGTGGTGAGGACGAACTATTTTGGCGAGAAGAGTACAACTTCTATGGTGAAAAACCAATTGACATCGAGGATGAGTTTATACTTGAAGAGGGGGAGGGCTGCATCACTGAACTGGCGAAGATGATGAGTCTTTATCAAAGTGAACAACTGGCCTTCAACTTTACTCCTGCACTTTGTTCCTTCCGAGTCCCTACACCTCCATAGGAACTCCATAGCAAAGCTTACCGCAGTGTCGGCTTGCAGAGTGGTCCTGGATCACACGTTGAGCTGGAGGCACAATAATCTTTTTGTGTATTGGAGCCTATGATCAAAGATGCATCGATGATTCCCCTCCGTACTTTGGCTCAAGAGTTCATCCGTGCACCCGAAAAGAGGTGGCGGTCTGATGAAAAGCCTCAACTTCACATGTGTCGTGGTATTGCGAGCGGACCATGTGACCGGTCCTCTCCTGTCGGGCAAACACAGCAAATGACACGAAGGTTTATACAAGTTCAGGCCTCAGTGGAGGACCTAGTCTTGTCGACGTGCTCCCAACTAGAGTTGGCTAGGGGAGCTCTCTCGGTGGAGAGATGGCTCCAAAGCACCCCTGTTTGTTTATCTATAAGAGTAAAAATGAATTGTCCTCCTCACATGAGGGGTCACAAGGATTTATATAGGCCCAAAAGATGCAAAAAGACTAAACTACCCTGCTTGCCACCGTTGGATCGAGGGGTACTAGCATCCTTCTTCCAGCCAGGAGCCTTGGATGCCTTACTGGTGTCCGCCAATTCCCGAGGCGCTTCTCGCGTGATCCTCACGTGACCCGGAACAGGGGGCCCTTGTCTTCGGGAAAATGGCGCCCGGGACAAGCCACCGGGGGGCCTTGTCCTCGGGAAAATGGCGGCGCCAGGGACAAGCCACCGGTGGGCCTTGTCCCAGGGCAAATTGGCGGCCTCTTACGTGGACTTGATCTTGTGGAGATTTCCCACAACAGCAGCCCCCCATGCCCTCTGGGGACGTTGTTCGAGTCCCCGGAGAGGATGGTTCATGTGATCGGGAACATCTCCTCCGGGGTGGATTCCCGGCGCCTTGGCGCTTCGATCATCGTGTCAAGCGTTTATGGCGGCGCCGTCGTTCATTAAGGCCCCATCTCGATTGGAGCGCGTCGTTCAACCATAATGGCCGCTCGCGGTTCGAACCGGGGACGCATCATTTTATGCACTCGTCCCTTCAATTCCCGCGCGCTGTTTGAATTGGGTGGCACGGATGCACCGCGAGGAGCCACATGGCGCCCATCGGGGCCACGTTCGAGCCCTATAAATAGGGCCTCGAGGGACCCAGAGAAGTCACTCGAACCTTCTCCTTAGAGCTGGGCCACGTTCGAGCCCTATAAATAGGTCTCTCCCGGAAGCTCTCTCCCGGAAGCTCAGTCCACGGAGCTCAGTCCCCAAAACTCAAAACCGTCCCCTTAGAGCCCCAAGCCACAAGAGTAGTAAATGGGTCCCAAGGGTCGCGCAAAGGCCGCCGAGGTGCCTCCGGAGGAAGTCACCGCGGACTTCCTCTGGGCTTCCGAGTTCACGTCGGGGGACTTAGAGTACCTCGTGGACCGGGGGATTGTGGCGGACGGGGACGTCTGGATCCCCTCCAAGAAAGATGGTGCCCCCCGCCCTAGGCTCGGGGAAGTGGTGGTCTTCGAGGCTTTTCTCGAGGCCTGGCTCCAGCTCCCGATGCATCCGTTGCTCCGGGAGTTCCTCCGGGAGTACGGGGTGGTGATCAACCACCTAACACCGAACTCCTTCGTTCTGATGGGCATCTTCATTTGGCTGTTCGAGACGGCCATCGGATGGGAGCCGACGCTCCGACTGTTCTAGTACTACTACGAGCTGGCGGAGAGGAGCTCCCACCTAGTGAAGGGAGGGCTGAAGTCCCCATTCGGCTCCGTCATGATCCAGCTCTTGCCTTCCCTGGTGGCGGAGTACCCGGTGGCAGCTTCCTAGGACCATTGGGGGGACTGGGTCCGGAGGTGGTTCTACCTTCGGGTCTGGGACGCCGAGGTTATGTACTCACCGGAGCCCCCCTCCTACAGCAGATCATCCGCTGCCAAGCACCCGGTTTGAACCGAGGAGGAGCTGAAGCTCCTCAGCAAAGTGGTTGGCTCCCGGGGCATCCGTTCCATGAGGGACACTGCCGAGGAGCTGACACTGTTGAAGATCTCCCCCTACTCGCATGGGAGGAGGGGGATTGGGATGTGCCCGGCACAGCGGCCCCGCAAAAGCTGGTGACTCGACGTAAGTTTCCTGCTGCCCCGTTCGCTTTTTTGTTGATTTTTCTAACTCTTTGATTTTGCAGTTCGGCCATATCCGGCCGCCCGAGAGAAGGCGGAGAACCTCCTCGGGAGGTACTACGTCGATGAGCACGAGCGCATCATGCGCATTATTGGGGAGGGTCCTCCCCGGAACATGGTAGCTGAGGCCTTCGGGCTGAGGATACCGGAGAGGACGCCTCTCCCCAGCCCCAGCTCTCACAAGCGGGGAAAAGAGGTGGCCGGGGGCTGTGAGCTGAAGCGGGCCATGGCTCAAAAGGCCCCCGGTCCGGTGACGTCGCCAGGTTCCACGCCCAGGAAGGCCCGGGACACCGCCCCCGGGTCAGGGCGTGCGCAGGTGCCTTGTCGGTGCGAAGTGACGCTGCCCCTCCCGGAGAACTCCCGGGGGGGCGATGGAGGCGCAAGAGCTCGCCCACCTCCCCGAGGCCTCTGGAGAGGCCCTGGGGAAGGAACCGGCCGGTGACGGGGGGGCATCCGACTCCGGGAATTACGTCGCCTCGCGTCCTTCGGCGATCGCTCTCCCCGCATCTCCTACGCCACCGGAGCCGGAGAAGCCGGAGGTTCGATTCGTGGAGGCTTCCCCGCCATGCGTTCAATGGCCGGTAGACGAGGGGGGAGCCCCTCAGTCTACGAGGTCCCCCCGGCGACAGAGGTCCCGGGGGCCCGCGGCCCAGAAAGGGGAAAGGGCTCCTTATCCCCCCTGGGGGGAACCCCTTCGGAGAGCTCGTCGGCCACTTCCTTGGACACCTCTTTGGTGGCAAGGACTCTGGCCACCGCCACTCCGGTCCTCATCACCCCCGCAACCTTCGTGAGTGGACCCGCCACCGGCGCTGATGGTTCCGGGGTTGTCGGGAGGGAGACCCCCCTACTGTCCGCAGGGGAGGTCTTCCGGTTCGCGGAGGGGCTCCAGACCCAGAACTTCCAGGATTACGTCTCGCAAGGGATGCTCCGTGAATGTTGAGGGGAGCTGCAGTCGCTCCACATCCAGGTTCATCCTCGAACCGGTGGTTGGTTCTTTCCAGGATTCCGCCTTGTGTTTTGACTAACTCTCGCATTCGTACGGGTCGGCCATCACCTGGGGCATCGAGGCGCGCTTTGACAAGGCGCTGAAGGAGGTGGAGGGGAAGGCCGCCGCCTTTTTGGAGGAGCGGGACGGTGCGCTCTGAGAGTTCACCGGGGTCCGAGCCCAGCTCCACGCCTCCGAGAATGCCAACGACCGGCTCCGGAGGGAGGCCAGGGCCAAGGAGGAAGCCCTCCTGGAGCTCCAGAGCACCATTTGTTCGGGAGGTGATGAACGCGGGCCGCTCCATCCGCTTGGCCCTCGAAGGGCTCGGGATGAGCCTTGGCCCAGGGGGTAGCTCTGAGGAGGCGCCGGCGTCCCTCGCGGAGGTTGTGCGTTTTCTTAACGCACAAGTGTCTGTGATCCCGGAGGCCGCCGATACCCGCACACGGGGCCAGGCAATCCCGATGATGGCTGCCGCGGAGGGCCTTGTGGAGCATTGGGGGGTCGGTGCCCGAGCGATCGGGGGCCGGATCCCCTGGGGCTTCCCCAGGTATTTCGAGCCGTCCAGGCGGGAATGGAGTAGCTCGCCGGTGGCTTCTACGACCGGATTGTCCAGTTGCGATTCCCGGCGCCGGCGCCTCCGAGGGCGAACGCTATGGCTCTGGTGGAGGGCTCGTGGGGGGAGGACGCCATTCGACAAGTATGAGCCTCCCCACGGGCCTTTAGATATGTCTTTTTTGTTTTAGGGTTTTTGTTCCGTGTTGCTTCCTAGGAGAAGCCCCGGACATTTGTACAGAGACATTTTGATGCAATATAATGAATTTTTTGCTATGTCTTGAATTGGATTTACCAGGTTCCCCGGGAGGCTACTCCCAGGCGAAGACCCCCGAGGTTTGAACGCAGCCTCAGGGGCGCCCCAATGTTGCTGGGGGGCTCTCCGGAGGCGGAGTCCCCGGGCTCCGGCGGGTGCTCCCCAGGGGATCCCCAGGCCACCTTCATCTTGTTAAGTCTCTTCTCCGGGGGACATGGCAGGTGTGTTTCTTGGTAGCCAATCCAGCTGCGGTGGCTTCCGGAGTGGCACCTGGACAACTTCGACAACCACTGCGCTGAACTATCCCCTCCACGACCGGGGTCCCAGAGGGTTCCTCCGCTTCGAATACTACCACCGGCGGGCTATGAATATTGGCCCAAAGATTTGCTCCGGGAGGCCCAGCGTTGTATATGAAGCTTGTATCGAGACCTGGCCCAGGAGCAATCAGAGGGCCTCCGGGATTATTAGGTATAGGAGCCTTCCGGGTTGTACTCTGGATTGTGTCGTCTTTAATGTAACGATGCCCACCGGAGGGGGATGATGTCCTCCGGTTAAATGTTTTAATAAAGCTAACATTGCTTGTGTACATTGTGAATTCTCAAATGGTCTGGAACAGGGTGATCCCCGAGTACAAGTTACCTCCCCCCCCCCCCCCATAGCGGGCCGGAGGGTAACTCCGTGTTGGGGGAAATCTCCACGCGGTCAAGTCCAGGTAAGTTCATGATTGCCCGAGGACAGTGGCCTCCGGTGCCTGCCCCGGGCGCCGCCTTTTGGCCCCCGGGACCGTGCCCTCCGGGGTGGGTCCCGGGCGCCGCCATTTGCCCGGTGACAGTGGCCTCCGGTGCCTGCCTCGGGCGCCGCCATTTGGCCCCCGGGACCGTGCCCCCCGGGCGGGTCCCGGGCGCCGCCATTTGCCCGGGGACAGTGGCCGCCGGTGCCTGCCCCGGGCGCCGCCTTTTAGGCTCCCGGGACCGTGCCTCCGGGGTATGTCCCGGGCGCCGCCCTTTAGCTCCAGGGACCCTGCCCCCCGGGCGGGTCCCGGGCGCCGCCATTCGCTCGGGGACTATGGCCTCCGGTGCCTGCCCCAGGCGCCGCCATTTGGCCCCCGGGACCGTGCCACCCGGGCGGGTCCCGGGCGCCGCCATTGCCCGGGGACAGTGGCCGCCGGTGCCTGCCCCGGGCGCCGCCTTTTGGCCGCCGGGACCGTGCCCTCCAGGGCGGGTCCCGGGCGCCGCCATTTGACCGGGGACAGTGGCCTTCGGTGCCTGCCCCGGACGCCGCCATTTGGCCCCCGGGACCGTGCCCCCCGGCGGGTCCCGGGCGCCGCCATTTGCCCGGGGACAGTGGCCTCCGGTGCCTGCCCCGGACGCCGCCATTTGGCCCCCGGGACCGTGCCCCCCCGGCGGGTCCCGGGCGCCGCCATTTGCCCGGGGACAGTGGCCGCCGGTGCCTGCCCTGGGCGCCGCCTTTGAGGCTCCCGGGACCGTGCCTCCGGGGTATGTCCCGGGCGCCGCCTTTTAGGCTCCCGGAACCGTGCCTCCGGGGTATGTCCCGGGCGCCGCCTTTTAGCTCCCGGGACCTTGCCCCCCGGGCGAGTCCCGGGCGCCGCCATTCGCCCGGGGACAGTGGCCCCCGGTGCCTGCTCTCCGGAAGGGGTTCCGGACGTCACCGCCCTCCTAAAAGGTAAAATCCCTGTTGGTTTATCACGTGCAGGTCATGCGAGGGACACCTCGGGAATCAGCGACCACCAGTCAAGCATTGAAGACGTTTGACCGGTAGAAGGACTGTCGCGCCCCGAAACTGGGACTACGACTACTCCTGTAGAGACCTAGCTCACTGCTGCTAGTCCCATATATGCATAGCATACACATACCCTTGACGTCCCAGGATAAGTCAAGCACAGGAGTATATCACATTGCAACAGAGTAACTTACAAAATAGTTAAGCAGTGTGGCCTGCTGGCCTTAATATTACATAAAGAGGATTACAATGCCTACAAGGCATTCATGGTTTAGCAAAATATTTAACTACGCAGCAGAAGATAGGCGACCCTCCCACAAAAGAAGTTGACGGCAGAACAACACACTTCAGGGCTCTGGCGGAACTGATTCTCCTCCTTCTAGATCCACGTAGTATTCCGTGCCATCATCTTGATCAAAGTAGGCTCCATCTATTGAGTTGAATGTTGCAAGGGTGAGCACTTACGTACTCAGCAAGTCATACGTAAGAGTAGATACATATAGTAGTGATGATATGAACCTAGACTAGTCAAGAATAATGGATATTTGTAAAATAATCTTTTTCTTTCATACCTCATCTCATGGCAGCACTTTTCATAATATAACATCATCATTCATGTTCACTAGATTATAGCACTACCGCGACACGTCGACACACGATAGCCCACGGCAGCACTCCTTATCATGACAACACATGTCATTTGGGTAATCTTGATTTAAACATATTTTATTTAGAAAATAGTACTTGTGTCACACCCCGTGGATTTAATCCACCGCAGCAGACTCCTATAAACCCGGGAGCTCGGAGTATTCGAATACGTTTTTAACTCTGCAGAGAGGTACCAATTTACCCGCAAGATATTCCACTTTCAAACCTTTCCTATCATAACAAAATGATTGGACCCCTGACTCACTTCATACTGTGAGCGGCAAGGTGGAAATAACAAGAACTTTTGTTATGTATCACTTACAATTCACCCCCGACCCTGTGGCTCTCAGCGAGGCACAGTTGTGGCAGGTTGTATCCAAACCTCCACCCCTTTGCTTATTCCCATTACTGGGTCAGCGTGCTTGATCACCTTCAGTGATATGTGTGGGAGCCGCGCTCCGTGTTTATCGTGCATCACTACACATCTCATGCAGGGGTTTCATGTGCGATCCACATAATTACTTGTTCAGGCCTGTCCCATACCAGGCTTGCGGTTAGCACGTTGTTCATGCCACTAGACGCACAACACAAGGTTCTAGTCCTTATATGCCAATGACCAGACCATCCACAACCCTGCACCTTCAGTGCCTGCATTCCTTTGCAGTCTAGCACCTCCAGTGCTACAGCCATCCATACCATTTTTCTGGTCACGGCTAGGGTTTTTATTTCATGAATATAAGTATATAATACATATAATAGTTCATGGCTCAAAACTTGTTTATTTCACATTTCACAGATAACCAGTCCAGTACTGCCAATTGATAAGTCAACCATTCTCAATCATTCACATGCAATATTGCCTATATTCAAGGTTATATTATAGCAACATTTAAAATATAGGTTCAAGATGACCAAGGATATGACTTGCCTTCCGCGTCGTAAAATACAGCAGTCGACGTCGGATCCGCAGTGAAGTCCTCGAACTCGGGCTCTTGATCTGCTCTCCAATCAAACAAACAACCAATAATCATAATCTTTTCCATACATTATTATACTATATGCAATGATGCAAAGATGAAGTCTTGATGATTCTGAAATGATTGGGTTTAGAGGCTGATTAGGGTTAAGTTAAGGAAACCAATGTTTAAGATTAGCTGACAAAGGTTTACAAGGTTCCAAATGTCTCAAAATATCAGAATGATATCAAGGTTGCGACTGGTTCGCTCAAAAACAGCGAACGTCTTTAGGTCGACATTCAGTTCAAAGCATAGACATAGGGTCGATGAATGATAGAGGGGTCATCTCAACTTGTGGTAGTAGAATAAAATGTAGATCACAACTCTACAAATTTAGTGGACAAAGTGGTTTTCAATTTACACAACCAGAAGTGGGTAAACAAGGTCAGTGCCATTGGCTGACAAGCTCTGGCATAGAGCTGACAATGCCAAAAACTAGGGCTTGGCATAACTTTTGATCTGGAGCTCCAAATGATGCACCACTTTGTCTGGGAGGTAGGCTTGAGTAACAGGAACAATTAAGTTAACAGGATCTAGGGCAAGAAATGGCTGGAAAGCAAGAAATTTGATGATGAACTGAGATGAATTGGTTGTACAGGAACAGTTCTGGACAAGATCTTGGCATGGCTATATCTTCCAATCTAGGCCGATCTAGGTGTCGGGCTAGAAGACAAAAATGCTCAGGAGATCAAAGCACACATACTAGACAAATTTTCGAGGGCTGAAGTGGCTGGAACAAGCTTTCCGGTCATCAGCGCCGGAGAAGAAACTCTGGATTTGGGCATTTTTGCTATAGGCAACAAGAACTTAATTCCTTGCTTGGGGAGCATCTAGGAAGTATAGGGAAGCTTCTGGTAACAACAAATTGACCGGAGGATCACCGGAGAAGCGTGGCGACGATCGCCGGTTTCTGGTGAAGCTCGGGTTAGGGAAAAGCTTCGAATGGTGTTTAATTGGAGATTCTAAGCTTACAGGCTTGCTTGATTTGGCTTACTGATCAATTTTGTTTACAAAATCGAGAGCTAATTTGTACTGGATTGAGCCACATTACAGGAACAGGGCAATCGACAATTCCAGTGATCGCCGGCGTTAGGGGTCACCGGTGAGAAATTAAACAGTACTACACAGAGAGGATAAGTAGAGGAACTCACTGATGGATTCAATTTGGAGTTTGGTACAACGGATGAAGCTGGCACCGTGAGTCTCCTCGACGGCTTGCCGGAGAAGAAGACGAAAACAGGAAAGTTTCGAGACTTAGCTGATTTCCAGTGAAACAAGAAGTTGCTGGGGTACAGTGGTGTATAAATAGGCCAAGCGAAGCTTGCAAGGAGGGAGCAGTGAATTGATTTGGCAGCTGGTGATGCGATTGGTTGCGTGCTGAACATCAGCGGCGAAGACACAGCAAGAGCGGTGATTGCGACGGCGACAAGTCTGTAGCTGATCACCACGTTGGTTCATCGGGACTTTGCAACGCTAGAGCACACGGTGGCGACAACAACTGGCACGACGCAAAAGCAACTGACAAAAGCCTGGTGTTTCTGCTGCTGGTCGCGCACGAGGGCGGTGCTGTCGTCGACGCTGCCACGGTGGTGCCACGGCGATGGCTGAGACACTGATGCGTGCGCAATAGGAAGAGCAAGCAGGCACGAGCACAAATGCAAGCGGAACTTGGCCGGTGGCGAGCGTGCACGGCGCAAGAAACTACGGCAATCTCTGGTCGTGCGCACAGTAGCTAGCCTGGTGGAATCTGGGTTCATTTGTAATTTCCAATTCTTGATTTGGACTGATCTGTAAATCTAATGATTTGGAAGGTTTGTTCTGAATTTGATTCTGCTATTTTGGCAATCTCTATTCCACAGATGATTTGGCAAGGATTGAAAATAAAACTTGGCACATTTGGATAGCTTTTGATACAAACTGAAAATAAAGTAATTTAGGGTAAAATTAGATTTGAGTTTTGTCGATTTCGAATTCTGGCATTTAGGTTTTGATTTTGACATCTGTACAAAAGAGGAACTTGTGTTAAATAGCAATTAGAAAAGATCTGCTGAAGAAATTCTGAATTTAGAGTTAATCTGGAGATTTTAGTCTTTTTAGGTTTTCAGATATCAGATAAGGACTAATTTGCGATAAGTCTTGGACTGATTTGCGAAAAAGGTTTAGATGATAAAATCTGGCTGTCAACTTTTTAGATTAAGGTATTGAGATACCCATGATCATATTCCAGGAATAATCTGGTCTGAACTTGGTCAAGATTTTGATTAAATCTGTATTTCTAAACTTAGGGTATTTGGGTAATATAAGGTATTTCTGTTTTCGAAAACAGAAGGAGTTGATAATTCTGGGAGTTAGAGATAGAATTGGATCTGGGTTCTGAAGACTTTTAAGTTCAGAGTAACTGATAGATCACATCTGAACAATCTGATCTTAATTTGAGGTCATAGGATAGATTTTGGAGATTTTAAGGCTTGAGATAGATACTGATCTGGCTATTACTACAGATACATGCATGCATGCCATTTGTGAAAAAGGAAATTTTCACCCCTAACTCAGGATGTTACAAGGACAGTCTTACCTTCAATCCGACGGTGGCTTCCGGGGTAGTTTAGGTTTTTTGCTTCTTTTTGGGGCTATAAATAGCCCTTGTACCCCTCTGTTATAAAGGATCAGCTCATTATTATTTGGAATAGCTAATCTCATAGACGTGCTCCGGAAGCCTCTCCCCCGGAGAGCGCCTCCCCAGCCGACTTCGGTCAGGAGCGCGTCGACAGGACTTGGGCCCCCACCGGGACCCGAACCTGTATAAATCCTCGTGTTTTTTCTTGTGTTTGTCCGGCGGGGGAGGACCGGTCACCCGGTCAACCCGCGCTGCGTAATCTCCGCTAGGATCGTCTTCAAAACCTGCCGGGGTATTCTTAATACCACGACAGTTGGCGCCGTCCGTGGGGACCCGTGACGAATCGCCATGGCTCCTCCGAGAACAAGGGCCTGCGCCCTTCCCGGTGACGCCGGTCCCGGTGACCTGGCGCCGCCTTTCCGGGACACTGTTGTTCCGGCGCTTCCGTCCGGAGGCGACCATTCCCAGGTACCGCCTCCCACCTTTCCTCTCAATCTAGGTGCTTCCACCTTCGGGTCGCTCCCGGCGGCCGCGGGGACCTCGGCCGGGACGAGTTTCCCCCCGACGGCTCCCCCGGCTCCCCGGGATGCCCTGCTGGAGGCTCTCGTGGAGGGCCAGCTCCGCGCCCAGCGCTCTATGGACGAGCTCCTCAGTGTGTTGGCGCGGCCCCCGGCCCCCACATTTTCGTCGCACGCATATCCGGCGATCATGCCCCCGTTTATGGGATACCCGGCGGCCCCTCCGGTCTCCGAGGGGCTGTCTACCCCGTATGATCCCGCCGGGGGGTTCCCTCCCCCCTCGGGATATACTTCCGGACACTTCTCAGCACCCGGGCCTGTCCCGGTGCCGGGAGGCTATTTCATGCCCGGGCCCTTCGTGGCACCAGGGGGGTACCCCGTCCCCGGCCCGCTTCCGGGGCTGGGGGGTCATTTCACGCCGGGGGTTATTCCTACGCCGGGAGCCAGTCCCGCCCCTCGCGTTGCGTTTACCGCACCGGGGCCGGTCGACAGAGCAGCTCCCGTGCCTCAGCGAATTTCCCCCCGCATTGGCTCCCCAACCCCGGACGTCGCCGAGGTGGCTCACCCCCCACTGGTTCCGGATGTCGCAGGGGCTTCCCCCTTTCCTGTCCCGGTCGTTGCCGCAGGGGCCCCCTCTTCGGACCCAAACGCCGCCCCGGGCGCCCCCTCCCCGGTTCCGGATGGTGCAGGGGCTCCCCCCTTTCCGATCCCGGGGGCCGTCGCAGGGGGCTCCCCCCGGTAGGCCCCGGTAGCTTCCGGGCCGGCTGCTACAGTGCAGGAGCTCCCTCCCCCGGCGAAGCAGGTCCGCTTCTCCCGGGGGTGGTCGAGCGAATGCATTCTCCCAGCCGCGGGGAAGAGCTTCCCCCCGGCCGTTGTCGCAGGGAGCCTCGCTCTCGCACCGGTCGGGGGAAGAGACCAGCCGAAGAACCATCCTCCCCGGAGGGAAGCCCGGACGTCCGGGAAATCAGTCCCAGCCCGGAAGAGAAGCGTCGTCACCACCACTCTGGCGGCCCTCTTGGGCCGCTACCTGACTCAGATAACGAGGGGGCGTCCCCCGTTAAAGAAGACAGTGACTGGGGCTCCCCCCGGGAAGTGCAGGGGGCGGACCAGCCTCTGTGTCGAAGACTCCGCAGCATCTGATGGCCGCGGCCCTACCGTCCCCCGCACATCGAGCATTATAATGGCGAGGCGGACCCTTACGAGTTCGTGCAGATCTACTCCACAGCCATCTCCGCGGCGGGGGGGGACGAGAGCGTCCAATGCAACGTCTTCCCCCTCTACCTCACCGGCATTGCCCGCTCCTGGTTCTACAATCTGAAGGCGAGCTCCGTCAAGTCTTTCTCGCAGCTGAAGCGGGAGTTCTGCGCCAACTTTCAGGGAAATTACGTACGTCCCCTGGATTCTTCACAGCTATACACAGTGCGCCAGAGGACCGGGGAGACCATCAGAAGCTTCTTCAAGCGCTTTGCCCAAGTAAAAAGCAAAGTGGCCCACGTCCCGGACTCTACGGTCATCGAAGCCTGGAAAAGCGGCATCCTCCCGGGGGAGCTCCACCGAAGGCTCTCCCGGAGCTACCCCTCTTCCGCCGACGAGCTCTTCAACGTGCTCGAAAAGTACGCTCGGGCGGAGGAAGACGATATCTGGAAGAAGACCCAGGGGGCTCCCGCCCCCGTCGACCGGGGGGCCAGGGATCCCCCCAAACGCCCCAGACAGGGGGGGCATAACGAGCCACGGCCTCGGGACACTTTTGTCCTCGAGGGCGGAGGCGGCTCGCGCGACCCCCCGAGGGGCAACCGCCCCTTCCCCAAGCCGAAAGGCCATGGGGGAGGACAGTCTTCGCACGGCCGGGAAGGCCCCGCGGGGAGAAGGCGGGAAGGACCGTGGTGCAGCTTCCACGGGTCCAGTACCCACGCTACCCGAGACTGCGACCAACTACTACAGCACTTCGCGGCATTCCTCGACCAGCGCGGGCAGGGGGGGAGACTCCGGCCTCCTTGCTCCCTCGGCCAGCTGTTCCGGCCCTTCCCGCTCCCGCGGGGGGTGAGCAGGCACAGGAGGGGGAGCCTTCAGATGCTCTCCCCTTCCAGACTTCTCAGCGCCGCATCAACGTCATCGTGGGAGGGTCCGCCTCCGGGCGGGACTCCAAGCGCCAGCGTAAGGAGTACGCGCGTGAACTTAAGGTTGTGGGGGTGCTGCACGCGTCCCCGCCACCCAAGTGGTCGGACGTCCCCCTCACCTTCACGGCGGAAGATGCGCGGGGGGTTCGCTTCCCCCACGACGACGCACTCATTGTCTCCGCGACAATCTACAACTGTCACCTGGCACGCATCCTTGTGGACAGTGGGAGCTCCGCCGACGTCCTATTCCTGAAGGCTTTCAAAGAGATGCAGGTGGATGAGAAGCTCCTGCAGCCCGCAGCCGGGCCCCTACAAGGTTTTGTAACGGGGAAGGCGATCCACCCCGTGGGCAATGTAGATCTTCCTGTGACCTTCGGCGCCCCGGAGAACTACCGGACCGAGCTGGTCCGCTTCGATGTTGTGGACCTCCCCTCCTACAACGTGATTATGGGAAGGACCACCATCAACTGGCTGGGGGCTGCCACCCATCAAAACTACCTCTGCATGAAGATCCCCGAGCCGCATGGTGTGATCAACGTCCGGGGAGACCAAGACATGGCCCGTGCTCTGTATGAGCGCGCAGCCGCCACGATCGGAAGCGTCAACATTATTGAGGCGCCCAGGGGGGAGGCCTCCCCCCTGGAACCAGACGTCGCGGCAATACCCCCCGGGAGGCCCCCCCCTCAAACCGCGTCCGGAAGGGGGCCTCCGGAAGGTCCTACTGTCCCCGGGGCCAGCAGTGCCGCCAAGTACGAGGCTTTGCTCCTCAGGTCGCACCACGTGCGTTCCCTGGGGATCCGACGCCTCCAACTGACGGGAGATTCTCAGCCCATATTTCACCAACAGCACGGGCCTTACCTGTGCCGTAACGCAAATTCTAGTCTTTTATTTGCAGATGCAAAAGATGCAGAGGCACTTCGATGGCACCAAAGGGGTCCCCCGTTCCTGGCCTATTCCCGGGGCCGGAAGCCCACTTCATGTCGGGGGATTACCCTACGCCGGGGGCCAGTCCCGCCCCCCGCGTCGCGTGTACCGCACCGGGGGCGGTCGACAGAGCAGCCCCCGTGCCGCAGTGGACTTCCCCCCGCATGGGCTCCCCGGTTCCGGACGTCGCCGCGGGGGCTCCCCCCTCGCCGGTCCCGGGTGTTACAGGGCCTGCTCCCTTCCCAGTTCCGGTCGAGGCCACTGGGGCCCCCTCCACTTCGATTCCGGTCTTCGCCACAGGGGCTTCCCCCTTTCCGGTCCGGGTCGTCGCTGCTTGAGGGCCTTTCGCCTTAGGGACCCTGTCCTCAAGCGCATTAGGCCCCAAGTGGGAGGGCCCCTGCAAGATCTCTGCAGTCCTGGGCTCGGGGGCTTACAAGCTCTCCAACCTTTAAGAGCAGGAGCTGAAGCACACGTGGAACATGCGTTTACTTCGCAAGTTCTATGTTTAGCCTCACGGGCATGTCCCCTCCCCCGGGGCGTTCACGTCGGAGGGGGAGGAGGGACGCTGTATTTTCCTCCCCTTTCGCGGCTTCGCAGGGGGAGGCCCTGTACTTCATTTCATTAGCAATACATAGGTCTTGCTTTGCAAACTGTCTCATTGCAGGTCTTTCTCATTACCACCCCTAGCGGCGATGCCCTCCCCGCGAGGATGGCCCCCCGCGAGGATGCCCTCCTTGTGAGGATGCCCTCCCCGCGAGGAAGTGGGCTAGCCCCAACAAGTCCCTACAACGGAGCCTGCACTCCCGTAGGGCGGCTTACGATCAGCCCTCGTGGACTGAGGGTGTAAGCAGCAACCCGTTCACAGTGGCCGTGGTAACGAGTCACTTTGGGAGACTAGTCCCCTGCCCAAACACTCAAGACCCGTCTTCGGGCACTTCCTCCTCCGGGAGTAGACGCTCTCCTCAGCGGGACGGCTAATGGCTTTCTGGATTATCTTCCTCCTCCGGGAGTCGACGTTATTCCCGGCTCCCCGTTCTCACGGCGATCGGAAGATCAGCCCCTTGCGGCTTGATTGGATCTATCTTCCTCCTCTGAGAGTCGACGTTATTCCCGGCTCCCCGTTCTCACGGCGATCGGAAGATCAGCCCCTTGCGGCTTGATAGGATCTATCTTCCTCCTCCGGGAGTCGACGTTATTCCCGGCTCCCCGTTCTCACGGCGACCGGAAGATCAGCCCCTTGCGGCTTGATTGGATCCGTCTTCCTCCTCCGGGAGTCGACGTTATTCCCGGCTCCCCTTTTTCACGGCGACCGGACGATTGGTCCGCAGCGACCTTATTCCCGGCTCCCCGTTCTCACGGCGACCGGATGAATGCCTCCCGGAGACCCTATTCCCGGCTCCCCGTTCTCACGGCGACCGGACGATTGTCTCTCGGAGAAGTCGGATTCCTCGGGCATTTCCTTCCCCGAAGACCCTATTCCCGGCTCCCCGTTCTTACGGCGACCGGACGAGTGTCTCCCAGGAAGCTCGCCTCTGGAAATCCCATCGGGTTCTCTTGGACATTCCTTCCGCCTAAGGCCTTATTCCCGGCTCCCCGTTCTCACGGCGACCAGATGATTATCTCCCGGAAGGTCTTCTCCTTGAAAACCTCGCTTTAAGATTTTCTAACTTAGAAAATTTCCTATGCTACAGGTGTCTTCCTTCCCGGGGGCCTTGTTACCCCCACAGCGCGCGGAGCTATTCTCCGGCCCGCTGTGGGCGGGGGGGGATAAGGAACCCCCGGGTGTCGACCGCACCACCCACGAAGAAACTTAGCTCATCCTTGTTAAGATGAGTCGTCCAGACCATCCAAGAAGAAGAAAATAAAGAGGCGCAATAAAAGGAAACAACGCGCTTTATTGATCAGCAAACCCGGAGGACATCTTCCCCCTCCGGTGGGTTTCGGAAATGATACAACACGGGTCCTAACCCGGGGGACTTTCTACGAGCCTAAGGCCCCTACGCCTAAAGCTCCCGGAGGCGGTCCCTCAGCTCCCGGGCCAAGTCCCGGTACAACGCCCGGACGCGACGCTGAGAGTCCCGAAGTACGTCTTCGGGCCAAAACTCGTACCCAGCCGGCGGAAGTATCCGGAGAGGAGGTATCATTTGGGCCTTCGGGCGCGGGGGAGTTAATTCAGCACGGCTGTTGTCAAAATTATCCAAGTACCACTCCGGGCGCCACCTCAACCGGACAGGCTCCCGGGCAATACCCCCGTCACGTTTCCCGGAGACAAGGCTCAGCAAAATCAAAGCCGCTTGGGCATCCCCCGGAGAGCCTCTCCCGGACCGTTGCCCGGGAGTAACCCCCCGGGAACCCTGGTAACATTTCATTGCAAAGACTTAGAAAAATTTCAAATATATTTCATTGCAAAATGTTTTTGTACAAGTGCCCGGGGCTTCTCCTAAGAAGCTACCGGAATCAAAATGTCTAACAAAATAAAAAGGGGTCCTAGCTAAAGACCCAGGGGAGGCTCATACTTTAGCATTGGGGTCCTCCCCCGAGGGAGCTTCCTCCGTGGCCGGGGCAGGGGCATCCGCGGCTGGAGGCGCCGGTGTCGGGAACCTCGTCCGGATGATCCGGTCGTAGAACCCCTCCGCCAGCAGCTCCACCTCCCGGCGCGTTGGCTCGAAGGCCTCCGGGAAGCTCCGGGGGATGCGCCCCCCGATCGCCCGGGCGCCGACCCCACGGTAGTCAACGAGCCCCGTGGCGGCCGCGATGATGGGGATCGCCCGGCCCCGTGCCCGGACGTCCGCAGCCTCCGGGATGGCGGAGACTTGTGCGTTAAGAAAACGCACAGCCTCCGCGAGGGTCGCCGGGAGAACCTCCGGGCCGCTCCCGGAGCCCAGGCTAACGCCAAGGCTTTCCAAGGCCGAGCGGACGGAGCGGCCCGCGTCCGACAGCGCCCAGACGCTGGAGCTCTCGAGCTCCCGGAGTGCCTTCTCCCGCACCTTGGCCTCCTCTCGGAGGCGGATGTAGGCGCCCTCCGGAAGGTGCACCTGCGCCCGGGCCCGGGACAGCTCATCAAGAGCTTCGTCCCGCTCCCGGAGGGCCGACTCCCGCTGCTCCACGCAAGCCGCGGCCCGGCTCTCCGCCTCCTTGAGCAGCCGGGTGACCCGCTGCTCAAGGCCCCAGGTAACAGTCGCTTCCTACAAAATACATAAAGAGTTAGAAAAATCTCAAGTGCAGGAAAAAAGCCGAAATATTAAGAGCTTGGGTTACCTGGGCTCCGAGGGACTCGAGCCCCTCAAAACGCTCGTGGAGCGTTCCCCCCGCTATGAAGGCCTGCACCTTCCGGCTGTGCAGGCCCTCCGCGCAGCGGGCCACCTCCCCCGCGGGGAGCAGAGAGGTGTCTTGCCCGGCGCCCCCGTTGCGGCCGGGAGAGGGCCCCCGGACCTCGGAGTCTGGGAGAATTGCCGGCGTCGCCGGCATCTTCGTCGACGAAGTTTCCTCCGAGGACGACGAAGACGAGGATTGGGCGGGGACCTCCGCCCGGGGGGGGATCATCGGGCCTTTCCTCGCCCCAGGCCGGAGGGCCCTCGGAGCCTCCTTCTCCGGGGGGACCTCGAAGACTGAGGGGCTCCCCCCCTCCTCATCAACCGGCCAGAGGCACGGAGGCGCCGCCTCCGAGAACCTCACCTCCAGCCTCTCTGGCGCCAATGTCGCCGGGAGAGGCGAGAGGAGCGCCACTCGAACTGGCGACAGGGCGTAGTCCGCGGAATCGGACCCCGCCCCGCCGGTAACAACCCCCTTCCCCCGGGCCTCGACGGGGGCCTCCGGGGGCAGAGGCGTCGCCTCTGCCCGGGGTGCCGCCCGGGCATGTTCGGCTCCGGGAGCCGCGTCCCGGGCCCTCACCGGCGTCGTCGCCGGCGTCGTCGTCGGGGCGGGGGTCTTTTGGACCCGGGGCCTTTTGGGCTCCGAGCCCCCGGCCGCATCCTTCCCCCGCTTATGAGATCCGGGGGTAGGAAGGGGCTTCCTCTCCGAAAGCATGAGCTCGTAGGCCTCGGCCACCAGGTTCCGGGGAGGCCCCTCCCCCACGAGGCGCACGATGCGCTCGTGTTCGTCGGCGAAGTACCTCCCCAGGAGGTGCTCCGCCTTGTCCCTCGCCGCCGGGTACGGGCGCACTGCAAGAGGTAAAAAGTTAGTCGATTTCTCATAAAAAACTGCAAGTACAAAAATGCAGAGGACTTACGCCGCGTCACCGGCTTGACCGGAGGCCGCTGCTCCGGGCCCATGCCGATCCCCCTTCCCCTGCGTGAGAAGGGGGAAAGCCGCAGGAGCGCCAGCTCCTCCGCGGCGTCCCGCATCGAGCGGGCCTTCTTCGTCAGCACCACCTTCCCGAGGAGCTCGAACTCCTCGTCCGTCCACACCGGCGGCTTCGGTGCGGATGACCGGCTGTAGGTGGGAGGCTCCGGGGCGTAGACCACCGCCTCGTCCCGGACCCGGTGGTAGAACCACCTCCGGCGCCAGTCCCCCCAGTGGTCCCGGGAGGCTGCCGCCGGGTAGTCAGTCACCCGGGAGGGCAGCATCTGGACCATCACCGAGCCGAAGGGGGACTTCGGTCCTCCCTTCACCAGGTGGGAGCTCCGCGCTGCCGGCTCGTAAAAGTACCGGAAGGCACGGAGGGTGGGCTCCCGCCCGGTCGCCGTCTCGTACAGCCAGATGAAGAGACCCATCCGGACGAGGGCGTTGGGGGTGAGGTGGTTGAGCGCCACCCCGTACTCCTTCAGGAACTCCCGGAGCATCGGGTGCACCGGGACCCGGAGCCCTGCCTCGAGGAAGGCCTCAAACGCCACAACCTCTCCGGGCCCGGGGCGGGGGGCTCCGTCCTTCTTTAGGGGGACCCGGATGTCCCCGTCTTCAACGACGCCCTTCTTGACCAGGGACTCCGCATCCGAGGCCGAGAACTCGGAGGCCCAGAGGAAATCCACGGGGATTTCCTCCGGGGGCACCTCCGTGGTCTTCTCTCGACCTTTGGGCGCCATTAGGTGAGTTCTTTGTTTTTTGGTGGCTAAGTTTTCAGGTGGCTACGTCTACAACTCCCGGACGCTCACTACCGGAAAAGGCTACCGGAGAAGTTACCGGAAGAGCGCTACCGGGAGAGCTAAAGTTAGAGTTGAAGATTTGGAATGAGCTTCCGGGGCCCCCTAAGGCCCTATTTATAGAGGCTGGCCGAGATCTAGATGCGCGCCACGTGGCCCCCTCGGAGCAATCGGGACCACTGAAATTCAAACCGTGCGCGGGAAACGAAGGGACAGGCGCGTAAATCGAGACGCCGGTTCGAACCGCGCGTGCATTTATTGCGAAAACGGCGCGGCCATAAAGCGCCCGGCACAGAAACCGAAGCATAGCCGGTGGTCCGGTTATTTTCATCCGGAGGTTTCGCCCGGAGATTTTCTCGGTACCGTAACCATTCCCTCCGGGGGCTCAAGCTTCGTCCCCGGAGGGCATGGGGGCCTGCTGTTGGGGGAAATCTCCACGCGGTCAAGTCCAGGTAAGTTCATGATTGCCCGGGGACAGTGGCCTCCGGTGCCTGCCTCAGGCGCCGCCTTTTGGCCCCCGGGACCGTGCCCTCCGGGGTGGGTCCCGGGCGCCGCCATTTGCCCGGGGACAGTGGCCTCCGGTACCTGCCCCGGGCGCCACCATTTGGCCCCTGGGACCGTGCCCCCCGGGCGGGTCCCGGGCGCCGCCATTTGCCCGGGGACAGTGGCCGCCGGTGCCTGCCCCGGGCGCCGCCTTTTAGGCTCCCGGGACCGTGCCTCCGGAGTATGTCCCGGGCGCCGACTTTTAGCTCCCGGGACCGTGCCCCCCGGGCGGGTCCCGGGCGCCGCCATTCGCCCGGGGACAGTGGCCTCCGGTGCCTGCCCCGGGCGCCGCCATTTGGCCCCCGGGACCGTGCCCCCGGGGCGGGTCCCGGGCGCCGCCATTTCCCGGGGACAGTGGCCGCCGGTGCCTGCCCCGGGCGCCGCCTTTTGGCCCCCGGGACCGTGCCCGCCGGGGCGGGTCCCGGGCGCCGCCATTTGCCCGGGGATAGTGGCCTCCGGTGCCTGCCCCAGACGCCGCCATTTGGCCCCGGGATCGTGCCCCCCGGGCGGGTCCCGGGCGCAGCCATTGCCCGGGGACAGTGGCCGCCGATGCCTGCCCCGGGCGCCGCCTTTTGGCCCCCGGGACCGTGCCCCCCGGGGCGGGTCCCGGGCGCCGCCATTTGCCCGTGGACAGTGGCCGCCGGTGCCTGCCCCGGGCGCCGCCTTTTAGGCTCCTGGGACCGTGCCTCCGGGGTATGTCCCGGGCGCCGCCTTTTAGGCTCCCGGGACCGTGCCTCCGGGGTATGTCCCGGGCGCCGCCTTTTAGCTCTCGGGACCTTGCCCCCCGGGCGAGTCCCGGGCGCCGCCATTCGCCCGGGGACAGTGGCCCCCGGTGCCTGCCCCGGGCGCCGCCTCTTAGGCTCCCGGGACCCTGCTCTACGGAAGGGGTCCCGGACGTCACCGCCCTCCTAAAAGGTAAAATCCCTGTTTGTTTATCACGTGCAGGTCACGCGAGGGACGCCTCGGGAATCAGCGACCACCTGTCAAGCATCCAAGATGTTTGACCGGGAGAAGGACGGTCTTACCCTTCAATCCGACGGTGGCTTCCGGGGTAGTTTAGGTTTTTTGCTTCTTTTTGGGGCTATAAATAGCCCTTGTACCCCTCTATTGTAAAGGATCAGCTCATTATTATTTGGAATAGCTAATCTCATAGACGTGCTCCGGAAGCCTCTCCCCCGGAGAGAGGCCCCCCAGCCGACTCCGGTCGGGAGCGCGTCAACAGGACTATGGCCCCAACCGGGACCCGAACCTGTATAAATCCTCGTGTCTTTTCTTGTGTTTGTCCGGCGGGGGAGGACCGGTCACCCGGTCAACCCGCACTGCGTAATCTCCGCTAGGATCGTCTTCAAAACCTGCCGGGGTATTCTTAATACCACGACACTCCGCGTGCTGTGCAGGTGACAAAGCCCCGGGGTAAGAATTCCCCAAAAAATTTTCCAAAGATTCCGGTGAGAATTTTTCGGTCGCCGAGAGGACGGGGGGCCGGGTAAAACTTCCGGGAACGATTTTTCAAAAATCCTGGTGAGAAATCCTCCGGTCACCGTGAGAACGGGGAGCCGAGAATGAGTTTTCCGGGAGACAATGTCCGAGATGTCGAGGAATTTTTCTAGGAGAAACTCTGAAATTCCCGGGGATAACTTTTCTGGGAGAAAACTCTCTAGTCGCCGTGAAAACGGGGAGCCGGGAATGAGATCTTCGAGAATTCTGTCTCGCTAAGGAGAGAATCAACTCCCGGAGGAGGAGGATCTCCGAGAATTCTGTTTGAGTGTTTGAGGAGGGGACTAGTCTCTCAAATTGACTCGTTTTCACAGTCCTTGAGGACCGGGTTACCACTTACACCCTCAGTCCACGAGGGGTGGTCGTAAGTCGCCCTACGGGAGTGGGACTCCCGTTGTAGGGACTTCTTGGGTCATGATAGCCCACTTCCTCACGGGGAGGGCATCCTCACTAAGTGGGCATCCTCACGGGGAGGGCATCACCGTGAGAGACGATAATGTAAAGACTTGCAGTGAGCCAGAGCTAAGGAAAAAACCAGTTGCATTAATAAGGACTTAAGATACAACGCGCCCCCCCCCCCCCGCTTGACCACTATGGGGGAGGGAATTGTGAGTACAATTTCCCCCTACCATCCGGCGTAGCCGCTCCGGGGGAGGAGACGAGCCTGTAGGCTAGACGTAGAGCTTGCGAAGGAAGGATACGTTCCATGTGTGCTTCAGCTCCTGCTCTTAAAGGTTGGAGAGCTTGTAAGCCCCCGAGCCCAGACCTGCTGAGATCCTGTAGGGGCCCTCCCACTTGGGGGAGAGTTTACCCTGGGCATGGGGGTCGGTTACGTGCTTGAGGACGATGTCCCCAAGGCGGAAACCTTTCTCGCGGACGCTACGGCGGAGGAGCGCTCGGTCGCGTTCCTCTTCCACGAGGTCGACCTCGAGTCACTGATTTGCTTCATTGGCGTGGTATGTTGCGGTCGTAGCTCCGTCTAGGAGCTCGACACGCAGTGACCGGAAGTGAATCTCCGGGGGAAGAACCGCCTCTGCCCAGTATACAAGGGAGAAGCGGGTGCGTCCCGTCGCCCGACCTGGGGTCGTACGCATGGAACAGAGGATGCTAGGAAGCTCCTCCGCCCACGCACCACGTTTGGAGGTGACTTGTTCGAGCCGCCGGTGTAATCCCTGTAGGATCACGCCATTGACCCTTTCGATAGCCCCGTTGCTCTGGGGGTGAGCTACCGAGGCGAAGTGGATGGTGAGACCCAAGCCTTCGCATCATTCCCAAAAGTATACCGAGTCAAATTGGGTCCTGTTATTGACAGTGATTTTTTGGGGGACCTCGAAACGACATACAATATTCTTCTAGAAAAAGCACTGTACCGCTCGGGACGTGATGCTGGCCTAAGGTTCGGCCTCTACCCACTTTGTAAAGTAGTCGACCGCGACGACCGCATACTTGTAGCCCCCGGGTGCTTGGGGGAAGGGACCTAGGAGGTCCATCCCCCAGCGCACGAAGGGGCAAGTGATGGGGATGGTCTGCAGCGCTACAGAGGGGAGGTTAGAACCCTTGGCCATCTTTGGGTAGGCCTCGCACGTGGAGACAAGGTCTCGCGCATCACAAATCACCGTGGGCCAATAGAAACACTGGCGAAGGGCCTTGGCCGCGATGGCATGCGGGGCCAGATGAGACCCGCAACTTCCCGAGCGAATGTCCTCAAGATGTCGGAGCCCTTCTGGCCGTGAAAGGCAGTGGAGCAAGGCAGAAGCCTCCTGCTTGTAAAGCTTCCCCTCTAGCAGGAGGTATGCCCGAGCCTTTGCTAGGAGGCGCTTGGCCTCGGTCTCATTTGGAGGGTCTCCCTCCCCCTTGATGAATGAGATGAGGGGATCCATCCAAGATGAAGCCTTGGTGATCTCAGTGACTTTCGGGATGCAGGGCCCATCGCCCACATCCGGGGAGGCCACTGAGGGTTGTGCGATGATTTCTAAGAAAGCCCTTTGGGGAGCGGTTCCCGGGCACTAGCTGCCCGAGCCAGGGCGTGGGCCCGGTCGTTGTCCCTCCGCGGGATGTGTCGGGCCACTAGGCCGTCGAAGTGCCTTTCCATCTTGTGCACTTCCTGCAATTATAGGCCCAAGTTTTCGTCGCGGCACAAGTAGGACTTCTCCATTTGGCAAACTACGTGCTGGGAGTCTCCTTTCACTAGGAGGCATCGAATCCGTAGGGAGCGCGCGAGGCGCAACCCAAGGAGCAAGGCCTCGTATTAGGCGACATTGTTCGTGGCAGGGAACTCGAGCCGCGCCGCGTACTCCAGCTCCCTTCCCTTCGGGATCCGGAGGACTACTCCCGCGCCGGCCCCGCCGAGACACTGGGAGCCATAAAAAATAAACGTCCAATGGTCGCTGCGTCGGGGCGGTGCGGGGAGATTTTCGTCCCTGGCCCCGGAGGTAGGAGTCCACTCTGCCACAAAGACGGCGAGGACTTGGGACTTCATGGCGGAGCGCCCCATGAGCGAAAGGGAAAAGGGGGCAAACTCGGCCCCCCACTTTCCTATCCGGCCGGTGGCCTCCTTGTTCCGACACATCTGCCCCAAAGGGAGGGACGATGGGACAGTAATAGGGTGTCCCAGGAAGTAATGACGAAGCTTCCAGGACGCCATTAGAAGGGCGTAGCAGATCTTCTCCATCTCCGTGTACCGAGTTTTGGCCCCTTGGAGGGCCTCACTCACGTAGTACACGGCACGCTACTGCCCCTCTTGTTCCTTTACCAATACTGCACTTACCGTGGCGAGGTAAAGGAGCAATGGCTCTCCCGGAGATGAACTCACGAGCACTGGGGGGCTCGTGAGATACTTCTTTAGATCGTCGAAGGCCTCCTGGGCCTCGGGGGTCCACCGGAACCCTTCGAGGCCCCGGAGGATTTTGAAGAATTGGAGGCCACGTTCCCCCGACCGCGAGATGAAGCGACTCAGCGCGGCCACGTGGCCGGTGAGTCGTTGAACGTCTTTGACCGAACGCGGCGGGGCATGTCCAGGTGGCCAGATCGTTTTGGGGTTGGCCTCTATGCTCCGCTGGGACACGAGGAATCCCAAGAGCTTCCTCCCGCGTACGCCGAAGGCGCATTTCTCCTTATTGAGCTTCAACCCGTATGCGCGGAGGTTGCGGAAGGTCTCTGCTAAATCATCGATGTGAGCAAACACACGGGGACTTTTGACGACCGCATCGTCGACGTAGACTTTGATGTTGCAACCGATCTGGTCCTTGAGGACCAGTGTCATGAGTCGCTGGAAGGTCGCTCCAGTGTTCTTTAGCCCGAAGGGCATATGGACGTAGCAGAAGGTCCCGAGGGAAGTTATGAAACTCGTCTTTTCTTCATCCCCATTTGCCATCCGGACTTGGTGATAGCCCGAATACGCATCTACGAAGCTCATCAACTCGCATCCCGCGGTCGAGTCAACTAGCTGGTCAATTCGTGGGAGCGGGAAGTTGTCTTTGGGGCAAGCGCGGTTGAGGTCGGTGAAGTCCACGCACATTCGCCACTTGCCGTTCGACTTCTTCACGAGGACGGGGTTCGCAAGCCACTCGGGGTGCAAGACCTCCCGAATGAACCCTGCCTCTCGGAGCTTGACGATCTCGAACTTAATCGCCTCTTGGCGTTCAAGGAAGAGATTTCTCAACTTCTGCTTGACCAGGGGGTGACCGGGGGTCACCGCGAGCCTATGCTCGATGACGTCCCGAGCGACACCTCGCATGTCGGAAGGCTTCCAGGCAAAAACGTCGGAGTTCTTGCGTAAGAAAGCCGCGAGTTGCGCCGCATTCTCCTCGTGGAGATCCGCCCCGATCTTGACGGTTTTGTCCCCGTCATTTGGGGAAAGCGGGACCTTCCGGAGGTCCTCTTCCGGATGCGACTTGGGGAGGGACCTCCCGGAAGGTATCGCGGCGGCGTCAGGCTCCAGGGAAGAGGTCTCCCCCCCGAGTCTTGATCATGTTGATGCTCCCGATCATTGTGGCGGCGCACTCGTATAGAGCGTGGGCCACATCTTGGTCTCCCCGGGCGGTGATTACGCCATGAGGCCCGAGGATCTTCACACAGAGGTAGCTCTGGTGGATTGCGCTCCCCAGGCGGTTGATCGTAGTCCTCCCCATGATCGTGTTGTACGAAGAGGGGAGGTCCAGTACATCGAACCGGACCATCTCTGTCCGGCAGTTGTCTGGGGTGCCGAAGGTCATGAGGAGATCCACCTTCCCCACGGGGTGGATTGTCTTCCCCAGGACAAATCCCTGCAAGGGCCCTGCTGCTGGCTGCAATAGCGTCGACCTGCATCTCCCTAAACGCCTTTAGGTACAGGACGTCGACGGAGCTTCTGCCATCCACGAGGATGCGTGCCAGGTGGCAGTTGTAGACGGTGGTGGAGACAATGAGCTCGTCATCATGGGGGAAGCGAACCCCACATGCATCTTCTGTTGTAAAAGTGAGGGGGACGTCTGACCATTTTGGTGGCCGAGATGTATGCAGCACCCCTACCAGCTTTACTTTGCCCGCGTACTCCTTGCGCTGGCGCTTGGAGTCCTACCCAGAGGCGGACCCTCCCATGATGACGTTGACACGCCTTTGGGAAGTTTGGAAGGGGAGCGTCTCTGACGGATCCCTTTCCCGCACTCCTCCTTGTTGTCCCCCCGCGTGGTTAGGAGGGGCTGATAAGGCCTGCTAAGGGGGCAAGGAGGCAGGAGTCCCCCCCCTGCCCATGCTGGTCGAGGAATGCGGCTAAGTGTTGGAGCAGTTGGTGGCATTCCTGGGTGGCGTGGGTATTGGACTTGGGGAAGGTGCACCACAGACCTTCCCTACCTCCTGCCGCGGGGCCTTCGTGACCGCGGGACGATTGCCCTCCTCCACAAACTTTTGGCTTGGGGAAGGGGCAGTTGCCCTTGGAGGCATCGCGCGAGCCACCTCCGCCCTCAAGGACAAAGGTGTCCCGAGGCCGTAGCTCGCTACGATAGCCCCCCTTGAGGCGTTTGAGGGGGTCCTTGGCCCCCCGGTCGACGGGGGCGGGGGCCCCCTGGTTCTTCTTCCAGAGTTCATCCTCCTCCGCCCGGGCATAATTCTCGAGTACGGTGAACAGCTCGTCGGTGGAGGAGGGGCAGCTTCGGGAGAGTCTCTGGTGGAGCTCCCCAGGGAGGAGCCCGCTCTTACACTCCTCAATGACTGTGGAGTAGGGATGTGAGCTACTTTGCTCTTGACCTGAACAAAGCGCTTGAAGAAGCTGCGGATGGTCTCCCCCATCCTCTGTTGAACAGTGTACAGCTGCGAGGAATTCAAGGGGCGCACATAGTTCCCCTAGAAGTTTGCGATGAACTCATGTTTATGTTGCGTGGAGGACTTGATGGAGCCGGCCTTCAGGTTGTAGAACCACGAGCGGGCGATCCCGGTCAGGTAGAGGGTGAAGACATTACATTGAACTGTCTCATCCCCCCCAGCCACCGAAATGGCTGTGGAATATACCTGCACAAATTCATAGGGGTCGGCCTCACTGTTGTAGTGCTTGGTGTGCGGCGGACAGTAAGGCCGTGGCCATCGGATGCACCGGAGTCTTCGACACAGCGGCTGGTTAGCCCCTTCCACCTCTCGGGGGGAGTCCTGGTCGCTGTCCCCTTTGACGGGGGAAGCGCCTTCATTGTCAGAGTCGGGGAGGGGCCCAAGAGGTCCACCGTCATGGCAGTAGCGCCGCTTTTCCTTCGGGTTGTTCAAGTTGACCTCCAGGACTTCCGGGCACCCCCAAGGGGCGGTTGCTTATTCGGTGGGTCTCTTGCCCCGACCAGAGCGAGAGCGGGGCTCCCCGCATCCACGACCCGTGGGAGGCTCCTCCCCAGACTTGGTGGTACGCATTTGCTCGACCTCCTCCCGGGTGAAGCGGACTTGATCCTGATGAGGATTGTTACCCGATCTAGTTTGAAATAAATGCACGTCTGGTTCAAGACAGATTCGAACCAAGTAAGTGTTCGTTGATATGATCGCATATGGCTTGAGAAGCGCGGACACATGGTCGCAGGCTTTGCGCGATCATAAGGCTGCAGATAGTGCGCCGTCAGGAACCCGTAGGCGATGCGTAGGCAGGAGGTCGCAGACAGTGCGCGGTCAGGTGATTGTAGACAACACGCGGTCAGAAGGTCATGGACTACTCTCGACTAGGACGACTCGGGGTTGTTTAGGCCCTACAACAAGCATATCCCAAGGACCCTGGAGATTCTTCCACGTATGAAGACAACTACCAGGAGGTTAAGATGTGAGGTTATCCCCTAATTGCATGTGTTAAGCCTGCGTGGAAGTTAAGTGCGGTTATCGAAGCTGCACACGAGCAACCGTTCAAAGCCATTGTGCATTGGCGCCGTTTCGACTAGTATAAAAGGGTGAGCAAATGCACCAGACGAGGACAGGACACATCAGGAAGAGACATATCGAACAGAAACAGATCCTAGAGATCGACAACAGCAAGCTTTCATAGGCTAGTTTAGTCATTTTTCTAGATAATCACACAGAAGAGATCTTTGCCTGTGATGATCATTTCCACAACTTTGTAACCTTTTTTTCTATACATAGTGAAATCCCAACAAGACGTAGGGCTATTACTCCCACCATCGAGGGCCCGAACCTGTATAAATTCTTCTGTGTTCCCACCGACATTGCTCATCATCCCTTCCCGGAGGGACACCCTGAAAGGCCACATAACTCACAAATTCTGCATAAGTTCTTATTTGGAGGTTTGGTGAGCCATGTCTGGAGCATATGATTCCGAGAACGACTTTGATCTCGAGGATTATGCCCATATCCAGATGCCTTCACCTAGTGATGCTGTTCCCATGGAGGAAACCGGAGGCGAAGACATCCCAGAGGTCAATTCGACCACTCAGGTCATGTCTATCGACCAGGAGGCAACAGGCGCAGAACCAGAGCCCACTGTGGTTCTTACTGCGTTAGTGGTTGAATCCGGGCCATCGCACGGCCCTGCTGAGGGTAAGGGTGATGTCGACCAGGAATTCAGTCCAAGGAGGTTTGATCCCGATAACCTCCACTGTCTCTTTGATTTCGAGTCCGACTCGGAACAAACGGAGATTTTTCCCCATCGGCGACCTCGCTCCCTAGACAATTCGCTGCCTTATCGGAAGAAACTCCCGATCAGCAAGCTGCCAGGGAAGAACAGGATCGTAAACAAAAGGAGGATAAAGATCATGAGAAACAGGATAACAAACTTCGCAGAACAGCCCTAGAGGCTCTTCAAAATGCGCAAGCCCGTTACATCGCTGCTTCGTGTTCCTCCCGTCGACCACGTGGTCACAGACGCGACCAGACACCATCTTTACCCCTAGAATGTTTACCGGCGGACGAAGAGACGGTGACACCTGGCGCACCCAGGAGGACCATGCATGGCCAGCTTTGATCCATCACGGAGGTCCTGCGTAATTTTCCTCCTACAGTCACAGATGCGCAGAAACCCGCCTTCGCCAGGATTCTGGTAGAGAGGTTAGACGAGGTCGCATACGAGGCGACCCCTACAGCCTCTTCCCGGTCAGCGACACATTCCCACAACTGAGAATATTATAACTCTGGTTTTGGTAGACGGAATCGTCCACCACCAGTGCTGTCTCGGCATGACAAAGCCGGACGGGCGGGGAATTCTCATGATCGACAACGCGTTCCTGTTCACTCTCGCCTGGGACCACGCGTGGCCTCTCCTTCACATGAGGTCGCCAGAGATTAAGTTGAGAGTCGCAGATCCATTCATGGTCCTTATGTCGGTTGTAAAGCTTTCTCGCCCGGCCTTCGTGCGGTCGTTTGGCCAGACAAGTTTAAACCAGGGGCCATAGAGAGATTTGACGGAACTCAGAATCCATCCAAGTTCCTTCAAATCTACATCACTTCTATTCAGGCAGCTATCTGCCTACTGTCCTCGAGGGACCGGCAAGAACATGGTTGTTCAATCAACCTGAGGGTTCAAACTATAACTGGGAAATGTTGTGCGATGCCATCCTCAACAATTTCCAAAATTGTTATCAGAAGCCAAGCAAAGAGAACGACCTCCATCGACAACGACAAACTTCAACCGAAACTCTTTGTAAGTTTGTCAAGAGATTTGTCGGGGTGAGAAATACCATCCCAAACATATCTGATAACTCCGTTCTCAGGGCGTTTAAACACGCTGTTCGATATCAGAGGTTCACCGAAGATTTGCTCATCCACCCTCGTCGATCAGTAGCCGATCTTTTTGATATTGCTATCGATATTCCTATGTGGCCGAGGCCATTGAGTGGAATAGGATGGTGGACAAAGGTAACTTGCTGCCTTAGCTAGGTCTCAAGGACGTGAAGTGGGAGGATTCGAACAAGAAGTCGGAATCTTCATCAAGTGGGAAGTTGAAGAAATAAAAAAGGAGTCGATCTGGACAGTACCGAGAGGTCGCGGTCGCAAAGAAACCTCCACTGACCAAAGGTAACAAACCTTCATTCAAAAATAAAACTGCTTCGGCTGGTCGCAGTGCCGACCAGCCATAGAAGTCGACTAACCCGCAGGAAGGCAAGAGATGGTGTCTGCTCCACAACTCTGGAGGCCACGACCTCAAGAATTGCAGGAGCTGGTTGAAGCTGTTGGTTGACTTCTACTAGGAGATCGGACCTATGCCGACCTTGCCACCAAAAGAACAAACCTGCGGGCTAAGAGACACCAGCGGGTACAAAGAGATGTCTTGCCAGGTACCTCATAATCATGTCAATTTATTTTTGGAGGCTCCTCTTTTGTTTCTAAGCGGCAATTTAATGCCTTTTATCAAGAGGTGAACCAAATGGAGACTCCCCTTGGTGAACCTCAGTACCCCTGTTGGTCGGATACACCTTTGACGTTTGATCATTCTGACTGTCCTGCGGGGCTTACTCGACCATTGAGGCTTCCTCTGGTCATTACCTGGGTTATCAGCAATGCATGAGTCAAAAGGGTCCTAATTGACGGAGGTAGTTCGTTGGACATTTTGTTGGTCAAGGCACTCGACGAGATGCAAATTCCTCGTTCGAAAATCAAACCCATAATTCATCCATTTTATAGGATAATTCCTGGTCCCTCTATGATGCCATTGGGACAGGTGGTGCTCCCGGTCACGCTGGGAGAACCATATAACTTCCAAACAGAATTAGTTACTTTTGATGTATTTGATTGTGATTCGGCTTATAACGCAATCTTTGGCAGGGCAACTCTTGCTAAGTGCAGCAAGTTGCCTGGCCCCAAGGGTGTTATTTCGGTCTGAGGTAGTCGTAACGTGGCATTGACATGTGATCGGTTATCCCTAGAGATGGTGGACCAACTTCCTCTCCGAGAAGCCCAGATCGCCACAATGTCTACTGATACGATCAAAGCCGCTCCTCGACCAGATGAAACATTAAAACTGGTTCCTTTGCACCCAGATGATCCGTCCAAGACAATTCAGGTTGGATCGGGCCTGGAAGACAAATAGGAACTCGAGCTCGTTACTTTCCTCTGAGCTAATGCAGATGTGTTTGCGTGGAAACCATCCGACATGCCCGGTGTCCCAAGGGAGTTAATTGAGCACAGGTTAGTAATTCGACCTGGACAGCGACCAACAAGCAGAAGCTCAGGCATTTTGCTGTTGATCGGTAGGAACCCATCCGAGAGGAGTTGGATAAGCTCCAAAAAGCCGGATTCATTCGCGAAGTCGATCATCCGGAATGGCTTGCAAACCAGATCATGGTCCGCAAGTCAAATGGCAAGTGGCGCATGTGCGTTGACTACACCAACCTAAATAGTGCCTGTCCGAAGGATGACTTCCCCTTCCCCGCATTGATCAACTGGTTGATTCTACTGCAGGTTGCGAACTGATGAGTTTCCTAGATGCTTACTCAGGATATCATCAAATTAGCATGGTGGAAGAAGATGAAGAGAAGACTGCCTTATCACACCATTCGGCACCTACTGCTACGTCCGAATGCCTTTTGGTCTCAAGAACGCTGGCTCCATGTACCAGCGCTTGATGCAAAAGACCTTTCTTTCCCAGATGGGGTGTAATCCTGAAGCTTATGTAGACGACCTGGTTGTAAAAAAACTTCATCTCATTTAGACGATCTCGCTTAAACCTGTAATTTGAATCGATATGGAATAAAGTTAAACCCGGAGAAATACTCTTTCGGGGTTTCATCTGGAAAACTTCTTGGTTTTCTTGTTTGTTCCACAGGAATCGAAGTCAATCTTGAAAAAATCAGGGCTATCGAACAGATGAGGTCTCCCTCGACCATCAAGGATGTTCAGCGCCTAGCAAGTCACATGGCGGCATTGAGCCGGTTCATATCGCGACTAGGCGAAAGGGGACTACCTTTCTTCAAAGCCCTGCGCAAACATCACAATTTTACGTGGTCTGGTGAGGCCGAAAAGGCATTTCAAGAAGTAAAAGCATATCTATCCAGTCCGCCGGTCTTGGTTTCCCCCGTCAAAGAGGAGCCATTACACCTTTACTTGGCGGCCACACCTCATGCGGTCAACGCTGTCTTGATCGCAGAAAGGGAGGGTGTGCACAAACCCGTCTACTACGTCAGCGAAGTACTTCATGGTCCTAAGGAGCGATACCCTGAGGTCAAGAAGATACTTTACGCACTACTGATGGCTTCCCGTAAGCTACGACATTACTTCCAAGCACATAAGATCACAGTGCCCGCATCTTTTCTTTTGGGGGACATTGTCTGGAATTCAGAGAAATCTGGTCAGATTGCCAAATGGGCTATCGAACTCGGAGCATTCGACATCCATTTCACGCCCCACACCGCAGTCAAGTCTCAGGTCCTGGCCGACTTTGTGTTCAAATGGACTAACCCTGAGCCACTTGTGCAGGCGTCCAAAGATTTGGAATGCCCCGATCACTAGACGATGTATTTTGATGGCTCTCATAGTTTTCAACACTCGAGGGTTGGTGTGGTCTTGGTCACACCTCAGGGCGAACCGCTGAAGTATGTCATCCAACTTCACCTTGTTGCGACGAACAACACCGCAGAGTATGAAGGTCTTATTGCAGGGCTCCGGGCAGCAAAATTCCTTGAAGTCCGTCGATTCGTGGTGAGGGGAGACTCACAGCTGGTCGTAAACCAGGTAAACAAGGAGTACAGCACCTCTGATGAGACAATGGCTCATTACCTGGGGGAAGCGAGGCGATTTGAAAAACACTTCAGTAATTTCAAAGTCCAATACATCCCGCGAAAGGACAACATTCTCGCAGACCAATTATCCAAAATTGGGTCCACACGCACATCCGTTCAGGCAGGAGTGTTCGTTGAACACTTGGAACATCCCTCGATCATGACTACGGTCGAGGATGATCCGGTAACAGTCTACGTTACCAACCTCGGACAAGAACGAGATTGGACCCATCCACTGAGGGTTTATCTCGAACAAGGGACCTTGCTTGAGGATGAAACCGAAAGAGATCGGTTAGTTCGAAAAGCGCGTCTATACAAACTTATAGAAGGAGTTTTGTATAGAAAAGGTACTCAAGGAGTATTCATGCGCTGTGTGTCCCAAGAGGAAGGCAAATCCCTCTTGAAAGAAATTCATGACGGTGTATGCAGTGCGCACGCGTCATATCGTACACTGGTCGGAAAGGCTTTCCGACAGGGATTTTACTGGCCTTCGGTACTTGATGATGCCCAGAATATGGTCAAGACATGTCCTCAGTGTCAATTCCGTGCGAGACAGGTTCATCAACCTGCCTACGCTCTACAAACCATTCCTCTATCATGGCCCTTCGCGATCTGGGGGATGGACATTGTCGGTCCTATGCCATAAGCAGTTAATGGGTAGAAGTTCTTGTTCGTAGCCATTGACACGTTTACAAAGTGGATTGAGGCCGAACCAGTACGCAACATTACCGCTGCTGCCGCACAAAAGTTCTTTCATAAGAACATTGTGACTTGATTCGGTGTTCCAAATCGGCTCATCACTGATAATGGTTCCCAGTTCGCTAGTGGGTTTTTTCTGGACTATTGCGACACCGTTGGAACCAAGGTGTGCTTTGCCTCTGTAGCTCATCCGCAGAGCAATGGTGCCGTTGAATGTGCTAACGAGAAAATATTGCAGGGCATCAAAAAATGTGTTTTTGATCGCCTTAAGACATGCTCAGGGGCTTGGGTAGACGAGCTCTATACCGTTCTGTGGGCACTACGCACTACTTCTAGTCGAGCCACCGGTGAGACACCTTTCCATCTGGTATATGGGGCAATTGCTGTGTTACCCATGGAAATTAGTATTGGTTCTGTCCGAACAGATCAATTCGAACAAGTTGATAGAACAGACAACAACTGCAAGATCTAATCCTCCTAGAAGAAAAATGTGATCGAGCGCTGGTCAAGTTTGCGGTGTATTTGCAAGCTTTGCGCAAATACCATAACAAAAGGGTGCGACCACGTAGTCTTCATGTGGGCGATCTGGTTCTACATAAAATACAAAACCAATCTAGTCGCAACAAGTTCTCCCCACAGTGGGAAGGTCCCTACACTGTTGTCTCAGTGCTGCGACCAGGATCAGCTCGGTTAGCAATGGAAGATGGTCGGATCTTATCCAATACATGGAATATCGATCAACTATGCAAGTTCTGCGTGTAAGTTCTCAATCCCTTTTCCTTTTCAATTAGCATGATTTAACAAAATCAGTACTTTTAGTTGTTTCATATGTTAATTATTCCTTTTTTCCCGTATGTTACGAGTCTGGCTCAGGGGCTGGTCGCCGATGGTTGTATCACTACAATACCCTGATCGGATTCGCTGGCCGATCTCGTGATCAGTTCCAAACAAAACACCCCTCAATAAGCCATTTCTCAATGCACATGGGGCTTGCTGGCATGTCCTTGGTCATCAGAGTGGCTGCCGGTTTGCAATAAGGTTGGGTATTGTATCGAATATGATTGTCGGCCTGGTCAGGTATCCCTGGTCGTCGTTACACCCATATTTTTCCTGTGCTCATAATACTGTCTTCAGTATACAGGCGGGGGCTGGGGGAATATGATCGCAACACGAAACAAAAAGAAGTGCTTCCTTTCGGAAAAATAATAATGCATACATTCGCATTGTATAAATTGCATCTGTACAGGTACAAAGAGTTACATTAGTCGAAGCTCTTTCAAGAGATTTTCTACGAGGGGTTTGACCTCCTCCATTATAACCTCAAGCTGGTCTTCACTCTCGACCTCTGCCTCTCCCACCACTGGATTCAGATCAAGATCTGGGCCATAGTGAAGACAAAGCCGGCAGAGGACGGCGGAGGCTGCTGTTCGCACTCTGGTCTTGATCGCCTCTTTTTGCCGTCTTGTATCTTCAGGAAGATACTCGAGAAGTGACTCTGCTTGGGTCGCGGCTAGTGTGGTCCAGTCGCCTAGGCCAAGGTCGTCCATCTCGGTTTCGACCACATCAGCCCTTGGCAGACCGGCTACCATCTTCAGTTTTTCGAAGATGTTCTGTTGATCACTGCTGCAGGCAGAGAGTAACGCACTCAAGTCCTTGTTCTCCCTACAGATAGAATCAACTCTCAAGTTTTGCAACTCGATGGTCGCCTGGAGATCTTTCTTCTCTTGGCCAAGCTGGCTTATTTGGTCGTCTCGCGTTGCGATAAGAGACCATTACAAACAGTTTTCATGACAAAATTAATTCACTCTGGTCAGAAGTATAATTACAGGAGAGCTGTGACCACAGTTTTTGGAGTTCGGTCTCCAGGAATGAGATCTTGGTAGCCGCCCTACACTCCTGGTCTTCCCGATCAGCGACACTCTTAATCAAGAAGGCATTTTCTCTGTGACATAAGAGACAATTATCAAGATAGGGCTTACATTCAAGCAAATGAAGAAACATTTTCCTTACCATTGCAGGCGACTCATTTCCTCTTGTGCGACCTCGATGATATCTGCTATAGCCATCGATCTTGTCGCCAGACGAGTCAGTTCCTATGACATGGAAGGAGATCAGTTTCAAAACCTGGATATTCCTATGCAAATGCGAACTTAAAAATCTCAAGGGGTGTTTGACATACCTCAACATACTCCCGGAATGAGCCACATTTTGGTTCAACTAAAGGCTGAGTCGCTGGACTCGCTTTGTCCCCAGCAGGAGCAGCGGATGAGTTTTCCTGCTGAGCCTCATTTATTGCTGGGGTCGCAGATTCCGATAGCTGCGATTGGACTTTTGCGGCCAACCCATCTATAACGGCCCGAAGAACTTCCCTGGCCGAAGGGATAGAACTTTGCTCACCAGTGACCTCGGTAGCTGGGGAAGCTTGAAAACATGCCGAGGCAACTGGAGCGTTTGCCGCTTTTTCTCTGCGCCTAAGCAAATAGAAAGACCATCGGTTAGAATCTTTTCAGTCGATCACTGTAATTCGACCTTGTCCAAACAGGAGAGATTCTTACCTTACGCGAAATCCTACCAACTTCTGGTATTTCGAAGATGTTTCCCCGAGGAAAAGATGACAATCGTCATCTGTCCTGGTTTTCCTCTTCGTGAACAAGACCTTGTCCTTTTCTCCCTATATGCATGTAAATCTATGAGGATACACATGAGGAATGATAAAAACCAAGATTATAATGATCATTACCGTGGTGACTTCTTCTAGTACAGATGAAGTCCTTGGTCCTGAAGCTTCTTAGATCACTGGCACCAGAACTTCGTCTGTGACCACAGGATCGGTTGTGGTCGCAGGATCCTATTCAGTTATTCTCACTCCTGTCAGTAGGAGTGGAGTACTCACCGCCCTAGGACTGGCGGGAGTTATTTGGCGTTGGATGAGGGGATTATCGTCTTCCTCTTCCAGTGTGAGCACAACATAACTTAATGGATGTGCACAGACAAACAACAACATTCAGGACTGTGAGAAATTATACCATAGTCACCCCTTCTGTCAGAAGGGGAGGTGTTGCAAATCCTGAAGCTTCATGGGCTTCAGGTACTAGGATTTCACCCATAACCACAGGGTTATCAGTGGTCGCGGGGCCTATTGCAGTCATCTCTGTCCCTGCGGACAAAGATAGGACCTCGCTGAATGAGGGAGCAATCGTCTTCCTCTTGCAACGAATCAGAGGGACGTCATCCTCCTCGTCCTCGCTCCCTTGACCCTGTACGACGAAGAAATAATTCCTGCTCGTACCTAGGGTTATAGGAGGCATTGAATATCTTACCGCAGTCCTTATCGCGGTAAGGGGAGTCTTTTGCGAGGAGGCCTCTTTCAGAATCTTCTTGGACTTCTTGGGAGCAGGTTCCTTCGCCTCACGCTTCGAAGAGATCCTCTTCACCCTCTTAGTAGCCGGTTTCCCCAAGAGACGAACGTCCTCACTTGGACGCGTCGCCTTGGCGAACTTCCCCAGGAGCTATGTCATTCCAAATGTTCTTGTTAATACGAAATGAGCGAATGGTCTACAAACAGAGCTTATTGAGAAATTACATACCTTTTGGCACTCCTATTGGAGATCGTCGCTGGCATTGATTAAGCTCTGGGGGTGAGGCGATCCCCTAGTTCCCTCCACATCGGTGCTATACGCATTGGGGAGGTAATTTGTCCGCTTTTCGATTCCGGACAAAGGCAGAGCTGTGTCAAATGCAAGCAGGTTAGCAAATATGATATTTTTTCAGAAGAGATGTATGTTTTGTTGACTGGAAGACATACCGTAATTATAGTCCAAGGTGCTATCCGCCATGGACAGGATTTCCCAAGCCGGATGAGCCCTTTTGCGCAGGGGGCTCACCCGGTTCTTCACAAAGTCGCGGATGATGTCGCGAGTAGTTAGTCCTTGATGGACTAAGTGAAGAATCACTTGGGCCTGCTTCTTCTGCTCTGCACTCAGAGCAGGAAGGGAGTCCAACTCACTAGACTTCTCCAGCCGAGAGTTCTCAAACCACAACCCGCTCTCCGACGGAGGGGTGCAGTAGAACCACTTCTGGTACCACCCGTGAATGGAATCTCGGAGGGGTGGGAAGGGATACTCTTTCTTCTCCCTTATACGGAAGTAGATACATTCGGCGGCATTGGCGCTCTTCGACCATGCCGAGTAGTAGAAGCGTCGGAAGAAGAGCACTCCAACGAAGGCTTCGCACAAATGTTGAAAAATCGCTAGGATAAGGACAGCATTTGGGTGAAGATTCACTAACTCCAACCCATAATGCTCTAAGATTCCCTTCAAGAACTGGCTCTCAGGGAATCGGAACCCGCAACGCAGGTATTCCTCAAAAACCACCAACTCACCCTCTTGGACGATTGGGGTTTCTTGATCTTTCTCCGCAGACCGCCAATTGATCAGCAGTCGCGGAGGAAGAATCTCATCTTTCTCTAGCACCACCAGAATCTCCTCTGTGTGGTGAACAGATCGGCTCCAGGATGCCATTTCTTGCAAAGGATCGGAAAGAAAGGTGGTGACTTGGGACGTGATGGAGACGAGGAATGCAAAAGAGGGTTTTGTGCGGCGGAAGCTCTGAGGCAAGTGAAGGGTTGCTACTTGTGTGGCTTCCTCAGGAAGCTACCTTCTCCTTTTATATGCCCGAGGCAACCCTTCGTTGAATACTTTATTCATTTCCCATAATGGGTGCCTTCTCTCAAGAGACCCGTTATGCACTCCCCACAGTAAATCCGAAACTAAATATATTTTTTTAATTTCCATTTCGAATTCGGGGGCTAGGGTGCATATAAGAAGGATGAAAATGTTGCAAAGATTTTTGGAGGAAGTTATCCTTCATGTTTTTTGTAAGTCAATTTTTCATGTATTGATCACAATGCGTTTCTGTGATCCCTTCAAAATTTGCATGTTGATCACAATGCCATTCTGTGATCGCTGCAAGTGGATAATCGCAATAAAGACGGTTGTCATCCGGTCAAAGCATTATGTTATCACGACTTCAGTTCTGATCGCCATGTCCGTTTTGGTCGGATTTCAGTTCTGATAGCAGTTTTGGTTCTGATCGTAGTACCAGTACTGGTAGCGGTATGACACATTAATGCGTTTCTAATCGAAAGACTTGTTACCTCAGATTTACTTGTGTATGTGTGGCCGTGAAGACATTACTTATGACCGTATTTTCGCATAGAGATTATGAAGAGTTTTAATTCAAATTAGCTCTTACCTAATTCTTCTCAAGAAGGCAAGTTATGTAAGGTAAAAGAAATCTTTATTTCTGACAATCCTTGCATACAAAAGGGATACAGGCGACCAGAGCATCGACCTGATCCGAGAGAAGTTTACAAAGTTCTCCTAGGGACATATTGGTGTCAGTAGGATCTACACTGACCGCCCCAAGAGAACTGGCAAGTACTCTAAGCCTATCTACATCATCCCGGATCAGAGAACCACTATCATTCCTGATCGAATCGGAGAGTTCTCGCTGCTGTCGAGCATAGTCCCTCCCCAAGCAGAATTGGTGCGTCTCTTCACGGGATCTATCAAAACATTCTGCCAGGTGCAGAATGGCTGCAGACATCTCTTCGGTCTTCTTCTCCAGGACCGTTTTCTCCTTCTGGAGGGTTTGTTCGAGGGAAAGAGGTTGAATCTCAGCCGACTGGTCACTGGGGGCTCCAACAATTTTCATCTCCTGTACATAAATGTGTTAGTTTTACAAGTTAAAACGACCAACAGAAGAGATGATTGTGGGAGTGCAACTTTCCCACGAGAAGATTGTTCGCCCAACACAAGTTGAGGATCATCTGATCACGGAAGTGCAGCCTTCCAACCAGAAAATTGATAACCCGGCAAAAGACGGGGATTGCTTGATCGCAATGGAGAAAGCTGATCAGAAGAAGGAGAAGGCTTTGAAGGATTATTATGGACCTCCAAAGGTGGAGATGAAGGTTCGACCTGCCGAGTTGCATGGACAGGAAGGACTACAGAGGCCAAAGGAAGAGAGAGCAATGATGCATCCCTAACCCTTGTGCTACTGGAAGATCCCTCATCAACCTTGGGTTTCTTCCCTGGAGGAATCAAATCTTCGTTCATCTGTGAATTTCCAAAAAGCATTTTGGAAAGGATCAGAACGTAAGATGGCAACTTGAATCAAAAGTACCACAGAAGACTTACCTTCTGGAAATCCTGGTCGATTTCAAGTGCCACTTCCTCTTCATCACTTTCAATCCCAATAATGTCTTGATCTGCCATTGAGGTGTATACAGAAGAGAGGGAAAGGTAGCTTTGGAAAGGACTTAGCTGGAAAAAATATTTGTGATGTTTTAAGGGTTAAGAGGCTTTGGTATTTATAGCCCCCAAGGGTGACGGTTTTGTAACACCCTGAGTTTAGGGGTAAAAACTCTCTTTTTCATGAACATCATGCATACATAACACCAAGGATCTGTAGCAGTAACAAGATCAGTTCAACCCTAATCTATCTCAAACCTTAAAATCTCAAAATCTTCCCTGTGAACCTAAATCAAGATCAGATTACTCAGATATGATCTACCAGTTACCCTAAATATAAAAGTCTTCAGAAGCCAGATTCAAATCTATCTCTAACTTCCAGATCTATCAATTCTTTTATGTTTACGAAAACAGGATTCTAATTACTATTCTAATCTAATTACTCTAAATATTCTGAACTCAGATTTAGCTAAATCTTGACCTAATTCAGACCAGATTATTCTTGGACTATTATCATGGATATGCCAATGCCTTAATCCAGAAAGTTGGCAGCCAAATTATATCATCTAAGTCTTTTTCACATATCAGTCCAAATTATATCGCAATTTAGTCCTTTATCTAATATTTGGAAACCCAAAAAGGCTAAAATCTTCAGATCAACTCCAAATTCAGAATTTCTTCAGCAAATCTTTTCCAAATGCTATTTGATACAAATTTCCCTTCTGTCCAGATTACAAAATTACATCTTAAAGGCCAGAATTCAAAATCGACAAAACTCAGATCTTATTTTACCCTAAAGTACTCTATTTTCAGTTTATATCGAAAATCATCAAATTATGCCAGATTTTACCAAATCTCTTGCTAGATGAGTATAAGGTATAAGTTTATACTCAGCTGTGAAATCAGATTGTTAATTAACCATCTCCAAACCAGAAATTACAATTCAGTCCACAGCCAATTTTCAGAATTTACAAATCAGTCCAAATGGCTGTTTCGACCAGCAGCCACCAGCTGCTGCGACCAGAGGAGTAGCTGCTCACGACCAAGAATCAGCTCTTCGACCCCACCCACTGTTTGCGACCAAACCAGCAGTGCAGGGCGACCTCGACCACAGCCGGCACAGTGCACAGCGTTGCTTCGACGTCGACCGCGACCACGCCGTGTTTCGCCGTTGAGCAGCGCCGCTTCAGCCACGATTTTTGCAACCGCCTTTGTACACGCACACGTGTTAGCACCGTAGTTGTTGCTGTGGCAGTTCCCGTCTAACTCACCAGCTGCTGCACGCCAGAGAGAAGCTTGCTTGCCGTTGCTTCAACCCGAAGCTTTCTTCTTCACCGGCGCAAGCAAACAGCGAGCTTAAGCTTCATACACTTCGCTTGCCTATAAATAGAAACCCCAGAGAAGCTTTTCTACCTTTAACAGAGCTCTCCAACACCCTCAAGCAGTTAAACCATATTTCTTCTTGCTACAGTCTTCTTCCCCGGCGAGTTCCGCACAGAGGCTCACAGTGACAGCCTCAACCGCAGCCTCTACCTTCAAATTGATAGCATCAGTGAGTGACCCTCACCCATCTCATCGTTCTGTAGCAATTAATTGAACTCTCATGCATCTCGTCGCCGGTGATCGCCGGAAATGTCAGAATGCCCTGTTGCAGCTTTGCAACTCAAATTAATTCGAATTAGCCTTTGATTCAATAGACAAAAATGATCAGTGAGCTATTTTAAGCAAGCCTGTGAAGTCAGATTTAAAAATTTAGAAAGAATTGAAGCTTTTCCCTAGCCCGAGCTTCATCAGCAGCCGGCGACCGTCGCCAGGCTTCTCCGGTGATCCTCCGGCCAATCTAACAATTCCAGAAGCTTTCTTATACCTTCTAGATATTCCTTGAGCAAGGAATTGAGTTCAAATCATGTATAATGGAAAACCCCAAATTCAATATCATCTTCTCCGGCGCCGGCCACCGGAAGTCTATTCCCGGCCGATCCAGCTTCAGAAACCTTGTCCACCAGATGCGCCTTGATCTCCTGAGCAACTTTGTCTACTAGCTCGAGTTCCAATTCGGTCTAAATCGGAAGTTATAGCCTTGCCCTAATTCCTGTCCAGTACTGTGATTTGGAACTTCAGCCACCGAGTTCATCGCCGGTTTTCATCACTTTCCGGCCATCTCCTGCCCTAGATCCTGTTTAGTGAATTGTTTCTGTTACTGAGGCCTACCTCCCAGACAAAGTGGTGCATCAATTGGAGCCCTAGATCAAAAGTTATGGCAAGCCCTAATTTCTGGCCATGTCAGTTCAATCACAGGCTATGCCAGCCAGTGGCATTAGCCCTTTTCACTTCCTTCGAAATGTGCATTTTGAGCATGACTTTGTTCCTTAGACTCCTGAGGTTGTGATCTACAATTTCTTCTTCTATCACAACTTGATTCGAGCCCTTGAACTGTATTTTATGCTTAGCCCTAGAATTTGACATTGTCAGCCCTATGCCAGAGCATGTCAGCCAGTGGCATTAGCTCTTTTCACCTCTTTCGAGTTATGCAAATTGAAAATAACTTTGTCCATCAGACTTGTGGAGTTGTAATCTACATTTCATTCTACTGCCACAAGTTGAGATAATCCTTCTATCATCTATCGACCCTATGTCTATGCCTTGAACCGAATGTCGACCTAAAGACGTTCGCTATTTTTGAGCAAACCAGTCGCAACCCTGATATCATTCTGATACTTTGAGACATTTGGAACCTTGTAAACCTTTGACAACTAATCTTAACCCTGGTTTTCATAACTTAATCCTAATCAGCCTCTAAACCCAATCATTTCAGAATCATCCAATCATTCAGAATCATCGAGACATTCATCTTTGCATTATTGCATATAGTATATTAATGTATTGAAAAGGTTTGTGATTTTTGGTTACTTGTTTGATTGGAGAATAGATCAAGAGCCAGAGTTCGAGGACTTCACTGCTGATCCTACGTCAACTGCTGTCTCTCACGACACGGAAGGCAAGTCATAGTCTTGATCATCTTGAACCTATATTTTATGAATTGCTATGATATGACTATGAATATAAGTAGTATTGCATGAGAATGGATGAATTGTGAATTGGCAGTACTAAGCTGGATGCCTGTGAAATGTGAATTGATTAAATAGTGAGCCATGAACTATCATAAATATATTTATATATATTCATGAAATAAAACCCCCAGCCGTGGCCAGAAAAATGGTATGGATGGCTGTAGCACTGGAGGTGCAGGGTTGTGGATGGCCTGGTCACTGGCATATAAGGACTAGAACCTTGTGTTGTGCGTCTAGTGGCATGAAACACGTCCTAACCGCAAGCCTGGTATGGGACAGGCCTGAACAAGTACTTATGCGGATCGCACATGAAACCCCTGCATGAGTTGTGTAGTGATGCATGATTTACATGGAGAATGGCTCCCACATATATCACTGAAGGTGATCTTGTACACTGACCCAGCAATGGGGATATGAGTAGGGGTGGAGGTTTGGGTACAACCTACCACAACTGTGGTTCACGAGATATTCACAGGGTCAGGGGTGAAATGTGAGTAAAACATAACAAAAGTTCTTGTTATCTCCACCTTGCCACTCACACATGGTTGTGAGGAAGGGTCTAATCATATTGATAGGATGGGCTTGAAAGTGGAATATCTTGTGGGTAAATTGGTACCTCTCTGCAGAGTTTAAAAACGTATTCGAATACTCCGAGCTCCCGGGTTTATAGGAGTCTGCTGCGGTGGATTAAATCCACGGGGTGTGGCACAAGTATATTTTCTAAATAAAATTTGATAAGTCAAGATTACCCAAATGACATGTGTTGTCATGGTAAGGGGTGCTGCCGTGGGCTGTCGTGTGTCGACGTGTCGCGGTAGTGCTATAATCTAGTGAACAAGATTATCAATGTTATATTATGAGAAGTGCTGCCATAAGATGAGATGAGTTGAGTTGAGAAAGAAAAAGGTTATTTTATAAACATCCATAATTCTTGACTAGTCTAGGTTCATAACAATACTACTATATGTATCTACTCTTCCCTATGACTTGCTGAGTACGTAAGTACTCACCCTTGCAACTTACAACCCAAAAGATGGAGTGTACCAAGATAAAGAAGAAGTCATGGAGAACTTCTTGGATCCAGAAGAAGGAGAGCCAGACCCGTCAAATCCCTGATGTGTTGTTCTGCCGTCAACTTCTTACTGTGGAAGGGACACCCATCATCCGCTGTGTAGAGGTTTTATTTTGCTTTAACTAAACCTTCAATGCCGTGAAGGTATTGTAATCTCTTTATGTAATATTAAGGCCAGCAGGCCACACTGCTTAATATTTTGTAAGTTTTTCTGCTGCAATGTGAATATACTCCTGTGCTTGACTTATCCTGGGAAGTCAAAGGTATGTTTATATGGGACAAGCTATAGCAAGCTAGGTCTCCACTGGAGTAGTCGTAGTCCCAGTTTCGGTGCGCAACAGGTTTGTTTTTCAAATGCCTCAAATTCTTTAAACATTGACAGTTTTATCTTGGATTAAAAGACAATTCCACGACGCCATCATTACCTTTCAAGTACAACCCAGAGTCCATCTCGGGAAATAAACCGCCACACTTAGTGCGCCACTAAGTGGAGGAGTTGAAGCGTCGAGTCACTTATCCGATGTATGGTTTAAATTTTAACTAAATATGTTGTGGGACCCTTATTTGAGGAATCCGGTGGCAACCGCCCAGGTGAGTTGCACTCAGAAATGGTACATTGCAAGATCACAACAACAAGATACATTATATAAAAAAAGCAGGTAATTAAAACAAGTGCTGATCAATAGGACCAACATTACAATAACATAGCGCCAAAATGACGCATTTCAGTGTTGATACAAAATTAAGGAGTTTTCTCCGACACAAGGGTCGGCACAAAATGAAACAATAACAACAAGCAAAAGGACTTCAACGGTCTTCATCTTCAACTGCAGCGGCGTTGCATGGGCTTCCTCCACATCGGACTCAACTTGGTAAGTGACCCTCTAGCAAGCTGGATCTTCTGGGTTAGTTTCTTCTCCTACCATGTTGGGTTCAAGACCGTAGGACTCGGGATCAATGAATCCTTCTTCTAAATTTTTGTTTGCAAAAGCAAGGGTGAGCACATTGTCCACATAGTACTCAACAAGTCCCAAATAAGAATGCAGATATATATAGATGAGGGGGAAATTTTCAAAGGATGGCTCTTTGGCTCATAGAATAGATTTTCACTCTTAATTTTGAAGAAAAGGTTTTTGTTTTCAAAAGCGAGGCTTTTAGAATCCTAAGCTAGATTTCAGAAGATGTTGTGTGTGGCAGTCTTCCATGAGTCACCACTTTACTCAATTTTGTGAAAAACTTTCCCAAAAGCTACTTGTGCTACATCGACGTGGACTCCATGACCTGGGAGCTCAGGGTATCCGATACTTTTTATAACTTTGTAAAGGTGTACCACCTCAATCCACCGATCACTCAGCTTTCAAGTCGGTACCTCCCCATGCGACTTTTACGAATGTGACAAGGCCGAGATCACACAACAGTTTACAATCCAAGCATTAACAATTCCCTGCTGGGTAAATAGACATTTTAGTCCTCATTACCGTTGTGGGTACTCCCCACAGCCAATTCTTCCTAGCCTTGTTCTATTGTCTCGCAAGACACATAGCCTCTCTTGATTACAGTCGCGCACGACTTAATCCAGGCGTAGGGCGTCTTCCTTCTTACACCTTATCCTCTCTTTATTTTTCTGATCTCACATCACTCATGGCCCTCTGTGGCCCACAAGTTCCTCTCGAGAAACCGGACCGACAACCATTGCAGGGGAAAGCTAATACTGAGAAAGCTACTATGTTGCGCCCGTCCCATACCGGGCAAGTGGTTGGTACGTTTTTCATGCCGCATAGAAGTACAACACAAGGTTCTTGTCCTTATGAATCTTTAGTGAGGAGTCTTTCAAATTCCCAGTGCGCACACAGCGTCAACCAATCAAACCATCCTCACTATCGATTCCAATCACATTTTCTTTCACAAAAAGGGGTTTTGAATATACTTTTCTCACATGTGACCATTTAGCATTTAACATATAATCTTGAGCGTAAGCGTAGCCTAAGCATGATATTCTAGGGTGACAAGGGTGCATGGATAATCAATCACAAAAGGGGCTTCACAATCATTTAGGTCATATCTAATGACTTTGTTTGAACATAATTCTCATTTGAATATAAGGCATGCGTATATTTGAAAACAGCTAATATACTTCATTTCAAAATATTAGGCTAGACATGATCAAGGGTTTGAGACTTGCCTTGCAGTGAGGGGTCTAGTTGCTCAGATGATTCTTCGAAGTCTTCTGTTGATTCTTCTGCTCCTTACTCTATTCGTGCACACACCAACGAGGCAATTCAACACATCACACCACGGAAACATTCAAAAAATAACTTTTATAGGAAATAATAAATAAAATATAACGTGCATGCAGGGGAGATGCTTTGGAAAAGGTTACTCGAGCGCTTCTTGAAGAGATAGGTTCACAGAGATTGAACGTTGAAGGGTCGACATTCAATTCACGGCTAGGCATAGCCTTAGGTTGGGTCTAGGTGGGTTTTCTGGAGATGTGATAGTAGAGAAAATTGTAGAACATGGCTCCAGGAGCTTAGTGCACAAAGTGGCATTTCAATTGCTCAAATAGAAAAGGTCAAACAAGGCTAATGCCAGTGACTGACATGCACTGACACTGCATTGACACTGTCAAAAACTAGGGCAGAGGGGTAAATCTGGTTCTGGGCTTCAATTACTTTGCCAACTATGTCTAGGAGGAAGGCGTGGATGCCAAGCACACATTGGCGGTGGTTTCAGGGGCTGGGGCGGCCGGAAGACGACGAACAGCGGCGATGAACTACGGCGGCGACACGGCACAGGCATGGCTCTGGATAGGAACTTGGCAAGAGGATAACTCTTGATCTGGGCAGATTCTGAGATTGGGCTAGTGGAACAAAATGCTCAGGGGACTGAGACCTAGCTAGGTGACAAAGTGGCATTGGCTAGATCGGCCGGAAAGAAAACTCCGGTGAACTGTGCCGGAGACGAAGACACATAAATTGGGCGTTTTTTATTTAAAGTATCTGAGCTCGATTCCAAGCTTGTGGAGTGGCTGAGGGATATGGAGAAGCTACAGGGACAACCAATTTGGCTGGAGGGTCGCCGGTGTGGCCTGGCGACGTGAGCCCAGTCACTGGTGGCGCACAAAAAGGGGAAGCTTTCGATTTGAGGCTAATTTCAAAATCCAAGCTTACAGGCCTGCTAGGTTTGGCTTACTGACCATATTACACTATAGATTCGGCGGCTAATTCGAGCTAAATCAAAGTGCATTGCTGAAACAGAAAAAAAGGGGATTTCGGCGATCACCGGCGATGAGGTGCAAGAGAACTCAATTAAGTGCTACAACATGACAAGGGAGATGAGGACTACTCACGGGTGTGGTCAGTTAGGAAGAAGATGCAGTGGAGAGCGCTGTCACCGTGCTCCCCGAAGTGGGCTCGCCGGAGACGAAGAAGAAATGCAAGTGCTGAGGCTTTGTGGCTGCTGGAGTGGTGTGAAGAAACTCTGGGCGAGGGGAAGCTTATATAGGCAATGGCTGGGCTCTCGAGAGTTGAAGCGAATCGAACGGGATACGCTTGACTGGCACCGGAGCAAGATTGAGATGGCATGCAAGGCGTTGGGACGCGGCAGTGGCTCTGCCAGAGGAGAAGATCGCGCCATATCCGGCTAGAGCAGAGTGACGGGGTGGATGGCTTCGGCATGGCGGCGAAGTGGCAAAAAGGTTCTGACAATAGCAGGCACGTGTGCGTGCACAAGACGGACGGCGTTGCTGACGGTCATCGGTCGTCGCCACGGTGGAGGGTTTTGGTACGACGTGAGCACCACGTGCGGACATGTCAGATACGACTGTAGGTGGAGACAAATGCTGGCCGGCGGTGAAGATCGCGGCGGCGAATCACGGCGAACGGCACTGGACGCGGTCGAAGTGGTGTCTGGTCGTGGCGCAATGGGCTCAGCCCTAGTCGAGGTCAAAAAAGGGGCCATGATCTGCGAAGATTTTGTTCAGGATCTTGGACCTATTTGCAAATCTGGAGATTTGGAGGGCTGATTGGAGATCTGATTTTGCAGATGAGTGTCACTAAATCACTTGGACTCATCTAGCAAGAAAAATGGTAAGATTCGATAAGATCTGGTGGTTTCGACAAAAATAAAAAACAGAGCAATTAGGGTAAATAGGGTAATTAGGTTTGAATTTTGGCGAGGCTGAAAACTGAAGTGTAGGATGAGATTTTGAGATCTTGACTGAAGAGGATTTTGTACAGAATAGCGATTGGGAAACATTCCCTGAATTAGATCAAGGTTTGGAGCTGATTTGTGGCTTTTAGCCTTTTTAGGCTTCTGAGAAAATCTGAAAAGATTAATTTGAAATACTTTTGGACTAAAATGCGAAAATGGTCTAAAAGGTGGAGTTTAGCTACCAACTTTTTAAGTTAAGGCAGTGGCATACCCAAGATCACGATTTGGGATAAGAGATCAAAATAGGGTTGAGACATTCGAGAATCCAATGAAGATATGCTAACTGGCAAGCTGAAGAGGTAGCAAAAATTGGGATGTTACATATGTCCCTTCGTTTCCTTCAAATTTGGGGGCTAGCTGATGAGGACTGTTACCCGAGCTAGTTCGGAATAAATGCACGTCTGGTTCAAGACAGATTCGAACCAGGTAAGTGTCCGTTGATATGATCTCATATGGCTTGAGAAGCGCGGAGACATGGTCGCACGCTTTGCGCGATCATAAGGCCGCAGATAGTGCGCGGTCAGGAGCCCGTAGGCAAGGCGCAGACAGGAGGTCGCAGATAGTGCTCGGTCAAGTGATTGCAGACAATACGCGGTCAGAAGGTCATGGACTACTCTCGACCAGGACGACTCGGGGTTGTTTAGGCCCTACAACAAGCATATCCCGAGGACCCCGGAGATTCTTCCACGTATGAAGACAACCACCAGGAGGTTAATATGTGCAGTTATCCCCTAATTGCACGTGTTAAGCCTGCGTGGAAGTTAAGTGCGGTTATCAAAACTGCATCCGAGCAACCGTTCAAAGCCGTTGTGCGTTGGCGCGCTTTCGACTAGTATAAAAGGGTGAGCAAATGCACCAGATGAGGACATGACACATCGGGAAGAGACATATCGAACAGAAACAGATCCTAGAGATTGACAATAGCAATCTTTCATAGGCTAGTTTAGTCATTTTTCTAGATAATCACACGGAAGAGATCTTCACCTGTGATGATCTTTTCCACAACTTTGTAACCTTTTTTTCTACACATAGTGAAATCCCAACAGGACGTAGTGCTATTACTCCCACCATCGAGGGACCGAACCTGTATAAATTCTTCTGTGTTCCCACCGACATTGCTCATCATCACTTCTCGGAGGGACACCCTGGAAGGCGTCGCGCCCCGAAACTGGGACTACGACTACTCCTGTAGAGACCTAGCTCGCTGCAGCTAGTCCCATATATGCATAGCATACACATACCCTTGACTTCCCAGGATAAGTCAAGCACAGGAGTATATTCACATCGCAACAGAGTAACTTACAAAATAGTTAAGCAGTGTGGCCTGCTGGCCTTGATATTACATAAGAAGATTACAATGCCTTCACGACATACATGGTTTAGCAAAATAACATCTACACAGCAGAAGATAGCTGACCCACCCACAATGAGAAGTGGACAGCAGAACAACACACATCAGGGCTCTGGCGGAACTGACGCTTCTCCTTCTGGATCCAAGAAATTCTCCATGCCTTCATCTTGATCATTGAACGCTCCATCTACTGATTTGTAGGTTGCAAGGGTGAGCACTTACGTACTCAGCAAGTCATAGGTAAGAGTAGATACATATAGTAGTGATGATATGAACCTAGACTAGTCAAGAATTATGCATGTTTATAAAATAATCTTTTACTTTCATACCTCATCTCATGGCAGCACCTTTCATAATATAACATCATCATTCATGTTCACTAGATTATAGCACTACCACGACACGTCGACACACGACAGCCCACGGCAGCACTCCTTATCATGACAACACATGTCATTTGGGTAATCTTGATTTAACACATTTTATTTAGAAAATAGTACTTGTGTCACACCCCGTGGATTTAATCCACCGCAGCAGACTCCTATAAACCTGGGAGCTCGGAGTATTCGAATACGTTTTTAACTCTGCAGAGAGGTACCAATTTACCCGCAAGATATTCCACTTTCAAGCCCATCCTATCAAAATGATTAGACCCCTCCTCACAACCATGTGTGAGTGGCAAGGTGGAGATAACAAAAACTTTTGTTATGCATCACTCACAATTCACCCCTGACCCTGTGGATCTCTCGCGAAACACAGTAGTGGCGGGCTATACCCCCACCCTTACTCATTTCCCCATTGCTGGGTCAAATATCAGATCACCTTCAGTGATAGTGGGAGTCAGCCTCCATATCAATCATCACAACACATCACATGCAGGGGTTTCATGTGCGATCCACATAAGTACTTGTTCAGGCCTGTCCCATACCAGACTTGCGGTTAGCACGTTGTTCATGCCACTAGACGCACAACACAAGGTTCTAGTCCTTATATGCCAGTGACCAGACCATCCACAACCCTGCACCTTCAGTGCCTGCATTCCTTCGCAGTCTAGCACCTCCAGTGCTACCACCATTCCATACCATTTTCTGGTCACGGCTAGGGGTTTTATTTCATGAATATAATTATATATATATATATATATATATATAATAGTTCATGGCTCAAAACTTGTTTATTTCACATTTTACAGATAACCAGTCTGGTACTGCCAATTCATAAATCAATCTTTCCCAATCTTTCACATGCAATATTGTCTATATTCAAGGTTATGTTTTAGCAACATTTAAAATATAGGTTCAAGATGACCAAGGATATGACTTGCCTTCCGCGTCGTAAGAAACAGCAATTGATGACGGATCAACAGCGAAGTCCTCAAACTCGGGCTCTTGATCTGCTCTCCAATCAAACAAACAACCAATAATCACAATCTTTTCAATACATTATTATACTATATGCAATAATGCAAAGATGAAGTCTTGATGATTTTCAAAATGATTGGGTTTAGAGGATGATTAGGGTTAAGTTATGGAAAACAATGTTAAGATTAGCCGTCAAAGGTTGACAAGGTTCCAAATGTCTCATAGTATCAGAATGATATCAAGGTTGTGACTGGTTCGCTCAAAAACAGCGAACACCTTGAGGTTGACATTCGGTTCAAGACGTCGACATAGCTTTAAGAAAAGCTAGAGTGCTCATCTCAAGTTGTGGTAGTGGAAGAAAATGTAGATCACAACTCTACAAATTCAGTGGACAAAGTGGTTTTCAAAATGCACAATCAGAAGTGGGTAAACAAGGCCAATGCCACTGGCTGACAAGCTCTGGCATAGAGCTGACAATGCCAAAAACTAGGGCTTGGCATAACTTTTGATCTGGAGTTCCAAATGATGCACCACTTTGTCTGGAAGGTAGGCATTGATAACAGGAACAATTAAGTCCACAGGATCTAGGGCAAGAAATGGCTGGAAAGCAAGAAACTCAGTGATGAACTGAGGTGAACTAGCTGCACTGGAGCAGTTCTGGACAATATCTTGGCATGGCTATATCTTTTGATCTAGGCTGATCTAGGTGTCGGGCTAGAAGACAAAAATGTTCAGGGGGTTGAGGCACACATACTGGACAAAGTGATTTGGGCTGAAACGGCTGGGAAAAGTTTCCGGTGATCGGCGCCGGAGAAGAAGCACTACCAATTGGGGGTTTCTGCTACTGGCCAAACGAACTTAATTCCTTGCTTGGAGAGTATCTAGGAGGTAAAAGAAAGCTTCTGGTAACATCAAATTTACCGGAGGATCACCGGAGAAGCCCGGCGACGATCGCCGGTTTCTGGTGATGCTCGGGTTAGGGAAAAACTTCGATTCTTGCTCAATTTCGAAATCTAACTTCACAGGCTTGCTTGATTTAGTTCACTGATCAATTTTGTTTACAGAAACGAAAGCTAATTTGTACTGGATTGAGCTACATTACAGGAACAGGGCAAACGGCAATTTCCTGTGATTGCCGGCGTTAGGGGTCACCGGGGAGCAGTTAAATGATACTACACGGAGAGAATGAGTATGGGAACTCACTGATGGCTTTAATTTGAAGGTTGATGCAGCAGGGCGTCCTGGCACCGTGAGCCTCCTCGACGGCTCACCGGAGAAGATGACTGAAACAGAAAGATTTAGAATTTGGCGGGCTTCTAGTGAAGTGTGAGGGAATTGCTGAGCACAGGAGTGCTTAAATAGGCCAGGTGAAGTTTGCAAGGAGGAGACAACGAAGTAATTGGCAGCTGTGATGAGATGGATTGCGTGCTGAGCATCAACGGCGAAGACACAGCATTAACCGGTGATGCGACGGCAACAACAGCTCTGCAGCTGATCATCATGTCGGTTCATCGGGACATTGCAAGGCTGGAGCAAGCGGTGGCGACAACAACTGGCGCGGCAAAGCAACGTGGTGGTGAATTGCTGACAAAAGGCTGCTGGTCGCGCGCAGGAGCAGGCGTTGGTCATCGATGTTGCAGTGGCGCTGCCACGACACGGGCTGAAGCGAGGACACGTGCACACCGGCATGCACGGTCACAAGTGCGGTGAAGCCTCGCCGGCGACGAGCAACTACGGCGCACAGGCACAGCAACTCTGGTCGTCCACACAGTAAATGGCCTGGTCGAAATTTGGACTGAACTGCAGTTTCAAATCTTGAGTTTTGGACTGTTCTGTAAATCTGGAATTCTGGAAGGTTTAAACTGAATTTGCTTTCACTAATCTAGCAGATATGTTCAAAAAAACATTTGGCAAAGGTATTTGATAAAATTTGGCACATTTGAATGGTTTTTGACAAAAACTGAAAATAGGGTACTTTAGGGTAATTGAAACCCGAATTTCAATTGATTTCGAATTCTGGCATTTAGGGTTTGATTTTCAAATCTGCACAGAAGAGAAACTGGTGTCAAATAGCATTTTGAGAAGATTTGCCGAAGAAATTCTGAATTTGGAGTTAATCTGGAGATTTTAGCCTTTTTGGGTTTTCAGACATCAGATAAGGACTAATTTGAAATAACTCTTGGACTGATTTGCGAAAAAGGTCTAGATGATGAAATCTGGCTGTCAACTTTTTGGATTAAGGTATTGGCATACCCTTGATCATGTTCCAGGAATAATTTGGTCTGAACTTGGTCAAGATTTGGATTAAATCTGAATTTCTGAAACTTAGGGTATTTGGGTAATATAAGATATTTCTATTTTCGAAAACAAAAAGGAGTGGAAAAATCTGGAAGTTAGAGATGGAATTGAATCTGGGTTCTGAAGGCTTTTAGATTTAGGATAACTGATAGACGAAATCTGGCAAGTCAGATCTTGACTTGGGGTCACAAGATAGATTTTTGGAGATTTTAGGGCTAGAACAAAATAAAGCTGAGGCTGATTTGGTTGATCTAAAAGAGACATATGCATGCATGACTTTTAAGAAAAAACTTTTCACCCCAAAACTCAGGATGTTACAGAAGGCCTCATAACTCACAAATTCTCCATAAGTTCGACTAAGGACCCCGGGTCCAAATCGTCGACAGATCTGCTGGGGGAGCCCTCATGGGCGGCCCAGGGGGAGGAGGGAGCTCATGCGCGTTGACTGCGGGTGTGGGAGGCGCAACCGGGGCGTGGGTGGAATCCATTACCGGGTGGTCCCCGGGAGTACCGTCTGGAACCGGAGAGTGGGGACCGGGATGGGGAAGGTCCGGCGGCGGCGTGGGAGTCTTCTGGTGGGCCACCTCCGGAGTGACGGGCATAACCAGCGGAAAGAGGCCGACGTCCGGTCTTGGGAAGGCCCCTGGCGCGGAGTGAATCATTGGCATGGGGAATACCCCGGGGATGGGGTAAGTCCCCGGCACCAGGAACGCCCCCGAGGCCGAAAAAGCTCCGAAGCGTAACCCCCATTGGAAGCACAAGCCCCGGGAGCGACCTGACCTCCAAGGATTGGAGGGGCCACCGGGTGTCCCATAAACGGTGGCATTCCCCCCATGAACGGGAACTGTGGATAGATGGGGGCCGGCGGCCGCGCCAGAACGCAGAGGAGCTCTTCCATCGAGTGCTGGGTGCGGAGCTGGCCCTCCACATGAGCTTTGAGCAGCGTTTCCCGGGAAGCCGACGTGGCCACCGGGGGAAAGCCAGTCCCCCCAGGAGCATCTGAGGTCGCCGGGTTGGACCCGGAGCCCTGTCTGCCGGAAATTATCGGGAGAATTAGAGGTGGTACCTGGGTCTGGTCATGTTCGAGCGGCAACGCCGGGACGACCGCACTTCGGAGGGGTGGTACTAGGTCACTGGGACCGGCGTCACCGAGAGGGTGCGAGCCCTCTTTCCTGGGGGAGCCATGGCGATTCGTCATGCTTCCCCACGGTCGATGCCAACTGTCGTGGTATGGCGAATACCCCAGCAGGTTTTGTTGAAGTCCTTAGCGAAGGAAAGACGACGCGAGCGGACCGTGTGACCGGTCCTCTCCCATCAGGCAAACACAGCAAATGACACGAAGGTTTATACGGTTCAGGCCTCAGTGGAGGCCCTAGTCCTGTCGACGTGCTCCCAACTGGAGTTGGCTAGGGGAGCTCTCTCGGGGGAGAGATGGCTCTGAAGCACGCATGTTTGATTGTCTATTAGAGTAAAAATGAATTGTCCTCCCCACATGAGGGGTTACAAGGACTTATATAGGCTCAAAAGATGCAAAAAGACTAAACTAACCCGATTGCCACCATTGGATCGAGAGGTACTAGTGTCCTTCTTTCGGTCAGGCGCCTTGGATGCTTGACAGGTGTCCGCCAATTCCCGAGGTGCTTCTCATGTGATCCTCACGTGACCCGGAACAGGGGGCCTTGTCTTCGGGAAAATGACGTCACCTGGACTTGATCCCGCGGAGAATTCCCCCAACAACATCGATGTCCCTAGTTGTACTATGCTACTAATGTGGACTCGCATGATGTTGGAGAGTGAAGAGAATAAGGATACGTTGCTGAAAGCTGACATCTATCGTGGAATTCTGGCTTCATTGTACTCTGTTCGGATAAACTAGTCCCTACTCATGGAGTTCCTTACTTTCTGGAACACACAGGGCCATACACTTGTCATCGGATTGGAGAGATGGGTTATCCCCTTTTTGCTGTGTATGATGGCCTAGGAATCCTAATTTCCGTGCGAACTTATGAAGAGTACATTTCTCCTCCATCTTCTGTATAAGGTATAGTAAAGATACTTCATGCGGTGTGCGCTAAATTGTGGTCAAAAAGGATGAAGACAAGCTACGAAATAGTGTCCATAGCCAAGTGGATAGGCACATTCTTGGGAGGAAATGTGCACTTTCCACCTAGCAAGAAGGACAAAATTCCGTTAGACCTCCATGCTGACCTGAAGGATCCTTTGCTCAAGCGGTTGAAATTCAAAACTCTTGAAGTGAACGGGCGATGGTCGGCTTCTCTTGGTGACGTGTTGCATCAATATCAAAGACCTTATGACCGAGAAGTATATCATGCCATCGTTATCGCTGCATGGTTATGCCCTTATTGTGTACCATTGGAGATGGGGACTTGCATTCTCCATGAAGTCTTTTCTGCTGCTTCAAGTATTGCATAGGGCCTACGCCGTGTCATAGGAGTGGAAATTTTGGCACATCCGTACAGCTGCCTTGATGATGTTTGTGATGTTCTCATGAAGGGATCTGAGCCAATAAATGAGTGTAAACTTCCACTTCCTTCAGACTTCATCATGTCTTGGTTCACTTCTTATTGGAAGGTCAGGCTCCCTAAATTGAGATCCCAGAATCCTCGCTTATCCCATTTTCCACCATTTATAATGGAGGCGTGGAGAATCACCTCCATAGATCTTGACATATTGGTCAGCTCCAGTGTAGGAGCCGTGACACATCAGCATTATCAACATTACGACAACCATGTCTACTGTCCTCATTGTTTTTCTTGTATGCATGGTTGTGATCAAGATGTTCCTGAGTTCTTCATGGAGGATTTGAAGGGGACATCTCTTTTGCAAATCTCAAAGTACCTGAAAGGCACACAGGAGAGGACCATAGAAATGTGATACCGGCCTAGACCATCTCGCAAGAGGACGAGATCGGTGTTGTAAGGCGAGTATTCTGTCATTCTTTCCTCTGGGACTAGACAAGAGAAACATGTAGAACTAAACTAAATCGATGGCAAATGAAAATAAATCAGACAAAATAGAGTGAGAAAATTTTAGAAGAATGCAAAGAAAGAGAGAGGTGGTTGCCTCGACCTGACTAGTGTTTGATCTAGACTAGCATCTCATAGATACGAGTAGTAGAGAGGAATCCTGTAGTGATTGTGTGTGAGGAAACACAGACAACTGCCATCGATCGCCATCTATGGTGAATATCGGCGAATCATGAGTACAGGGTAAACACCAATCTCCCACAGTTCCCCAACTCCTCTCAAACACGACCATTACTAAGTCACTATGTATAGAAAATGAAGATCTGTGATCGTGCTATAGGCGAGTGGTCCTCAATTATGATCCACATAAACTCTAACTCTAGCTTCAGCAAACAAAGACAATAAAGGCACTACATAAAGGAACTTTTCACCCCAAAAAGCCTGGAACCAATTCTATAGAGAATCAGCACAACAAAAACACAAAAAGGAATATGATCAATGAAAGCGCATCACTATCGCTGATATCTCAGAAATCAAATGGGTAATCACAACTTAGCAATTGAGACATGGTCCACATTTGGGGAACAATTGGATCAAAGATAATTGAAACGAACAATTGAGTGCCTCACTCCACGTTCCAGTATTCAAAACATCTCAAAAGACCAATTTTCAATCACAAAAGAACCAACTCTTGTTCACAGGAAAACATTGAGCATACCAATCCAATCCAGACAAGAATTAAAAGAATAATTGAATTACATAAGAGCATAAAGCACAAATGAATTCATGCAACCAACCAGAATGGAAGAAACTAATTTCAATGAGCTAGTTTCAATTCAATATGATATATCTCAATACAACTCCAATACTATAACAGCTAACACAAGCATAATAGAAATAAGGGATTAAACAACCCACACACAATGAGAAGTCAATTGAAGTTTTCATTCAGCAATCATATCACAGTTATAATTTAACTTCTTTTTATTCATTTCTCCATCTATTCATCAGACAAGTGTTGGCTCATCATACAAGCACACCCAGTTCATGTTTAATTGAAGGATAGACATTACTACAAAAATGTTGAGTACTAACTGTTCGAAAACGTTTGTACTAACAGTTCTCCAACCACCAGTGATCGGCACGATAGAAGAAGCCTAACACTAATCTAACGGTTCAAAACTGTTCGAATAGCATACTATATTCTAATAGTTATTATTAGTAAATCGCTAGAATATCTTTCTCTATTTTAACGGCTCTTAGTAGTTCACCATTAGAATAGTGGAATATATGCTAGTGGTTATTATTAGTAAACTGTTAGAATAGAGTACTATATTCTAATGATTTATGTAGTGCACCGTTAGAATAGCTTATTATATTCTAATAGTTCTTATTAGTAAACCGGTAGAATTTCTTACTAAATTCTAATGGAAAGTACTAGTGAATCGTTAGAATATATTCACATTCAACAGTACAGATACAAAAAAGGTACATTCACAAATACACATTCAACATTCAATAGACTGAATTTAGTCACATTCAACAGATTGAATTTATTCACAGATTTATTCACACATTGAATTGATTCACATATATTCCAATTGATAAGTGCTAACTTGGAAGCATTTTACCCTAGGTTTAGTATTGAAAACGTGCAAAATCATACTTAAAACTACTTTGCTGTGACATTTTATACATAAAATTTGATTATATTTACAAATTGGTTTCACGGTTGTGTTCATCATGTTTCAGGGATCACACCTGGCAAATTTGAGATAATTTCGACCACATTTGGACCTAATTCGACCAAGAAAACTAAAACTGGAAGCAAAATGGTCCTGGTTGAGTACTGCATGGACAACACTCATAGTCGAACATGTTTTGTTGGGTAAAATCCTTGTCCGTACATGGATGGGAAAAAATACACCTATTCGAACATGTCATGACAAAAAAGAGCGCCTCTCAAAGACTTCTGCTCGAAAAAGAATCCCTGTCAAATACAACGTGGCCAAAAAAGAGTCCTACTTGGTTTCAGTTATGACACATGTTTCGCCGCGAGCACGCCACATGTCCTGGTCATATTCGAGTTGGTTTTGATCACAACACATGTGTGGCCACGATTGCACCACATGTCCAGGTCATGTTCGATTCGATTTCCTCGGCTTTTACTAGTCGGTTTTGGTCTGAATTGATCGGAACTGGTCGAATTTGGTTGGTTTTAAGCATATTTGGTTGATTTTAGTCATATGACGAGGGATATTACCCGAGTTAAGGTCGCACGTATCTTTCCATGGTCGCGCACAATGCTCCATAGTCGCACATACCTTTCTATAGTCGCAGAAGGCTATGGAAAGAGATAACGGGGACGGTCCAAGGATATTCTGGACATACTCCATCAATGGTATTTAATTCCCATAATTCTAGCTATGGAACTCTATATGTCTCAACACTTAGTGACACAAATTCCATGGTCTCATGCTATACTCGCGAGTGCTATGGTCACAGAAGATGTCTTCCTATGACCACACACTATCGCAAAGACAGAATCTAATATCAATGCGTAGGTCCAGGAGGTGCGCGATCATAGTATTAAAGACTTGTACTACAATATGAAGGTTATGTACTATAAGTCACCATTCACAATAACCATTCCTTGATCCTTATGATTATTCCCGAAATAATCATAAGTCCGTGACAAGGTAACCGTCGAAGAAGATGGATGGTGAAGCAGTTCCTACAACGACCAAGTCAAAGCTGCTTAACTGCCATGTAACCACGACCTCTGACAACCACCACGTCACCACGACTCGCAGCAACCACTCTGAAGCAGTTATGGGTGATCGTGGAGCACGTCTTCAAGAGGACAGCTGACGATCTCTTCGGCAAGTATAAAAAGGCCTACCAAGTCGGATCAAAGGGGGAGGATGGTTTGATAGGAACTATAGATTAGAGATAGCAAGATAGGAATAGACACTACATTCTCCTTGTAATCCTTTCATTCATAGTGATAAAGTCATTCATGCATGCATATGTCTCTCGAAGATCAGCAAAATTAGCCTAGACTCATTCTATCCTAAGCCCCAAAAATATCAAAATCTTCTCTGTGGACCCAAATCAAGATCGGACTATCCAGATATGACCTACTATTTATCCTGAGTATAAAAGCTTTCAGAAGCCAGATCCAAATCGATCTCTAACTCCCAGAATTATCAATTCCTTTATGTTTTTCAAAATATAATTTAATTAAGTATCCTAATTACCCTAAATTCCCTGAACTCCGATTTAATGAAATCTTGACCTAATCCAAACCAAATTATTCTTGGATTATGATCAAGGGCATGCCAATACCTTAATCAAAAAAGTTGGCAACCAGATTCCACCAATAAGACCATTTTCACAAATCAGTCCATAAAGTATCGCGGATAGTCCTTTTCTGATTTTCCAGAAGCCTGAAAAGGCTAAATGTTGCAAATCAACTCCAAATCCTAATCTTATTCAGGGAGAACCTCCCAAACATTTGTAAATACAAAATCTTCTTCTATGAGGACACCAAAATCCTATCCTAAATCATAGAATTTCAATTTCGACAAAGTCTAGATTTTAAATACCCTAAATTACCCTAGTGTCTTTTCATTCGAAAACTATTCAAATGTTCCAAATCTTATCTTATATCTTTGCCAAATCATCTGTTGAATAAAGTTGCCAGATCAGCGAAACCAGATTCAACCCTAACCATCTAATTCTCTGGAATTGCAAATCAGTCCAAAATAAATTCAGTAATTGCAATCTGGTCAAAATCTCAAAATCACCCACCGGCATAGCTTCGACCAGCGCCAGGCCTCACCGCGATCTTCGCTGCCGATCCTCGCCTGCGCTCGTGTTCGCTTGCACCTGCATGTGCACACGTGTCTGCGCCAAACCATCGCCGTGGCAGCATCAGCAACCGCGTGCGTACGACCAGGAGTGACCACACTCCAGCAGCAGCAGCAACTTTGTCAGGAGCTTCGCGCCACATCGCCACGCCGTGCCAACTTTGTCACCTTCACCTGGCACTAGCTAGCGTCAAGTCCCAATGAGCTGACCAAACTTAGTTGTAGAGCCGCTATCGCCATCCCGTCGCTACCGCTGTTTGCTTCCACCAGTTCCTTCACCGGCGCAAACTTCATTGCTGTTTCGCCTCGACATCTCTATCCTGTGCCTTTAAATAGTAGCCCCAGATCAGCTTCTTCTTCATCACTTCACTACAGAGTTTCCTTAGCCATTAAAACTAGATTTTCATTGTCTTCGTCTTCTTCTTCGGCGAGCTGCCAAGGAGGAGCACGACACCAGAGCATTCTGCTGCACCAAATCCTAAATTGACTCGATCAGTAAGTTCCTTCTATTCACCTCATCGTATTGTAGGCTTCGATTGAACTCTGGTGGACCTCAACGTCGGTGATCGCCATAATTGGCATTTGCCCTGTTCCAGCAATTGAACTTATTCCTGTCCAAATTAGCCTCTTCTCCTGTGGAACAAAATAATCACCAGAGCTTTTTGAGCAAACCTATCTAGCTAGAATATGAAATTCAGCCAGTAATTGAAGTTCTTCATTTCTTCGCGCGCCGCCGTGAACACCTCACGTCGCCGGCCCGCTCTATACCATCTTCGACCAAACCAATTGCACCAACTCGTTCCTTGTATCCTGTAGATGGTGTAGCTGAGCCCATTTGACTTGCATTTCCCTAGATCACCATCGCCTCATTTGCCTTCGTCTTCAGGTCCGGTGGCTTCTCCGGTGAGCCCCAAAACCTCAACCACAACCAAATTCAGCACCATCAGCATCACCCCGAGAGCAAAATCCCTCAATTAATTTCAAGTTCCATCATCTATAGCTTGCTCTCATCGTAGCTCGCTTCTGGTTTTTAAAGCCGACGACTTTGATCTTCTCGTTCGCCATCGTCTCGCCGCCGCTGTTAAATTAAGTTTGCCAGTAGCTTTGCCTTGACCTCGCCTACCCATTTGACATAGTTGGCGAAGAAATGCATGCGCGGTTTGTCCAGACGCGCTAAACCTAAGTCTTGACAGTAGAGTGGCATTCAAATTCTTTGTGCCAGGGACTTAGCAACAAATTCCTTAAACTTCAGGACTTTTCTGCAATAACTAGTTTGTTAATCTGTTGCCTTGTTCAATTTTGCACCCAATGCCTTGAGCTAAACTTGTTTTGTCTATTGAAAATCCTCTAAACCACTCCTATGCCATTCTTGGCTATGTTTGGCCGCGAACCGAATGTCAATCAGCTGACATTCGCTGTTATTGTGCAAACTTGCCGCGAACCCAATGTCAATATTGATGCCTTGAAACTCTAGTAACCTCCAGTACTCAATCTTAGCCTAGATTCTTTGAAACCCTAGAGTTTCGACTCAGTTCAGCCTACAGTCTCAATCAACTTCAGCATCATTCAGTTATTCTCTTTCAAGCATATCTGCATATAGATCATAAAACATTTTAATATAGTTAGTAATCATTATGTGTTTGATTTGTTGCTGAGTAGATCCAGAAGCTGAGTTTGAGGACTTCACTGTCGACCCAACACCAACTACTGATTTTGATGACGCGGAAGGCAAGTCATATTCTTGAACATCTTCAACCTATATTTTATGAGTTGCTATGATATGATCTTTAATATAAGTACTATTGCATGTGAAAGAATGGTTGAGATATGATTTGGTAGTACTAGGCTGGATGCCGTCGAAATGTGAAATGATCAAGTAATGAGCCATAAACTAATATATACGTATATATGTATATTCATGAAATAAAACCCTAGTTGTGACCAGAGTTTGGTATGGAATGGCGGTGGCACTGGATGTGTAGGGGTTGTGGGATGATCTGGTCACTGGCATATAAGGACTAGAACCTTGTGTTGTGCGTCTAGTGGCATGAAAAATGTACTAACCTCAAGCTTGGTATGGGACAGGCCTAAACAAGTAAGTATGCGGATCGCACCCTTACATGAGATGGGAAGTGATGCATGATTTGCCACAGGGTGCGGCTCCCACACATATCACTGGATGTGATTGCACGCTGACCCAGTAATGTTAAGAGGCATGCAGGGTGGGGGTATAGCCCGCCACAAATGTGGAAGGTCTGGTAGTACGAACACAGGGTCAGGGGTGAATTGTGAGTGAAACATAACAAAAGTTCTTGTTATCACCACCTTGCCACTCACGTTATGCAGTGAGGAAGGGTCTAATCATATTGATAGGATGGGCAGTAAAGTGGAATATCTTGTGGGTAAATTGGTACCCCTCTGCAGAGTTAAAAACATATTCGAATACTCCGAGCTGCTGGGTTTCTAGCAGTCTGCTGCGGTGGATTAAATCCACAAGGTATGGCACAAGTATGTTTTCTGAATAAAATTTGATAAGTCAAGATTACCCAAATAACATATGTTGTCATGATAAGGGGTGCTGCCGTGGGCTGTCATGTGTCAACGTGTCGTGGTAGTACTATAAATTGTGGAACATGTATAGCAATGCTATCCTATGAAAAGTTGATGCAATCGGCGGGCCGATCTTCTGTTAGGTTCTACTTTTGCGGAACGGAGACGTTCACGTTCCAAGGCTTCCAACCAGCGAGATTGAATCCTTGCAATCGCTACACCCACGCACCTTTTGTTATCAACCGTGCTCACGCCCGGAAGACCTTACCATGAGGGTTGATTCCTGCACACAGTAGAAGAGACGAGCTATAACGAGAAAGAAACAATCTGAATCTTAGAACGAACAAAGTTGAGGTTATCTCTCATCAAACCAGGTCCTGGAACACTACTCTGATGAACAATTGTCTCACACACAGGAGGAACAATGTAGCAAAATAACCTAAGCCTAGAAGTGGCGGCTTCAAAGTATATATAAAGAACAAACGACAAGGGCGACTAATCAACGGTTCAGATGCGGAGTATGCAACAGCAGAAACTTGTCGCATCGATTTGGAGGCCTTCCCGAACGAGTCATGCAGTGGGCTTCTACCCATTGGAAAGATCTTGAAATAAGCTTTCCAACGAGTGGTGGATCAGCCCAAACAGACTCCGTATCAGGGAGTTATGGCATTTTTAGTCCAGTGCTATTAGGCTGACTCCGAGTCGAATTGTAGCCCGAATTGAAGTACATGGATGGCATCAATTGGGCTTGGACTTGACTTGAACGTGGCTCGTAGGTGTTGAAATGTTGAATGCGGATGGGGTCCCCTTGACTTGGCATCTCCTCTCCTTGTAATTGAGTCATTTTGCACATGCTCGTGTTATTGGGCCATGAGTTACAGTGGTATCCATATCCACTGGAGTGATGTCCTCATCATCCTCCCCCTCTAAAATTGGAGTCATCCTCGACTCAAGGTCATCTTCTTCGCCCATGTATGGTTTTAAGTCTGAAACATTAAATGTGGGACTAACCCCGAAATTTGCAAGCAACTCAAGCTTATATGCATTATCATTAATCTTTGAAAGTACTTGAAAATGACCATCAGCTCGAGGCATTAATTTGGACTTTCGCAATTCGGGAAACCTATCTTTACGTAAATGCAACCAAACAAGATCACCAGGTTCCAAGGTTAAATTTTTTCTACCCTGTCTACCATATACTTTATACTTGGCATTCATCCTTTCAATATTTGCCTTAACTAACTCGTGCATTTTCAAACTCAATTCAGCACATTTCTAAGCATCAAAATTCAAAGTTTCAGAAGGAGGCAAAGGTAGCAAATCAACAGGGGCACGTGGATTAAACCCATATACTACCTGAAATGGACTTACCTTGGTGGTGGAGTGGATGGATCTGTTATAAGCAAATTCAATATGAGGTAGACACTCCTCCCACATCTTCAAATTTGTCTTGAGAACCACCCGTAGCATAGTGGACAATGTACGGTTGACGACCTCTGTCTGTTCGTTGGTTTGGAGATGACAAGTAGTGGAGAAAAGTAGTTTCATCCCCAATTTATTCCATAAACTTCTCCAAAAATGGCTTAGGAATTTTACATCACGATCTGAAACGATGGTGTTGGGCACTCCATGTAAACGAACGATCTCCCTGAAAAACAAATCAGCAACGTTTGTAGCATCATCGCTCTTATGACAAGGTATAAAATGTGCCATTTTAGAAAAACAATCAACCGCCACAAATATACTATCCCTCCCCCTCTTAGTCCTAGGCAATCCTAATACAAAATCCATTAAAATATCCTCCCAAGGGATGCTAGGAACAAGAAGAGGCATATAAAGACCATGAGGGTTCAAACGGGACTTAGCTTTCTTGCAAGTGGTGCACCGTGACACATAGCGCTCGACATCACGCCTCATCTTAGGCCAAAAGAAATGTGCAACAAGTACATCCTCCGTTTTCTTCACTCCAAAGTGTCCCATCAAACCTCCTCTATGCGCTTCCTGTAAAAACAAAAGGCGAATGGAACCAGCTGGAACACATATCTTATTAGCACAATATAATAATCCTTCATTCAGCACATATTTATTCCATGTTCTTCCTTCTCTACAATTCATATAAACATCTTTAAAGTCCAAATCAGTAGCATATAACTCTTTTATTGTTTCCAAACCAAAAATCTTATGATCAAGTTGTGAAAACAAAGTATTTCTCCGTGACAACGCATTGACAATCACATTATCTTTACCCATCTTGTGCTTAATGATATATGGAAGTGATTCAATGAACTCCACCCATCGACAATCACATTATCTTTACCCAGTTTAGCTTGAATTCTAATATGTTTCAAAGATTCATGACAGGAATGCATAACAAATTCCTGAGGTCAAAGGTAGTGCTGCCATGTTTCTAACACACGCACTAAAGCATACAATTCTTTGTCATATGTAGAATAATTCAGAGTAGGACAATTCAATTTTTTACTAAAATATGCAATGGGTTTACCTTCTTGTAGCAACACTCCTCCTATTCCAATCCCACCAGCATCACACTCTAACTCAAAAGTCTTAACGAAGTCCGGGAGTTGAAGTAGAGGGGCATTGGTGAGCTTCTCCTTTAGCACATTAAAAGCATGTTCTTGTGCTGGTCCCCAGTAAAAAGGAACACCTTTCTTTGTCAACTCATTCAATGGTGCCCAAATCCTTTACAAAACGCCGATAAAATCCGGCAAGACCATGAAAGCTTCTCACCTGTGTGACTATCTCAGGGGTCAGCCAGCTCTTGATTACTTCAATTTTTGCTTCATCCGCTTCTATTCCCTGTGGGGTAACAACATAACCAAGAAAAGAGACTCGATCCGTGCAAAAGACGCACTTCCCAAGGTTACCAAATAAACGTGCATCACGTAACACATTAAAAACAGCACACAAATGTTCCATGTGTTCATCTTGTGACTTGCTATAAATCAGAATATCATCAAAATATACCACCACAAATCGGCCAAAAAAAGCTAATAAAACCTCGTTCATTAAACGCATGAAAGTGCTTGGTGCATTAGTTAAACCAAAAGGCATTACTAACCACTCATACAACCTGAACTTAGTTTTAAAAGCAGTTTTCCATTCATCACCCAACTTCATTCTTATTTGGTGGTATCCACATCGCAAGTCTACCTGAGAGAAAATTATAGAGCCACTTAATTCATCAAGCATGTCGTCTAACCTAGGAATAGGATGACGATACCTTATTGTAATATTATTAATGGCTCTACAATCTACGCACATACGCCAAGTACCATCTTTCTTAGGAACCAAGATAATTGGAACGGCACAAGGACTAAGGCTTTGTTGTACACACCCCCGGTCCAATATGTCTTGAACTTGGCGCTGAATTTCCTTAATCTCTTCAGGATTGGTTCGATAAGGCGCACGGTTTGGCAAAGTCACTCCTGGGATCAAGTCAATTTGATGCTCAATACCTCTCATAGGTGGCAGCCCCGGGGGAATTTCATCAGGAAAGACATCCTCATACTCCTGCAATAGGTTAGTGACGGCAGGAAGGCAAGAGCTAGGCAATTTATCAAGGGAAAAATAAGCCTCTTTGCAAAGCATAGCATAGCAAACTGAAGTACAAGAATCCAAATCAAGTAAATCAGATTTCGTAGCAAGCATATTAGCACCTTTCAATTTAATTCCTGTCTTCTTAACTCTAGATTCTTTCTTATCCTTTTTAGGTGGGAAAACTTCTTTAGCTACAATCTGATTTTCAGTTTTATTACCCTTCCCCTCATGTTCCTTTTCAGCTCTTTCTAGTTCATCTTCCAAAAGTGCAGCAGGGGTCATCGGAATCAATTCAATGGTTCTACCCTTATGCGTAAAAGTGTATTTATTGCTTCTACCATGGTGTAAAGCATCAGTATCATATTGCCAAGGTCTACCTAAAAGCAAAGAACAAGGTTGCATTGGCACTATATCAAAGTCCGCATGATCATGGTAGGTACCGATTGAAAAATGCACTGTCACAAATTTACTTACCTTCAACGGTCGTGGTATAAAATGTATCACCGACAGATTTCACGGAAAGACTTGACACGCGAACAATGGCGCGAGGTAATCGAGTGACCGGTCAACTCCTGCCGGGCAACGGAGCAATTGACACGGTAGTTTTTATACAGGTTCAGGTCACAGTGGGGGCCCTAGTCCTGTCGGCACCCTCTGGATGTAAGTCCGCTGGGGAGGTGCTCTCTCGGGGAGAGAGGTCTCCAAGGGAGCCTATTGTTTTGAGTGTGTAAAATGAATTGAGAGTCCTTTTCAAATGAGATACAAGGGAGGCATTTATAGGCCCCAAAACATGCAAAAGACCAAAAAGCCCTAGCTATGGCTGTTGGATCGAGAGGCGCTGGCATCATTTCACCTGCCGAAGGGCTTGGATGCTTGACAAGTGTCCTCACTGGTTCCGGAGGGACCCGGGGCCCGGAGGCCTAGGGAGGCCAGAGAGGCCCCGGAAGTCCCCCGGGAACTTCTCCGCATGAATGCCCGAGGCGCTCCGGCAGTTCCCCGGGACCTGGGGGCCCAGAGGCCCAGAGACCCGCCGGGGACCTTCTCCGCACGAAGGGCCGAGATGCTCCAGAGACCCCACGGGACCCGGGGCCCGGAGGCCTGGAGACCCACCAGGGACGTTCTCCACATGATGGACCGAGGCGCCCTAGAGACCCATGGGACCCGGGGCACCGAGGCCTGGGTACCCGCCAGGGACCTTCTCTGTACGTAGGCCCGAGGCGCTCGAGAAGTCCGCCAGGAATCGGGGCCAGGAGGCCCAGCGACCCGTCGGGGACCTTCCCCGCACGAAGGGTCGAGATGCTCCACATACCCCACGGGACCCTCCGTGGACCTCTGCACGAAGGCCCGAGGGGCTCCGGAAGTCCGCCGGGACCTTGTCCTCACGAAGGGTTGAGGCGCTCCAGAGACCCCGCAGGACCAGGGGCTCGGAGGTCCAGCGACCCGTCTGGGACCTCCTTGGCACGAACGCCCGAGGCGCTCCGGAGACCCCGCGGGACCTGGGGCACAGAGGCCCGGGGAGCCACCGGGAACTTCTCGGCACGAGGGCTCGAGGCACTCCGGAAGTCCCCCAGATCCCGAGGCCCAGGGAGCCGCTAGGGACCTTCTCCTGGGGCCCGGAGGCCCAGGAACGCACCGGGGGACCTTCTCCGCATGAAGGGTCGAGGCGCTCCGGAGACCCCGTGGGACCCAGGGCCCAGAGGTCTGGACACCCACCGGGAACCTTCTCCGCACGAAGGACCGAGGTGCTCCAGAGACCCCACGAGACCCAGGGCACGGAGGCCCAGGGACCCACTGGGGACCTTCTCAGTACGAAGGCCCGAGGCGCTCCTGAAGTCTTTTGGCACCCGGTGCCCGGAGGCCCAGGGACCTGCCGGGGACCTTCTCCGCACGAAGGGCCGAGATGCTCAGGAGACCCCGCGGGACCTTGGGCAAGGAGGCCCAAGGACCCTCTGGGGACCTTCTCTGCACGAAGGCCCGAGGCGCTCCTGAAGTCCCCCGGGACCTTCCTGGGACCTTCTCCACACAAAGGGCTGAGGCGCTCCGGAGACCCCGCAGGACCAAGGGCACAGAGACCCGAGGACCCACCGGGAACCTTCTTAGCACAAAGGCCTGAGGCGCTCCGGAGACCCTGCGGGACCCGGGGTATGGGGCCCTAGGGACGCACCGGGGACTTTCTTCCCGGGACAAAGTCAACGAGGGAGAGAGAACCTAGCCGTATATGGATGGCGCAGAGCCCCAAGACGAGACAACCTTCTCCTGGAACAAACTCCACCGGGAGAGAACATTACCGCGTCTGGGCGGCGCAGTTGAGAAAACCTTCTCCCGGGACAAAGTCCACTGGGGAGAGGATGTTACCTCATCCGAGCGGGGCGGAGCCCCTGTGCGGGAAAAACCTTCTCCTGGGACAAAATCCCCCTAGGAGAGAACATAGCCGTGTCCGGATGGCGCAGAGCCCCCAGATGGGAGAAAACCTTCTCTCAGAACAATGTTCCCCCAAGAGAGAAAACCTTCCCCCGGACAAAGTCCTCCGGGAGAGAACATTACCGCGTCTGGCTGACGCGGTTGAGAAAAGCCTCTTCCTGGGACAAAGTGCACTCGAGAGAGAAAACCTAGCCGCGTCAGGATGGCGCGAAGCCCCCGGACGAGAGAAAACCTTCTCCTGAAGCAAAGTCCACCGGGAGAGAACATTACCGCGTCTGGCCGGCGAGGTTCAAAAAAGCCTCTTCTCGGGACAAAGTCCACCCCGCAGAGAAAACCTTGCCGTGTCCGAATGGCGCGGGGCCCCCGGACGGGAGAAAACCGTCTCCCGAAACAAAGTCCACCAGGAGAGAACATTACCGCGTCTGGGCGGCGTGGTCGAGAAAAACCACTTCCTAGGTCAAAGTCGACTGGGGAGAGGATGTTACCTCATCCGAGCGACACGGAGCCCCCAGACGGAAAAAACCTTCTCCCATGACAAAGTCCCCCCCGGAGAGAACATAGCCGCGTCCGGATGGCGCAGAACCCCCAGGCGGGAGAAAACCTTCTCCTGGAACAAAGTCCCCCAGGGAGAGAAAAACTTCCCCCGGGACAAAGTCCTCCGGGAGAGAACATTACCGCGTCTGGCCGGCGCGGTTGAGAAAAGCCTCTTCCCGTGACAAAGTTCACCCAGGAGAGATAACCTAGCCGAGTCCTCTTCAAATGAGATACAAGGGGGGTATTTATAGGCCCCAAAACATGCAAAAGACTAAAAAGCCCTACCTATGGCCATTGGATAGAGGGGTGCTGGCATCATTTCACCGGGCGAAGGGCTTGGATGCTTGACAAGTGTCCTCGCTGGTTCCCGAGGGACCCAGGGCCCGGAGGCCCAGGGACCTTCTCCGCGCGAAGGGCCAAGACACTCTGGAGACCCCGTGGGACCGGGGGCCCGCAAGCCCATGAAGGACCGAGGTGCTCCAGAGACCCACAGGACCCGTGGCACGGAGGCTTGGGGACTCACCGAGGACCTTCTCAGCACGAAGGCCCGAGGCGCTCCGGAAGTCCCCCGGGGCTGAGATGCTCCGGAGACACCGCGGGACCCGGGGCATGGAGGCCCGGGGACACACCGGGGACCTTCTCCGCACGAAGGCCCGATGCGCTCCGGAAGTCCCCTGGGACCCGGGGCCCGGAGGCCCAGGGACCCGCTGTGAACTTTCTCCGCACGAAACACCGAGGTGCTTTGGACACCCCGCGGGACCAGGGGCTCAGAGACCCAGGGACCGGTCGGGGACCTTCTCAACACGAAGGCCCGAGGCGCTCCAGAAGTCCCCCGGGACATGTGGCGCGGAGGGCTGGGAACCCACTAGAGACCTTCTCCGCATGAAGGGCGAGGCGCTTTGGAAGTCCCCAAGGACCCAGGGCCCGGTGGCCTAGGGACCCGGTGGCCCTGGGACCCAGTGGGGACCTTCTCCGCAACGAAGGGTCGAGATGCTTCGGAGACCCCACGGGACCCGAGGAACAGAGGCCTGAGACCCAACAGGGACCTTTTGCACATGAAGGCCCGAAGCGCACCAGAAGTCCCTTGGGACCCCGGGCCCGTAGGCCCAGGGACCTGTCAGGGACCTTCTCGGCACGAAGGGCCGAGGCGCTCTAGAGACTTGTGGGACCTGGGGCACGGAGGCCCAGGGACCCGTTGGGGACCTTCTCAGCACGAAGGCCCGAGGCGCTCCGGAAGTCCCTTGGGACTCAGGGCCTGGAGGCCCGGGAACCCGCTGGGGAACTTCTCCACACGAAGGGCTGAGGCGCTCCAGAAGTCCCCCGGGACCCGAGGCCCGGAGACCAAGGACCAGTCAGGGACCTTCTCCGCACGAAGGGCCAAGATGCTCCGTAGACTGCCCGGAGGTACGGGATTTCCCCCAACATCAACTTACCGCAAGCGTTGAACCATTGAATGTAATATGGCCGTGGGTGTTGTTGTGTGGTCAAGCCAAGCTTCTCAACCAACTAGTGCTAGCAAGGTTGTTGCCACTCCCTCCACCGATGATGACGCGACATGATCGTTCCTTCACAACAAACTTTGATTAGAACAGGGTGTGGCGCTGATTTTGCTCCACTCTCTCCATTTGAGCACTAAGTACTCACTGCGCTACAATGCTCATATACATCTCAGAAGCTTCAGCGCCAAATCTGTCCACTCCATCATCATCGCTATCCGTATCATGTCCATCACCTGCATGGTTAGCTGCAACAAGAGCCAAATCTTCCTCATCAATATCACTAGCACTAGTATACTCACCGTCATCTCGGGCAATAAGGGCTTGCTGACTTGGGCAGTCCCTCATGACTTGGCCAAAACCCTTGCAGCGGTGGCATTGCGTATCACGGGTCCGGGTCCTACCCGTGGAAGCAACTGATGAAGCACTTGTATCTTTCGTGGATTTGCTCACTGCAGGAGCACGTGATGATGGTGTAGAATCAGCAGGAGGTGCATGGGAAGATGATGAAGTAGAACGATCAGGAGGCGCCCTTGGTGTAAAATGAAGTGAAGTAGAACCGCCTAAAGTGACTGCTCGTGGCCGAGCTTGTCATCCCTGTACTTCTCTTTTGTGTCGGTTGCGGGGAAGGCATTGGCGAAGCCGATTTTCCCGTTCAGTAGTATGATCATCCTGATCGTTGATGCTTTCTCCACCGTCATCATCCTCTTCCTTTCCATGGGAAGGTGCAGGACCTACTCGTGGAGGTCATTGCCTCTCAAGGTGCCCCATTCTCGTAAAAAGGTCGGTGATGCTCCACTCGATCCGCTCCATCCTATGTTCATTGTCTTGAGAAAGCTTGCTGAGGCTTGCATCAATACCTCTCAACGCGCGTTGGTGATCCTCCACATACTTCATGACCTCAATTCTTCTAACACATTCGTCTGGATCCGGCACGTCAGTCTCTGATCCTGTCATTGTTAGTAGAAGACAGAAGAAAAAACAACAGAGTGGAAATATTCTTCCTATCAACTACTAGGTGGAGGACAAGGAATTAGAGTCACGCTCACTCAAGCTTCTAGCCAAGCGCTTGCAAGTTTCTTACCAACTGTGACAGGTGGTGCAATCCGGTGGGCTGGTTCATGACAACCTGTGATAGGTGGTGGGGCGCGCGATTGCAAAGTAAACCTATAATTGAGTTGGAAGAAAAGTGGACCTCGGCAGGCAATGTATGAGTAGCAAGGATTAGCAACAAATCAATTCAGAAATTGTGAAATTGAAAAGTAGTCCCAAGCTAGTCTATGTCGCTAGTCTAAACATGTCTAGAACTAATTCAGGCAGCCAAAACAAAAGGACCAAGCACAAGGACTCAAAGGATGCAAGCAACACTGATTGTCCTCTTTCTTTCTCTCTCTTTTTTTTCTTTCTTTTTTTGCTTCCTTTTTTTCTTTTTCAGATGTTGCAGCAAAGGTGGAAAGCAAGAATCACACAAATTGGAATTACAGAGGATGCAAACAAAAGAGTGATAGAATGAAAAAATCGGGTACTAAAACTTGCAGGGCTCAAAAAAACATGAAAACCCTTCAATTCCATGTCTCGGCTCTTCCACACCTCTATGACTTGGTTTCGTACAGAGGAAATCACAAGTTATATTTTCCTTCTTGTCGGACTCAAATTCTAAAACCGATCTAATAACACAGTCCAAAAATCCTCAAACCCTAGCTCTGAACTGTTGCCCTAGGGTTGTTGTGGCAAGCCACACCCGATACAACGACCAGAAAAAGACTCAACCTAGACACAGCAACACGACAACACGGCGAGGGACCAAAATTCAGAAAAGCAAAAACTGAAAGAAAGTGCAAAGGCTCAAGGGGTTTGGACAACGGAAACGATGAACAGCGACGAACACGAATATATATATTTTTTGTGGACAATAGGACGATGGAAAACAAAACAATAGGAGATACAAATTACCTAACGGGCAACCAAACCTCGATACCAGTTAATGCAATCAGCGGCCCGATCTTCCCTTAGGTTCTACTTTTGCGGAACGGAGACGTTCGCGTTCCAAGGCTTCCAACCAGCGAGATTGAATCCTTGCAATCACTACACCCATGCACCTTTCGTTATCAACCATGCTCACACCCGGAAGACCTTACCATGAGGGGTTGATTCCTGCACGCAGTAGAAGAGACGAGCTATAACGAGAAAGAAACAATCTGAATCTTAGAACGAACAAAGTTGTGGTTATCTCGCATCAAACCAAGTCCTAGAACACTACTCTGATGAACAATTGTCTCACACAAGGGAGGAACAATGTAGCAAAATAACCTAACCATAGAAGTGGCGGCTTCAAAGTATATATAAAGAACAAACGACAAGTGCGACTAATCAACAGTTCAGATGCAGAGTCTCCAACAACAGCAACTTGTCGCGTCGATTTGGAGGCCTTCCCGAAAGAATCATGCGGTGGGCTTCTACCCATTGGAAAGATCTTGAAATAATCTTTCCAACGAGTGGTGGATCCCAAACGGACTCCGTATGAGGGATTTATGGCCTTTTTAGTCCAGTGCTGTCAGGCTGACTCCAAGTCGAATTGTAGCCCGAGTACATGGATGGCATCAATTGGACTTAAACTTGACTTGAATGTGGCTCGTAGGTGTTAAAATGTGGAATGTGGATGGGGTCCCCTTGACTTTGCATCTCCTCTCCCATACTCCTTGTAATTGAGTCATTTTGCACGTGCTCGTGTTATTGGGCCATGAGTTATAGCGGTATCCATATCCATAGGAGTGATGTCCTCATCAAAAATGCTGCCATGAGATATAAAGGTGTAACACCCTAGTTTTGGGGGTGAAAAGTTTTGCATGAAAATCCTGCATGCATGTATCCCTGTAGTAGTAGCCAGATCAGTTGAACTCTAATCTCTCCCAAACCCTAAAAATCTCCAAATCTATTCTCTAGTTCCAGATCAAGATCTGACCATCCAGATTTAACCTATCAGTTACCCTGAGGATAAAAGTCTTCAGGAGCCAGATCAAATTCTGAACCTAACTCTCAATACCTAAGCCTCTCTCCGTTTTCGAAAACAGGAAAATTCAGACTTACCCTAAGTACCCCAGTTTTCAGATGATTGAATTATTTTAATCTAACCCTATTCAGACTCAAGTAACCCCTGGAATATGTTCCTAAGTTCATCCTCAACTCACTTCAAAAAGTTGGGAGCCAAATTAATTCATCTAAACACTTTTCGCAGTTTAGTCCAAATTTTACTGCGAATAAGTCCTTTTCTGTTTACCTGGAAGCCTGAAAAGGCTAAAATCTGCAAATTAATTCCAACTCCAGAATTTCTTCAGGAAACACCTTCCAAACACTATTTGATACAGATCTCCCTTTTGATCAGACTTCAAAATCTCTCTCCAATCACCAGAATTTGAAATCGACAAAATCCAGACTTATTTTACCCTAATTTTACCCTATTTTCGAAAATAGGTGAAATCCCCCAAATCTTATCAAATTTTCTCTAAATTTGAGCTGGATGAGTACTAATAGAAATGTTATACTCAGCCATGGAATCAATTCTCAAATTAACCATCTCTAAGACAGAAATTACAAATCAGTCCAGATTTCAAATAAGAATCCTTGCACTTTGGTCCCTGGTTCGACCAGAGGCACTGTGCGCGACCAGCAGCCGTGCACGACCGCGACCACCGCACTGCCACGCCAGGAACTTCATCGCCGGTGAAGCCCCGTGGTCGCCACCCTTGCCACTGCGTCCCTGCCACGTGTGCGCACGCCGTTCGCCACCGTGGAGCCACCGCGGTCGCACCAGCAGCGCCAATTTTGCCCGCGCGCGCACGCCATCGCTGCAGCCACGGCAGAAGATTGATGCCACGTTGCAAGCATGCCGGAGGAGCCCATCAATTCGCCGCTGCATCACCTGGGACAGCACACGCCTGCCTGCAAAGCCGGCACGGCCGCTGGAGCACGTCGCTTCGCTGCTGTCCCGCTCGGCCGGTCAATTCGCCGCTCCAAGTCTCCAGGCATTTTCCAGCCGTTGCAACACCTCCGAATCCTCTATAAATAGCCCCTGGTCTCAGTGAAGTATCACACACCACCAGAAGCACCTAAGCCCTCAAACTCACTGTGTCTTCTTCTTCCCCGGCGAGCAGCAAAGGAGGCTCACGGTGCCAAGCTTCTACACTGCTTCCTCCTCCAATCCAGATACTCCAGTAAGCTCCTCTTACCTCCCTCATCATGCCCGAGCATGTAATTGACTTCAAACCTCTCCAGTCGCCGGCAATTTCAGTTTTACTCCAGTAGCTCCGGCGAGCAATTAACCCTCAACCAGATCGATTCAGCTTTCGAACTAATAATCAAATATGCTCACTAGACCTTGCTTAACACCCCTAAGCAACCAAAATCGACAGATTTGCTAAAATGTGAAAAACCCCAAATTGGAACTTTGCTTGTGAACTGAGTTTGCTGTTCAAGCTTTTCTGGTGCATTTCTAGTTAATCTAACTTCACCAGTAGCTTACTTATGCCCCAGAGACTATCCACAAGCAAGGAATTAAGTTTATTTGCCCTAGATCAAAAATGCCCAAATCAGGCTTGAGTTAATCTTTTCCCCGGCCAATATCCCCTAAATCCAGCCAATCCAGCCATAGAAACCTTGCCATCTAGATGTTTTGGACCATTCTAAGCAACTTTGTCTTCTATCACGACTCCTAATTCGGCCTAGATTGTGAGATATAGCTATGCCCTAGTTTGCTGTACTGTTCACACTGCATGTGCTCCAGGCCAGCCAACTTCTTCGCTGGTTTTCATCACTTTCCGGCCATCTCCTGCCCTAGGTCCTGTTGAGACATTTGTTCCTGTTACAAATGCCTAACCACCAGACAAAGTGGTGCATCATTTGGAGTCCTGAGTCAAAAGATATGGCTAACCCTAGTTTCTGGCCGTGTCAAGCCTATGCCAGCCTGTGTCAGCCAGTGGCATTGAGCCTTTTCACCCACTTCCAGCCATGCACTTTGAAAATAACTTTGTCCCTTAGACTCCTGATGTTGTGATCTCTACTGTCACAACTTGAGTTGAGCCCTCTATCACCCATCGACCTTATGTCGATGCCTTGAACCGAATGCCAACCTAAAGACATTCGCTGTTTTTGGGCGAACCAGTCACCACCTTGATATTACCCTGATATTTTGGAACCTTGTAAACCTTGACAGCTAACTTTAACCCTGGTTTCCATAATTAAAACCACATCGCTTTCAAACCTTGTATTGCCAGAGTATTTTCTCCTTGCACCTTTGCATGTAGCAAGTTAGTAGAATAGAATTGATTGTAATGCCTGTTTGCTTGTTTGATCTTGTTCAGAGCAAGAGTCCGGAGTTGAAGATCTTGTCGCTGAACCGTCGTCGACTGCTGATACTTACGACGCGGAAGGCAAGTCATACTTTGAACATATTGAAACCCATATTTTATGAATTGCTATGCTATTCCATGAGTAGATATTTCATAAATATTGCACATGTTGAGATCAATGATATTATGGCAGTGATAGATTGAATACTTGAGAAATGTGAACTTGATAAGATAGCAAGCCTCGAACTAATAAAAGTATAAACATGTACATTTATATTCATGAAATAGAACCCCTAGCCGTGACCAGTATTTTGGTATGGAATGGTGGTAGCACTGGAGGTGCTTGGCTGCACTGGTTGTGCAGGCACTGAAGGTGCATGGTTCGTGGTATGATCTGGTCACTGGCATATAAGGACCTAGAACCTTGTGTTGTGCGTCTAGTGGCATGAAAAACGTACCAACCACTTACCTGGTATGGGACAGGCGCAACCTAGTAGCTTTCTTAGTATTATCAGTTCCCTGCATGGCTTGTCGATCCGGTTTCTCGCGTGGAAACTGGTGGGACGCAGTTCGTCCATGAGTGATGTGAGATCAGAAAAATTATGAGAGGACAAGGTGTAAAGAAGGAAGACGCCCTACGCCAGATTAAGTCGTGCGCGACTGTAATCGAAAGAGGTTATGTGTCCTGCGGGAACATAGACCCAGGCTAGGAAGTAAGGCAGTGGGGAGGACCCACAACGGTACTTGGGATGGTGTTGTCCATTTACCGGGCAGGGATGCTGTTAATACTAGACTGCAAAAAAAAAAAAACGTTGTGTGATCTCGGCCTTGTCACATGCGTATAAGTCGCATGGAGTTGGCCCGACTTGGAAGTCGAGTGAAAAAGTGGATTTAAAAAGAGGTACATCTCTGCAGAGTTTAAAAATGTATTCGAATACTTCGTGCTCCCGAGTTCTAGGAGTATGCTGCGGTGGATTAAATCCATGGGGTGTGACACAAGTATTGTTTATAAACTAAAATTTGTTAGCTCAAGATTACCCAAGTGGCATGTGTTGTCATGATAAGGGGCGTTGCCGTGGGCTGTCATGTGTTGACGTGTCGCGGTAATACCATAATATAGAGATCATATGATAATTAAGAGGCATGTGGTTTATGCCCTAAGTTATGAAATACTGCTAAGAGCATATGATTGAAAGACTTGAATAAGAGTAGTGTGATATGAGGATATATCGCCTTGGATATGGGATATATGTATCACCATCAATACGATTCATTTACTGCCATGGGTATGATCAGAAGTTGAGTAAGAGTTGAGAAAGAAATGTATTTTGGAAAAACCTTCACTCTTTCCCCAATAGCATAGGTTCATGTCATATATATATATGTATCTCTACCTTCCCTATGACTTGCTGAGTACGTAAGTACTCACCCTTGCAACAACTCATCAATAGATGGAGCATTCTACGACCTTGGAGGATACCCCGAAGATGCTGCGGACCCAGGAGATGATGAGCAGTTTCCTCCGGAACCCTGATGTGGTGCTGTCTTGCTGTCAACCTCTGTTTCCTGTGGTTTGCTTTTGGGCCTAGCTTCCGCCGACTAGATGTATTGTTTTGTTAGACCCTTGTGCCTTGTACGGCACTGTATCTCGTTTTGTACTAAGGCCTGATGGCCATACAATTATGACTATTGTACTATTTTGCTGCTGCAATATAATCCTGTGATTGACTCATCCTGGGAAGTCAAGTGGTTAAAGGGCCAGCTGCACCGAGCTGGGCTCCTCACAGGTGATGTCACTGTCATGGCAGACGTGACAAAAGGAAAGGGCTATTTTACAACCATCCACACTTCTTTACTAGCATAGGTTCATATTATCACTATTATATGTATATACTCTTATCTATGACTTGCTGAGTACGTAAGTACTCACGCTTGCAATCTACAATCCAATAGATGGAGTGTTCCATGATCAAGACGAAAGCTTGGAGAACTTCTTGGATCCAAAAAGAGGAGAGCCAGTTCCACCGGAGTCCTGATGTGTGTTGTTCTGCTGTCAACTTCTTGCTGTGGGGGTTCACCTAGCTTCCGACATGTTGTTGTTATTTTGCTTTAGCTAGACCATGTATGCCATGAAGGCATTTTAATCTCTTTATGTTGTAGTAAGGCCAGCAAGCCGCACTGCTAAAAATATTTTGTAAGTTACTCTGTTGTAATGTAAATTTACTCCTGTGCTTGACTTATCCTGGGAAGTCAATGGTATGCATGTATGGGACTAGCTGCAGCATGTTGGGTCCCCACGGGAGTAGTCGTAGTCCCCAAGTCGGGGCACAACATTACTCAGCTACGAGGGCTCGAACCTGGATAAATTCTCGTGTCATTAGATTTGTAGATACCTTGAATTCCTTGGTACATGTCTGGATTGGCTCCCTTCATAACCCATCTAAATTTTGCAAAGATGAGATGCTTTATCCATCCACGAATTCAATTTTGAGGGAAGTTGCCACACATTTTGTCGTGTCTGCCACGACGGTGACATCACCTGTGAGGAGCCCAGCTCGGTGCAGCTGGTCCCATAAACCACTTGACTTCCCAGGATGAGTCAATCACAGGAATACATTGAAGTAGCAAAATATTACAGTAGTCATAACTGTATGGCCATCCGGCCTTAGTACAATAAGGGATACAGTGCCTTACAAGGCACAAGGTACAACAAAATAAACATCTAGTCGACGGAAGCTAGGGCCAAAAGCAATCCACAGGAAACAGAGGTTGACAGCAAGACAACACCACATCAGGGGTCCGGAGGGAACTGCTCATCTTCTCCTGCGTCTGCAACTTCTTCGGGATATTCACCAAGGTGGTAGAGCACTCCATCTATTGATGAGTTGTTGCAAGGGTGAGTACTTATGTACTCAGCAAGTCATAGGGAAGGTAGAGATACATATAGTATAAATGACATGAACCTATGCTATTGGGGAAAGAGTGAAGGGTTTCTCAAAATACATTTCTTTCTCATTTCTTATTCAACTTTCAATCATGCTCATGGCAGTAAATAAATCATACTGATGGCACTATGTATATATCCCATATCCAAGGTGATATATCCTCATATCACATTACCTTTACTCAAGCCTTTCAATCTTATACTCATGACAGTATTTCATATACTTAGGGCAAAATCCTCATGCCTCTTAGCTATTATATGCTTAGGGCAAATCCACATGCCTCTTAGCTATTATATGCTTAGGGCAAATCCACATGCCTCTTAGCTATCATATGCTTAGGGCAAATCTACATGCCTCTTAGCTATTATATGCTTAGGGAAAATCTACATGCCTCTTAGCTATTATATGTTTACTACATTATGGTACTACCGCGACACGTCAACACATGACAGTCCACGGCAACACCCCTAATCATGACAACATAGGTCACTAGGGTAATCTTGAACTAACAAATTTTAGTTTATAAAACAATACTTGTGTCACACCCCGTGGATTTAATCCACCGCGGCATACTCCTAAAACTCGGGAGCACGAAGTATTCGAATACATTTTTAACTCTGCAGAGGTGTACCTCTTTTTAAATCCACTTCTTCACTCGACTTTCAAGTCGGGCCTTCTTCATGCGACTTATACGCATGTGACAAGGCCGAGCTCACACAATGTTTTCGCAGTCTAGTATTAACAGCATTCCTGCCCGGTAAATGGACAATCCAGTCCCAAGTACCGTTGTGGGTCCTCCCCACTGCCTTACTTCCTAGCCTGGGCCTATGTTCCCGCAGGACACATAGCCTCTTTTGATTACAGTCGCGCACGACTTAATCTGGCGTAGGGTGTCTTCCTTCTTTACACCTTATCCTCTCATAATTTTTCTGATCTCACATCACTCATGGACGAACTGCGTCCCACCAGTTTCCACGCCAGAAACCGGATCGAGAAGCCATGCAGGGAACTGATAATACTAAGAAAGCTACTAGATTGTGCCTGTCCCATACCAGGTAAGTGGTTGGTACGTTTTTCATGCCACTAGACGCACAACACAAGGTTCTGGTCCTTATATGCCAGTGACCAGATCATACCACAACCCATGCACCTTCAGTGCCTGCACATCCAGTGCAGCCAAGCACCTCCAGTGCTACCTCCATCCCATACCAAAATACTGGTCACGGCTAGGGGTTTTATTTCATGAATATAAATGTATATGTATATACCTTTATTAGTTCATGGCTTGCTATCTTAACAAGTTCACATTCCTCAAGTATTCAATCTATCACTGGCATAATATTATTGATCTCAACATATGCAATATTAATAGATATCTACTCATGGAATAGCATAGCAATTCATAAAATATAGGTTCAATATGTTCAAAGTATGACTTGCCTTCCGCGTCGTAAGTATCAGCAGTTGATGACGGTTCAGCGACAAGATCTTCAACCTTGGGCTCTTGCTCTAAACAAGATCAGACAAGCAAACAGGCATTACAATCAATCCTATTCTTACTAATCCACTACATGCAATAATGCAAGGTGAAAACACTCTGATGATACAAGGTTTGGAAGCGATTTGAGTTAACCTATGGAAACCAGGGTTAAGATTAGTCGTCAAGGTTTACAGGGTTCCAAAATATCAGGGTAATATCAAGGTTGTGACTGGTTCGCCCAAAAACAGCGAACGTCTTTAGGTTGGCATTCGGTTCAAGGCATCGACATAAGGTCGATGGGTGATAGAGGGCTTAACTCAAGTTGTGACAGTAGGGAAAAGTGTAGATCACAACGTCAGGAGTCTAAGGGACAAAGTTATTTTCAAAGTTCATGGCTGGAAGTAGGTGAAAAGGCTCAATGCCACTAGCTGACATAGGCTGACAATGCCCAAGGATGGCATTGACATGGTTTGAACAGTTCCCAGTGGCCAAAGTAGGTTTTGATTCAAGCATATGGTGCACAAAGTAGTGAGACAACTATTTGACAGAGTAACTTCTGTTTTACATGACCAGAGGTGGGTGAACAGGCCTAATGCCACTAGCTTACACAGCCTGGCATAGGGTCGACATTGCCAGAAACTAGGGTTAGCCATATCTTTTGATTCAAGGCTCTAAATGATGCACCACTTTGTGTGGCGATGAGGCATTTGCAACAGGAACAATCTATTCAACAAGGTCTTGGGCAGGAGATGGCCGGAAGGCAAGGAAATCCGGTGAAGAACACGGTGGCCGAACTGTTCTAAACAGTCTCTGGAAAAAAATTTAGCATGGCGATACCTCTTCACCTCGGCCGATCCAGGTGTCAATCTAGAAGACAAAAATACTCATGGGGTGAAGGCACATCTACTAGACAAGGTGGTTAGGATTGAAATGGCCGGAAACAAAATCCGGCGACCAGAGCTAGGGAAGAAGCCACAGAAATTGGGCATTTCTGTTCTAGGGCAAATGAACTTAATTCCTTGCTTGAGGATGGTCTCTGGGGTATATAACAAGGCTAGGTGTGAAGTTGGATTAGCTAAACATTCAACAGATAAGCTAAATCAGCAAGCACAGTGAACATGCAAGGTTGAAATTTGGGGATTTTCAATTTTTAGCACAATTGGTGATTCTGGTTGCTTGGATGTGTTCAAAACAGTCCACTGATCATGTTTGATCACAGGCTCGAGCGCTAATTCACTTTGGTTAGGGTTTAATTGCTCGTCGGAGCTGCTGGAGAGAAAAGGAAATCGCCGGCGACTGGAGAGGTTTGAAGTCAATTCCATGCTCGAGTATGATAAGGGAGGTAAGAGGAGCTTACCAAAGTAGCTGGATTGGAGGGGGGAGTAGTGTAGAAGCTTGGCACCATGCCCCCTCCTTGTTGCTCACCGGAGAAGAAGAAGACACAAAGGAGTGTGGCGATTTCTGGTGTTTTGCTATGTGGTGGAGTTCGCTAAGTCCCGAGGGGTATTTATAGGCGATTTGGGGGGTGCTGCAATGGCTGGAAATGCACGGGGAAGCGAAGCGGGTTGGAGGTGACAACTCAGCTAAATCTCGGTGAAGTGACGGTCTACAGCTGGATTAGGGGCTTTAACCTGCTGCTCTGGTGGAGGTGAAGGTGAATAGATGTTGGGCTTCGGCATGGACTCCACGTGGCCGGGTTTTTCTGTTTGAAACGTTGCCGGTGGCATGCACAATCGGGGAGAATCAGTTGGCCGTGAGGTGAGCCCGAGAAGATCCACAGTGCCAATCATCGAGCACACACGTGGCGGCAGGCGAGTAGATGAGGTACTGTAGTTGGAGGTCGAAGCAACGACAACAGCTGGTCAAGTAAACAGTAACAGGTCTATGCTACAGTGTTCTAGCAAGTGGTCGCGTGTGGTAGGTGAGGTCGATTGGTGCAGCCCCGGTCGAAGTAATAAGAGTGGTCGAGGTCGAAACTGGCTGCTGAGGTCGCAAACACAAGGAGTGGTCGAAATAGGAGGCACTGGTCGGTTTCTCTGGTTCTGGTCGCTAAAACCAACCCATGGTCGAACCAGGGACCTGATTGTGATGATTTTTGATGGGTTTTGGACTAAATTGTAAATCTGCTCTTAAAGAGGATTAATTTGAGATTTGATTCCATGGCTGAGTATAATATTTCTATTAATACTCATTTAGCTCAAATTTGGAGAAAGTTTGATAAGGTTTGAGAGATTTCACCCATTTTCGAAAATAGGGTAAAATTAGGGTAAAATAGATCTGGATTTTGTTGATCTCGAATTCTGGTGATTGGAGAGAGCTTTTGAAGTCTGATCAAAAGGGAGGTCTGTATCAAATAGCATTTGGGAGGTGTTCCCTGAAGAAATTCTGGAGTTAGAGTTGATTTGTAGATTTTAGCCTTTTCAGGCTTCTAGGTAAATAGAAAGGACTTATTCGCAGTAAAATTTGGACCAATCTGCGAAAAGTGTTTAGGTGAACTAATCTGGTTCCCAACTTTTTGAAGTAAGTTGAGGATATAACTGGAAACTAATTCCAAGAGACACTCGAGTCTAGATAGGGTTAAATCAAGATAACTCAGTTATCTGGAAACTGGGGTACTTAGGGTAAATCTGAATTTTCTGTTTTCGAAAACAGAAAGAGGCTTAGGTACTGAGAGTTAGGGTCCGAATTTGATCTGGCTCCTGAAGACTTTTATCTTCAGGGTAACTGGTAGGTTAGATCTGGATAGGCAGATCTTAGTCTGAATCCAAAGGATAGATCTTGGAGATTTTTAGGGTTTGGGAGAGATTAGGGTTCAGCTGATCTGGCTACTACTACAGAGATACATGCACGCAGGATTTTATGCAAAACTTTTCACCCCCAAAACTAGGGTGTTACACATTTTGAGGAAACCCTTGACCAACATATTGCTAGGGAAGAACAAGAGAGCAAACGAGTGGAAGATGAAGTGCGCAGGCAGCAAGAGGCTGAGGTCACCACGATACTGCTATTCACGACTTCGGATCAGCAACTTCTCGTCAGTGACAACCAGATGGTCACAGACGTGAACACATGCTGCTCTAACGATTCGGACTCGGGGTCCTCAGCCGAACTTATGCAAAATTTGTAATTGTGAGACCTTCCAAGATGATCCTCCGGGAAGGTATGTAGAAAATGGTGAACAGGAGCACAGAGAGATTTATACAGGTTCAGGCCCTCGATGGTGGGAGTAAAAGCCCTACGTCCTGTTAGGATTTCACTATATGTGATAAAGCTTTACAAACAAGCGGGGAGAAACCTTCACAGGAGAAAGTTTTCCCTATATAAGTATACAAAAAGAAGCTATAGGAGATTTGTAAGTATTGTCTAATCTAAGCCGTAGACTTGGCTGTTTGAGTGGTTGAGATATCTTGTATCTTACTTATATCAGGGGTCTTGTTCTTCCAAATGTCTTGGATCCCCTGTTTGATGTACTTTGCCACCCTTTTATACTGGTCGAAAGGGTGCCATATGAACAAAACTGCATCAAACGGTTGGATGCGGTTCCTGGAGAACCGCTTTTAACTTCCACGGAGGTTATAAACACGTGTTAATCATGAATAACCGCATATATTAACCTCTGACGGTTAGTCTTCAACGTGGAGGAATCCTCGGGATGCTTGGAATATCCTGACATAAGGATAACCGAATAAACTCCAAGCATCCTAGTCGAGAACGTTCTGACCGCGGAATGTGGGCTGACTGCACAACATCCCGGACATCCAGTTCACGTATAGCATACGAACTTCTGACCGCACAAGGCTGTCGGCCTGATCGCACGAAAACCCGCGACCTGATCGCGTAAAGCTTGCGACCTCATGGTGATGCCCCTCAGAATAGCTTGAGTTCGCATCGCCACATATATATCTGGTTCGAACCTGTCTTGAACCAAAAGTTTATTAGAAGTGACCCGGGTGTCAATCCTCATTAGCTAGCCCCCAAATTCGAAGAAAAAGAAGAGACGTGTTTATTTCGAATTTTAAAACCATGCATTGGATTTTTAACCCGACTCTTCAATTTTTCCACTTAGTGGCGCACTAAGTGAAAACAGTTGGTTTCCCAAGACGGGTTCTGACATTATGTGACGGGCAATGATAGCGTCGTAGAACTGTTTTTATCTCGTGGTAAAATTGTAAATGCTTTGACGAAACCCGAGGCGTCTGGAATGCAAACCGTCACCCAGGCGGCTATAAATACCAGGCTCCTGATTTTGTAAAACTCCATAATTTCCCTCTACGCCTAAGTTCTTTTCTTGTTATCCTGCCTTCTTCCTTTTCACATACTCCTCCCGATGGCAGATCACGATATCATCGAGATTGAGAGTGATGAAGAGGAAGTTGTCGAACAAGGGCCTCAAACGATTGAAGTCCTGTCTCCCTTAAGGAAGAAACCCAAGGTTGACGAAGGATCTTCCAGTGGAACAAAGGTGAAGAATGTAGCAAGTTTCTTTCTTCCTTCAGTTCCTTTGACCCTCCCCGTTCATGCCTCTTGGCAAGTTAGGCCTTTGTCCTTGGAGAAAGATCCCATCACATTCAATTCTCCCATCCTTTTGGTTGATCAACATTCTGGTCGGCAAGCGGTGACTATCCCTCGATCAGATGATTACCATATTGGGTTGGCGAAGCAATCTTCTGATGAGAAGGTTGCACTTCCACCATCTGATGATCCTCCTCCCAAGATGGGTGTATTAACGGGTTATGTACCGGGACAGGTATCAATCCTTCTCGCCTTTTGCTTATAATTATAGTTAGTATGACTAACTTTTGCAAAATGCAGGAGGTTGGAGGCTCCAGCAATCAGCCTTCTGCTGCTCCATCTCTTCCTTCCGGATAGACTCTTCTGGAAGAGAAGAATGCCCTGGAGAAGAAGACCGAGGAGATGGCCTCGAAGATTCTGTGTCTAGCAGAATGTCTTGATCGATCCCGGGAAGAGGCGCACCATTTCTGTCGAGAGAGGGACCACGCTCAGCAACAGCGAGAACTCTCTGACTTGATTAGGGACAATAGTGCGTCTGTTGTTAGGGACGATGTAGATAGACTTAGGGCAGTTGCTAGTTCCCTGGGGGTTGCCAGTGTAGATCCTACTGACAACAACATGTCCCTTGGGGAACTTTGTAAACTTCTTTCGGAGCAAGTCGACGTTTTGATCGACTGTATCCCTTTTGTATGTAAAGAATGTAAGAAATAAAAGTTTCTTATTTCTCATGAATATTCTTCACATCTTCTGTGCGAAAATATAGCCATAAACTTTATGTTCGTGACCATTCATACACAGGAAACTTTAGTTCTGCGATCAGAATCATGCTTCCAAAAGCATCGCGACCTGCCCTGATACCGCAATCAGTTTCGAGGCCGCGGTCAAAACTGAATTGCGACCAGAGTTGGAACTTGGTCAGACTGTCACTCCGATTAGAATCAAATTTTTAGTCTAAAACACGGTTTCAATTAAACCATAACCCAATTAGAAATATTCCAGTACGTGAAAGATTGAGTTGCAAGGCATTTCCATAAAAAATGTTCAAAGCATACAAAGGAAAAACGTCTTCTGAAAGGTACTGAAAATTTTTCAGTCCTTTTGCACTTTCAGTTTCCGAAACAAAGAAGTCTTTTTGTTTCAGATCTGATGCCTGAACACTTTATCGGGTCCGCCAGAGGCAGTATCCATTATGGGAAATGAATAAAGTATTCAATGGAACGTTTGAAATGAACCGTTTACTCACATTAATGCGCCGCCTTGGGTCTATAAAAAGAGCAGATGTCTTCTCAAAGAAGCCACACAGCCAAAAACCCTCATCACTCCCGCCGCACAAAACCCTCATTTTTCTTCAGCCTTCGTCTTCCCAAAATCGCCAACTTTCCCTTTGATTCTCCACCAAAGATGGCGTCCTGGAGCCGATCCATCGACCATTCTGAGGAGAGCCTAGTGGCGTTAGAGAAGGAGGAGATCCTTCCTCTGCGGTTGCTCATTAACTGGCGGCCTGCGGAGAAGGACCGAGAAACCCCAACTGTCCAAGAGGGCGAGTTGGTGGTTTTTGAGGAGTACCTGCGCTGCGGGTTCCGATTCCCTGAGAGTCGTTTCCTCAAGGATGTCCTTGAGCACTATGGGTGGGAACTGATTAACCTCCACCCCAACGCGATGCTGATCCTTGCGGTATTCCAGCATCTTTGTGAAGCGTTCGTCGGAATATATCCCAGCGTGGATCTTTTCCGGCGATTCTACTTTTCGGCATGGTCGAAGAGCACCAACGCCGCCGGATGCATCTACTTCCGGCTGAGGGACAAAAAGGAGTATCCCTCCCCACCCCTGCGAGACTCTGTGCATGGGTGGCACCAAAGGTGGTTTTACTGCTCTCCACCATCCGAAAGCAGTCTATGGTTTGAAAACTCGCGACCAGAGAAGTCGAGCAAGTTAGATATTCCCCCGGCGATGAACTCGGAGCTTTCGAAGCATGCCGAGGTGATTCTTCACTTGGTCAATCAAGGATTGACGGCTCGAGACATTATTCGAGACTTCGTGAAGAACCGGGTGAGTCCCTTGCGTGAAAGGGCTCATCCGGCATGGGAGATTAGGTCCATGGCGGATAGCACCCTGGACTACAGTAAAGGTATTTATTCCTTTGGCGCTGAGCTTTCCCATTCTTGAATTGTGTAAATTATGACTCGAATTTGGGAACAGTCCTGCCTTCACCCGAAATTGAAAGGCGGACCAACTCCCTCCTTAGGACCTACAACGCCAATGTAGAGGGCCCTAAGGGATCGCGTCGTCCACAGAGTCTGATTCACGCCGGCGACGACCTTAAACAGGAGCGCCGAAAGGTACATTCTCTATCTGGCCTCCATTTTTTAGATCTTACGCATGTCCAGCGTTAAACATTTGATATTTACTTGATTTGCCTCATTTTTGTGTACATTTTGCCCATGCTTTTGCGCATATCAGTCATTAACCTCGGCATATGTCTAGATTATTCCAGATTTGTTGCCAAATCGAGTGGATTACTCGTTTTGCAATTTTTATCGCAGGTCGGCGACGATTAGATGGATTTCTGGCTAGCGGTCGCGCCTCATCGACTTATTCTGACCTTCAGTCGATTCTGGATGGAAGTGCGCGTTCCCGCGGTCGCGTAGGAACTGACCGCACAGAAATCGGAGTCTCCGGAGGCCCGGAATCCCAAACCCTAGCCACGAGGTCACATTTCTAATTCTCCAAAACCTCGAGGGCTTTTCTGCAAAAGTGCAAAATTCACCATTTAACCCAGCCGCCGGCCACTGAGGCATTTTGAGCCCGGTTTTTATTTTTTTTACCTTCTTTTCTTTCTCCCCCAAATCCTTCTCCACACCTCCGTCCACCTCGCCGCCGGTGGCCGGGCCGTATGCCGGCGACGCTCCACCCTCTTTACCTCCCTCAACTTCCCTTCTCCTCCCCCCTTCTTTTACTTTTTCCTCCTTTCTTCTTCCTGCCTCTTCTTTTCCCCAAATCCTCTGCTTCTCTACTCCCTAAAAACCTCCACAAACTCTCCAGATCCATAGCCCGATCTCCATCGCGCAGCAGCCCAGATCCACTCCCGCGCCGGAGCCGTGCTCACCGCGCCTTCGCGCCGCCGCAGCATCTCCTCTCCACGCTGTGCCGACCTCGCCGCCTCGGTCCGCCATCTCCACGTCGGAGCAGATCTAGCTGATCCGCGTTGCGCCTCGGTGAGCATCGCCACCGGATCTGCTGCCACAGCTCCTCGCCGGTCCCCTCCAAGCCGCCAACGCCGCCCCAAAGCCGCGCCACCTCCACGGATCCGAGCCGCCTCCATCATCCCGCCGCGCCATGTGCCTCCTGCCGCGCCGTGCGCCTCCACGACACCGGGACCGGTCTCCGGCACCAGATCTCCAGGTATGCCGCCGCCATAGCCACCCCTGACCACTGATCCACATCCTCCAGGCGTGGCAATCTACACCAAGCAGGTGCCGCGCCATCCTCCATCCTCGCCGAGGTCCTGTGGCCATCTCCCTCCTCGTCTTCTTCACCGACCTCGGCCACTTCGACGGTAACTCCCTCTGTTTGGCACTGTCTTCGTCGCCGGCGTTCTTCACCACCTCCACATCCAAATGGGCAACGATTCCTCTCTCTCTGACTCTTTTTCTCTCCTTCACCCCCAAATTATCTTCCTGTGATGCATGTACAGAAAAGGGAACTAGACTTGAATTGTGATGAATCAAATGAGGTGTGAACTGTTTGCATTGATTTCAGGAGTTTACTGAATCTGCTAGAGTTCTTGTGTTTGGATTTGTATGAGTTCTGTTTCGAATTTGTCTTGCTACTTAAGTTGAACTATACCTCTGATTTGGGAGCTGGATTGACTTGATTAAACTAAATTGGATCATTTTAATTGTATAGACGGTTTTTGTTTCCTCTGGTCACATGATGTACAGAAAACTGAACCCAATTTGCTGCTTGACAACTTGGTTCGGTTAGGTTTGGATTGCTGTATGTAGTCTCTTGGGAATCTGTTTCTGTTAATCTTCTCTGCCTGAATTGCTTTCACACGGTAGTGTTCACTCGGCATACGAATTTTATTCACCGCTGGCCTAGAGTACGAGTTCAGAATTTGATTTCTGATAGTTGCATTCTAGTCGGTGAGACGAGTCGAGGTGAACCAACCCACATCTCTCTTGGCGGTTTGGTTTGATTTTTTTCTGATTTGGATTTAGTTAGACATATTTTGCTTTCATCTAGTCCTTTGGGAGAGAACGACATACTCGCCTTCTACTGTGACCTCGTCCTCTTGCGAGGCCCCGTTTTAGGTGGTATCAATTTTTGGCGCCGTTGCCGGGGACTAGATGAAAGTGAAGGTGTTTAACTAGATTAAATCATTTTGTTTTTGTTTTTCTTTTCGGTTTCTGTTTGCATCTTTTCCCTCCCCTTTTTCCCTCCGAGCTCTTTTATTTCACGCCTTTCGTCTTGTACTTTTCTCGTTGATTGATTTTCACTGATTGAGGATATGGATGGTTCCCACTCTTTTTGTGATGCATGTGACAATCTCAGTGCTAAACTAGATGATTTGCCTCGTCAGATGGATACGGCCCTTCGTAGATTATTTCCTCATATTAGTGTTGCTCCTATATGTTGTATTTGTGGTATTCGAGGTCATTTGCCCACCGCTTGTCGGCGTGGTCGAGCATCCACTATATATCATCCTGGATGGCCTACATACCCAAATTCATCATATAGGAACAACCACCCTGTTATCTCATCATCTTCTCCTAGTCATCTTTCGCAGGGTTTTAGGTACGGAGTGCAGCTTCCATGTACATCACATCATGCTCCGTACTTGTCACATCAGCAGTACTCACCGCAGCCTCCTGCATACGAGGACACATCTAGGCTTGAGGTGATGTTTGAGCGTCATTTGAAAAAGGTGCATGAATTTCTACATTCGCCACCACAGTCGCCTCCTGAAGTTGAGGATACATCCAGACTTGAGGCACTGATGGAGGGCTTGGTTCAGCAATCTGAGCGGCTCATGACCCAACATTCAAGGGATGTGGAACTATTGCGGGCTGAGATGCAAGGTGTGCGATCTTGCATAGCTGAGTTCCGAGGATATTGAGATCCAGTCCACATCCTGCCATCTCAAGTACCTACATTTGAGGCCATCACACCTCCGTCGAGTGTCCCGAAGCCCACCCATGACACCTATCTTGGAGACCCTCACGGAGAGACCACAGTATTGAGCGACGAGCTTCGACCCGGTCTTCTTTCTTCGACGTCGCATCAATCACCTCCGCCTCCTATTGATTTGATCATGTTTGATGATGATGATGGAGAGCTTGTTTTTGAGACTCCTCTGCGTCCGTTTGGACCGTTTTCTTTTGATGATCCATTGGCAGACGGACCAGAGGTGGAGAGTGTCAGTTTCGACATTGCAGACCTTTTGGACGACTCCTTGAGCCACGAGATCGAGAGGGAGACATTCTCATTTGATTTTGAGGGACTTCTTTCTGACGTAGGGGAGTTGGTTCATCCTGATCTACCAGACATGACCCCCGTGGAGGCCCTTCCTACCCCAGACTTCACTCCATCCACTATTCAGGTAGATTTGAAACCCCTCTCGTATCGTTATGAGTTGTCTAGTTCTGACGAGGTTATTCATATTCCTTTGAGTTGTCATTCATCCTGCATCGATATATGCCATCCTCATGATATGTATAGTCCGTCAATCTTCGGGAAAGGATTTTCGTCAGCTGACCTTTTGGATGGCCTTGTCCCTACCATACACACGTGCTTGTTTGTTCTCGATCTTATTTGCAGGTTAGCACGTGTGGCTTCTCGACCGCGAGCAAACTTGCTCCGAGTCGACATTCCTTGGGATCCTGGTGGATTCCCAGGTATGTTGCTTTCGACAGTATGCTGCTTTCGACAGGAGGGTGGACGTGGAGCTTCTACTACGTCCCATACTTGCCTCTCCTTCCACACTCGCGCTTCAACGCCATATCCTTTGAGGGTCGAGCTTCCGACCTAAAAGAAGCGCTTTTCGGGAGGCAACCCGAGTGTTTTCTCTCTTTCTTTCTTTTTGTTATTTATTTTCCTTTATTTTGTAGGATTGTTCTTAGTTTCTTCTTTGGTTGTTCTTTTAGGGCATCATCCTCATATGGTGGCTTGGCACATTTGGGATACTTTGGATGGCTCATCGCAGCATCATCGTCCCCATTTTTCACCCGGTGAGCTATTGCGGACCTCTCATATGACCCTTGTGCATGAAATTTATTTTGTGTTCCCATCTCCATGTAGTCATCTCATGTTGTTGCATTGTGGACTATGCAACCATTTAAGCTTGGGGGGAGGAATGCATTTCTTGTTGTGCTGTAATTCTGAAAATCTGGGTCAAATTTTTCAAATTTGAGCTACTATGTGCGAGTTTGTGCTTATGTATGAGATATGTTGTATGGACTTGCTTATCTTGCCTTGCTTATGTTGTGAATGATCTTTATCCAGCCTTGTGGGCTTGTTTATGTTGTGATATGACCTGTTGTATACTTGTGTTGTTTGGATTGCAAGAAAAATCTAGAAAGGTCATGTCAAAATTTTCTGGAAATTCTAGACTTGTGCAGATTTGTATCTATATGTGATTGTTGTGGTTATGACTATATGTGCTTTCATTTTGCGTTTCACTGTCCTCATTTGGCTTTTGGAGCCTCTTGGATGTTGTGTTGAGTTGTATGCATGCTTTAGTGGCTCGACAATCTATTATAGGTTGAATTGTGATTAATCATCTTCTAATGGTACTAAAACTGCTTGTACTTAGTTTCGTTGTGGATATTGTGGAAATTTGAATGCTTACTAATATCTTTATTACCGCATTCTATCTTGTATACTGAAATGTCAATTGTGAACCTAATCTCTACACACATGTTTAGAACACGAGTCTCCTAAACAATCATATAACTTGTGTAAACCAGATTTGAAAAAAAAAAATTCTTGCTAATAAGGTCGCAATTGTTTGTTTTCTAACTTGTAGACACTGCCAAATTTTCTTTTCTTTTGAATAAAAGCTCTTCTGCTTCGTTGCTCCTCTAAGTCTTCGGTATGTAAGCATGGTTTGCACATTTTCAAATCTAATAAGTGCACAAGCCTTCCCGCTACATCTTTTGACTCATGAGCATGTTTATAAAACACTCTAGTGGACTACCTACCCTAGAGAGAAGTACGGAGAGATCCGCCTAAATAAGTCGAAGGGTAGAGACTTACATGAGCACCAGATTTCGTTTTTCAAATAAAGAGAGCTCAAAAATTAATAAGGTTGAAACTGCTTATTTGATGTTTATGGAGACCGTAGTTCTTCGATGCCTGTGTATTGTTTATGCTCACTTTGAATTTCTATATACACGTATGGATGTAGGTGGTATGAGTAGGATTAAGCATTCTTATTTCCTCCGTATCCAGAACTAAGCTAGTTACTTGCAATTTCAGTGCAATTATTAGATGGTTGAGCGCTTGATACATATCTTAGTTTGCCGAGCTTACTATACGCTGCATTTTACTCTTTCATGACATCTGTTTGCTTGCTTGACTCCTTGGATTTATTTCCTGTCAGATTGCTTGAGGACAAGCAAAGAATTAAGCTTGGGGGGATGATATTTACTTGATTTGCCTCATTTTTGTGTACATTTTCCCCATGCTTTTGCGCATATCAGTCATTAACCTCGGCATATGTCTAGATTATTCCAGATTTGTCGCCAAATCGAGCGGATTACTCGTTTTGCAATTTTTATCGCAGGTCGGCGACGATTGGATGGATTTCTGGCTAGCGGTCGCGCCTCATCGACTTATTCTGACCTTCGGTCGATTCTAGATGGAAGTGCGCGTTCCCGCGGTCGCGTAGGAACTGACCGCACCGAAATCGGAGTCTCCGGAGGCCCGGAATCCCAAACCCTAGCCACGAGGTCACATTTCTAATTCTCCAAAACCTCGAGGGCTTTTCTGCAAAAGTGCAAAATTCACCATTTTACCCAGCCGCCGGCCACTGAGGCATTTTGAGCCCGGTTTTTATTTTTTTTACCTTCTTTTCTTTCTCCCCCAAATCCTTCTCCACACCTCCGTCCACCTCACCGCCGGTGGCCGGGCCGTACGCCGGCGGCGCTCCACCCTCTTTACCTCCCTCAACTTCCCTTCTCCTCCCCCCTTCTTTTTCTTTTTCCTCCTTTCTTCTTCCTGCCTCTTCTTTTCCCCAAATCCTCTGCTTCTCTACTCCCTAAAAACCTCCACAAACTCTCCAGATCCATAGCCCGATCTCCATCGCGCAGCAGCCCAGATCCACTCCCGCGCCGAAGCCGTGCTCACCGCGCCTTCGCGCCGCCGCAGCATCTCCTCTCCACGCTGTGCCGACCTCGCCGCCTCGGTCCGCCATCTCCACGTCAGAGCAGATCTAGCTGATCCGCGTTGTGCCTCGGTGAGCATCGCCACCGGATCTGCTGCCACAGCTCCTCGCCGGTCCCCTCCAAGCCGCCAACGCCGCCCCAAAGCCGCGCCACCTCCACGGATCCGAGCCGCCTCCATCATCCCGCCGCGCCGTGTGCCTCCTGCCGCGCCGTGCGCCTCCACGACACCGGGACCGGTCTCCGGCACCAGATCTCCAGGTATGCCGCCGCCATAGCCGCCCCTGACCACTGATCCACATCCTCCAGCCGTGGCAATCTACACCAAGCAGGTGCCGCGCCATCCTCCATCCTCGCCGAGGTCCTGTGGCCATCTCCCTCCTCGTCTTCTTCTCCGACCTCGGCCACTTCAACGGTAACTCCCTCTGTTTGGCACTGTCTTCGTCGCCGGAGTTCTTCACCAAGTCCACATCCAAATGGCCAACGATTCCTCTCTCTCTGACTCTTTTTCTCTCCTTCACCCCCAAATTGTCTTCCTGTGATGCATGTACAGAAAAGGGAACTAGACCTGAATTGTGATGAATCAAATGAGGTGTGAACTGTTTGCATTGATTTCAGGAGTTTACTGAATCTGCTAGAGTTCTTGTGTTTGGATTTGTATGAGTTCTGTTTCGAATTTGTCTTGCTACTTAAGTTGAACTATACCTCTGATTTGGGAGCTGGATTGACTTGATTAAACTAAATTGGATCATTTCAATTGTATAGACGGTTTTTGTTTCCTCTGGTCACATGATGTATAGAAAACTGAACCCAATTTGCTGCTTGACAACTTGGTTCGGTTAGGTTTGGATTGCTGTATGTAGTCTCTTGGGAATCTGTTTCTGTTAATCTTCTCTGCCTGAATTGCTTTCACACGGTAGTGTTCACTCGGCATACGAATTTTATTCACCGCTGGCCTAGAGTACGAGTTCAGAATTTGATTTCTGATAGTTGCATTCTAGTCGGTGAGACGAGTCGAGGTGAACCAACCCACATCTCTCTTGGCGGTTTGGTTTGATTTTTTTTCTGATTTGGATTTAGTTAGACATATTTTGCTTTCATCTAGTCCTTTGGGAGAGAACGACATACTCGCCTTCTACTGTGACCTCGTCCTCTTGCGAGGCCCCGTTTTAGGTGGTATCAACATTTCCATCGAAAATGTGAATCAGCTCCTAGGAAGGTTTGCCGAGACGACTTTCCCAAGTGAGAACGTTGGCTCTCTTGGGAAGCCAATGGGAAAGAAAGTGAAGAAGGCCTCCCAAAGACCCAGGACAAAGAGTCCTGCCTCCAAGAAGGCCAGGCCAAATCCCGGGGAGGGGTCTTCACGGTGCGTTCCTCCTACCGCAAGAAAGACGGCGGTAAGATATCGCATCCCTTCTGTTTTGCCAAGCACAGATTGGGATCACTTCTTCGTCGTACAGGGAGAGGGGAGCGAGGATGAAGAGGATGATGTTCCTCTGGTCCTTCGGAGGAGGAAGATCGCGGATCTTCCATCCGGCGATGCCCCAAGCTGTCCCGCAGAGACCACTGTTACCCAGGAGGTGGTCGTGGCAGATCCTGCCACCGCGGAAAATCTTGGGGTCGCAGATGACCTCCAAGTTCCTGAAGCCCCCGAGGCTTCAGGGTCAATTGTCTCTGCTTCCCTGGTCGAAAGGACGACCTCGGTAAGGATTCCTTACAGTCATACTTTCTTCAACTCCTTCTGTATATTTTGACGAGTCAATGTTTATACAGGGAGGAGAGCTTCTCCCTGCGACTACCGCGAGTCCTAGGAAGGAAAATCCTCCTCCTCTGCGGACAGGAGCAGAGGTGGTTGTTCAAGATCCTGCGGCGGTTACACATGAGGTACCGGCTACAGGATCACAGGAGACAGCGAGATCCTTGGATGGGTCGTCGCCAATGGGATCAACTGCCCAGGTAACGATCCTTCATGTCAGCCTTTATTTTTCCCTTGAAAAAATGTTCATAGGGGAAAACACACAGGGAAAGGGGCCTTTGTTTTCCAAGCGCAAGATCAGGGCGGATGATACTCGTCCCCGCGCTCAAGAAGAACTTTCTCAGAGATCCCAAAAACTAGTGGGATTTCAATTAAGGTAAGAACCTTCATCCTGGTTGTATCATAAATGATGGTCACGAATAGTTACTATTTGATTTTTCTTTTCCTCCATCAGACGGAAAGAAATGGCATCCAGTCCTCCAACCGCTTCGGGAAGGGTTGAAGTCACTGCTGGTGCAGGAGTCCCCAATGAGGAGCGCTCCACCCCCTCGGCCCAGGAAGTCGTCCGAGTCACGGGGGGAGAAACAGATACGAGGACCCAGTCGCAGTCATCGGCGATTGGAAGCAATACTCAGCAGGCACTTCCTCCTACTGTCCCTGCTGTAAGCACCACCGGGCCTTCGACAAATCTTCCAATTAGTTCGGAAGATGCCTCTCTGCAAAAATTCATGAAGGTATGATGAATCCCTTTCTGGATGTCCTGAGTTACACATAGGACACTTTTCACTCCCTTTTTTGCATCACAGGAATTATCCCGGATGATGGCCCAGTCACGTGCCACGGCGGCGAGCATGGTGACCATACAAAGAGAACGAGACTTCTTGCGCAAGTAAGGATCATCATTCTTCAATTTATAGATGTATAAATTGGTTACAACCATTCCTTCTGTTTTATTGCAGGAAGGTGGCATTGCAGGACAAGGAAATAGCCACAATGAAGCTCCATTCGGTCTCAGTGGTGAGGAACCAAGAGATCGAAAATAACAGACTACGATCGCAACTTGCTGGTAAGTCATCTTCTGAGCTGGGAAGACTTGTCTAAGGAATATGCGAGTAATCTTTTCCCTTGTTGCAGCGCAAGCAGGTCAAATAAAACAGCTCAGTGCGGATAATAAACTCCTCCAGGATTCTATCGAAGCCTCCACAAGGGCAATTGGGAAGCTGAGCCATTCAGTCTTCGAAAAGCTGAAGGCGGTGGCTTACCTTCTGATGGCTGACATGGTCGAAACCACCCGAGACGATCTCAGCCAAGAAGACTGGGCTGCCCTTGTTATAGCTCAAGCAGAGTCTCTTCTCGAGTATCTCCCTGAGGATACATAGCGAAGAGAAGAGGTGATCAGAACCAGAGTTCGGTCAGCCGCTTCTGCTATGCTAAGCCGGATTCGACTCCACTATGGCCCAGATGCAGATCTGAATCCACTGGTGGGACCGGTTGAGATCGAGAGTGAAGAGCTGCTCGATGCCGTCATGGAGGAGATCAAGCCCTTAGTAGACAGGCTTCTGACTGAGCTGGGGATCGAATGATCCTTATTTTTGTATCCAAACAATTGTGTATAATGCAATGTATGTAAAAAACCATTTTTTGACAGAAAGTACATATTTTGCAATTTAATATTATGAGTTCCATACTATAAGCACATCCCCCCTAGCCCCCGCCTCTGCTTATGAATACTGAAGCCTTAGTGTTATAAGCAGAGGAGAAAACATAAGCGTAACGACCAGGGGTGTGCATTATCAACCAACGATCAGGATCAATGTAACGTCTAATCTTATTGCGAACTGGTAGCCACTCAGATGACCAAGGACTTGCCAGATAGCCCCGCATGCGCTAAGAAACAGCTTATTTAGGAGTGACTTATCTGGAAGTGGTCATGAGATCGACCAGCGAATCCGATTAGATTGTTGTAATGATCTGACCGCCGGCGGTCAGCCCCCAGGTCGAATGCATATGATAAAGGCTTAAAGAGAAAAACTTATTGCATGAAAGCAAAACATATTTTATTTTATGAAAAGATGCTAATTGAACAGGAAAAAAGTGATTTGGAATACTTACACGTAAAACTTGCGAAGTTGATCGATGTTCCAAGTATTGGACAAAATCCGACCATCCTCCATAGCTAACCGCGCCGATCCTGTCCGCGGCACTGAGACAACAGTATAAGGACCTTCCCATTTTGGGGAGAATTTGTTGCGATTAGACTGGTCTTGAATTTTTCGTAAAACCAAGTTGCCCACGTTGAGATCACGTGGTCGCACCTTTTTACTGTGATACCTGCGTAAAGCTTGCAAGTATGCCGCGGATTTAACCAGGGTGCGATCACGCCGTTCTTCTAAGAGGATGAGATCTTGCGCCTGTTGTTCGGACTGATTAATCTGTTCGAACTGATCTGTCCGAACAGAACCAATACTTACTTCCATAGGCAATACCGCCTCGGCCCCATAGACCAAATGGAAGGGCGTCTCACCGGTGGCTCGACTAGAAGTAGTTCGTAATGCCCATAGAATGGTATAGAGCTCATCTGCCCAAGCCCCCGAGCGAGTCTTAAGGCAATTAAAGACGCGCTTTTTAATGCCTTGCTGTATTTGCCCATTGGCTCGTTCTACGGCACCATTGCTTTGTGAATGGGCCACAGAAGCAAAGCACACCTTGGTCCCAACCTGATCACAGTAGTCCAGGAAAAGACCGCTGGCAAACTGAGAACCATTGTCTGTGATGAGACGGTTTGGAACACCAAATCGTGCCACAATGTTCTTATGGAAGAACTTTTGTGTGGCTGATGCGGTAATATTTCGTACTGGTTCGGCCTCAATCCACTTTGTAAATGTGTCAATGGCTACGACTAGAAACTTGTACCCATTGACCGCTTGTGGCATAGGACCGACGATATCCATCCCCCAGACCGCGAATGGCCATGCGAGAGGAATGGTTTGCAACGCATAGGCAGGTTGATGAACTTGCCTTGCGTGGAACTGACACTGGGACACGTCTTGACCATATGCTTGGCGTCATCAAGTGCCGAAGGCCAGTAGAACCCTTGTCGAAAAGCCTTTCCGACCAGTATCCAATATGATGAGTGCGCACTGCATACACCGTCATGTAATTCCTTCAAGAGGGATTTTCCTTCCTCCTGAGATATGCAATGCATGAATACTCCTTGAGTACCCTTTCTGTACAAAATCCCATCTATGAGTTTGTACAGACGCGCTTTTCGAATTAACCGATCACTTTCGGTTTCGTCCTCGGGTAGGGTCCCGTGTTCAAGATAGACCCTCAATGGATGAGTCCAATCTTGTTCCTGACCGAGGTTGGTAACGAAGACTATTACCAGATCATCCTCGACCGAAGTCATGATCGAAGGATGGCCCAAGTGTTCAATGAACACTCCTGCCGGAGCGGATGAGCGTGAGGACCCAATTTTGGATAATTGGTCTGCGAGAATGTTGTCCTTTCGCGGGATGTATTGGACTTCGAAATGACTAAAGTGTTTTTCCAATCTCCTCACTTCCCCCAGGTAATGAGCCATTGTCTCATCGGAGGTGCTGTACTCCTTGTTTACCTGGTTTACGACCAGCTGTGAGTCTCCCCTCACCACTAATCGACGGACTCCGAGGAATTTTGCGACCCGGAGCCCTGCAAGAAGACCTTTATACTCTGCTGCATTGTTGGTTGCAACAAAGTGTAGTTGAATGACATACTTAAGCTGTTCGCCCTGGGGCGTAACTAAGACCACTCCAGCCCCCGAGTGTTGAAAACTACGGGAGCCGTCAAAGTACATTGTCCAGTAATCGGGGCACTCCAGTTCCTCTGCCAACCGCATGGGTGGCTCAGGGTTGGTCCATTCGACCACAAAGTCGGCCAAAACCTGAGACTTAACCGCCGTGCGGGGTGTGAAATGGATCTCGAAGGCACCGAGTTCGACCGCCCATTTGGCGATTCGACCAGATTTCTCTGGATTTCGGACAATATCCCCCAAAGGAAAAGAGGAGGGTACTGTGATCTTGTGCGCTTGAAAGTAATGTCGTAGCTTACGGGAAGCCATCAGTAGCGCGTAAAGTATCTTCTGGACCTCAGGGTAGCGCTCCTTAGGACCATGAAGTACTTCGCTCACATAGTAGATGGGTCTATGTATTCCTTCCCTATCTGCGATTAGAACGGCGCTGACCGCGTGTGGTGTGGCCGCCAGGTAAAGAAGCAACGGTTCTCCTTTGTCGGGAGACACCAATACTGGCGGACTGGATAGATATGTTTTTACCTCCTGGAATGCCTTTTCGGCCTCATCCGATGATGTAAAGTTATGATGCTTCCGCAAGGCTTCGAAGAGAGGCAATCCCCTTTCGCCTAATCGCGATATGAAGCGACTTAAAGCCGCCATGCGACCAGCCAGGCGTTGAACAGGCTTCATGGTCGAGGGCGACCTCATTTGTTCAATAGCCCTAATTTTCTCAGGATTAACTTCAATGCCCCTAGAACACACAAGAAAACCAAGGAGTTTTCCTGAAGAAACACCGAAAGAGCATTTCTCCAGGTTTAATTTTATTCCAAAGCGATTCAAATTACAGAAGGTTTCAGCGAGATCGTCCAAATGAGACAATCTCTTGGTACTTTTTACAACCAAATCGTCCACATATGCTTCGAGATTACGCCCTATCTGGGAAAGAAATGTCTTTTGCATCAAGCGCTGGTACGTGGAACCTGCGTTCTTGAGGCCGAACGGCATTCTGACATAGCAGTATGTGCCGAACGGGGTGATGAAGGCAGTCTTCTCTATATCGTCTTCTGCCATGCTAATTTGATGATATCCTGAGTAAGCGTCCAGAAAACTCATCAGTTCGCAACCCGCAGTCGAGTCGACCAGCTGGTCGATGCGGGGAAGGGGAAACTCATCCTTCGGACAGGCAGCGTTGAGGCTAGTGTAATCGACACACATGCGCCACTTGCCACTTGACTTGCGGACCATGACCGGATTGGCGAGCCATTCCGGATGATCCACTTCGCGGATAAACCCGGCTTGTAAGAGTTTGTCCAACTCTTCTCGGATGGCTTCCTGTCGGTCAGTGGCAAAACGCCTGAGCTTTTGCTTTATTGGTCGTTGTCCAGGTCGAATTGCTAACCTGTGCTCAATTACATCCCTTGGGACACCGGGCATGTCGGACGGTTTCCACACAAACACGTCTGCGTTAGCCCGGAGGAAAGCAATGAGGTCGAGTTCCTATTTGTCATCCAGGGCTGATCCAACCCGAATTGTCTTGGATGGGTCATCTGGGTACAAAGGAACTTGTTTGAGTTTTTCATCTGGTCGAGGAGCACCCTTGATCGCATCGGCGGCGACGGTGGCGACCTGAGCGTCCCGGAGGGGAAGTTGATCGACCATCTCCAAAGATAGCCGATCGCACGTGAGTGCCACGTTGCGACTGCCTCGGATCGAGATGACACCTTTGGGGCCAGGCAATTTCCCGCACTGATAAGCATAGTGCGTTGCCATCATGAACTTAGCAAGAGTCAGCCTGCCAAAGATTGCATTATAAGCTGAATCACAATCGATTACATCGAAAGTAACCAGTTCTGTCCGGAAGTTGTCTGGTTCTCCCAGAGTGACCGGGAGGACCACTTGTCCCAATGGCATCATGGAGGGGCCTGGGATTATCCCATAAAACGGATGGATTATGGGCTTTATCTTCGAACGAGGAATTTGCATCTCGTCGAGTGCTTTGACCAATAAAAGATCAAGGGAAGTTCCCCCGTCAATCAGGACCCTTTCGACTCTCGCGTTACTGATGATTGGGGTAATGACCAGAGGTAGCCTCAATGGTCGGGTTAGCCCCATAGGACAGTCAGCGCGATCGAACGTCAAAGGCATATCCGACCAACGGGGGTATTGAGGTTCACCAAGGGATGTCTCCGTTTGGTTAACCTCTCGGCAGAAGGTTTTAAACTGCCTTTTGGAAACGAAAGAGGAAGAACCTCCGAAAATGACATTAACATGATTCTGAGGTACCTGGTAAGCCATTTCTTCATCTCCGTCGATGTCTCTAATCCCGCACGCCTGCTCTTTAGGCGGTAAGGTTGGCATTGGCCCAACTCCTTGTTAGAAATCGTCCAGTTGTTTCAACCAACTCCTGCAGTTTTTGAGGTCGTGGCCTGCGGAGTTGTGGAGTGGACACCACTTTTTGCCCTCCTGCGGATTAGCTGATTTTTCTGGCTGGTCGGAATCCCGACCACCAGAGGCAGTTTTACTTTTAAATGAAGACTTATTACCTTTAGTCGAAGGTGGCTTCTCTGCGACTGCGACCTCGCGGTACTGTCCAGAGCGGTTCCTCTTCGACTTCTTTGACTTCCCCCCCGGTGAAGACTCTGGCTTTTTGCTTGAATCTTCTTTCCTGGCGTCCTTGAAGCCTGGTTGGGGTGGCAAGTCCCCCTTGTCGACCATTCGGTTCCATTCGACTGCTTCGGCTGCATCGGAATATCGATCAGCCATGTCGAACAGATCGGCCACTGATCGAGGAGGGTGGATAAGCAAGTCTTCAGTGAATCTCCGGTATCGAACGGCATGCTTAAATGCCCTGATTACGGAGCCATCAGATATGTTCGGGATGGTATTCCTCACCCCGACAAACCTCTTGACAAACTGCCGAAGTGTTTCGGTCGAAGTTTGCCGCAGCCTATGCAAGTTGTCCTCCTTACCCGGCTTTTGGTAACAGTTTTGGAACTTGCTGAGGATGGCATCGCATAGCATTTCCCAATTGTAGATGGAACACTCAGGCTGATTAAACAACCAGGTTCTAGTCGGTCCTGCGAGGACTGTAGGCAGGTAGTTGGCCATGACCTTGTCATCGCCTCCCGCTGCTTGGATGGCAGTAATATAAATCTGAAGGAACTCAGATGGGTTCTGAGTTCCATCAAACCTCTCAGTGGCCCCTGGTCGAAACTTATCAGGCCAAACGACTGCTCGTAGGCCAGGCGAAAAAGCTTTGCAACCAACGTAAGAACCGTGAATCGCCCTGTGACTCTCGGTTGGGTCTCGAGCGACCTCACGCAATGGCGAGGTTACTCGTGGTCCCAAACGAGAGTGAACAGGAACTCGATCCCTACTACGAGAACCCTGCATTCGCCGGTATTTGTCCTGTCGGGACGGTACGGGCGGCGGGTAACTTCGCTGGCCAGAGCCAGAATGAGGACCATCCCGCTCACGGGAATGTGTTACCGAGCGGGAAGAGGCTGTTGGGGTCGCCTCGGATGCGACCTCATCCAGTCTTTCCGCCAGGATCCTGAAAAAGGCCGGTTTCTGCGCATCCGTGACCGTAGGAGGAAAATTGCGCATGACTTCCTCGATAGATCGCAGTCGACCATGGGTACTTCTCCTAGGGGCACCAGGTGTTATCGTTTCTTCGTCCACTGGGAAACGCTCCAGTGGTAAAGAAGGAGTCTGGTCACGTCTACGACCACGCGACCGTCGAGAAGAACTTGGGGCAGCATCGTAACGAGCCTGCGCATCTTGAAGAGCCTCTAGGGCAGTTCTGCGTAGTTCGTTGTTCTGTTGCTCGAGATCTTGATCCTCCTTCTGTTTGCGATCTTGTTCTTCCCTGGCAGCCTGTTGATCGGGAGTTTCTTCCGACAGCGCAGCAAACTGCCTAGGGAGAGAGGTTGCCGATGGGGAAAACATCTCGGTTTGTTCCGAGTCGGACTCGAAATCAAAGAGACGGTGAATGTTATCAGGGTCGAACCTTCCTGGGCTAATTTCCGGGTCATCATCATATTTTCCCTCAGCGGGGTCGTATGACGGGCCGGATTCATCACCTAGCACATTAAGAACCTCTGTGGGTTCTGACATTGCGCCAGTTGTTTCCTGGTCGATTGACATGACTTGGAGAGATGATTCAACCTGTGGAAGATTCTGGCCTTCGACCTCTTCCATTGGAACATGATCGCTTAGAGAAGGCATTGGTATATGGGCATAATCCTCGAGATCGAAATCGTTCTCGGAATCATGCTCCAGCCATGTTTCGGCGAACCTCCGGATTTCAATTAGGACGCCTTGAGAAAGGCCCCACGGTGGGCGCCAGCTGTCGACGATTCGGACTCGGGGTCCTCAGCCGAACTTATGCAAAATTTGTAATTGTGAGACCTTTCAAGATGACCCTCCGGGAAGGTATGTAGAACAATGGTGAACAGGAGCACAAAGAGATTTATACAGGTTCAGGCCCTCGATGGTGGGAGTAAAAGCCTTACGTCCTGTTAGGATTTCACTATATGTGATAAAGCTTTACAAACTAGCGGGGAGAAACCTTCACAGGCGAAAGTTTTCCTTATATAAGTATACAAAAAGAAGCTATAGGAGATTTCTAAGTATTGTCTAATCTAAGCTGTAGACTTGGCTGTTTGAGTGGTTGAGATATCTTGTATCTTACTTATATCAAGGGTCTTGTTCTTCCAAATGTCTTGGATCCCCTGTTTGATGTACTTTGCCACCCTTTTATACTGGTCGAAAGGGTGCCATATGAACAAAACTGCATCAAACGGTTGGATGCGGTTCCTGGAGAACCGCTATTAACTTCCACGGAGGTTATTAACACGTGTTAATCATGAATAACCGCATATATTAACCTCTGACGGTTAGTCTTCAACGTGGAGGAATCCTCGGGATGCTTGGAATATCCTGACATAAGGATAACCGAATAAACTCCAAGCATCCTGGTCGAGAACGTTCTGACCGCGGAATGTGGGCTGACCGCACAACATCCCGGACATCCAGTTCACGTATAGCATACGAACTTCTGACCGCACAAGGCTGTCGGCCTGATCGCACGAAAACCCGCGACCTGATCGCGTAAAGCTTGCGACCTCATGGTGATGCACCTCAAAATAGCTTGAGTTCGCATCGCCACATATATATCTGGTTCGAACCTGTCTTGAACCAAAAGTTTATTAGAAGTGACCCGGGTGTCAATCCTCGTCAGACCACTACGCAGTTCGTACGTGGGTTGTAAGGCTTTCTCGCCCAAACTACGGAATGTGGTTTGGCCTGCTAAGCTTAAACCCGGTACGATATAGAGATTCGATGGGACTCAAAATCCAATTGAATTTTTCCATATCTATGCCACTGCCATTCAAGCGGCCAGAGGAAACGAATGGGCTATGGCGAATTATTTGCCAATGGTCCTTGAGGGTCCGGCACAGACTTGGTTGTTCAATCAACCAGAAGGATCGATCTACAATTGGGAGATGTTGTGTGATGCCATCCTCAACAACTTCCAAAACTACTATGAGAAGCCAGGCAAAGAAGATGATCTCCATCGTCTGCACTAGACATCGACCAAAACTCTTTAGTAGTTTGTTAAGAGATTTTTAGGAGTGAGTAACACTATTCCTAATATCTCTGATAGTTCGGTAATTATAGCCTTTAAACACAACTTTCGCTCTCACCTCCGGAGGTTCACGGGGAATTTAAGTATCCATCCCCCACAATCAGTGTCAGAGCTTTTCGACATGACTGATCAATATTTCGATGCAGCCAAGGCTTAGAATGGAATAGAATGGTGGACAAGGGTCTCGACGATTGGGACTTTCGTCGTTAGTCGAACTTATGTAAATGTTTAAGAAGAATGTGAAGCCAATCCAAGGTGAATTATATCAGAGGAAGAAAGGAATTTATACAGGTTCGGGCCCTCTGATGATGAGTAATAGCCCTATGTCATGTTAGGATTTCACTATGTAAAATGAGGATTTCAAGAAGAGAACAAGGATGTTCATAGATGAATTAAGGACAATCCTGTATTCTTTAGCTTACAGTCAATGTAAATCTACTGTGGCTAGTTCTAAAGTGTTGTGTCTTGAATCTCTTGTGTTGTTCTTGATCTTTCCCAACAATCCTCCTTTTATAGCTCGTCGTCCATCATCAGTTACAGAATCAAAGGATCACTGAGCTACACGTGCGCCGGCTATAATGTGTAATTATACCCATTTATGATTACGCCTCCATCTTCTTGACGGTTACTATAGAATTAGAACATCAAAGATGGCGGTAGTGATAAAACAGGTTCAACCACTATTCATGATTGAATGAGTCTAATCATATAGCCGTTAAATGTTTTATCTCTTTAGTAAGCCATGGTCGCATATTAACTACAACAATGCACAACTATTTCATGTTCTTCACAACCCGGGTGATCATGGGAAAATGTCTCCATTTCTATGGTATTCGTGAGACCATACCCTCCGCGACATCACAGGATGAGACCATGGAATGGGCTATGTCCGGTACATCTTGGACTATTCTATCGTCTCCCTCTTATGCTCCTGAGACCATAGAGAGGTAGAAAATCTCGTTCTATAGTCCTTGCGACTATAGAACGACAAAGGTGAATAACTTGGATTGTAATCCTTGTCAAAGGGCAACTTACCTCCTCAACCTGGTCTCAAAATCGAAAAGAAAGAAGATTGGAGCAAGGAATCTTAATCATTTGTAGGTGGAAACCTCAAGATACCCAAGAAGAATGGAGCAGGCTAGTTCCGAGAGGTTGTAGTCATGGACAAGCAACCACAATAGAAAGGTAAAAAAGTTCCATTCAAAGTTAATAGACCTCCTTCTGGTGGTCACAATGGCGACCATCCAGCAAAACAGACTAACCCGCAGAGAAACAAGAGACGGTGTCCATTCCACAGCGCTTCCAACAAGTAAAAGCTGAGGAAACTGAATCGAACATGACCAGGACACATGGCGTGTTTGCAGCCAAACACATGTCATAACCAAAACCGAGCTGGACCCTTTTTCAGCCATGTTGTATTCGACCGGGATTCTTTTACGAGCAGGATTCTTGAGAGCCGTTCTTTCTTGTTCTGATGTGTTCGAACAGGTGTCTTTTTTGCCCAGCTATGTATGGATAAGGATTTTACCCGCCAAAGTGTGTTTGACCAGATCTTTGTCCGAAGAATATTCGATCTGAGCCTTTTTGCTCGTCCAGTTTGGTTTTTGGTTGTATTGGGCTCAAATGTGGTTCAAATCTTCCCGAATTTGGCAAGTTTGATCCCTGAAACATGATGAACACAACCATGAAAGCAATTTGTAAAAATATTCAAAATTTACGCATAAAATGTCGCATCAAAGGAGTTTTAAGCATGATTTTGCACGTTTTTTATACTAAACCTAGGGTAAAACTGCTACCAAGTTTGCACTTATCAGTCATTTTGGAGGTCGACCCTGGGTAATTTTGAACAATCACTATATTCCTCCAGCAGTCCCGACAAACGACCACTATCATTTCTGCATGCTAAAGACAGTGCCACCTAAGTACTATCACCATGGCTAACTGGACGAATCATTACCAACACGCATTTTTGGCATGTGTTGATGATTTGTTTGGCCTAATTTAAGGTTATCGAGTTCGTAGTGTCGACGTGGTTGTCTCTACGGATGACAAACTTGCTCCCATTCTTGGTGATCTCGTACTCTTGGGCACGTCGATGGAGCTGAGCGTCAGTTCATATAAGAACGAACTCCCCAAAATCACCTGACAAATATTGATAGGAACAACATCGCATTGTACCTCATCGATATGTAGAGCAGATATTGCAAATTTTAACATACACCGACTCATAATCTGTTGGCTTACATCAGATGTAAACCAACCCAAAGGATATGGTTGTGGATGCTTGGTCGTCTTCAGACCTAATTATCGTACCAATCCAGCGGAGACCAAATTCTTTTGGCTTCCGTGATCGAATATAGCTGCGACCACTTCGAGCTTCACATATGTATTGATAGTGAATAGTTCCTCCATTGGGTGATGGTCTAAAGTTGAACCTGAATCTATCTCCTTCAGCATTGCCATCAGAGGCAAGGTCTTGTCTTCCTTTTCGATCGAATTCACTCAGACAACCTCTTATCTAGGTGGAGCCCTGGTAGTTGCGGCTGGTCTTTTCCCTACACTAGTACAGAAAAGCTTTCTTCTATCGATAAAAAACACCCTTTTACTATCGGTTTCTGTACCGATAGAGATAGACACGATAGAACAAGCCCTAACATTTTCTATCGGTAAATAACCGATAGAAGAACGGAACTATTCTATCAGCATATTAGGAGTGTACCGATAGAAAACCCGTCGTAGTCTGACGTTTAGCGGCAGGTAAAGTACCAATCTTCTAACGGTTAATTATGAATTTACCGACAGACAAAATCTTAGTACTCTCTCGGTTGGAAATGAGTTTACCGATAGAAAAAACGATTGTGCTCTCTTAGTTTTCGTATGAGTTCACCGGCAGGAAAAGTCACACTCTCCTAACGGTTAATTTTGAGTGTACCGATTGAAAAAACTACAGTAGTCTCTCGGTTGTGGATTTGTTCACCGGCAGGAAAAGTAACATTCTTCTAATGGTTATTTTTTAATTTACCGATAGAAAAATTGATAGTAGTCTCTCAGTTGTGAATGAATTTACCGATAGAAATACAGTTCAGATGCAATACAATACATTCACATATACAGTACATTATTTACATTCACAATATAGTACATTCACATATATAGTACAGATGCAATACAGTATAGATTGGATACACAATACAGTACAGATGCAAAGAAGGGTAAATTCACATATACATTGAACAGATTGACACATTAGACAATTATTCACATTTATTCACATATATATGGACAAATACAAATTTCAATCCAATGTGGACATTTATTCACATATACTGTTTATTCACATGTATATAAACAGTCTATGCACAGAGTACACGAAAAAGAGAAAATTGTCATGGTGGATGGTTGGGCGCAACTTCCTCCATGACATATTGAGCCCAGATTTGTCGAAGATCTCTAATCTTTGCATTTTCGTATTGGTCTTTCGACATGGCGATCTGCAAGCATGTGTGAATACTGAGTAACTAACTTCCTAATTTAGAACGTGACACCCAACTTTCAAATTTGAGTTAGCTATCGATGCTTACCTGGGGGAATTGGGCAAAGTTTGTCTGCACTAGGTCGTACATGTAGCGCAACACATAAAACCCGCATTCCCACGATTGCGGCTGCTGATGGCACTGAGATAATTGCATATGCGAAGACATGTTAGCTATTGTTTCCATAAACTAATTAAGCATAAACAAAAAGTCTTGTGAGTACCTCATATTCTTTCCAAGCTAGTAGGGAGCCCTGCGGTGCGGCATGCCACCCTCCAGCAGACACATATTTATCAAAAGCCCTGCATTTCAGTTAGTATTGCCGGTTAATGTATTATCATTAGCTAGTGAGGTGAAAATTTAAATCAAACATATAAGTTACTTACGCCTCCATATTCCCCTTGACCACATATTCGATCGATAATCTGTCACGCATCGAATCGAGGTAGTACACCTCGTTCCTCGGCGGACAGATCACGATGAGGATCCAGTGGCCCCTACATTGTACATAAAAGAGGACCGCTAGCCCAAAGTATATCTCAGGTGTAACATACAAGATCGAGTTAAATTAGTACAAAATGCACTAACCTTTGGTGGTACGGCACCAGAATGAACTCCCTGTCCTGCTGCGCCATCAGCGCCTTGGATATGTACTGCTTAGCGTGCGCGGCGTCGTGCTCTAGCATCGTGAGGCTTTTTTTCTTTGGGTCGAGGAAACCCACCTTGTCACACGCAGCCTCCGATGCTAGCCTGTACATGCACCTGCATGCAAAGGACGACATTAGTATTGCACAGAAAGTTACTACATTTCAAAAGAACTACAACAATGCAGAGTTAGCAAACAGAGTTAGAAAACAGCAATACATAGCATCAGCAAACTCACAAGACTCCAGTCCGTATGATGGACATATCGAGCTCCCGCCAGTTGTAGAGGTCGAACAGATCCTCGTGTGCCATGGAAATACTCCCGGGCTCATGGTGGAACTGCCCAGGCCTGTAGGGAACTAAGAAGTTCAGATTGCGCCGAGCTCGGTGTAGGTACCACTCGTGGAGGTCTCTGGTTGATCAATCCAATTTGCGCAAAGCTGCCTCCGACATGAGTGGGAACCCGTTCCTGACCCTCTCCGGCTGTCCCTGTCGCCCTTTTCCCTTGCCTTTGCCCTTGCCTTTTGCCGGGCACTAAGCACGTACCTTCGAAGGCAAGGGCGAGGTGATGGCGGCTTTCTTCCGAGGTGAAGGCGTGGATGCGCTGGGTGGGGTCGAGGCCGTCTTTGATGTGTCCAGGGTCGCACGAGATCGGGCCTCATGCCCCGAGCTGGGGGCGCAGTCTCCTGGTAACCCGGAGGCAGGCCACTTCAATTAATGTGCACGTATGTTAGATTATACAAGTTGAGTGTACTGAGTAGGATGTAATCTAAAATGTGTAGGATTTACCGGTTGTATTAGAAGACACTTCTTGGGCCACTGTACGTAGGAGCCCACTGCCTCAGTAAGTGTCTGCAGTTCCTCTGTTGGGACTGCCAATGGAGAATCGTTGTAGCCCGGCATGGCCATGTCCACTTGTACCTTTGCAAACCCCAACCGTAGAGGTACGCAATGGACCTGGACATCCAGCCCAGATGGATATACGAAGCCGTGTCCAACCACTTCCTGCCTGTCGCCTAGGTGATTCAGTAGGATGCAACCCTCCGGTTTCTGCAAATTTGTAAATATTAAAACAGGTTAGCGAAACAACTCTAACAGAATGGGAGTGGTATCAACTTAAGTGCATAGATGAAGGCTTGCAGTACCTCAAGTACATCCACTGGATTCGCGAGGACCTTCGAAGCGCAACTACTTATCTGACCCCGCGGGGTACCATCGCCCTGGGGTTCCGCATCTGCACTCTTGGTTAGCAATGCATCTCTCAACCGTGCAAACTCTTCCCTCATTTGTGCGACCTCAACTGCACCTCAGACTGCACCTCAGCCCGTATCTGATCGGAGAGCTCCGCCCGTACCTAAGCCCGTATCTTATCGGAGAGCTCAGCTTCCTTTTCCTTCCAGGAGCGGGCCTTCTTCCTCGGTGGAGCCGGATCTGCGAAACCGGCCTTCCACGACACAATGGCTCCCACGGCCCGTGTCTGCCCGGGATGCTCCTTATTTCCTAGAGCCCGGGTGAGGATGTCGTTCTCCCTCTGTGGGGTAAGCAATCCCTCCACTACCTCCTTCTCAAAAGAGATATGTTACATTTAAAGGTACCTTGTGAGACAAATTACCTTATATACACTAGTGCGCACATAGTTTACGAGGTTAGCCAACTTACCATTCGCCTCACAACGTCGACGTCCCCAGGGGTTGCAAACTGCACAGACCCCGTGGATGACACGGACCCCCTCCCCCTCCACCATCGCTTGCACCTCTCATCCCGGATCTCGGAGAGCGGCAACTCAGGGGTGTCGATGACATGATTTTTCTCGTCTTCCTTCTTCCACTGCTCCTCCTTCCCCGCATAGCCCCGGGATCTGAGCCGATGCGGGTGGTCGTTCCTCTTCTGGATCGCCCTATTCTTCTCGCTAAGGCCTTGAACTCCTTAGTCCCCTTCTGCTTGGTGAATTCCTCCCAAACCTCCTCCGATATGAAGGGGTATTTCTCGCAAGGAGATTTCCCCGCAGTGAGGAGGTTACTGACGAGCCAGCTCTTAAAGGTTTTCCATGTTCCGTTCACGTCCTTCAAGTAGGACGTCCTAGGTGTATCGTCGGGGATGTTCCACTTAGCCTGTTTTCAAAAAATGCATGCAATTAATCACGAGTTAGTTAAACTTAAGTATAAGCCAAGAGAACGTGATTACGAAAGAGTTCAGCGATTTCAGTTAATTTAACCTTCACTTCCGCCCACAACCTATCCCTCTCATCCGCCGTCACGTCCTTCCAGCTCTGCACCGTGATCTTCACCCTTTCTTTCACCAACAGCCCAACGTAGGCCGCGTACTTCCAAGCATTCTTTCCAATCGGCCTCCCAAATTGGTTGAACTCACAAGAAAGATCTGTGAGTTTGGCCAAACGGCCCAACGTCGTCGCGCCTCGCCCCACCCTCTTGTGCTGGGATGTAACAGCTGCATCTTCAGTTACGTTGGGGTTGGCCCTAGTCGAACCACTAGTACCATCCGATGAAGACGACGACATGTCTTTCCCTACAAAACCATCAACAAACCATCAAAAATTTAATGGAAACACAAACCAAATCATTTCACAAAGAAAAAGGACCTATTTTAAATATTTTTTCCATCGGTAAACACAAAAGCTACCATGCAATACAAGATAAGATTCTATTTCTCAGCGTTTTCATCTACACATTTTCATATAGGAAGCAGGCAACATATGGCAATTAATTCTTCTTGGAGTTCCATAACTCAGCCCAGGACTGGAGACTAATTAGGGTTACAAAAGGGATGACCGAACAAAATAATGATAAAAGAAATACATGAATAAATTACTTCCTGACTGTTCAGAAATATTTTCTATCGGAAACACATGATCTACCGATAGAACATAACAATTTTTCTATCGGCAAACACGTGAGATACCGATAGAAAATAACAATGTTTTATATATATGGAATTTTGTTGATAAGCCACTATTCACTGTCATCGCATAACATTCTCAATGATTTTTTATACTAATATTCATGGGCCAGCATTATTATTTCACACGTAAATATGCACACAAGCATCTAAGTTCCACTGTGCATAATCGGACAAACCTAATGCTAATGGAATATAAAGATATTGAAGTAGCACAGAAAGTAGGTCACAGCCAAAAAAGGAATAATATGGTCTATAGAATCCTCTCTTGGTTATCTTTTGCATTACCTGTATGCAAGTCATCAGGACTTCATCACATCTATTAGTTTGGGAAAATTCATATATGTCATATATTCATATATATTCATATTTGAAACATATACATCGAACACCCATCCACATTGCCACATATTCATACCAAGTGAGTAAAAATTCCCAACCAAACTAGTATGTACATTGCATGCCTCATGTCCTTCCAGATAAAAAGTTTTAATAGTTGTTCAGAAATATTTTCTATCGGTAAACACAAGAGCTGCCGATAGAGCAGACAAATTGTTTCTATCGGCAAATACAGGATATACCTATAGAATATGTGTACGAACAACTCAAACATATCATGTGCATTACATGGCAATTGCATACAATTGATCACACATACAGCAGTATAGATAAGTTAAAATCTCAAAATAGGTTCATTACAGCACTGGAACATATTATGTCAACCCTAATTTAAATCAACATTGCCTGCGGAATGTACATAATCCAACACAATAGGGAACCCTAGTGTAATTGCAAAACTCGAAGAATTAGTACATACAAAACACTAGGATCAAATAAGGAAGATGCTGGAAATAGAACGACGAATTCGGGTATTTACGGCAATCAGTGCTCGTGATGGAGAGGCAGTGTAGAACGCAACGGCGGCTGGCGAAGGACGAAAATAAGAACTGGTGGCAGTGGCGAACCAGTGTCCAGCCGACGATCGTCGTGTGGGAGAGAGGAAGTGAGTGGTCATGGCGGAGGTTGTGGTTTTCTTTGCTCTCGAAGAGATGCAGTGCTCTAAGTTGGAACTGTTCGACTGGAGGGAAACTGAAGGGCCGTGTACTAGTGATAAAGTACAGGATGACCTTTTCTATCGGTAAAACAAAATAATACCGATAGAATTATGTACGTTTCTATCGGTACAACAAAATAATACCGATAGAAAAAGTAAATTTCAAGGAAAAATATTTGAAGTAGTGGATTCCTTTTTTCTATCGGTATAAACAATAAAATCCCGTGAGACCAATTTTCCCCAGAAAATTTTTTTAATTAAGTAAGTGCCTGAGATTATAGTATTGGGTGCCATTTTTCTATCGGTAAAAACAACAAAATACCGTCAAAAAATGAAAAGGTACACACAATTTAACATCAAACAGACCGTGCTTGAAAGCTGCAGAGTGATAAAGAAAGAGGGAAGATAGCCAGAAAATTGGAAAATTGACATAAAAAGAAATTGTTCATTCATTGTTGTTTTATCACTTATAAAAAAAAATAAAACCCAAAATGCTAGGTCAAGGGGTGGTCTTAGCCCTGGCTGCATGTAGAATAGAGTCAGATTGACTTGCAGCCAGGACGCAGGACTCCTCTAGCGACAAGTTGTCCCTACGATCAACTACTAGCGCGTCGAGAAGGCCTGCGACCTCCCTCAGCTTCGCTATGGTATCCTTCATAGTCAAACCGCAGCCAGCGATGGTAATATATGCGGCTTGCTTCTCCTCGCGAAGACGCCTCATCATCGCCCTGGAATTGTCACCAGTCGTCTTCATGCGCTGAATGCGCCGGAGGAGATCGTCCAATTCAAGCCGTAGCTGAGTGTGCTTGTCCGTAAGGAGCTTGTGCTCCTCCTGGAGGGCCCTCAGGTCAGCCTTCACTTTGCCAGTGTCTTCCACGGCTCCCATTCCCTGTGCAAATCAACAGGTCAAGAATGTAGTGAACATGGATTAACAATACAGGGGTAAACCGAGGAAACTTAGAGTTCTTACCGGGGAGGGCGTGGCTAACGATCCCATGGAGGTTGCCATTGTGAAAGAGAAGATGAGGAATCGAAGCGTTCGAGAATTAGAAAAACAAAAAAATACCGCGACGCATGGTGAGGTACTTATAGAATTTCCAAGGCGACGCATGGCGACACAGTTGAGAATTCAAAGCGCCAGAGTATTTTTCTATCGGTACAAACAACAAAAAACCGTCAGACAACAAATACCGTGAACTAACGAATTTATTCTAACAGTAAAATATAATAATACAGATAGAACAAGTAAACTTTTCGCAGCGAAACTTTTGAAGTGCCTAAGACACATTAAAGTAGCGGATGTCCTTTTCTATCGGTAGAAATAACAAAATACCGTCAGAAAAATTGATTTTTGGAGAGCTTAATTTGAAGAAGCAAGAGGCTGCGATGAGATTTTTGCAAGTGCTATTTGAAGGGAAGATTTAAGTATTTACAGGATAAAGGTACTGTACATGTTAGAACTCATGCTGTGGAGTAAAATTGAGATATATTAATGCTGTGGACTAGCTTATCATTAAGTTCTAAAGAAAAATGTACTGCCTGATGTATTAATGATAAGTTCCTCACCTTGCTGCAGAACTTGTGGGCTGTTTGCTTGGCATTTATCCCTGAAATAGAAATTAATCATCATTGGTTCTCAACCCATAATCCTTCTTCTTGGTCATCTCGCAGATATGTTGTTTCGTCGATATCTTCAGTATGGATAGATTGAATGTCCTCTAAAAATGGAGGTATTTCATCGAATTGGTTATACTCCTCTTCGTCGACAACATCTTCGACCCCAACAATACGTCTCTTGCTGTGGAGGACAACATGCAAGTTTGGATTGGCCTGGTCAACGATGTAGAATACCGTGTGGCTTGCTTTGCAAGTATGAATGGATCTTCTTGGTGTCCGACTCTACCAAGATCGACGAGAGTAAACCCGTAACTGTCAACTTGGACACCTCGAGGGATTTCGACCAATTGGCATCGAAACAGGGGAATCTTAAGTAATCCGTAATCGAGCTCCCATATTTTGTCAATAGCACCGTAATATGAGTTCAGCGCCCTTACTGACCTGGCATCCTCGGAAATAGCAAACAGTGACACTCCGCTACATTGCGTGCTACTCTTGGCGTCTTGAGCTCTTGTGTAAAATGAATACCCATTGATGTCATAGCCCTGCCAAGTCCCTACAGTGAATCTTGGGCCTCTAGCCAACCATGTCACAGTTTCACTTACGGAGCCCTCGGCAGCTCGCGTGACTCATTCTTGGATCCACTCAGCAAATTTCCTGTTATGTTCTCTGCTGACCCAAACGTCTGACTTCGAAGGATTCTGTGACCGTAACATTACCTTGTGCTCGTGTATGTATGGCTTGACCTCCGTCATGTGTTGTAAGACCCAAAAATGTGATTTTGCGTACACATCACGAGCGGGGACAATAGCTTTGAATCCAATCGTTCTGATGCCCTGAAGCCTACCCTCGTGTCGGGACCTAGGAACGCCAATTGGGTCAACCCTGGCCATATAATCTGTGCAAAATTCAATCACCTCCTCGGCGGCATAACCTTCCATGATACTCCCCTCGGGTCGACGACGAGTCCTTACGTATCCTGTCAGACCCCCATTTGAGGATCACCTTGGTAACCGCCCAGGTAGGTTACACACAGCAGGATGACACATGAGCTCCAAACCAGACAAGCATAATAATAACATTAAACAGGTAGCAGGCCAGCCTGGCCAATATTACATACCCAAAGCACCGAAAATGGCGCTAAGTAGAGTTGCTAAGAAAATAACAAGTTTATCAGAACCAGAGTCGGTATCTAAGTACCGAACACACAGCATAAAACACAAAGCAACGACGAAAAGCTTGATTTCCATCCGCAGCGGGGTTGAAGTGGCTCTTCCCACATCTGACTTGACTTGGTGCGCAATCCTTCTAGAACGTGGGCTCGTCCGGGGCACTTCCATCTTCTGCCGGGAACTCATAACTGAAGGAATCGGGATCCTCGAATCCCTCTTCTACAGTTGGAAGTAAATTGCAAGGGTGAGCACTTGGTGCTCAGCAACACTCGTTCCGGGGATTATTGTAATTGTATGTACATGAGAGTGAAATATATGATTCCGGGGTTTTATGGTTCATATGGATAGAAATATATAGATTTCCAAGTCATTTGTTTAACGAAACAGTACTTTGTCACTAAAATGTTACTTTAAACATTAAACAGGTTTTCAACAAAACATTAGATGTAGTGGTCTCCCATGAGTCACTACTTTGTTAACCGCATTATTAAAACATTCCAAAACATTACTTGTGCTATAACCCATGGATAACATCCACTACGAAAAGACTCCTGAACCTGGGAGTACAGAGTATCTGACACTTCTTTTACGCTTTGCAAAGGTGTACCTCTTTTTAAATCCACTGGTTCACTCGGCTTTCAAGTCGGATCAGCTCCATGTGACTTAAACACATGTGACAAGGCCGAGATCACACAACGCTTTACAGTTCAGTATTAACAGTATCCCTGCCCGGTAAATAGACAATTAAGTCTCAAGTACCGTTGTGGGTCTTACCCACTGCCTTACTTCCTAGCCTCTCTGGTCTATGTTCCCTCAGGACACATAGCCTTGGTCTATGTCCACGCGAGACATACGACCATTTAAGATTACAGCCGCTCACGGCTTAATCAGGTCTAGGGCGCCTTCCTTCATTTACGCCTTTTTCTCTCATCATTTTTCTGACTCACATCACTCATGGCCGAACCTTGGCCTTCCAGTTTCCACGCGAGAAACCAGATCGTCAAACCATGCAGGGAACTGCTAATACCAAAAAGTTACTAAGTTGTGCCTGTCCCATACCAGGCAAGTGGTTGGTACGTTTACAATTCGTATAGAGACACAGCACAAGGTTCTTGTCCTTATGAACCAATAGTGAGGAACATTCACATACCCTGGTGCGCACCGCACCCTCTCCATACAATCCAATCCTCACTACTGATCCCTTTTATCATTTTTCTTGTCAAAACGGTTTTCATTATAACTTCTCATGCATTTGACCCTTTTAAGTTTAATGTGGATATTCAGTATATGAGTCCTAGGGTGACAAAAGCATATATAAGAAGGTTCAATAACAAAAAGGGTTTCATGATTCATTTAGGGAATATCTACTCATGTCATTCAAACATAATTTGTATTTCAACTAAACATGCATAGTAAGAAACAGTGAATATACTTCATATGAAAATATTGGGTGAGACATGATCAAAGGAATGAGGCTTGCCTTGCAATGTTGGGTCTAAAAACTCAGACGGCTCTTCAAAGACTTCTTCCGTTCCTTCCGCTTCTGACTCTGCGGCAAACAATTAACACACAAACACATACCACATAAGCATACTGAAAATAGTTTCTATAGAAAGTATTAAGTAAATAAGCCATGTATGCAGGGGAAAAGGTTAGGGTAAGGTCACGAGGGCTCTGGTCGAAGAAACGGCTAAAAAGGATTGAACGTCGAAGGGTCGACATTCAGTTCATGGCTTTGACATAACTGGAAACTAGTCTTAGGATGGTTTTCTGGAGAAGTGATAGTAGAGAAAGTTGTAGATCTCAACTCCAGGAATCTAAAGGACAAGGTGGCATTTCAATTGCTCAACCAGAAGGGGTCAAACAAGGCTAATGCCAGTGGCTGACATGCACTGACATGGTGCTGGACATGGCCAGAAACTAGGGCATGGCTTAACTTTTGATCTAGGGCTCCAAATGATGCACCACTTTGTCTGGGAGGTAGGCATTACTAACAGGAACAATATACTCAACAGGCACAAGGGCTGAAAGTGGCCGGAGGGTGGCCAAATCCGGCGATGAACCACGGTGGCCTGGACATGAACTGAGTTACTGGACAGTGATCTTGGCATAGGCATAACTCACAATCTAGGCAGATCCAGGTGTCGAGCTAGTGGACAATATTGCTCAGGGAGGTGAGGCGAAGCTAAGGGACAAGGTGGTGTCGGCTGGATCGGCCGGGAACAAATTCCGGCGACCGGCGCTGGAGAAGACGACACTGGAGCTTGGGTATTTTTGATACAGGGCGAAAGAGCTCAATTCCAAGCTTGGGAATGATCTCTAGGGTGCAACAAAGCTACTGGGGAGGTTAATTTCATTGGATATCGGCCGGAGAAGCTTGGCGCCGAAGTCCGGCGGACGGCCGAGGTTCGAATTTGGGATTTCTTCGATTTGAGCTTAATTGGGGATTCTGGTTCTACAGGCTTGCTCTACTAGGCTTACTGATCAACTTCTTCTACAGGATTGAGGGTTAATTTGGGCTGAATCGAGTGGCATTGGGGGAACAGGGCAAATCGGGAATCCGGCGATCACCGGCGATGGGGATCGATCTAGTGCAATTGGTTGCTATGACACAGAGAGGGGAACGAGGGGGACTCACTGGTGAACCTGGATTGGAGAGATGGGCTATGGTTTGCTCTGGCGACGGTGGCTCCAGAAATAGCTCGCCGGAGAAGAAAGGGAAACAGTGAAGAACCGGGAATTTGGCTAAGTCCTGGCGTTGCATTTCTTCACAGCGCTGAAGGGGTTTAAATAGGCGATGAGGCAGAGCTTGCGAGGGGGAACGGCGAGAGAACTTGTGCCGGGGACGAGACCGGCCGGGTGCAGCTGCGACAGCGGTGACCGGCGATGTGATTGCGCTCAGGCGGTGCTGCAGCTTTGCCAGCGATGCCAAGGCGTCTTGGAACTTCGTCCGGGAAGGCGCAGATGCGGAGGCGACAACGTAGCTCCGGCAATCGACACGTACACGCATGCAATGCCACGGCAACGGGAGCGCGCGCGCGAAAACAAGGTTCGGGAGCGCGGCCGTTTATCCGCTGGGCGAGGCGATGCTACGGTGGCTATCACGTGCGCACGGGGTGGCTCAGCAACTCACGGGCACAGGTGACAGAAACGGTGGCCGGCGGCGAGCAAGCACGGCGAGAAATCCACGGCGCTGCAACGGGCTCGTGCACTGGTCGTGGCAACGACCAGGGCTGGTCGAAAAGGGCCTGAAAAGAATGTTTGGGCCGATTTGCTATTTCTGAAACTTACTCCAGGGGCTCTTCTGCGAAGAAAACTTGAATAGGACTTGGGCCTGTTTGCAAATTTGGAGATCTAAGAGTCCGATCTGAAATCTGATTTGGCAGCTAGGTTGCAAAAGATTTTTAGAACTTGTCTGGCCAAAGTTTGGTAAGATCGGGCAAGATCTGAAGGGTTTCGACAAAATTGGGGAAAACAGGGTAATTAGGGTTTTAAAAATGGCGAGGCTTGAAACTCGGCTTTAGGGTGAGATTTTGGAGATGGTCCCGAAGGGAAAAATGTTCTGAACAGCATTTAGAAGGGAATGGCTAAAGCAGATTAGGTTTTGGGGTCCGGATGTGGATTTTGGCTATTTTAGGGTTTGGCAAAAACAGGGGTGTTACAAATCTACCCACCTTAGAAACAATCTCGTCCTCGAGATTAGGGCAGGTCAGAGAATAGGGAGGGAAATTCTCGTCGGAGATCTTCTTCTTTTTCCCAAGTTGACTCCTCCTCTGAGTGATTGTTCCACTGAACTCTGCAGAATCGGAGGGTTCTTGACTTCAGCACTTTCTCTCTGGTTTCCAGAACTCTAATAGGGTATTCTTGACAAGATAAGTCTGGTTGAATCTCATTCTCTGTAGGAGATATCTGTTCTGTTGGTTTTCTCAAGCATTTCTTCAGCTGAGATACATGAAACACGTCATGAATTCCGCTTAGTTCTGGTGGCAATTCCAACTTGTATGCCATTTCACCTCGCTTTTCCAGAATTCGATATGGTCCCACATATCTAGGTTTTAACTTTCCCTTCATCTGGAATCTTCGAACTCCTTTGTATGGCATAACCTTGAGATACACATAATCGCCCTCTTCAAAAGATAGTTCTCTTCTACGGTTATCCGCATAGCTTTTCTGTCTAGATTGGGCTGTTTTCAGTTTTTCTTGTATGATCCTGACATGGGCTGTGGCTTCTTTTACTAACTGGGGTCCTAGATGTTGTTTTTGACCAATTTCTGTCCAATACAGTGGCGTGCGGCATCTTCTTCCATATAGGGCTTCATATGGTGCCATTTGCAGGCTTGCTTGGAAACTGTTGTTGTAGGTGAATTCTGCATAAGGTAGAAATAACTCCCAAGAGTCTCCATAGTCCAAAACACAAGCCCTCAACATATCTTCCAAAATTTGGTTTACCCTTTCCGTCTGACCTCCAGTTTGAGGGTGGTAAGCGGTACTGAACTTTAACTTTGTGCCCAGGGCTTTCTGCAACTCTTGCCAAAATCTTGAAATGAACTGGGCTCCTCTGTCGGAAACGATAGCCTTCGGCACTCCGTGTAGGACAACTATTCTGTTGAGATACAGCTCTGCTAAGTCCTTAGCTGTATATAGGGTCTTCACTGGGAGAAAATGTGCCACTTTTGTTAATCTATCAACTATGACCCATATAGAATCAAATCCTTTCTTCGTCCTTGGTAGTCCCACAATGAAATCCATTCCGATTTCGTCCCACTTCCACTCTGGGATTTGTAAAGGTTGTAGCGGTCCCGCAGGCTTTTGATGTTCTGCTTTCACTCTTTGGCATGTGTCGCAAGTTGCGACAAACTTGGCAATCTCTCTCTTCATTCCTTTCCACCAAAAATTTTTCTTCAAGTCCTTGTACATTTTGGTGCTGCCTGGGTGTATGGAATATGGGGTCTGATGAGCCTCTTGCATGATTAAGTCTTTGATCTCGTGGTCATTCGGAATGCAGATACGGTCATCGTACCATAGAATTCCCTGTTCATCTTCTCGAAGGTTGGTTGTATCTTTGCTCTTCATGTCCTCCTTCATCTCTTGAAGATCTGGGTCAATTGCTTGAGCTTGTCGGATTTTATCCTTCAACTCACATTCCATCTTTAGCGTAGCGATGGTTCCTTGGTCCACTAATTCTAATTGTAGCCTTTCGAAATCCTTGATCAGTTGTGTCGGCACTTCTAGCTGTGTTATCTGGTTATAACGAGACTTCCTGCTCAAAGCATCAGCTACTACATTGGCTTTTCCTGGGTGATAGTGGATCTCTAGATCATAATCTTTGATCAGTTCTAACCATCTTCTCTGCCTCATATTCAACTCCTGTTGCGTGAATATGTAATTCAGGCTCTTATGATCCATATAAATTTCGCACTTACTGCCTAGTAGGTAGTGTCTCCATATCTTCAGTGCATGTACGACAGCAGCTAACTCCAGATCATGTGTTGGATAATTCTCCTCATGAGGTCGTAGCTGTCTAGAAGCATAAGCTATTACTTTCCTTTCTTGCATCAATACACATCCTAATCCTTGTTTGGAGGCGTCACAGAAGACTTGAAAATCCTTCTTGACGTCCGGCAGTATCAGGATTGGTGCAGTTGTCAACCTTTTCTTCAGTTCCTCAAAGCTTCTTTCGCACTCCTCAGTCCAATTAAAAGGGGCATTCTTCTTCAGTAGCTGGGTTAGCGGTTTGGTGATCTTCGAGAATCCTTCTACGAATCTTCGATAATATCCCGCTAATCCCAAGAAACTTCTAACTTCTGTTGCGGTTTCAGGTTGTTTCCAATCGGTAACAGCTTGAATCTTCAACGGGTCCATAAATATTCCTTCTCCTGAGATGATGTGTCCCAAGAAAGAAATTTTCTTCAACCAAAAAGCACATTTGCTAAACTTGGCATATAGCTGGTGGTCTGCCAGTTTCTGTAGCACAATCCTCAGGTGATGTGCGTGCTCCTCCTCCGTCTTAGAGTAGACAAGGATATCATCCACAAATACAATGATGTATTTATCCAGGAATTCCATGAGGATCTTATTCATTAGATTCATGAATACCGCGGGTGCATTAGTTAATCCAAAGGGCATCACTGTGAACTCATGCAACCCATATCTGGTTACGAAAGCAGTTTTAGGAATGTCCTGCTCTCGGATCCTTAACTGATGGTATCCCGATCTCAGGTCTATTCTTGAGAATACTTTAGCTTCTCTGAGCTGGTCAAAAAGGTCATCTATTCTTGGTAAGGGGTATTTGTTCTTGATGGTCATGTCGTTTAGCTTGCGGTAGTCTATGCAAAGTCGCATACTACCATCTTTCTTCTTAACAAAGAGCACTGGGGCTCCCCATGGTGATGAGCTGGATCTGATGAATCCTTTTTCTTCCAATTCAGCTATCTGCTTCTTCAATTCCTCTTGCTCATGGCCTGTCATCCGAAACAACTTTCTAGCATACGGCGCGGATCCGGGTTTTAGTTCAATAGTGAACTCTATATCCCTATTTGGTGGCAATCCGGGAAGTTCTTCTGGAAAGACTTCCGGGTACTCGTTGACAATTGGTACCTCTTCAAGCTTCACTTCTTCGATGCAGTTCAATCTCTGTAGGTGGTCGCAGATTGGAGTTCTGTCTGCATGGAATGTAATTTGCTTTCCACTGGCATTTGTCAGGGTGATTGTTTTCTTCTCACAATCCATCAATCCCTTATGCTTGGCCAGCCAATCCATTCCAAGAATGACATCCAATCCTTGAAGGTTTAGAACTAGCATGTCTGCCAGGAATTCTAGATTGCCGATACAGAAGGCAACGTTTCTACAGATAGAATTAACAATCATCCTAGCACCAGGTGACTGAATAATGATAGGATGCTCTAAAGCAACCACAGGCAAGTTATTACTCAACAAGCAATCTTTCGACATGAATGAATGAGTTGCACCGGGATCAAATAGAACCACTGAAATCTGAGAGGAGATTAAGAGTCTACCGATCACGACGTCAGTTGCCTCTCCTGCTTCTGTAGCAGTCACGAAGTTGAGTCTTCCTCCGGTGGTTGGTGTTCCTCTTCCTCTGTTGGTTTGGAATCTTCCTCCTCTAGCTTGTGGTGCTCCTCTGGCAATAGTTCGTGCAGGTGCAGGGGATTTGGCTGCCTGAGCTTTAGCAACATTGGGAGGTAAATGCCGAAATGGACAAGTCTCTCTGTGGTGTCCTCTTCTGCCACAATGGAAGCATTCTGCATTCTTCAGTGTACAGTCTCTATAGAGGTGACTCCCTTTGCATCCGGGGCATATTAGAGTTGTTGGCGATGAAGTCCTCTGGGGTCTTGGTGGTGCGGGTGGTCTGAAAGCGGCTCTGGCATATGGCGCTGGTCTTCCTCGGCTAGAATTTCCTTGAAAAGGGTATGCTATGCTTTTCCTCTTGCGGTCCTCTTCTACTACGCCTCTTTTCTCCTCCATTTTAAGCACTCGATTCACAAGGACTTCGAAGTCCGTGAACTCGTGCGTTGACAAGTGATACTGGTATGAGTTTTGTAGGCCTTCACAGAATCTGTCGATCTTCCGCTCTTCTGTCATGATGTCTTCTGGTGCATACCTGGCCAATTTGATGAACTCATGCAAATACTGGTTCACCGTCCTTCCTCCTTGCCTTAGATTCAAGAATTCTCTGCGTTTGGCTTGAATAGCTCCTTTGGGGACATGGTATCTACGGAACTGTTCCTTGAATTCATTCCAGGTAATTGAATTCTGATTAGGGTGTACCGTCTTGTAATTCTCCCACCACGCTGCAGCTGATCCTGTGAGCTGATGGGGTCCATATAGCAGTTTCTCTTCATCACTACACCTGACGGTATCCAATTTCCTTTCGATCTCTCTTAACCAATCGTCTGCCACAATTGGGTCTTCAGTGCAGGAGAAAGTTGGAGGACGTGTCTTCTGGAAGTCTGTCAGTCTTGCTCCAATGTTCGAACCTTCCTCGCGGCGTGTTGCGGAGTTTTGCATCAACTGTTCCAGAATTTGACTCTGTACCTCTGCAGATCTCTGTCTGTTTTGCTCCATCCATATTAATATTTCCGTCAGATTTCCTCCTTGCGGTACTGAGGCTGAAGAATTTGGCTGATCTGAGTCATCTCTAGTCCTTCTTGTTGATGTGTTTCTTGGGACTTCTTCTGAACCTTGGATTCTACCTCTGGTGTTCACCATTCTGTTCTGCCAAGATAATTGAGACAAGACTACTAATTCAAGAGAGCACAGATTGAACATAAGCTGAAAGGAAAGATCAATCCAAGAGATTGGATTGGAACATGCAATTTCCATTTTCAAAGATTTTCTAAAGATACAAGGTTTTCACCTTTACAGCTTTGGAGTTACCAACAAACAATACAAACAAAGCAGCTACTACAACAAGAGCTAAAGACTAACGGTTACAAGGGCTAGAGCAGAAGGGTCAAGCTGAAGAGAAAACTACGATCTCCTGTCGGTCTTGGAAGAACTACAAGGTTCCACTTCTTCAGGGTCTTCCTCTTCTTGATCTTCGTCGGCATCCATAGGGTCCCATTGCATGTCGTTGTCCTCTTCTTCCTCGGATGAATCATTGGTGTCGCATGTAGCAATCTCTTTTCCTTTGCCTTCAGGAACTTCCTTCCCTTTCGCGAGAGTAGGATACTCTGGTGCAGGGGTGTTGATCACAATGCCACGCGAAGCAGGCGTGAAATAACCCAGGTAATCCCTAGGTCTTCCCACACTCTTGCGGGCTGTGAGTCTTATCTTCAAGCGGTTCCTCTTGTTCACCGATCCTTCGTCTTCGACTTCTCGAGCTCCGCTAGGTTCAGCCAACTCCTGAATCTGTTTCTCCTTCTCTTGGAGTTCTGAGCGAACCTTCGCAAGCGCTCCTTCCAGATAGTGACGGTCATCCCGAGCATTTTCGTGCTCACGCAGCAACCGAGTGTAGCTTGATTCCAGGACTTGGACTACATCTCTGGTTTTAGTCAGGATGGCGTCTCTCTGGTTGTTGGAGGGATGAACAGTTCGACGATCCGATCCGGGAATTTGGTAGGGGACAAAGCAGAAAGGAGAACCTATAAGGAAATCATCGTACAGTTGGCGTATGGTACCTATGGCACGACGAGCAGCGTCTTGGATGGCATCTTCTTCTTCCTGTCTACGAGCTTCCTTTCTTGTTGATCCTCTCCCGATCTCTGGGATCTCGTACACAATCACCGAGGCACGGAAACCAAAAGGTCTACCATCGACTTCTTCTCGACGGACGTAGTATACGGGTCGCTGGTTGTCTCTTGCTCCCAGAAATTGTAACATCATCCAAAGCATCAATGCCCATGATCCCAACTCGTCTCCGTGAATCAGCTTCTTACCAGGGGCCATCTGCGATGATGAGACACGGAACACTTAAAAGTAGGAAAACGGTTTTGAAAATTTTCAAATAATACTCATTATGCTTTTCTTAAACAAATTAGGTTTTTCACAATTAGATTTTTACCAAATAATCTAGCGATTCTCTACTTTAGGGACGCCCATTCTAGTAAGGGTCACGACCTACAGTCAAGCTTCATGCTCTGATACCATTCGCTGTCAGACCCCCATTTGAGGATCACCTTGGTAACCGCCCAGGTAGGTTACACACAGCAAGATGACACATGAGCTCCAAACCAGACAAGCATAATAATAACATTAAACAGGTAGCAGGCCAGCCTGGCCAATATTACATACCCAAAGCACCGAAAATGGCGCTAAGTAGAGTTGCTAAGAAAATAACAAGTTTATCAGAACCAGAGTCGGTATCTAAGTACCGAACACACAGCATAAAACACAAAGCAACGACGAAAAGCTTGATTTCCATCCGCAGCGGGGTTGAAGTGGCTCTTCCCACATCTGACTTGACTTGGTGCGCAATCCTTCTAGAACGTGGGCTCGTCCGGGGCACTTCCATCTTCTGCCGGGAACTCATAACTGAAGGAATCGGGATCCTCGAATCCCTCTTCTACAGTTGGAAGTAAATTGCAAGGGTGAGCACTTGGTGCTCAGCAACACTCGTTCCGGGGATTATTGTAATTGTATGTACATGAGAGTGAAATATATGATTCCGGGGTTTTATGGTTCATATGGATAGAAATATATAGATTTCCAAGTCATTTGTTTAACGAAACAGTACTTTGTCACTAAAATGTTACTTTAAACATTAAACAGGTTTTCAACAAAACATTAGATGTAGTGGTCTCCCATGAGTCACTACTTTGTTAACCGCATTATTAAAACATTCCAAAACATTACTTGTGCTATAACCCATGGATAACATCCACTACGAAAAGACTCCTGAACCTGGGAGTACAGAGTATCTGACACTTCTTTTACGCTTTGCAAAGGTGTACCTCTTTTTAAATCCACTGGTTCACTCGGCTTTCAAGTCGGATCAGCTCCATGTGACTTAAACACATGTGACAAGGCCGAGATCACACAACGCTTTACAGTTCAGTATTAACAGTATCCCTGCCCGGTAAATAGACAATTAAGTCTCAAGTACCGTTGTGGGTCTTACCCACTGCCTTACTTCCTAGCCTCTCTGGTCTATGTTCCCTCAGGACACATAGCCTTGGTCTATGTCCACGCGAGACATACGACCATTTAAGATTACAGCCGCTCACGGCTTAATCAGGTCTAGGGCGCCTTCCTTCATTTACGCCTTTTTCTCTCATCATTTTTCTGACTCACATCACTCATGGCCGAACCTTGGCCTTCCAGTTTCCACGCGAGAAACCAGATCGTCAAACCATGCAGGGAACTGCTAATACCAAAAAGTTACTAAGTTGTGCCTGTCCCATACCAGGCAAGTGGTTGGTACGTTTACAATTCGTATAGAGACACAGCACAAGGTTCTTGTCCTTATGAACCAATAGTGAGGAACATTCACATACCCTGGTGCGCACCGCACCCTCTCCATACAATCCAATCCTCACTACTGATCCCTTTTATCATTTTTCTTGTCAAAACGGTTTTCATTATAACTTCTCATGCATTTGACCCTTTTAAGTTTAATGTGGATATTCAGTATATGAGTCCTAGGGTGACAAAAGCATATATAAGAAGGTTCAATAACAAAAAGGGTTTCATGATTCATTTAGGGAATATCTACTCATGTCATTCAAACATAATTTGTATTTCAACTAAACATGCATAGTAAGAAACAGTGAATATACTTCATATGAAAATATTGGGTGAGACATGATCAAAGGAATGAGGCTTGCCTTGCAATGTTGGGTCTAAAAACTCAGACGGCTCTTCAAAGACTTCTTCCGTTCCTTCCGCTTCTGACTCTGCGGCAAACAATTAACACACAAACACATACCACATAAGCATACTGAAAATAGTTTCTATAGAAAGTATTAAGTAAATAAGCCATGTATGCAGGGGAAAAGGTTAGGGTAAGGTCACGAGGGCTCTGGTCGAAGAAACGGCTAAAAAGGATTGAACGTCGAAGGGTCGACATTCAGTTCATGGCTTTGACATAACTGGAAACTAGTCTTAGGATGGTTTTCTGGAGAAGTGATAGTAGAGAAAGTTGTAGATCTCAACTCCAGGAATCTAAAGGACAAGGTGGCATTTCAATTGCTCAACCAGAAGGGGTCAAACAAGGCTAATGCCAGTGGCTGACATGCACTGACATGGTGCTGGACATGGCCAGAAACTAGGGCATGGCTTAACTTTTGATCTAGGGCTCCAAATGATGCACCACTTTGTCTGGGAGGTAGGCATTACTAACAGGAACAATATACTCAACAGGCACAAGGGCTGAAAGTGGCCGGAGGGTGGCCAAATCCGGCGATGAACCACGGTGGCCTGGACATGAACTGAGTTACTGGACAGTGATCTTGGCATAGGCATAACTCACAATCTAGGCAGATCCAGGTGTCGAGCTAGTGGACAATATTGCTCAGGGAGGTGAGGCGAAGCTAAGGGACAAGGTGGTGTCGGCTGGATCGGCCGGGAACAAATTCCGGCGACCGGCGCTGGAGAAGACGACACTGGAGCTTGGGTATTTTTGATACAGGGCGAAAGAGCTCAATTCCAAGCTTGGGAATGATCTCTAGGGTGCAACAAAGCTACTGGGGAGGTTAATTTCATTGGATATCGGCCGGAGAAGCTTGGCGCCGAAGTCCGGCGGACGGCCGAGGTTCGAATTTGGGATTTCTTCGATTTGAGCTTAATTGGGGATTCTGGTTCTACAGGCTTGCTCTACTAGGCTTACTGATCAACTTCTTCTACAGGATTGAGGGTTAATTTGGGCTGAATCGAGTGGCATTGGGGGAACAGGGCAAATCGGGAATCCGGCGATCACCGGCGATGGGGATCGATCTAGTGCAATTGGTTGCTATGACACAGAGAGGGGAACGAGGGGGACTCACTGGTGAACCTGGATTGGAGAGATGGGCTATGGTTTGCTCTGGCGACGGTGGCTCCAGAAATAGCTCGCCGGAGAAGAAAGGGAAACAGTGAAGAACCGGGAATTTGGCTAAGTCCTGGCGTTGCATTTCTTCACAGCGCTGAAGGGGTTTAAATAGGCGATGAGGCGGAGCTTGCGAGGGGGAACGGCGAGAGAACTTGTGCCGGGGACGAGACCGGCCGGGTGCAGCTGCGACAGCGGTGACCGGCGATGTGATTGCGCTCAGGCGGTGCTGCAGCTTTGCCAGCGATGCCAAGGCGTCTTGGAACTTCGTCCGGGAAGGCGCAGATGCGGAGGCGACAACGTAGCTCCGGCAATCGACACGTACACGCATGCAATGCCACGGCAACGGGAGCGCGCGCGCGAAAACAAGGTTCGGGAGCGCGGCCGTTTATCCGCTGGGCGAGGCGATGCTACGGTGGCTATCACGTGCGCACGGGGTGGCTCAGCAACTCACGGGCACAGGTGACAGAAACGGTGGCCGGCGGCGAGCAAGCACGGCGAGAAATCCACGGCGCTGCAACGGGCTCGTGCACTGGTCGTGGCAACGACCAGGGCTGGTCGAAAAGGGCCTGAAAAGAATGTTTGGGCCGATTTGCTATTTCTGAAACTTACTCCAGGGGCTCTTCTGCGAAGAAAACTTGAATAGGACTTGGGCCTGTTTGCAAATTTGGAGATCTAAGAGTCCGATCTGAAATCTGATTTGGCAGCTAGGTTGCAAAAGATTTTTAGAACTTGTCTGGCCAAAGTTTGGTAAGATCGGGCAAGATCTGAAGGGTTTCGACAAAATTGGGGAAAACAGGGTAATTAGGGTTTTAAAAATGGCGAGGCTTGAAACTCGGCTTTAGGGTGAGATTTTGGAGATGGTCCCGAAGGGAAAAATGTTCTGAACAGCATTTAGAAGGGAATGGCTGAAGCAGATTAGGTTTTGGGGTCCGGATGTGGATTTTGGCTATTTTAGGGTTTGGCAAAAACAGGGGTGTTACATATCCCTTCAATACACCCATAAATCTCTCAAATGGATACATGTAGTGCAGGCACACGGGTCCCCAAAACTTAATTTCTCTGATAAGGTGAACAATCAGATGGACCATAACATCAAAAAAGGATGGAGGGAAATACATCTCGAGCTGACAAAGAGTTGTAACCACGTCGCGTTGCAAAGCGTCCAGTCCATCCGGTACGTGTGATCCCTTCTCAGGCTTCCCGTTAAATGATTTCCTCTTCTTACAGTACGTGTGATGCACCGGAAGAAACCTGCGGTGACCCATGTACACTGTTTTCCGGCAGTTTCGCATCCACATGCTCTCAATTTCATCTAGGCAAATAGGGAAAGCCTTGGCTCCTTTCGAACTATACCCCGACAAATTGCCGTAGGCCGGAAAATCATTTATGGTGCAAAATATCAGGGCTCGCAAGATGAAATTCTCTTTCTTGTATGCATCCCACACCCGCACCCCCTCGCTCCACAATTTCTGTAAGTCCTCGATTAAAGGCGCTAGAAACACGTCAATATCATTTTCGGGTTGTCTGGGTCCTGAGATTAGTAACGCCGTCATGATGTACTTGCGCTTCATGCATAACCAAGGAGGAAGATTGTAGATGCATAAAAGAACGGGCCAAGTGCTGTGCCGACTGCTCATATTACCATGTGGGTTCATACCATCTGTACTCAGCCCGAACCTTATATTCCTAAGTTCGCCGCCGAACTCAGCAAATGTTCTGTTGATGTTTCTCCATTGAATAGAATCAGCTGGGTGTCTCAGTTTTCCGTTTTGTTTCTGGGCTTCAGCATGCCAACGCAAGTGCTTCGCGACTTTCGGATTTGCAAACAGCCGCTTCAATCTAGGTATCACAGGCAAGTACCACACTGTTTTTGCCGGAGGTCCTTTCTTTACCTCCTGACGTTCACTGTCAATCCGGTCCCTACGCGTATACCTCGATGCGCCGCATCTTGGACAAACATGCAAACTGGAGTACTCGTTACGGTACAACACACAATCATTTGGGCATGCGTGTATTCTTTCGATTTCCATTCCCAACGGACACAACAGTTTTTTGGCTTGGTAAGTAGATCTTGGCAACTCATTTCCCTCTGGAAGCATGTCCGCTAGAAGATCTAATAGTGCCGTGAAACTCTTATCACTCCAACCGTTGCCTGCCTTCAAGTTATATCATCTCAGCACAGAAGACAGTTTTGTAAATGTTGCACATCCAGGGAACAGAGGCTTGTCAGAGTCAGCAATCAGTTTCTCAAATTCACAGAAGTCGTTTTCGTTGTAATCTTCCTCTACATCACGTATCATCTCATCTAAATTGTCATCATCATCATCATCATCTACGTGCACATCGGAATGAACATTATCACAATTCGGATGATCATCGATATTTTTACAATCCACATCCGAGTCCTGCTGATTGGTAGTAGTGGTGCTTGTTTCCTCAAGATCTTCGCCATGCCATATCCAACGGGTGTATCGCGCGTTAAAACCACGACGAATCAAATGACTCTTAATTTGATCACAGTTGCTAAACCTCTTCAAGTTCATACAATATGTACAAGGACAGAGCATATTTTTCTCTCCCTTCCTCTCCTTTTGTTGCTCAGCAAATTTAATAAACTCATTCACACCATCCAAATATTCAAAAGTAGTACGTTTTATTCCATACATCTAATATTTCCTGTCCATCTACAATTAACAAAATTTAACGAGTCAGCCATGCATGCATGAAACCTGCCCGATTAAGTTATGTATATGTACATGTACAGCCTCTTACAACAGATGTGTTGAACCCTAGCCTGACGAAATTAACACTAATTAACCTAGCTAACTACACAATACAAGCTAGTTAGCTCCTAAAACATGACGCATTTCCAGCTACCTAGCTCCCAAGCTTACAGCTACAAACTTAATTGGAACTACACAATACAGCTAGCTTGCAAGTAGAGAGGGAGGGAGATGTAGAGGGAGAGAGAGATAACTGTCGACAATTAATCATACCTTAAAGAGAGGGGCGCAATCAACTTCCCTCCAGCTTGCGCTGATCACCCTAGCAGTGTAGCTGCGAGCATGGAACTGTCACCACAAACAGAGGGACACAGAGTGCAACAGAACAAATTAAAGAGCAGCTCAGCAACAGTCGAGTGGGGTTTTCCTTATAATGGAGCTTTTTCTAACGGTAAATACATGAAATAACCGTTAGACTAACTAAGGTAATTTGCCTCTCACATATTCTATCGGTAAAAACACACATATACCGTTAGAGAATGTACATTACTGAGCAAGTACATGCCTTGTTCTATCGGTAAATATGTGTCTTTACCGTTAGATGATGCATGACACACGAACATGAGTTTTTCTATCGGTAAATATGTGTATTTACCATTATATTATGCAGGACTGAGCAAATATATGTGTTTTCTATCAGTAAATATGTGTATTTATCGTTAGATGATGCATGACTGAGCAAATATATGTGTTTTCTGTCGGTAAATATGTGTATTTACCGTTAGAGGAGGTAGTCATATGAAACTGGGACACACATGACACCAGTTCCCACATCCAAGGAATCATATCAATGTAACATCAAACAGATCTTAACTAGAAGATAAAGCAATATTTCAAGAAATGCTAATTTGTGGATTAACTAGGAGACACAAAAATATTTTTCTTAGGTACTTGGGACTTCATCTTGCCAAAGAAATTACACATGCTAGTTCACAAATTCAGGTACAAACATACACATGCCAGTTCACAAATTCAAGTGCATGTCTGAAACAGCAGTACAAATACACACCTACCTACCAATACAATTAAATACACAAATACTCCCTACACATTCAAGTTCATGTCCCAATTAGCAATACATGATACACAAATATACAACAATTCACACATTCGATGTATATTGGAAAAGCCATGTCTGAAATTAACAACAGATTACGACGAGGACCCAGTGGCCCATACATTTTACATAATAGAGAACCTTTGCAGGTTACGACAATGCAACTAGCGACTACAAGTTAGACCTGATACATCACAAATCCATTCATCCAAAACAGCAAACGTCTGAACCACATTGGACTTAACCATAGGAGTTCAGTTCGAAGACGCCCGAGGAGCTGGAACTGCCGTCGACTTACATTTGTACGTATTGGCGATTTCCTCGGACTCAAACTCGATCAACTCAACTCAACTCAACTCAACTCAACTCCATTAAGAAAAAGAACCGACCTTCCAAGATGTTGTTCTGTGTAGTGACGGTGTAGGATGGCTGTGCAAATAACAACAATTCTTCTTCTCCAAGCAGGTAAGCATCTGGCCACAAGCTGGTGCATGCAAAAAAATGTAAGATGCTTTCTATAGGTCCTGATTTGAGAAACACGCAGGGCTTAAGGATCTTCTCGACCGAGCCAACCAAGATCTCGCCCTTCACGTCCTTCCAGCTCTCGACGGTGATCTTCACCATTTCTTTTGCCAACAAGCCAACGTAGGCAGCGTACTGCGATGAAGAACCGTGAAATACGTTGCCCCTCATGAGCATCATCCAAGGACCTGCAAAGATCATAATCATATTGAAAAGAAGACACATCAAAATGAAGGATACAAAAAAAGCAGAATAATTGCCATAATCGGATTAGAATAATTTACGTACCTTGCTTGGGATGCCGAAGTCTAGAGGGCGTCGATGGAGGTGCGGAGGTGCAGCGGTCGCCTGTAGAGGTGGGCCGGCCGTCCATGGAGCTTACGGGTTAGGACTTCGAGCCTTAGATGAACTGTGAGAATGAAGAGACATACCCCTGTATTTACAGTACTAGATAAATTCTATCGGTACAAAAACCGCATACCGTTAGTCATTTTATATATATTCTGTAGAAGGCGAATGGTTCTATCGGCACAATACATATTACCGATAGGAATTTTTGTCCATACTCTGTCGGTATATACGTACATTGCCGATAGAATAATACTATTTGTAGAAGGCGAACAGTTCTAAAATATTTTTGCTATATTCTAACGGTATAAACATTCATTACCGATAGAATACAACTATTTGAAGACGAACAGTTCTAAGCAATTTTCGATATAGTCTAACAGTAAAATAATACATTACCGATAGAATAAAAATATTTGTAGAAGGCGAACGGTTCTATCGGCACACTACATATTGCCGATAGGAATTTTGTACATATTCGGTCGGTATATACATACAGTACCGATAGAATAAGACTACTTGTAGAAGTCGACCAGTCCTATCGGCTCACAACATTCTCCTGTCGGTACTTATGCATCTCTTCTAACGGCAAATATGTTCATCACCGCTAGAGTAAATCATAGTATTTATTCTATCGGTAAGTTTCTTACAAAAGGATAGGAAAAATACACCCGTTGGCCTTTTATGGCCGCGAGGCACATTTTCTATCGGTTTTCTACTAAAGCGCTAATAACCGATAGAATATAGGGGTTAGTAGACTGCATTTCTGTACTAGTGCTAGTCCATTCTTCTTTGCTCAAAGCTCAAGATGGAGCTTATAGCACTTTTCTTTTGTGCGTCTTGCAATGTGACAGTGCTCACGAAACATACCCATACTAGATTTGGGAGTGTTTTCTTTGGACACGTCTTTCCTTTTGACGAAGTCGAACTCTCTCTAGTGTTCTTGTTGTTGTGGGACTTGTTTCTCTTTTTGATCGCCATAGCTGTTGTACTCGCGGTTGTGATGTCTTGGACACCGACCAGGCTGAACTTCACACTAATTTTTTTCTGTAATCCTGACGTGTATTTTTGGAATACTTGAGGATCAAACAGCGAGATGCCAATGACCATCGCTTGTCTCGAAAATTCTGTCGTGCAGTCTTGGACAGTCTGGTTGCACGGTTGATACAACTGGTGCCACCGATCCCATCTCTCTTTGAGATACCCCATCGGGTAGAATTCTTGCAGTAGGAGCCATTTGAATTGGCCCCACGCAAGGTCGTCTGCTTCCCCACTAGCGACAAGGGCCTTCCACCACGTCTTGGAGTGGTCCTTCATCTTCAAAGGTGCAAACTAAACCTTTTTAGCCCTACTGAACCCTTGCAGTTCAAAGTAGGTCTCAAGCTGGTCGATCCATGAATCGAGCTTTTCGGCATTGATCACCACATCATATATGGGTATGTCGACCTTATCTTTGACTTTAAAACATCCGACAGATAAGGATGTGTTGGCAAGGTTGTCGGCCTTGTAATCATTTTCATCTTCATCAATGTCTGGCCTGCGTGAGCTACTCCCAATCTTCACACCAATTGCCTTTGCCTTCGAAGCATCATCTTCAGCAGGCAAGGTCATGGCCTGCTAATTGATCCAAGCAAGCATAGTATCCATATTGGTGGAGAGTTTGGCCACTTGTTCGGCCAGGTCAGCTTGAGCAGAGGTTTCTTCAGACATGGTCGGAGACACGATTGTCAGTGCCATCGAACATTTGCCTTCGGTTGTAAAAAGTTCTCACAGAATTTTGCTGGACTTTTCTTAGTCAAGGTAAGTCTTCACCATCCATAGGATAGGATAGTGCTCTGCTACAAATGTGATCCAATTGAGTACAAGACCCAATCAGATGAATTATGGGATTTTACTCAAAAGACCGAAACCCAGTGATCGTACACAAATCAAAGGAAATAACACTACTCTTTATTTAAAAGAGGTACTTGTACAAGTCGATAGTTGATCCCTTCGATCTCTATATATTTTTCCTTCTCAATTCGATCTATCTTGTCTACCCTATTACAAGGTATTTATGCAACCACTCGGAAGCGTATCAGACTCAACTTCCTTTAGTCATATCAGACTTTGTTATGTACATTGAATTGGATTCAATAATCGACTGATTAATTACAATCGACCAAATCCACTTAACAGCCTGAGATCGACCAACCTGAGTTTGTCCCGAATTATGAAAGATCGTCCTGAATCATCATATGCCTTTTAGATGTCTTTTTAGATGCCTTTAGGGCTTATTTTTAGTTTAGTAGATCACCGTTTGATCGCACCCAACGTGGTGTGATGTTGTAATAACAACAAGTGGATGGTCGAACATTGAGTGCTTGAGGATCGAATTCCATGACGAACAAGCGTATTAATCTTTCTAGCTTAACGGGTCACTGATTAAGGCTAAACGAGTTGTGGGTGTGTTTTTCTACCACTAATTCTACTAGTAAAGCTATCAAAAGCCGTAAAGAGCAATTATGAAATCTAGGGTTTGTAAGCTGGAATGAAAATATAGGGTTCTGGGAGTTTCATAACCATCCGACATAATTATATCCAAGGTCCATGGATTGTAAGTTAATTTCAATTGTTTTTCAAGGCAGATTGGGTTCCTAGTATAGTCGCTGGTACAATGGTCAAAGGATCGCTTCCACTGTTACGTTTGGCGAGAGCCTCTCTCCTGTTCAGGATGCCGCGTCAAAGTGCTAAGAACTTGAGAATTCCCCTAAATTAGTGTTAAGGCTCAACTGTTACGTCTGTTGCCAAATTGAGAATTTAGGGTTTAGAGGAAGAAAAAATCACAAATGAACTCCAAAACTTGAGATCAAGAACAAGGAACAATCATGCCTTCCAGGTTAAGTCATCCCTAACCCTAGAAGGGATCTACTCACAAAAAACCATAAGAATGCAGGAATAATAATAAGAATTAAATAAAAACTAACTTGATTGCTTGGAAATTGAAGTTGCCATCCTTGTCGGCTTACAAAAGCAATAAAAATAGAGAAGGGGGCTCTTGTACGAAAACTAGACTAAAAACTACTACTAAGCTCTAAAGGCTAGCTTGTAAAAGCATGAAAAAGCATGTCTAATTGAGCCAAAAGCTTCTCTATTTATAGTACATGGGTTAACGTGCCCAAAAACTACTTTTTGACATGCAGGCGATGAAGTCTGGCTTCAAACGCTAGACGAACGGATAAATCTGAGTCAAAATTGACCAGATTTGACCTGTTCTGATCAAACTCGGCTAAAACTGATGAAAACTGGCCAATTCTGATCAAATACGATTAAAACCCACCAAATCTGGTTAAAACCGACCAAATTCAACTAGCTCCTATCAAATTAGACCAAAATCGACCAGTAAAAGCCGAGGAAATCGAGTCAAACACGACCAGGACAAGTGTCGCAATCACGGTCACACGTGTTGCGACTGAAACCAACTCAAACACGACCAGGACATGTGGCCTGTTCGTTGCCAAACATGTGGTATAACCGAAAACAAGCAGGACTTTTTTTGGCCACGTTGTATTCGACCGGGAATCTTTTTCAAGCAGATGTCTTCGAGTATAGCTCTTCTTTGTCATGACGTGTTCGGACAGGTCTCTTTTTCATCCAATTGTGTATAGATAAGGATTTTTCCAGCCAAAACATGTTCAACCAGGTGTGTCTTCCGTAGAGTACTCGACTAGGACCTTTTTGCTTCCGATTTTGGTTTTGTTGGTCGAAATAGGTCAAATTGTGGTCGTAATTCTCTCAGATTTGGCAGGTTTGATCCTTGAAACATGATGAACACAACCGTGAAAGCAATTTGTAAAAATAATTATTTTACAAATAAATTGTCGCATCAAAGAAGTTTTAAGCATGATTTTCCATGTTTTCAATATTAAACCTAGGGTAAAATGCTACAAAGTTAGCACTTATCAAATTCCCCCATGCTAGCATTTTGCTTGTCCTCAAGCAAAGAATGCGAATGATTCTTCCAAAAATAGAGATGCCTTTGTTAATCAGATTTTCAATAAACAATTTTTCGAAAATTCACATCACATCTATCCATGTGAGGCAATTGATCTAAGCAATTTAAACACTCCAAATGCAAATATTTGAATTATCAAATTTCAACCATAGAAAAGAGAGAACTTAATCAATTAAATCTTCTTGACAATCTTCTTTCATATAGGATTTAGAATAAATCATACAAAAAAATACTCGTTATGCTACAATTTATACAAAGTTGCTAGATTGCTCTTTTTAGAGAAAAATTAAAACACTTATATTGCTGTTTTTTTATTTTTGTTTATTCACTTTTTTATTTTCTTCTTCAACATTTTCGTGCTCTTGGCCAGAATATTTTTACTGGATCATTCCGTCGCGGCTAGAGGATACACAGTTGAAGACGCTTACTTAAGTGCACTTACAAAAAGGTAGCTTTGTCGGTTTTCGGAGCCCCTGTAAGCAATCTCAATGGTTAATATACCTTCTCCTCATCAACTGGTCGATGATTCACCACCACCTCCCCCTAGCGGGTCGCATATACGTTACATGAGACTAGACAAAGCCACATCTTAAGCAACCATGTTTGGTGCATAAGTTAATTAAATATTCTTGTCCCCAATTGGTCGACGATTCACCACCACCTCCCCCCAATGGGTCGATTATATTTTACTCTTACAAGTTTTTTATTTTTAAAGAGAATGGAAATTAACAATCTAGGCATAAAAAGTGACATAAGAGAGTTAATTCAAAAAAATAGTTTATTGGAAATCTTCAATTTGGAAAAAGTGAAGTACAATTTAATAGACAAGGTCAAGCTTTAATGGTCAATTTAAGATAAAAACTGAACATAAGTGTCGACGATTGGAACTCGGGGGTCCTTCCGTCGAACTTTTGTGAGGAAGAGAGGGATGTTTAGGGGAGCCAATCGGACAAATTCCCAAGGTATTAAGTAATTATGAATCTAAGATACGGGAAAGAGTTATCCAGGTTCGAGCCCTTGTAGTTCAGTAACGACCCTACGTCCTGTGTATTTTTTTATGTGGGAAAAAGGATTACAGAGAGAGAGAGAGTATTACAATGTGTATGAGATAACTAGTGTTATCTTGCTAAGCCTAGTCTTCTCTATCGTCGATCGTCCTCCCTGATACTTCCCTTGAAGGACTTCTTATACTTGCGAAAGAGTTCGTCGGTAATGCTCCTGAAGGCATGTCCCACGATCACTCATAACCGCCCCGAGGTGGTAGCTGTGAGGTCGTGGGTACATGGTGGTTGCCGTAGATCATGGGTACGTGGCAGTTTGACAGTCTTGACTTGGTCGTCATGGAACTGCCTTACCATCCTAACCTCCTTCGACGGTTACCTTGTCAGGGACTTATGATTATCTCGGGATTAATCATAAGGATCATGGTAAGGTTGTGATAAAGGATGATCACGTACTTCTGCGACACGGTAACTAGATCATTCTTTGTATCTACGAAAGAGTCTGGTCGTAGGGAGGTATCTCTATGACCATACTGTTCTTGGATACAGCGTAATATATGGGTTTTATGGTATTAAGTGTTTTAAATTTGTGTGAAATAAATATAGTTTTTGGGTTATATCCAGAACGTCCTTGGATTATCCTATGTCCTTCCTTCTAGCCCTTGGAGACCACAGGGAGGACCTACGGCCGTGGCTATGGGTGACCACGGAAGCCCAAAAACAGCTAACAATCCTCGGCAATAAGCAATGGAAATTTTAGTGGTGTGTCGCCTTGAATTCCTAACAGTGCTTCGTTGCTTCGAATTCCCACATTGCATCATGTTGGTGAGTGCTTCGATACATCTATGGGAATGAGATCCAGGCACTAGGGAGGATCTCAAGGTTTTTGTGCCGTGCCCTAGGCTGGGAACTTGAAGTGTCTACTGGGTAAGCCTATAAATAGCTGTTCCTTTGTTGTGGAATTTCCAACTTCTTCACAAATTTCTCTAAGTCTCAAGTCTTTCGTCTCCTTAACATTCTGTGCCAATGGCATCCCCGAATCAAGAATGATTCGATGAGGAAGAAGATTCAGTTGGAGAAGAGAATGTTGAGGCTGTGGGAGCGCAAAGAGCTAGCGTTGCACCTTCATCTCAAGAGGTAATCCTCTCTTGGTAGATAGATGTAAGTTTCTTTTCGAATGTGGTCTTTTCCTAAGACAACTGGGTTTTTGCAGCTTTGAGCGTATAACTACTTCAAGAAAATGAGTTGGCGATGATCTTGGATCAAGTAGTGGATCTTCATCGAGAAGGCTGATGTAGCTTGATGATCTAGCTGCATATCAGGCTTCATCCCAGTCATCCTTTGCAACTGTGGCTCTGGTGCCACCCTTGGCCACACAACCTACTCCTCATGGCTTGAGGTAAAGTAGTCTTTTTCTCTAACTGAGTCCAATTGCTTAGTTAGGGATGCATTAAGTATGGTTTTTAATGATTTATTCAGGATGTCTTCTTGTCATTCTCCTTCATCGACGGAGGATGAGGAAGCTCTAGGCCCTGCTGTGTCCACATCGACCTTGCCCTCCTTGGTAAGAATTCTCAATTCTCTGGAGTCACCCTCGTAGTATCATTCCCTGGTCAGTAGATCCTTAATTTGGAGTAAGTTGTTGATTTTTATAGGGAAGTCGAGCCGAGGAAGAGCTAGGCAAGGTGAAGGCTGAGCTAAGGGCCCTCCAGGAGGAGCACGAGCGCCTTGAGGAGAAGTACATTCGGCGGGGGCTCGACATGGAGGATCTCTTCAAGTGCATTGGGCGTTTGAAGGCAAGTTTTGACTGGGCCAGGGAGACCGCGAGGCTTGCTCGACAAAAGGAGCAACTTGTTCGCGAGGAGAAGCATTCCCCGGATATAACCGTCGCCGACTGCAGCCTCACTATGAAGGATACCCTCAAAAAGCTGACGGAGGTTGCGGGCTTTCTCGAGGCATACGTAGTTGTCCTGACTGCAAGTCAGAGTGACTTTATTTTAGATGCAACCAGGGCTAAGGCCAATCCTTGACCTGGCCCTTATTACTTTTTATTTTTGCAAATAATGAAAAAATATTAATGAGAAATTTGTTTTTCTCATGTCAATTTCTGTTGATGAATTATGTCCAGCACATCCTTGGACCGTTGTCTTATCTTATTCCTTAGCTTTTGGTGACCATAGAAAGGTATGTGTGCTGCGTGCGATCACGGAACGACTATCGCGATCATGGAACAATTATCATAGGATGGTCATGTGCGATCATGAGAGCAGCAATCTTTGTTTGCTAGCCCCCGAAGTCGAAGTGAAAATGCTTTCTTTTGACTAAAAAATGCTTTTTTGTTCTGAAAAGGCATTTTACTTTCTGAAAAGGTGTCTTTTCAATTCATGTTCTGACTGAACCCCCGAGGGTTTTTGAGTGCGTGTGTCAGGCTTGTTTTGATGGGCATTTAATACAAAAACACCTTTTACCGTGCGGCGTGAATTATGGTGAAGGACCCGAGGGAAGTGGGTTTTTAAACTATTTGTCCTGAGCCCTACCTTCACACGAAACTCACATAAGAAACTCTAAAACCCTCTTTGGTGTTCTCCCACGTTCCGCCAGCCACCGTCCTCAAAAAACTCTCATCCTTTTTGGCCGGCAGATAAATGTCATCGTGGAGGCGATCGTTGCACTGCAAAATTGAGAGCTTCCTGGCTTTGGAGAAGGAGGAACTTGTACCGCCCCTATTTTTCCCAAATCCTGGCTTGCCTCGTCTCTCTCTATTTCAGGATGAGATCCCAGTTGTGCCAGTATCTTACCCCAAAAAGTTGTCAATCAAAATCTTTCGTTCAGACCTTTTTCGTAAATCAATCCAAAAGTATCGCAGATCAGTTCTTTTAGATTTGTCAGAAGCCCAAAAAGACTAAAAGTCTCAGACCACCTCCAAATTCTGATCTGATTCAGTGAATATCTCCCCTTTACTTTTCTAAACATTTTTCCCTTCTGGAAGAATTCCAAAATCTCAACCGAAACCCTTGTTTCAGCCTCGCCAAAGTTTTCAAAACCCTAATTACCCTGTTTACCCTAATTACTCAGTTTTCAATTTTTGTCAAAACCATCAAATCTTATCGGATCTTACCATTTTTCTTGCTAGATGAGTCCAAGTGATTTAGTAACACTCATCTGCAAAATTAGATCTTAGATCAGCCCTCCAGATCCCCAATTTTGCAAATAGGTCCAAGTTCCCGAACTAAATCCTTGTAGATCAGTCCAAAAGCCTTCGCCAATCAATCCAAATCTTGCAACCAGGCCCCTGTGCCATTTTCGACCATGACCAGGCCCGTTCGACCGCGCCCCGCCACTTCGCTTCGCCGCAGAACTCACCGCCGACGAAGCTCCCACGCTGCCACCACCACCGCCATGAAGCCACCACGTGTGTGCACTCGTGCCGCCACTGCGGAGCCGCTGCAACTGCGCCAGTAGCACTGTTCATTTTGTGCGCGCGCGTGCCTGCTACTGTCATAGGTTTTTTGCCACATCACCGCCGTGCCGAAGGCAGCCACCTCGTCGCCCTGCTCCAGCCGGATTTGGCGCGATCCTCTCCTTTGGCAGAGTCGCTGCTGTGTCCCAACACCGTGCACGCCGTCTTGATCCTGCCTCCGCCGCCAGTCATGCGTATCCTGTTCGATCCGCTTCAACTCTTGAGAGCCCAAGCCCACTGCCAATTTAAACCCCTCTAATTCACTGCTTGCCTCCACACCCAAACCGGCCAAGTCTCAGCCACCTCCACCGCGTTCATCTTCTTCCCCGGTGAGCTATTTCTGGAGCTCATGGCGCCAGCTTCACCCGTTGCTTCCCTCTTCAGTCCAAGCTTACCAGTGAGTTTCCCTTAGCTATCTTATCGTGCCGAAGCTTGGAATTTAGTTCCCTCACCCTCTGTAGCAGGTGATCGCCGGTTTTCCCCAAAATCTCCAGCGAGCAATTCAGCTCGATCCATTCCCTTCTAGCCTTCAAACCTATGATTGAAAGTGATCAGTGAGCCCTTCTAAGCATCCCTGATAGATCAAAACCCTCAATTTCTGCCCAGATTGGAAATCCCCAAATTCCCACCTCACTTGTCCACTGGAGCTCGTCGTCGAGCTTCTCTTGTGATCCTCTAGCTTATTTAACTCCTCTAGTAGCTTCCTGATATCCCTCAGCTCCTCCACAAGCCTGGAATCGAGCTCAGATACTTTAAATAAAAAACACCCAATTTCTGTGTCTTCGTCTCCGGCACAGTTCACCGGAGTTTGCTTCCCGGCTGATCTAGCCCCATCCACCTTGTCCTTTAGATAGTTCTCAGCCCCCTGAGCATTTCCTTCCACTAGCTCGACCTTTGAATCTACCCAGATCGTGAGATATGGCCTTGCCAAATTTCTGTCAAGAACTGTGTCTGTGCCGTGTCGCCACCGCAGTTCATCGCCGTCGTTCATCATCGTCCGGCCATATTTTGCCTTGAAACCACTTGCATTGTGTTCCTGGCATCTTCGCCTACCTCCTAGACACAGTTGGTGAAGTGTCCGAAGTCCAGAATCAAAACTAATGCTTTGCCCTAGTTTTTGACATTGTCAGTCTACAGTCAGAGTATGTCAGTCTCTGGCATTAGCCTTGTTTGACCCCTTCTGATTGAGCAATTGAAATACCACTTTGTCCACTAGATTCCTGGAGTTGTGCACTACAACTTTCTCTGCTGACACTTCTCCAGAAAACCTACCTAAAACCAACTTAAGGCTATGTCTAGCCGTGGACCGAATGTCGACCCTTCGACGTTCAACCTCTTTGAACCTATCTCTTCGAGCAGCGCTCGAGTAACCTTGCCCAAAGGATCTCCCCTGCATGCATGATATATTTTATGTATCATTTCCCATAAAGACCATCTTCTGTATGCTTATATAGTGTATGTGTGTATTATTTGTATCCGCCGTGGAACCAGAGGTTGAGGAGCGGAAGAGATCTTCGAAGAATCGTCTGAGCAACTAGACCCCTCACTGTAAGGCAAGTCTCAGTCCCTTAATCATGTCTCGCCTAATATTTTGAAATGAAGTATGTTAGTTGTTTTCAAGTATATGCATGCCTTACATTCAAATGGGAATTATGTTCAAATAAAGTGGTTAGATATGACCCAAATAATTGTGAAGCCCTTTTGTGATTGAATATCCATGCACCCTTGTCACCCTAGCATATCATACTTAGGCTATGCTTATGCTCAAGATTATATGTTAAATGCTAAATGGTCACATGTGTGAAAAGTATGTTCAAAACCCGTTTGTGAAAGAAAATGTGATTGGAGTCGATAGTGAGGATGGTTTGATTTGTTGGTGCTGTGTGCGCATTGGGAATGTGAAAGACTCCTCACTAAAGATTCATAAGGACAAGAACCTTGTGTTGTACTTCTATGCGGCATGAAAATCTTACCAACCACTTGCCTGGCATGGGACAGGCACAACTTAGTAGCTTTTTGGTATTAACAGTTCCCTGCATGGTTTGTCGACGCAGTTTCTCGCGTGGAAACTGGTGGGCCGTAGTTCGGCCATGAGTGATGTGAGTTCAGCAAAATAATGAGAGGTTATGGTGGATGGGAGGAAGTCGCTCTACGCCTGGATTAAGTCGTGCGTGACTGTAATCAAGAGAGGCTACGTGTCTTGCGGGAACATAAGCCAAGGCTAGGAAGTAAGGTAGTGGGGAGGACCCACAATGGTAATTGAGACTGGATTGTCTATTTACCGGGCGCGGATACTGTTAATACTAGACTACAAAAGCGTTGTGTGAGCTCGGCCTTATCACATGCGTAAAAGTCGCATGGAGCTGATCCGACTTGAAAGCCAAGTGAAGAAGTGGATTTAAAAAGAGGTACACCTTTGCAAAGTTTAAGAAAAGTATCAGATACTCTGTACTCCCAGGTCATGGAGTATGTTCGCGGTGGATTTATCCATGTGGTTCAGCACAAGTAATATTTGGAATGTTTTGAATAAAGTGGGTTGATAAAAGTGATGACTCATGGAAGACCATCACACATAATGATTTCTAAAAGTATAACTTAAGTTTTCAAAGTATTGCTTTTGAAACTAAAATCTTTTGTTAATATCTTTGAAGTGAAAATCTATTCTATTCCTACATATAAAGCCAAGACCTCATTCCTTGAGAACCTCTCATCTATATACCTGCATTCTCATAATGAGAATTGCTGAGCATCGTGTAAAAACATGCTCACCCTTGCCTTTGCACACAAATTCAGAAGGAAGGATTCGAGGATCTTGATTCCTTTGGCCTTGAGCACCAAGAAGAGGAAGGAACCTTTCCAGAAGATTTGAGCTTCTTGGAGGGACATGAGCCAAGTTGAGTCCGATGTGGTGGAAGCCCTTCCAGAGCCACTGCCGATTGAAGTGAAGACCCCTGTGGTTGCTTTTTGTGTTATTTTCTGTGTTCGGTACTTCAATACCGATTCCTGATTTTGAAAAACTCTCTACTTTTGTATCAACTTTAATTAATGCCATCCTTGGCATTATGATATTGTAATAGTAGTCCTCGTGACCTTGTACTTGTTTTATCTACCTGCCTTACTGTTTAAAGTAAATCCTGTTGTTGTGAGCTTGTGATGTGCCTTTCTGAGTGCAACCCACCTGGGCGGTTGCCACCAGATTCCTCAAATGAGGGTCCCACAGAAATGCTTCCTTCGAGAGCGCTGATTTCGTGGCGTATGGCCGGAGGGGAAGAAACTCAAGTGGTAAAGGAGGACGAACTGGTGGTATTTGAGGATTTCCTGCGGTGTGGATTCCGGCTTCCTGAGAGTGAATTTTTGTTTGGCATCTTAGGGCATTTTGGCCTAGAATTGGTAAATCTTCATCCCAATTCTATGTTAATTCTGGCCATTTTCCAACATTTGTGCAAGGTATATGTGGGAGTTCTGCCCATCATTCCTCTATTTCATCGATTTTATTTCTTAGCTTGGTCTAAAAGCCCCAATGCTGCTGGGTGTGTCTACTTCTGCTTGAGGGAGAAGAAAGACTACCCCTTTCTTCCTCTTTGCGACTCCGTGCATGGATGGAGCCAACGATGGTTCTATTGTGTGGCTCCTAAAGAGAGCCATCTCTAGTTTGAAAACCGTCGACTAGAGAGAAGCAATGAAAAGGACTCTGCTTTGGAGCTAAATGAGGAGTCGCAGAAGCAGGCCCAGGTGATTCTCCACCTGGTGCGTGAGGGCTTGATAGCCCGGGAAGTGTTTCGGGACTTTATGAAGAACAGGATCAGTCCGTTGAATAAGAGATAGCACCCAGCCTGGGAGGTGCGCTCCATAGAAGACAGCACCTTGGATTATAACGAAGGTACTCTTTCCTTCACAAATATCATGGCAACTTGTGTGGTATTGTGTGAGTGAACTATGTGGTTGCCACAGGTTTGCTGATGTCGGAGGGGAAGAAACCAGTATGGTAGTTCTACCTACCGTGAGTGGGATCGCAGAAGAACCAATGGCCACAGTTGAAGCTACTGTGACTACTGAAGTGGCTCCCTCGCAGGACATCTTAGAAGACCGTGTGAGCGTCCTTGACAAGGTGGTTCATACACATCGAACCCATCAACGATGGTGAGGCTGAGGTCGTAGTGGCGACCACGCCCATAGGGATGAATGAACAAGCAGAGATTTCTACTGTTCCATTGGTCGAAGGGAGTATTCAGCCCTCCAATCGTCAGCACCCTGCTTTGGAAAGGCAGGCACCCAATGGCTTGGCTTCTTCCAGCCAAGGCATTGGATCTGAAAAGTTTCTTGAGGACCTTTTGGAGGTAAGTAACACCTTTACCTCATGACGTTCATTACTTATCGGGGAGTTGTTTTCATATATCCCTTGTGGTTCTTTTGCATAACTCTGCTCACAGCACGACCATGGTTGCTCTGCTGATAGAGCGATTCAGGGTTGTTCAAGTAGAATGTGATCGCGTAAAGCAGTAAGTACTTTGCTTTACCTCCATTCCTAGGGATGAACTAGAGTGACAGTCTTTGATTGTTTCCACAGGGAAAACTTTGCTTTACTAAAGGAAATCACCACAGTTCGCAAAGAGAAAGAAGTTGTAGTGCCTGAAGCTCTGAGGGAGAATCAAGAAAAACTCTCATGAGCTCTTGCATTCCTGGAAGGGAAAGCATGATTACATGATTCTCTCCAAGGAGAAAATGAAAACCTCTCATCGGTGTGTAGTAAATTTCAAGCCGACGTTGATTGTAAGTTCATCTCAACAGAAGTCATCATTCCTTATCTGAATTGTTTAAGAACATACTATGCTGAATTTGTTTCCTTCTTCGATCAGGTCAAAGAGAATTAAATCTCAAGCTGACTGAGGAGAGGGACCAATTCGAAGAGAACTTTATCAAGCGAGGACATGCCTTGATAAACTTCATGATACAATTAACTACCTCCGGTCGGCCAATGATAAGGCCAAAGAGATTAAAAAGTTACTTCTCAACAAGAAGGAAAATTTGGAGGAGATTGTCAGATTCTGCAATCTCGTTGAGAAGAACACTTTGGCCAAATTGAAGGAAGTTGCAGACTGATTTGATGCAGAAGTTGTCGGTCCTGAGAAGGGTGAGTTATCTCTTGATGAGTCCTGCAGCCTGGTGGCAGCACAGTCTGATTCTCTAGTCGCCAATATCCCAGATTTTGTGAGGAAGCGCAAGGAGGCACTGAAGACTGACGTTAGTGAAGTGGCCTCTGCTATACTCTGCAAACTTAGACACCACAATAGTCCGGATTTGGACTTGAGGCCAGTAGTGGAAAACATTGTTTTTGACAGCGAGGATCAACTTAATGTGACCAGGGCTGAGATCAAGGTTCTTGTAGCGAAACTATTACATGATCTCGGCCTTCCTTGATGTGTTGTTTCTTATTGTACCTTTTGAGAGGTTGACAATGGATACCAAAATACAATGATTTTACTTGACTTATTGTACCTTGCAAATACACATGATTAGTAGAATTTCAAATAATTTGAACAAAATATCAAAATTTTTGTACTTTCTATCACACCCTGAACAAGGTACCACGACTACTCCCGTGGAGACCCAGCTCGCTGCGGCTGGCCTCATATATACATACCATTGACTTCCCAGGATAAGTCAAGCATAGGAGTTCATTGTAGCAGAGTAACTTACAAAATATGATTCATAAACAGTATGGCCTGCTGGCCTGATACATCAAAAGGGTAATGCAATGCCTTCACGGCACAAATGGTCTATTTAGAACAAATAACAACTATGCGGCGGAAGCTAGGCGAAACCCCACAGTCGTAGGAAGTTGACAGTAGAACAACACACATTAGGGCTCCGGTAGAATTAGCTCTCCTCCTTCTAGATCCACGAAATCTTCCAAAGCTTCATCTTAATCATAGAGCACTCCATCTATTTGATGAAAGGTTGCAAGGGTGAGCACTTACGTACTCAGCAAGTCATAGGTAAGAGTAGATTTACATATAGTAGTAGTGATGATATGATCCTATACTATTAAGGGAAAGAGGGAATGGTTTTTCAAAATACTTTTTCTTTCAAGCTTTTCAAATCTCATGCTCATGGTAGCATTTCATATACTTAGGGCACAATCCACATGCCTCTTAGCTATTATATGATCTCTAGGTTATGGTACTACCGCGACACATCAACACATGACAGCCCATGGCAGCACCCCTTATCATGACAACACATGTCATTTGGGTAATCTTGACTTAACAAATTTTAATTTATAAAACAATACTTGTGTCACACCCCGTGGATTTAATCCATCGCAGCAGACTCCTGTAGACCCTAGAGTTCAGAGTATTCGAATACCTTTTTAATCTCTGCAGAGAGGTACCAATTTTCCCACAAGGTATATCCACTTTCATGCCCATCCTATCAGATGATTAGACCAAAAACTTACTTCATATTGTGAGCTGGCAAGGTGGAGATAACAAGAACTTTTGCCTTATTTCACACACAATTCACCCCGGACCCTGCAGTTCCACTCAGAAACTACAGTTGTGGCGAGGTTACACAACCCCCACTAATTGGCATCTTCCCACTCACGGTCAGCGTGCATCATCACACTCAGTGATTTGTGTAGGAGCGCACTCTGTGTCAATCGTGCATTTGTCCTATTGGGGTTTCATGTGTGATCCACAGACTACTTCTTCAGGCCTGTTGCATACCAAGCTTGCCGTTGGCACGTTAAGCATGACACTAGATGCACAACACAAGGTTCTAGTCCTTATATGCCAGTGACCAGATCATACCACAATCCATGCACTTCCAGTGCTGGCACATCCTGTGTGACCAAGAACCTCCAGAGCTTTCACCATTCCATACCAAAATACTGGTCACGGCTAGGGGTTTTATTTCATGAATATAGATTTATATACATATATTTATCAATTCATGGCTTACTACTAATCAATTCATTTTTCCACAAGCAATCAGCCTGATGCTGCCATTTCATCTCTTTTCTCAACACATGCAATACTACTTTATAATCAAGGTACATTCTAGCAATTCATAAAATATAGGTTCAAGATGTTCAAGAATATGACTTGCCTTCCACGTCGTAAGAAACAGCAGTCGATGTCGGGTCTGCGACGAAGTCTTCGAACTCAGGCTCTTACTCTAAACAAAGATCAAACAAGCAAACAGACATTACAATCAATCCTACTCTTACTAATGCACTACATGCGATAATGCAAGGTGAAAGCGTTTCAGCGATACAACATTTGGGGTTCTGAAAAGCAATTAGGGTTAAACTATGGAAACTAGGGTTAACATTAGTTGCCAAAGGTTTACAAGGTTCCAAATGTTCCAAAATATCAGAATAATATCAAGGTTGCGACTCGTTCGCCCAAAAACAACGAACGTCTTTAGGTCGACAATCGGTTCAAGGCATCGACATAAGGTCGATGGATAATGGAGGGCTCATCTCAAGTTGTTACAGTAGAAGAAAATGTAGATCACAACATCAGGAGTCTAAGGGGAAAAGTTATTTTGAAAATGCATGGTGGGAAGTAGGTGAGAAGGCTCAATGCCACTGGCTGACATAGTTTGGCATAGGCTGGACATGTCCAGAAACTAGGGTTAGACATAGCTTTTGATATAGGGCTCCAAATGATGCGCCACTTTGTCTGGTAGGTAGGCCTTGCTAACAGGAAAAAATGTCTAAACAGGAACCAAGGCAGGAGATGGCCGAAAAGTGGTGAAATCTGGCAAAGAAGTCCTGTAACTGAAATCACAAGAAATAATAACAGTACAGCAAATAGGGCACAACTATAACTTCTGTTCTAGGCCGAATCAGAAGTCATGCTAGTAGAAAAAAATACTCAAGAGGATGGAAAACATCTAAATGGCAAAGTGGCTGGAGCTGGGTCGGCCAAGATCAATGTCCGGCGACCGACGCTGGAGAAAGAGATGCAAATTTGGGCATTTCTGTTCTAGGGAAAATGAACTCGATTACTTGCTTGTGGATGATCTCTAGGGCTTAAGAAAGCTATTGGTGAAGTTAGATTAGCTAGATATGCACCAGAGAAGCCTAACAGCAAGCTTCAGTGAACAAGCAAAGTTCCAATTTGGGGTTTTCCACATTTTAGCAAAATATTCGATTCTGGTTGCTTAGGGATCTTGAGAAGGGTCTACTGTTCATGATTGATCACTGGCTCGAGGGCTGAATCGGTTTAGTTAGAATTTAATTGCTCACCGGAGTTATAGATGAAACACGGCTATTGCCGGCGACAGAAAGCATTTAAACTTAATTCCAAGCTTGAGAAGTATCAGGGTGAAGTAATGTATTCACTGGAGTAGCTGGATGGAGAAGAGAAGTAGTGGAGAAGCTTGGCATCGAAGCTCTCTTCTTGAGCTCGTCGGAGAAGAAGAAGTGTACAGTGAAGTGTGGTGATTTCTAGTGCTCTGGAGTGTGAGAAGTAAGGCTAAGCTCTGGTGGGTTTATATAGGCGTGGATGGAGGCTCTTAATGGTTGGAAATGCTCGGGGAGTTGAAGCGACTTCACGGCGTGCCGGTGATGCAATGACAGGATGCCAGCGGCTGTGAGGGCTTTTGCAGCTGGAGTTGCAGCGAATTGACTGTTGGGTTCGGCATGGCCTCCACGTGGCTATGCTTTGCTGCTGGAGCCGTTGCTGGTGGCGTGCAAACGGGAGGAAATTAGCTGGCCGTTGTTGGAGTTGAGGATTTACAGCAGCCAATCAACGGGCACGAAGGTGGTACAGTGTAGCTACAATGGTTCACGTGAGGTCGATGGTGAACAGGAAAAGCAGCAAGTCGAAGTCGAAGGGTGCTATGTTCGTGCGCTGGAACCAGGTCGTGATCGCATGTGAGCTGAGGTCGAGGTCACGGGCGCGGTCGAAGTAGCAGAAGTGATCGAGGTCGATTGGAACTACAGTGGTCGAAGATACATGGTCTGGTCGATTAGCTGTAGAGGTCGAGGTCGAAAACAGCAGATCTAGTCATTTTTAGCTTAGGTGGTCGAACCAGGGGCATAAATGTGATGGTTTTTATTAGCTTTTGGACTGAACTGCATCAAATCATCAAATCATGTCAAATCATCACCGGAAGTACCCTATTTTCAGTTTATATCGAAAATCATCAAATCATGTCAGATTTTACCAAATCTCTTGCTAGATGAGTATAAGGTATAAGTTTATACTCAGTTGTGAAATCAGATTGTAAATCAACCATCTCCAAGTCAGAAATTACAAATCAGTCCAGAATTTAATCAAGAATCCTTGGAATTAGGTCCCTGGTTCGACCTCAGCTGCTGTACACGACCAGGGATCACCTCCTTCGACCTCGCTCACTGTTGGGACCAAACCAACAGTGCACGGCGACCTCGACCGCAGTGCACAGTGTTTGCTTCGACCTCGGCTAGCGTTGAACGGTGCCTTTGCGACCGCGACCACGCCGTGTTTCGCCGCCGAGCAACGCCGCTTTAGCTAAGATTTCGCAACCGCCTTTGCATGCACACGTGTTTGCATCTCAGTTGTTGCCGTAGCAATCTACATCCAGCTCACCAACAGCTACACGCCAGAGAGGAGCTTGCAGCTCACCGTTGCTGCAACCCGAAGCTTTCTTCTTCACCAGCGCAAGAAAGCGAGCAGTGAACTTCGTTATACTTGCCTTACCTATAAATAACAACCCCAGAGCAGCTTCTTCACCTTTAGCAGTACTCTCCAAAGTCCTCCAGCAATTCAAACCGTACCTTCTTACTCACCGTCGTCTTCTTCTCCGGCGAGCTCAGCACGGAGGCTCACAGTGACAGCCTCAAGCGCAGCCTCAATTCCCAAATTGACACCACCAGTGAGTTCCCCGTATCTTACTCTCTGTTATATACCATTTAATTGAACTCTTATGCACTTCATCACCGGTGATCGCCGGCAATTGCTGAATTCAATGAAATGCCCTCTTCCAGTTGCACAACTTAAATTAATCCGAATTTGCTTTCGATTATGTAGAACAAATTGATCTGTGAACTGAGCTTAGCAATCCTGTGAAGTTAGATTGTGAAATTCAGCAAGAATCGAAGCATTTCCCAAACTCGAGCTTCACCAGAAACCGGCGATCGTCGCCAGGCTTCTCCGGTGATCCCCCAGCCAATTCAATCATACCAAAAGCTTTATTATAGCTCTCAGATACTCTCCAAGCAAGGAATTGAGTTCAAATTGTGTAGAATGGAAAACCCCACTCTCAGTGCCTTCTTCTCTGGCGCCGGCCACCGAAAATCCATTCCCGGCCGATCCAGCTTCAGCAACCTTGTCCACCAGATGCGCCTAGATCTCCTGAGCAACTTTGTCTACTAGGTCAACTTCCAATTCGGTCTAAATCAGAAGTTATAGCTATGCCCTAAATCCCTGTCCAGTACTGTGATTTAGAACTTCAACCACCGAGTTCATCGCCAGTTTCCATCACTTTCCGGCCATCTCCTGCCCTAGATCCTGTTGAGTGAATTGTTCCTGTTACTGAGGCCTACCTCCCAGACAAAGTGGTGCACCAATTGGAGCCCTAGATCAAAAGTTATGGCAAGCCCTAGTTTCTGGCTATGTCAGTGCAATGCCAAGCTATGCCAGCCAGTGGCATTAGCCCTTTTCACTTCCTTCCTGATGTGCATTTTGAGCATGACTTTGTCCCTTAGACTCCTGATGTTGTGATCTACAATTTCTTCTTCTATCACAACTTGATTTGAGCCCTTGAACTGCATTTTATGCTTAGCCCTAGATTTTGACATTGTCAGCCCAATGTCAGAGCATGTCAGTCAGTGGCATTATCTCATTTCACCTCTTTCCAGTTATGCAAATTGAAAATAACTTTGTCCATCAGACTTGTGGAGTTGTAATCTGCATTTCATTCTACTGCCACAAGTTGAGATAATACCTCTATCATCCATCAACCCTATGTCGATACCTTGAACCGAATGTCGACCTAAAGACATTCATCGATTTTGGGCAAACCAGCCGCGGACTTAATGTCAATTCCCATATCCTGGAACCCTAGAAGTTCCTAGCACTCATTTTCAGCCCTAATTCTATGATTTAACCCTAATCAGCTTCTATGGTACCTAAATCCAATTATTTCAGAATCATCAAGACATTCATCTTTGCATTATTGCATGTAGTATAATAATGTATTGAAAAGGTTGTGATTCTTGGTTCTTGTGTGATCTTTGCTCAGAGTCGGAGCCAGAGTTCGAGGACTTCACTGCTGACCCGACATCAACTGCTATCTCTCACGACGCGGAAGGCAAGTCATAGTCTTGATCATCTTGAACCTATATTTTATGAATTGCTATGATATGACCTTGAATATAAGTAATACTGCATGTGAAAGAATGGTTGAGATATATTTTGGCAGTACAAGCTGGATGCTTGTGAAATGTGAAAAGATCAAATAGTGAACCATGAACTACTATATATGTATTTATATATATTCATGAAATAGAACCCTTAGCCGTGACTAGGGTTTTGGTATGGAATGGTGGTACTAGCACTGGTTGTGCTTGGCTGCACTGGATGTGCAGGCACTATAGGTGCATGGTGTGTTGTATGATCTGGTCACTGGCATATAAGGACTAGAACCTTGTGTTGTGCGTCTAGTGGCATGAACAACGTGCTAACCGCAAGCCTGGTATGGGACAGGCCTGAACAAGTACTTATGCGGATCGCACATGAAACCCCTGCATGAGATGGAAAACAATACACTAAACTCACGGGGTTCAGCTCCTCTACGTATCACTGAATGTGATTTGATCAAGCACGTTGACCCAGTAATGGGAAGAGGCATTCGGGTGTGGGGGTAATCCCGCCACAACTACGGTTTGTGTGAAGAAAACTGCAGGGTCAGGGGTGAATTGTAAGTGAAACATAACAAAAGTTCTTGTTATCTCCACCTTGCCACTCACAGTATGAAGTGAGTCAGGGGTCCAATCCTTGTGATAGGAAACGCTTGAAAGTGGAATATCTTGCGGGTAAATTGGTACCTCTCTGCAGAGTTAAAAACGTATTCGAATACTCCGAGCTCCCGGGTTTATAGGAGTCTGCTGCGGTGGATTAAATGCACGGGGTGTGACACAAGTATTATTTTCTAAATAAAATTTGATAAGTCAAGATTACCCAAATGACATGTGTTGTCATGATAAGGGGTGCTACCGTGGGCTATCGTGTGTCGACGTGTCGCGGTAGTGCTATAATCTAGTGAACATAAATAGTGATGATATGTTATGAAAAGTGCTGCCATGAGATGAGGCATGAAAGTAAAGACTACTTTATAAACATCCATAATTCTTGACTAGTCTAGGTTCATAATAACATTACTATAAGTATCTACTCTTCCCTATGACTTGCTGAGTACGTAAGTACTCACTGTCGTGGTATTAAGAATACCCCGGCAGGTTTTGAAGACGATCCTAGCGTTGATTACGCAGCGCGGGTTGACCGGGTGACCGGTCCTCCCCCGCCGGACAAACACAAGAATTGGCACGTGGATTTATACAGGTTCGGGTCCCGGTGGGGGCCCTAGTCCTGTCGACGCGCTCCCAACCGGGGTCGGCTGGGGAGGCTCTCTCCAGGGGAGAGGCTTCCGGAGCACGTCTGTGAGATTAGCTATTCCTAATAATCATGAACTGATCCCTTACAACAGAGGGGTACAAGGGCTATTTATAGCCCCAAAAAGAAGCAAAAAACCTAAACTACCCCGGGAGCCACCATCGGATTGAAGGGTAGGACCGTCCTTCTCACGGTCAAACGTCTTGGATGCTCGACAGGTGGTCGCTGATTCCCGAGGCGCCCCTCGCGTGACCTGCACGTGATAAACAAACAGGGGTTTTACCTTTTAGGAGGGCGATGACGTCCGGGACCCCTTCCGGAGAGCAGGGTCCCGGGGACCCAAATGGCGGCGCCCGGGGCAGGCACCGGAGGCCACTGCTCCCGGGCCAATGGCGGCGCCCGGGACATGCCCGGGGGGCACGGTCCCGGGGGCCAAATGGCGGCGCCCGGGGCAGGCACCGGAGGCCACTGTCCCCGGGCCAATGGCGGCGCCCGGGACATGCCCGGGGGGCACGGTCCCAGGGGCCAAATGGCGGCGCCCGGGGCAGGCACCGGAGGCCACTGTCCCCGGGCCAATGGCGGCGCCCGGGACATGCCCGGGGGGCACGGTCCCGGGGGCCAAATGGCGGCGCCCGGGGCAGGCACCGGAGGCCACTGTCCCCGGGCAATCATGAACTTACCTGGACTTGACCGCGTGGAGATTTTCCCCCAACAGCAGCCCCCCATGCTCTCCGGGGACGAACCTTGAGCCCCCGGAGGGAATGGTTACGGTACCGGGAAAATCTCCGGACGAAAACCACCGGAGCCCCGGCGACGCTTCGGTTTCTGTGCCGTGTGCTTCATGGCCGCGCCGTTCTCGCAATAAATGCACGCGGGGTTCGAAACGGCGTCTCGATTTACGCGCCTGTCCCTTCGTTTCCCGCGCACAGTTTGAATCAGTGGTCCAGATTGCTCCGAGGGGGCCACGTGGCGCGCATCTAGATCACGGCCAGTCTCTATAAATAGGGCCTTAGGGGGCCCCGGTAGCTCATTCCAAATTTTCCAACTCCAGCTTCAGCTCTCCCGGTAGCGCTCTCCCGGTAGCATTTCCGGTAGCCTTCTCCGGTAGCGAGCGTCCGGGAGTTGTAGCCGTAGCCACCTGAAAACTTAGCCACCGAAAAACAAAGAACTCACCTAATGGCACCCAAAGGTCGAGCGAAGACCACGGAGGTGCCCCCGGAGGAAATCCCCGCGGATTTCCTCTGGGCCTCCGAGTTCTCGGCCTCGGACGCGGAGTCCCTGGTCAAGAAGGGCGTCGTCGAAGAGGGGGACATCCGGGTCCCCCTAAAGAAGGACGGAGCCCCCCGCCCCAGGCCCGGAGAGGTTGTGGCCTTCGAGGCCTTCCTCGAGGCAGGGCTCCGGCTCCCGGTGCACCCGATGCTCCGGGAGTTCCTAAAGGAGTACGGGGTGGCGCTCAACCACCTCACCCCCAACGCCCTCGTCCGGATGGGTCTCTTCATCTGGCTATACGAGACGGCGACCGGGCGGGAGCCCACCCTCCGCGTCTTCCGGTATTTTTACGAGCCGGCAGCGCGGAGCTCCCACCTGGTGAAGGGAGGACCGAAGTCCCCCTTCGGCTCGGTGATGGTCCAGATGCTGCCCTCCCGGGTAGCGGACTACCCGGCAGCGGCCTCCCGGGACCACTGGGGGGACTGGCTCCGGAGGTGGTTCTACCTCCGGGTCCGGGACAAGGCGGTGGTCTACGCCCCGGAGCCTCCCACCTACAGCCGGTCATCCGCACCGAAGCCGCCGGTGTGGACGGACGAGGAGTTCGAGCTCCTCGGGAAGGTGGTGCTGGCGAAGAAGGCCCGCTCGATGCGGGACGCCGCGGAGGAGCTGGTGCTCCTGCAGCTTTCCCCTTTCTCACACGGGGGAAGGGGGATCGGCATGGGCCCGGAGCAGCGGCCTCCGGTCAAGCCGGTGACGCGGCGTAAGTCCCCTGCATTTTTGTACTTGCAGTTTTTTACGGGAAATTGACTAACTTTTTACCTCTTACAGTGCGCCCGTACCCGGCGGCGAGGGACAAGGCGGAGCACCTCCTGGGGAGGTACTTTGCCGACGAACACGAGCGCATCGTGCGCCTCGTGGGGGAGGGGCCTCCCCGGAACTTGGTGCCCGAGGCCTACGGGCTCAGGCTTCCGAAGAGGAAGCCCCTTCCCACCCCCGGGTCTCATAAACGGGGGAAGGATGCTGCCGGGGGCTCGGAGCCCAAAAAGCCCCGGGTCCAAAAGACCCCAGCCCCGACGACGGCGCCGGCGACGACGCCGGTGAGGGCCCGGGACGCGACTCCCGGAGCCGAACATGCCCGGGCCACGGAGGAAGCTCCCCGGGGGGAGGACCCCAATGCCAAAGTATGAGCCTCCCCCGGGTCTTTAGCTAGGACCCCTTTTTATTTTGTTAGACATTTTGATTCCGGTAGCTTCTTAGGAGAAGCCCCGGGCACTTGTACAAAAACATTTTGCAATGGAATATATTAGAAATTTTTCTAAGTGTTTGCAATGAAATGTTACCAGGGTTCCCGGGGGGTTGCTCCCGAGCAACGGTCCGGGAGAGGCTCTCCGGGGGACGCCCAAGCGGCTTTGATTTTGCTGAGCCTTGTCTCCGGGAGGCGCGACGGCGGTACTGCCCGGGAGCCTGTCCGGTTGAGGTGGCGCCCGGAATGGCACTTGGATAATTTTGACAACAGCCGTGCTGAATTAACTCCACCGCGCCCGAAGGCCCAGATGATACCTCCTCTCCGGATACTTCCGCCGGCTGGGTACGAGTTTTGGCCCGAAGACGTACTTCGGGATTCTCAGCGTCGCGTCCGGGCGCTGTACCGGGACCTGGCTCGGGAGCTAAGGGAGCGCCTCCGGGAGCTTTAGGCGTAGGGGCCTTAGGCTCGTAGAAAATCCCCCGGGTTAGGACCCGGGTTGTATCATTTCCGAAACCCACCGGAGGGGGAAGATGTCCTCCGGGTTTGTTGATCAATAAAGCGCATTGTTTCTTTTTATTGCCTCTTTATTTTCTTCTTCTTGGATGGTCTGGACGACTCATCTTAACAAGGATGAGCTAAGTTTCTTCGTGGGTGACCCGGGGACCCCCTGTCCCCCCCCGCCCACAGCGGGCGGAAGGAAGCCTCCGCGTGCTGTGGGGGAAACAGGGTCCCCGGGGGGAGAATAACCTGTAGAAATATTTTCTAAGTTAGAAAATTGTAAAAACAGGATTTCCGAGGGAGGGACCTTCCGGGGTGCCCGGGGGCACCGGGAGAGGTTCATCCGGCCGCCGGGAGAGCGGGGAACCGGGAACAAGGCGCGGAAGGGGCTCATGAAAAGCCAATAAGACCTCCGGAGGGGAGCTTCCCGGGAGGGTTCGTCCGGTCGCCGTGAGAACGGGGAACCGGGAATAAGGTCTTCGAGAGATAATCATCCGGTCGCCGTGAGAACGGGGAGCCGGGAATAACGTCGACTCCCGGAGGAGGAAGATAGAGCCAATCAAGCCGCGAGGGGCTGATCTTCCGGTCGCCGTGAGAACGGGGAGCCGGGAATATCGTCGACTCCCGGAGGAGGAAGATAGATCCAATCAAGCCGCAAGGGGCTGATCTTCCGGTCGCCGTGAGAACGGTGTGCCGGGAATATCGTCGACTCCCGGAGGAGGAAGATAGATCCAATCAAGCCGCAAGGGGCTGATCTTCCGGTCGCCGTGAGAACGGGGAGCCGGGAATATCGTCGACTCCCGGAGGAGGAAGATAGATCTAGAAAGCCATTAGACGTCCCGCTGAGGAGAGCGTCTACTCCCCGAGGAGGAAGTGCCCGGAGACGGGTCTTGAGTGTTTGGGTAGGGGACTAATCTCCCAAAGTGACTCGTTACCGCGGCCGCTGGGGACCGGGTTGCCGCTTACACCCTCAGTCCACGAGGGCTGTTCGTAAGCCGCCCTTCAGGAGGGACTTGCTGGGGCAGGGCCCACTTCCTCACGGAGAGGGCATCCTCACGGGGAGGGCATCTTCACGGGGAAGGCATCCTCGCGGGGAGGGCGTCCTCGTGAGGAGGGCATCACCACTAGGGGCGGTAAACAAGAACAACCTGCAGTGAGACAGTTGAAGAACAAAGGCTATGCATTTATTAACGAAATATACAAAGCCCCCCTGCGAAGCCGCGAAGGGGGAAAAAGGGAAGCTACAGTGTCCCCCCTCCCCCTCCGGCGTGACCGCCCCGGGGGAGGGGACAGGCCCGTAAGGCTAAACGTAGAACTTGCGAAGTAAACGCAAGTTCCAGGTGTGCTTCAGCTCCTGCTCTTGAAGGTTGGAGAGCTTGTAGGCCCCCGAGCCTAGGACAGCGGAGATCCTGTAGGGGCCCTCCCACTTGGGGGAGAGCTTACCCTGGGCTTGGGGGTCTGTGACGCGCTTGAGGACAAGGTCCCCAAGGCGGAAAGCTCTCTCGCGCACGCGCTGGTTGTATGCGCGTGACATCTCGCGCTCGTAGATGGCGTGGCGGAGGAGCGCTCGGTCGCGTTCCTCCTCCACGAGGTCGATTTCCAGCCGCCTGTTGTCTTCGTTGGCCCGGTAGGCTGCGGTCGTGGCTCCGTTCAGGAGCTCGACCCGCAGCGACCGGAAGCCGATCTCCGGGGGGAGGACTGCCTCCGCCCCGTAGACTAGGGAGAAGGGAGCACGCCCTGTGGCCCGGGACGGGGTCGTGCGCATCGAGCAGAGGATGCTAGGGAGCTCCTCTGCCCACGCGCCCCGCTTGGAAGCGGTTTGTTCGAGTCTCCGGCGTAACCCCTGTAGGATTACGCCATTGACCCTCTCGACGGCCCCGTTGCTTTGGGGATGGGCCACTGAGGCGAAGTGGATGACGATCCCCAGGCCTTCGCAGAATTCCCGGAAATAAGCCGAGTCGAATTGGGTCCCGTTGTCCACGGTAATTTCCCGGGGGACACCAAAACGACAAACCACATTTTTCCAGAAAAAACCGCTGAACGGCCTGGGAGGTGATGCTAGCCAAGGGCTCCGCCTCAACCCACTTTGTAAAGTAGTCGACCGCGACCACCGCATACTTGTATCCTCCGGGCGCTGGGGGGAAAGGCCCTAAGAGGTCCATCCCCCAGCGCACGAAGGGCCAAGTGATGGGGATAGTCCGCAGCGCTACAGGGGGGAGATTCGAGCCCTTGGCCATCTTCTGGCATGCTTCGCACGCGGAGACAAGGTCTCGCGCGTCGCGCATGACTGTAGGCCAGTAAAAGCCCTGCCGAAGGGCCTTGGCGGCGATGGCACGCGGGGCTAGGTGAGAACCACAGCTCCCCGCGTGAATGTCTTCCAGGAGTTGAAGTCCCTCCGACCGGGGGAGGCAGCGCAGGAGGGCTGAAGCCCCCCGCTTGTAGAGCCTTCCCTCGAGCAGGAGATATGCCCGGGCTTTGGCCCGGAGGCGCTTAACCTCGGTCTCGCTGGGAGGGTCCCCCTCCCCCTTGATGAAGGAGATGAGGGGATCCATCCATGACGACGGCCGGACGATCTCGGCGACCTCCGGGACCGGAGGCTCGGGGCCTGCGTCCGGGGAGGCCACCGAGGGCTTCGTGATTGTTTCCAAGAAGGCCCCCTTGGGGAGCGTTTCCCGGGCGCTTGCCGCCCGGGCCAAAGCACCAGCCCGGTCATTCTCCCTTCGCGGGATATGCCGGGCCTCAAGGTCGTCGAAGTGTTTCTCCATTTTTCGTACTTCCTGCAAGTAAAGACTTAAATTTGCGTCATGGCACAGGTAAGATTTGTCCATTTGGCAGACAACGAGCTGAGAGTCTCCCTTCACTAGTAGGCGCCGGATCCCCAGGGAGCGCGCAAGGCGCATCCCGAGGAGCAGAGCCTCGTATTCGGCGACGTTGTTGGTTGCGGGGAACTCGAGCCGCGCGGCGTACTCGAGCTCCTTCCCCTCGGGGCTCCGGAGGACTACCCCCGCGCCAGCCCCAGCGAGGCACAGCGACCCATCAAACAGCAGGGTCCAATGGTCACTGCGTCGGGGCGGCACGTGGAGATCTTCGTCCCCGGACCCAGAGGCGGGAGTCCATTCTGCGATGAAGTCGGCGAGGACCTGCGACTTGATTGCGGAGCGGCCGATAAGGGACAGGGAGAAGGGGGCAAGCTCGGCCCCCCACTTCCCAATCCGTCCGGTGGCTTCTTTATTCCGCAGTACCTCCCCCAGGGGGAGGGACGACGGAACGGTGATGGGGTGCCCCAGGAAGTAATGCCGGAGCTTCCGGGACGCCATGAGGAGAGCGTAGCAAATCTTCTCCATCACCGTGTACCGAGTCTTGGCCCCTTGGAGGGCTTCACTGACGTAGTACACGGGACGTTGCTGCCCCCCTTGCTCCTTCACCAAAACCGCGCTGACGGCGACGGGGGTCGCGGCGAGGTAGAGGAGCAAGGGCTCTTCCGGAGACGGACTCACGAGCATTGGAGGGCTCGAGAGGTACTTCTTGAGGTCGTTGAAGGCTTCCTGGGCCTCGGGGGTCCAGCGGAACCCCTCAAGCCCTCGGAGGATCTTGAAGAACTGGAGGCCCCGCTCCCCCGAACGGGAGACGAAGCGGCTGAGCGCGGCCAGGCGGCCGGAGAGCCACTGGACATCTTTGATGGAGCGCGGCGGGGGCATGTCTAGGAAGGCCCGGATCTTCTCGGGGTTTGCCTCAATGCCCCGCTGGGACACGAGGAAACCCAGGAGCTTCCCCCCGCGCACCCCGAAGGCACACTTCTCCGGGTTGAGCTTGAGCCCGAACGCGCGGAGGTTGCGGAAGGTCTCTGCGAGGTCGTCGATGTGGGAGGCTGCACGGGGGCTCTTGACGACCGCGTCGTCTACGTAGACTTCGACGTTGCGGCCGACTTGATCTTTGAAGACCAGCGTCATAAGGCGCTGGAAGGTGGCTCCCGCATTCTTGAGCCCGAAGGGCATATGGCGGTAGCAGAAGGTTCCGAGGGGAGTTATAAAACTCGTCTTTTCCTCATCCCCCTCCGCCATCCGGACTTGATGGTATCCCGAGTAGGCGTCTAGGAAGCTCATCAGCTCGCACCCCGCGGTGGAGTCAACGAGCTGGTCTATCCGCGGGAGCGGGAAGTTGTCTTTGGGGCAAGCGCGGTTAAGGTCGGTGAAGTTCACGCACATGCGCCACTTGCCACTTGACTTCTTGACGAGGACGGGGTTTGCGAGCCACTCGGGGTGCAACACTTCCCAGATGAACCCCGCCTCTCGGAGCTGGGCTATCTCCGTCTTGATGGCTTCTTGACGTTCGAGGGAGAGCTTCCTCAACTTCTGCTTGATAGGGGGGTGACCAGGGGTTACCGCGAGCTTGTGTTCAATAACCTCCCGGGCGACGCCCCGCATGTCCGAAGGCTTCCACGCAAAAACATCGGAGTTTTCGCGCAGAAGGGCTGCGAGTTGCGCTGCATGGTCTTGGGGGAGCTCTGCCCCGATTTGGACAGTTTGGTCCCTGCTGCCCAGGGACAGCGGGACCTTCCGGAGGCCCCCTTCTGGACGCGGCTTGAGGAGGGGCCTCCCAGGGGATGGCGCAGCGACGTCTACGTCCGGGGGGGGAGCCTCCCCCCCGGGTGCCTTGATCAGGTTGACGCTTCCTATTGTGGCAGCAGCTCGCTCGTATAGAGCCCGGGCCATGTCTTGATCCCCCCGGACGTTGATCACGCCATGCGGCCCGGGGATCTTCATGCACAAGTAGTTTTGGTGGGTGGCAGCCCCCAGCCGATTGATCGTAGTCCTCCACATAATCACATTGTAGGAGGAGGGGAGGTCCACTACGTCGAAGCGGACTAGCTCGGTCCAGTAGTTCTCCGGGGTGCCGAAGGTGATCGGGAGATCTACCTTGCCCACGGGGTGGATCGCCTTCCCCGGAACAAACCCTTGTAGAGGCCCTGCCGCTGGTTCCAGGAGCTTCTCATCCACCTGCATTTCCTTGAAGGTTTTGAGGAACAGGACGTCGGCGGAGCTTCCGCCGTCCACGAGGATGCGGGCCAAGTGGCAGTTGTAGATTGTCGCGGAGACAATGAGCGCGTCGTCGTGGGGGAAGCGAACCCCTCGCGCGTCTTCCACCGTAAAGGTGAGGGGGACGTCCGACCACTTGGGCGGCACGGACGCGTGTAGCACCCCCACAACCTTAACTTCTCGCGCGTACTCCTTGCGCTGGTGCTTGGAATCCCGCCCGGAGGCGGACCCCCCTACGATGACGTTGATGCGGCGCTGAGAAGTTTGAAAGGGGAGGGCGTCTGAAGGCTCCCCCTCCTGCACCTGCTGCCCCCCCGCGGGAGTGAGAAGGGCCGGAACAGCTAGCCGAGGGGGCAAGGAGGCCGGAGTCCCCCCCCCCTGCCCGCGCTGGTCGAGGAATGCCGCGAAGTGTTGCAGCAGCTGGTGGCAATCTCGGGTGGCGTGGGTACTGGACCCGTGGAAGCTGCCCTCGTTATCCGAGTCAGGTAGCGGCCCAAGAGGGCCACCGGAGTGGTGGTGACGACGCTTCTCTTCCGGGCCGGGACTGATTTCCCGGACGTCCGGGCTTCCCTCCGGGGAGGATGGTTCTTCGGCTGGTCTCTTCCCCCGACCGGTGCGAGAGCGAGGCTCCTTGCGACAACGACCGGGGGGGAGCACTTCCCCGCGACTGGGAGAAAGCATTCGCTCGACCTCCCCCCGGGAGAAGCGGATCTGCTTCGCTGGGGGAGGGAGCTCCTGCATTGTGGCAGCCGGCCCGGGAGCTACCGGGACTTGCTGGGGGGAGCCCCCTGCGACGTCCCCCGGGACCGGAAAGGGGGGGGACCCTGCACCGTCCGGAACCGGGGAGGGGGCGCCCGGGGCGGCGTTTGGATCCGAAGAGGGGGCCCCCGTGGCAACGACCGGGACCGGAAAGGGGGAAGCCCCTGTGACATCCGGAACCAGTGGGGGGTGAGCCCCCTCGGCGACGTCCTGGGTTGGGGAGCCAATGCGGGGGGAAATTCGCTGAGGCACGGGAGCTGCTCTGTCGACCGGCCCCGGTGCGGTAAACGCAACGCGGGGGGCGGGACTGGCTCCCGGCGTAGGAATAGCCCCCGGCATGAAATGACCCACCAGCCCCGGAAGCGAGCCGGGGACGGGGTACCCCCCTGGTGCCACGAAGGGCCCGGGCATGAAATAGCCTCCCGGCACCGGGACAGGCCCGGGTGCCGAGAAGTGTCCGGAAGTATATCCCGCGGGGGGAGGGAACCCCCCAGCGGGATTATACGGGGTAGACAGCCCCCCTGACACCGGAGGGGCCGCTGGGTATCCCATAAACGGGGGCATGATCCCCGGATACGGGTGCGACGAAAATGTGGGGGCCGAGGGCCGCGCCAACACACTAAGGAGCTCGTCCATAGAGCGCTGGGCGCGGAGCTGGCCCTCCACGAGAGCCTCCAGTAGGGCATCCCGTGGAGCCGGGGGAGCCGTCGGGGGGAAACTCGTCCCGGCCGAGGTCCCCGCGGCCGCCGGGAGCGACCCGGAGGTGGAGGCGCCTAGATTGAGAGGAAAGGTGGGAGGCGGTACCTGGGAATGGTCGCCTCCGGACGGAAGCGCCGGAACAGCAGCGTCCCGGACGGGTGGCGCCAGGTCACCGGGACCGGCGTCACCGGGAAGGGCGCAGGCCCTTGTTCTCGGACGGCGCCAACTGTCGTGGTATTAAGAATACCCCGGCAGGTTTTGAAGACGATCCCAGCGGAGATTACGCAGCGCGGGTTGACCGGGTGACCGGTCCTCCCCCGCCGGACAAACACAAGAATTGGCACGTGGATTTATACAGGTTCGGGTCCCGGTGGGGGCCCTAGTCCTGTCGACGCGCTCCCGACCGGGGTCGGCTGGGGAGGCTCTCTCCGGGGGAGAGGCTTCCGGAGCACGTCTGTGAGATTAGCTATTCCTAATAATCATGAACTGATCCCTTACAACAGAGGGGTACAAGGGCTATTTATAGCCCCAAAAAGAAGCAAAAAACCTAAACTACCCCGGGAGCCACCATCGGATTGAAGGGTAGGACCGTCCTTCTCCCGGTCAAACGTCTTGGATGCTCGACAGGTAGTCGCTGATTCCCGAGGCACCCCTCGCGTGACCTGCACGTGATAAACAAACAGGGGTTTTACCTTTTAGGAGGGCGATGACGTCCGGGACCCCTTCCGGAGAGCAGGGTCCCGGGGACCCAAATGGCGGCGCCCGGGGCAGGCACCGGAGGCCACTGCTCCCGGGCCAATGGCGGCGCCCGGGACATGCCCGGGGGGCACGGTCCCGGGGGCCAAATGGCGGCGCCCGGGGCAGGCACCGGAGGCCACTGTCCCCGGGCCAATGGCGGCGCCCGGGACATGCCCGGGGGGCACGGTCCCGGGGGCCAAATGGCGGCGCCCGGGGCAGGCACCGGAGGCCACTGTCCCCGGGCCAATGGCGGCGCCCGGGACATGCCCGGGGGGCACGGTCCCGGGGGCCAAATGGCGGCGCCCGGGGCAGGCACCGGAGGCCACTGTCCCCGGGCCAATGGCGGCGCCCGGGACATGCCCGGGGGGCACGGTCCCGGGGGCCAAATGGCGGCGCCCGGGGCAGGCACCGGAGGCCACTGTCCCCGGGCCAAGGGCGGCGCCCGGGACATGCCCGGGGGCACGGTCCCGGGGGCCAAATGGCGGCGCCCGGGGAAGGCACCGGAGGCCACTGTCCCCGGGCCAACGGCGGCGCCCGGGACATGCCCGGGGGGCCCGGTCCCGGGTGCCAAATGGCGGCGCCCGGGGCAGGCACCGGAGGCCACTGTCCCCGGGCCAATGGCGGCGCCCGGGACATGCCCGGGGGGCCCGGTCCCGGGTGCCAAATGGCGGCGCCCGGGTCAGGCACCGGAGGCCACTCTCCCCGGGCCAATGGCGGCGCCCGGGACATGCCCGGGGGGCACGGTCCCGGGGGCGAAATGGCGGTGCCCGGGGCAGGCACCGGAGGCCACTGTCCCCGGGCAATCATGAACTTACCTGGACTTGACCGCGTGGAGATTTTCCCCCAACACTCACCCTTGCAACTTATAACCCAGAAGATGGAGCGTACCAAGATCAAGAGGAAGGCGTGGAGAACTTCTTGGACCAACAAGAAGGAGAGCCAAAACCGCCAAATACCAGATGTGTTGTTCTGCGGTCAACTTCTTGCTGTGGAAGGGACACCCATCATCCGCTGTGTAGAAGTTTTTATTTTGCTTAAACTAAACCTTGATGCCGCGAAGGTATTGTAATCTTTTTATGTAATATTAAGGCCAGCAGGCCACACTGCTTAATACTTTGTAAGTTTTTCTGCTGCAATGTGAATATACTCCTGTGCTTGACTTATCCTAGGAAGTCAAAGGTATGCTTGTATGGGACTAGCTATAGCAAGCTAGGTCTCCACGGGAGTAGTCGTAGTCCCAGTTTTGGGGCGCGACAGTAATCTTGATTTAACACATTTTATTTAGAAAATAGTACTTGTGTCACACCCCGTGGATTTAATCCACCACAGCAAACTCCTATAAACTCGGGAGCTCGGAGGATTCGAATACATTTTCAACTCTACAGAGAGGTACCAATTTACCCGCAAGATATTCCACTTTCAAGCCTATCCTATCAAAATGATTAGACCCCTCCTCACAACCATGTGTGAGTGGCAAGGTGGAGATAACAAGAACTTTTGTTATGTATCACTCACAATTCACCCCTGACCCTGTGGATCTCTTCGAACCACAGTTGTGGCGGGCTATACCCCCACCCTTACTCATATTTCCCCATTGCTGGGTCAAATACTAGATCACCTTCAGTGATAGTGGGAGTCAGCCTCCATGTCAATCATTCATCACTACACATCTCATGCAGGGGTTTCATGTGCAATCCACATAAGTACTTGTTCAGGCCTGTCCCATACCAGGCTTGCGGTTAGCACATTGTTCATGCCACTAGACACACAACACAAGGTTCTAGTCCTTATATGCCAGTGACCAGACCATCCACAACCCTGCACCTTCAGTGCCTGCATTCCTTCGCAGTTCAGCACCTCCAGTGCTACCACCATCCATACCATTTTTCTGGTCACGGCTAGGGGTTTTATTTAATGAATATAAGTATATAAATACATATAATAGTTCATGGCTCAAAACTTGTTTATTTCACATTTCACAGATAACCAGTGTAGTATTGCCAATTCATAAATCAACCATTTTCAATCTTTCTCATGCAATATTATCTATATTCAAAGTTATGTTATAGAAACATTTAAAATATAGGTTCAAGATGACCAAGGATATGACTTGCCTTCCGCGTCGTAAAATACAGCAGTTGATGACGGGTCAACAGCGAAGTCCTCGAACTTAGTTTCTGGATCTGCACGGCGACAAACAAACACACAATAATTACTTATATATTAAAATGATTTATGATCTATATGCAGATATGCTTTACAAGAATGATTGAACGATACTGGAGATAATTGAGATTGTAATCTGAACTGAGTCAAGATTCTAGGGTTTCAAGGAATTGGCTAAGGATGGGTGTTAGATGCTCTTAGGATCTCAAGGTTGCAATAAGAACATCAGTTTTGTAGTTGGTTTGATCAAAACAGCGAATGTCAGCAGATTGACATTCGGATCAAGACTCTGACATAACTTCAAGGAAAGCTAGAGAGCTTATCTCAAGTTGTGACAGTAGAAGAAAGTGTAGATCTTAACTCTACAAATTCAGTGGGCAAAGTGGCTTTCAAATGGCACAATCAGAAATGGGTAAACAAGGCCAATGCCATTGGCTGGCATGCACTGGGACAATGTCAAAAAATAGGGTTTAGCATAAAATGCATTTCAAGGGCTTAAATCAAGTTGTGATAGAAGAAGAAATTGTAGATCACAACTTTAGGAATCTAAGGGATAGAGTTATGCTCAAAATGCACATCTGGAAGGAAGTGAAAAGGGCTAATGCCACTGACTGACATAGTTTGGCATTGAATCTGACATAGCCAGAAACTAGGGCTCGGCATAACTTTTGATCTAGGGCTCCAAATGATTCACCACTTTGTCTGGGAGGTAGGCATTGATAACAGGAACAAATCACTCGACAGGATCAAGGGCAGGAGAGGGCTGGAAGGTGATGAAACTCAGTGAAGAAGAGTGGTGGCGACACGGCACAGTGAAGCCACTGGACAAAATCTTGGCATGGCTATAACATAAAATCTGGACAGTTTCAGGGATCGGGCTAGAAGACAATTATGCTCAGGAGGTTGAAGCACACCTGAAAGACAAGGTGGATGAAGCTTAAATGGCTGGGAATAGGTTTCCGGCGGCCGGCGCCAGAGAAGAAGACACTTATATTGGGGCTTTTTGCTACAGGTCAAATGAACTTAATTCCAAGCTCAGGGAGTGATAGATGGGTAAGAGGAAGTTACCAGCACGATCAATTTGGCCGGAGGATGGCCGGAGAAGCCTAGCAACGATCGTCGGCGACTAGAGAAACTCAAATCTGGGGAAAGCTTTGATTGAAGCTCAATCTGGAGATTTGGATGCTCAGGCTTGCTAGAAATGGCTCACTGATCATTTTCTTCCACAGAATCGAAAGCCAATTCGGGGTAATTTGGCCTGCATTGCCGGAACAGGGCAATCGGGAATTTCCGGCGATCACTGGCGATAGGATGCAAGGTAATTCAATTAGATGGTACAGCACGATGAGGGAGATGAGGGGAACTCGCTGATGCTGTTAATTTGGTGAGAGGTGCAGTGGGTGAAGCTGGCACCGTGAAGCCTCAATCTGGACTCGCCGGAGAAGACGACTGCAGTGGAGGTGATTTGGAAATTTGGTTAAGTTCTGGTGAAGAGGTGATGATACAAGGTACTGGTGGCTTAAATAGATCGGTGGGCCATGCTTGCAAGGGGTAAACAGCAATGAATTGGTGTCAGTTGACATGATTTGCCGGGCGCAGATGCAACAACGGCGAGCGGTGACGCGACGGTGCACAGGCGATGCAAAGCGGTTGCTTCATAGGGACTCATCAATGTCGGGCGGTGCAAGGCGGTGGCGACAACGGCTGGTAAAGCAAGCAACGTGGCAAGAAGATGCTGACAATGGCTTGTTGTTTCTGCTGCTGGTCGCGCACAGGAGCAAATGCTGTTCAACGGTGCTGCCACGGCGTTGCCACGGCACGGCTGAAGCAAGGACACGTACACACAAGCATGCACGGTCACGGGTGCGGCGAAGCTTCACCGACGGCGAGCAAGCACGGTGCAAGGAATCACGGCGATCTCTGGTCGTGCACAGTGGCTGCTGTCCTGGTCGAATAGGGCTGGTTTCCAATTTCCAATTCTTGATTTGGACTGAAATGTAAATCTGATGATTTGGAAGGTTTGATCTGACTTTGATTGCACTGATCTGATAGACTTGATTCAACAGATGATTTGGCACAGATGGAAGATAAAATTTGAGACATTTGGATGATTTTTGTCATGAACTGAAAACCAAGTAGAATAGGGTAAAATAAGTCTGAATCTTATTGATCTCGAATTCTGGGATTTAGGGTTTGATTTTGAGATACTCATAAAAGAAGAATTTGTGTTGAAAAGCATTTGGGAGGTGTTCCCTGAATCAGATTTGAATTTGGAGATGATTTGCGACATTTTGCCTTTTCAGGCTTCTGGAAAATCTGGAAAAGGACTGATCTGCGATACTCTTGGACTGATTTGCGAAAAGAGTCTAGATGATAAAATCTGGCTGCCAACTTTTTGGATTAAGGCATTGGCATACCCTTGATCATAATCCAAGAATAATCTGGTCTGAACTTGGCTAAGATTTTGATTAAATCTGAATTTCTGTAACTTAGGGTATTTAGGTAATATAAGATATTCTATTTTCGAAAACAGAAAGGAGTTGATAAATCTGAAAGTTAGGGATAGAATTGGATCTGGGTTTTGAAGTCTTTTAGGTTCAGGATAACTGATAAATCATATCTGAACAATCTGATCTCGATTTGGGGTTACAGGATAGATTTTGGAGATTTTAGGGCTAGAACAGAATAAAACTGGAGCTGATTTGGCTGATCTAGAAGAGACATCTGCATGCATGACTTTTAAGAAAGAAACATTTCACCCCAAAACTCGGGATGTTACAGATCCAAACCTCGGATCGGCTAGGATTGTCTTGTCATAGCATCTCCTTGTGCTCATCGATGTACGAGACATCTCCGTCCTGTGTTGCAAGCCCCAAAAAATATGATTTTGGGTACATATCAAAATGAGGAGTGATTGCTTTCAATCCAATAGTTCCAACGCCACTAAGCCTCCCCTTGTGACGAGACACATGAACCCTTATTGCTTCTACCTCAGCCATGTAATCAATGCAGAACTCAACAACTTCTTCAACAACATAACCTTCGACAATGCTGCCCTCAGGCCGAGGGTGATTCCTCACATAGGCCTTAAGTACACCCATGTACCTCTCGAACAGATACATATAATGTAAGAACACGGGTCCACATATCTTGATTTCTCTGACAAGATAGATAGTGAGATGGACCGTGATATCAAAAAACAACACATCTGAAGCTAACAGAGAGTTCGAACCACCTCGTTCTACAGAGAATCTAGTACATCGGGATCAATGACCTTACAAGAAATTGCATTGAAGAAATAACACAGTCTCGTGATCGTCTCTCTGACCTTATGCGGCAGAATACTTCGGATGGCAACAGAAAGCATTTGTGCTATCAACACGTGACAATCGTGAGACTTCATACCAAGAAATTTCAAATCTCCCATGGACACAAGCCTTTTCATATTTGCGGAGTAACCCGATCCAACTTTAACACCATAGAGATACTTATAAAGTTATGTCCTCTCATCCTTTCACAAAGTATAGTAGGCAGGGGGAGGTATATACGGCCTTTCTCGTCCTTTTTCGATGCTAGCTCGGGCCTGATTTTCATTTCTATCATGTCGCGCCACACATTGAAACCATCCTTTGTCTTCCCCAGAATGTTCAGCAACAGGCCGATTAAACTGTCACAATCATTCTTCTCTACGTGCATGACATCAATACAATGCCAAACCTCTAAATGCTCCCAATACGGTAAGTCCCAAAATATCGATCTCTTCTTCCAAATATTCTTCGTACGGGGTTTCAATTTACGACCCTTTCCAAACACAACGTCTATGTCCTTAAAACATGAGTAAACTTCTTTCCCGCTCATAGGCTTCGGGGCTAAACTATCTTCCTTGTGGTCGTCAAATTCCCTCTTCCTCTTATGATACGCATCATTCTTTGGAAAAAATCTATGGTGATACATGTACACTGTTTTCCTGCAATTCTTCGGCCACACTGTGACACCCTGGTTTTGGGGTGAAAATTTCATTTTTTTTTATGAAAAACCATGCATGCATATGTCTCTTGAGAAGTAGCAAGATCAATTCAAATCTATTCTATTCTGGAGCCCAAAAATCTCAAAATCAATGCCTTAGGCCCAAATCAAGATCAGACCATCCACCTACTAATTTTCTTGAGTAGAGAAGCCTTCGGAAGCCAGTTCAGATTCGACCTCTAACTCTTAGAATTGTCAGACTTTCTGTTTTCGAAAACGGAATTATTTGATATCCTAATTACCCTAAGTACTCTTAATTTCAGAAAGCCAATCTAAGCAAATCTTGACCTGGACTATATCAAATTATCTTTGGATTATGATCCAGGTTATGCCAAGACCTTAATCCCAAAAGTTGGCAACGAAATTCCATCATTTAAGCCCTTTTCACAAATCAGTCCAAATTTATCGCAGATTAGTCCTTTTCAGATTTTCCAAAAGCCTAGAAAGGCTAAAAGCCACAAATCAACTCCGAATCTTGATCTGATTTTGGGGATACCTCCCATTCGCTATTCAATACTCAATCTCCTTCTGTGAGGATTTCAAAATCTCATCCTAGATCTCAGATTTTCAACCTCAACAAAAACTCAGATTTTAAATACCCTATTTTCGCTCTAGCTCAAAATCTAATCAAGAGTTCCAGATTTTGTCAAATGCCCTTGCTAAACTACTCATCGAGTTATCTGAGCTGCATCCGTGAAATCAGATTCATCTTAAACCAGCTATTTCGTTGAAATTAGAAATCAGTCTAGAAATATTTTTAGTATTTACAGTTCAGTCCAAATCTCAAATCTATCACCTGCCAACACGCTTGAACTGAGCGCCGCCATGATCTTCACCGCCGATGAAGTCCTGCTCTGCGCCAGCGCTTGTGACTGATGTGCCTGCTTGTTGGACACGTGCCACTCCAGAGCCGACCACCGCGGCAACGACCACGACCAGCAACTTCGACCAAGATCGTCTCGTCTCGCGCGTGCGTGCCTAGAGCCGTGTCAGATCTTTTGCACCACGATAACGCCATGCCGAGGCCAACCATTACCTCCGCCTCTGCACTAGCTAGGAGCTAGCGTGCACACCAACTAATAAAGCCGTCGAGGCCGCTACACGCCGTCTCAAACGTCGCCACCATCGCCAGTCAAATTGATATCCTCCCAATTTGCTCCAAGTCTCGAGAGCTCCCATCTTCTGCTATTTAAGCATCCCAGTAGCCAGCCACTTCTTCACACCCACCAGAACCAACTAAGTCTCGTTTCTTCTCGTCTTCAGCTTCTTCTTCGGCAAGCCACCGAGGGGGAGAATGATGACAGGGAGCTCCGCTACATCAACCTCCAAATCAACTTCACCAGTGAGTGTCTCTCCCTCACCTCTTTATGCTGTAGGAAGTAATCGAACTCAGGTGAGCCTCAACACCGGTGATTGCCGGATTTTGGATTTTCCCTATTTCGGCAATTAAACCCTTTCCAGCTGATTTCAGTACTCCTTTTAGTAGGACCAATTGATCAGTAGAGTACTCTTAGCAAGCCTGTTTAGCTGGAATTTGAATTGGAGCTCGAGTTGGAGTTTTCCTGTTCTTCACGCGCAGCCGTGGACGCCTCATGTCGCCGGCGTGTTTCACCTCACCTCAGACCAAACTAACTACACCAAATCATTTCTTCAATCACGTAGACGGTGTAGCCAGGCTTAATTAACCAGCACTGCTTTGTAGCAGTTGTGCCTGCCTTACTGTCTTCTTCGAGTTTGGCATCAGTGCCGGTGAGCCCCAAATCACCTTCATAACCAAATTACTCACTCCAGCATCATCTGTGCAATCCCAGGAGCATAAACCTTTGATCAATTTTGAGTTTTATCGTCTGTAGCTCACTGCTACCGTAGCTCGCTTTGTTTATGAAACCGACGAGTTCGACCTCGCCGTTTGTCGTCGTCTCATCGCCGTTGTTCAATCTACTTCGTCCTGTGGATTTGCCTCAACCTCCTGAGCATATCACTGCATCTCCCTTCGATGCTCTGCCAAATCGCAAGTTATTGCTGTGCCAAGATCTTGTCCAGTGGCTGTACATTACCGTGTCGCCACCATATTTTTTCATCACCGTTCATCACCGTCTGGCCATCTCAGTTCTTGAAACCACCACCAATGAGTTCCTGTTATCTTGGCCTACCTCCTAGACATAGTTGGCGAAGAAAAACTCCAGAAGATCGAACAAACACTCAAGCCCTAGGTTTTGACAGTGCAAAGACACCTAGTTCTCTGTGTCCAGCGGCCTCTTTGCAAAACTTTTGGAGTTTCTAGACTTTCCTATGAAAACCACTTTGTCAAATAGCTACCTTACCACATTATGCACGAAATTCTTGAATTAATCAAACCCCTTTTTGGCCACTGGGAATTATCCAAACCTTGTCAATGCCATTTTGGGACAATGCCAGCCCTTGTCAGCCAGTGGTATTGGGCCTGTTTAACCACTTCTGGTTATGCAAACAAAAATCCACTTTGTCCCCTAAGCCTGTAGAGCTATGTTCTACATTTTATTCAACTACCACTCCTTGAGATAAGCTCTCTAGCATTCTCTGAAGCTATGTCAGAGCCCTGAATCGAATGTCGACCTTTTGACGTTCGTCGTTCTTTGAGCAAAACAACCACGGACTTGATGTCCATATTGCAGCCTTGAAACCCCGAGAGTCTCTAGCATTCATCCTCAACCCTAATTCCATAAATCTCCAAGTTTAACTCAAATCCAGATCTCGAACTTAACTATTCCAGTACCGCCGAGAGAGTTTCTCCTTTGCATGTTGCATATAGATTATTAATATATTTAAAATGGGTTGTGATTCCTGTTTGCTTGTTTGATCTATGATTAGAGCAAGAGCCTGAGTACGAAAATTTCATCAGACCCGACATTGACTGTTGTACCTTACGACGCGAAAGGAAAATCATATTCTTGAACATCTTGAACCTATATTTTATGAATTGCTAAGATATTGCCTTGACTATAAGCAGTATTACATGTGATGAAATAAGAAAGGTATGATATGGCTGTATTAGGCTGTATGCCGATAAAATATGAGGAGATTCTTTATAAAACGATCAAAATGTGAGCCATAACTAATATATATGTATATTCATGAAATAAAACCCTAGTCGTGGCCAGAGTTTGGTATGGAATGGCGGCCGCACTGATGAGTGCAAGGTTTGTAGAATGCACTTGTCACAGGCATGTATGGACTAGAACATTGTGTTATACTTCTATGCGGCATGAAAAATGTACCAACCACTTGCCCGGTATGGGACGGGCGCAACATAGTAATTTTCCTGGTATTAGCCTTTCTCTGCAATGGTTGTCGATCCGGTTTCTCAAGAGGAAACTGGTGGGCCACAGAGGGCCATGAGTGGTGTGAGATCAGAAAAATAATGAGAGGATAAGGTGTGAGAAGGAAGGCGCCCTACGCCTGAATTTCGAGTTGTGTGCGGCTGAATCCACAGGCTATGTGTCTCGCGGGACCATAGGCCTAGGCTAGGTAGAATTGGCTGTGGGGAGTACCCACAACGGTAATGGGGACTGAAATGTCTATTTACCGGGCAGGGAATTGTTAATGCTAGGATTGCAAAATGTTGTGTGATCTCGGCCTTGTCACATGCGTAAAAGTCACATGGAGAGGTACCGACTTGAAAGCTGAGTGATTGGTGGATTAAAGTGGTACACCTTTGCAAAGTTAAAAATGTATTCGAATACTCCGAGCTCCCGGGTCTATAGGAGCCTGCGCGCGGTGGATCCTATCCACGTCGATGTGACACAAGTATGCTTTCCAAATAAAATTTGTTAGACCTAGCTCATATGTGCTTGACATGTGTTGTCATGAAATGAGGTGCTAACATGGGCAGACATGTGTTATCGTGCTATGGTAGTACTTCTAAGAGTTTATAAAAGTTATTAATGATATGTCATGATGAGCACTGCCATAAGTTTGGAAAGAGAAAAAGTAGTTAGTAACCTTCCTCCTTTCTTAATAGCATAGGTTCATATCATCTCTATTATATGTATATACTCTTATCTATGACTTGCTGAGTACGTAAGTGCTCACCGTTGCAATTCACTATCCAATAGATGGAGTGTCCCTTGATCAAGATGAAAGCCTGGAGAACTTCTTGGATATTACAAGGAAGAGAGTTAGTTCCACCCAAGTCCTGAAAAGTGTTGCTCTACTTTCAACTTCTTGCTGTGGGGGTCCGCTTAGCTTTTGACAAATAGTTGTTCTTCTGCAACCAAACTTATTTATGCCGTGATGGCTTTTCAATTTATTATGTTGTAATGAGGCCAGCAAGCCGTACTGCTCAATGTAATGTAAGTTAAACTGATGCAATATACTCCAGTGTTTGACTCATCCTGGGAAGTCAAAAGGTATGGGATCAGCTATAGCGAGCTGGGTCCCAACGGGAGTAGTCGTGGTCCCTATGAAGGCAGGGTGTGACACACACGCTCTCAGTCTCATCTTCAAAGTGGGGACAAGCTTTGGCTCCTTTTGTACTAAGGCCCAACAAATTTCCAAGGGTAGGGAAATCGTTGGTGGTGCAAAATATCATAGCACGTAGGATGAAGTTCTCTTGTTTGTATTCGTCCCATACCTGCACCCCTTCATTCCACATTGTTAGCAAATTATCTATCAAGGGTTCTAGGTACACATCAATATCATTTTTGGGTTATTTTGGTCCTGAGGTAAGTAGCGACATCATGATGTACTTGCACTTCATACACAACCAAGGCGAAAGGTTGTAGATACACAAAAGAACCGGCCAAGTGCTATGCCGACTGCTCATGTTATCAAAAGGATTCATTCCATCGGTACTCAACTCGAGCCTTCTATTTCTCAATTCTGCTCCGAAGTTCACAAATTCTTTGTCGATGTTTCTCTATTCCGCAGAATCAGCGAGGTATCTTAGCTCTCCGTCCTTCTTCTGGTCTTCCAAATGCCAACGCAATAATTTTGCCTCTTTACGGTTAGCAAACAAACGCTTCAAGCAGGGAATGACGGGCAAGTACCACAACACCTAGGAGGAGGTCCTTGCTTTATCTCAGTGCAGTCGCCGTCGTTGGTTCGGTCCTTACGCTTATAGAGGGATGCGCCACACACTGGACAAATATGCATATCCTTGTAGTCGTTATGGTAAAGGATGCAATCATTTGGGCATGCGTGTTGTCGTGGTATTGCGAATACCCCGGCAGGTTTTGAGAATGTTCCTAGCGAAGATTACGCGGCGCGGGTTGACCGGAGGACCGGTCCTCCCCCGCCGGACAAGCACAAAAAATGACACACGGGTTGATACAGGTTCAGGTCCCGGTGGGGGCCCTAGTCCTGTCGACGCGCTCCTGACCGGAGTCGGCTGGGGAGGCTCTCTCCGGGGGAGAGGCTTCCGGAGCACGTCTGTGAGTTTAGCTATTCGAATAAAAGAACCGATCCTTTACAACAGAGGGGTACAAGAGCTATTTATAGCCCCAAAAAGAAGCAAAAAACCTAAACTACCCCGGAAGCCACCGTCGGATTGAAGGGCAGGACCGTCCTTCTCCCGGTCAAACGCCTTGGATGCTTGACAGGTGGTCGCTAGTTCCCGAGGCGCCCCTCGCGTGACCTGCACGTGATAAACAGTTCAAGACTTTACCTTTAGGAAGGCGATGAGGCCCGGGACGGCGCCGGAGGCCAGGTCCCGGGGGCCAAAAGGCGGCGCCCGGGGAGGGGCCGGAGGCCGCTTCCTCGGGCAAATGGCGGCGCCCGGGCCGGCACCGGAGGCCACGTCCCGGGAGCCAAACGGCGGCGCCCGGGGAGGGGCCGGAGGCCGCGTCCCCGGGCAAATGGCGGCGCCCGGGACGGCACCGGAGGCCGCGTCCCGGGAGCCAAACGGCGGCGCCCGGGAGGGCACTGGAGCCCCCGTCCCGGGGGCCAAAAGGCGGCGCCCGGGGAGGGGCAGGAGGCCAGGTACCCGGGCAAATGGCGGTGCCCGGGACGGCACCGGAGGCCGCGTCCCGGGAGCCAAATGGCAGCGCCCGGGAGGGCACTGGAGGCCACGTCCCGGGGGCCAAAAGGCGGCGCCCGGGAGGGCACCGGAGGCCACGTCCCGAGAGCCAAACGGCGGCGCTCGGGGAGGGGCTGGAGGCCAGTTCCCCGGGCAAATGGCGGCGCCCGGGATGGCACCGGAGGCCGCGTCCCGGGAGCCAAATGGCGGCGCCCGGGAGGGCACCGGAGGCAACATCCCGGGGGCAAAGAGGCGGCGCCCGGGGAGGGGCCGGAGGCCAGGTCCCCGGGCAATCGTGACACATCTTAACTGGACTTAGTCCCGCGGAGATTTCCCCCGACAGCAGCCCCCCATGCCCGCCGGGGACGATGCTCGAGTCCCGGGTGGGTATGGTTCGTGTCACCGGGAAGATCTCTGGGCCAAGTTACCGGAGCCGCAACGCTTCGGTTTCCGTGCCCCACGCTTAAAGCCTCCCAGGGGAGGGCACCGGAGGCAACATCCCGGCTCTGGCGCCTCCAGCGGGAGACGCCCCAGCCCCGGCCTTGGAAGAAGCCCCCCCGGGGGAGGACACCAACGAACATGTATGAGCCTCCCCCCGGGTCTTAGCTAGGGCCCTTTTTTGCTTTCTTAGGATTTTGATCCCGGTAGCTTCTTAGAAGAAGCCCCAGACACTTGTACAAAAACATTTTGACTGCAATGAAGTTAGAATTTTTTCTAAGTCTTTGAATTGAATTTACTGTTACCAGGGTTCCCGGGAGGTTGCTCCTGGACGAAGGTCCGGGAGGGGCTCCCCGGGGGACGCCCAAGCGGCTTTGATCTTGCTGAGCCTTGTCTCCGGGAATCGCGGCGAGGATAGTGTCCGGGCGCCGATCCGGTTGAGGTGGCGTCCGGAGTGGCACTTGGACAACTTTGATAATCATCGTGCCGAATTGTCCCCTCCGCGACCGGGGCTCCGGATGATCCCTCCCCTCCGGATACTTCCACCGGCGGGATACGAGTTCTGGCCTAAAGATGTTCTCCGGGACGCTCGGCGCCGCGTGCGGGTATTGTACCGGGACTTGACCCGGGAGCTAGCGGAGAGCCTTCGGGAGTATTAGGCATAGGAACCTTAGGGCTTAGAGAATCCCCCGTGTTAGAACCCGGGTTGTATCGTTTCTGAAGCCCACTGGAGGGGGAAGATGTCCTCCAGATTTGATAATCAATAAAGCTGTTGCTGTTTTCTTTCATTGCCTCTTTATTTTCTTCTTCTTGGATGGTATGGACGACTCATCTTAACAAGGATGAGCTAAGTTTCCTCGTGGGTGGTGCGGTCGACACCCGGGGGTTCCTTATCCCCCCCGCCCACAGTGGGCCGGAGAATAGCTCCGCGCGCTGTGGGGGTAACAAGGCCCCCGTGATGGAAGTCACTTGTAGCATAGGAAATTTTCTAAGTTAGAAAATTTTAAAACGAGGTTTTCAAGGAGGAGACCTTCTGGGAGATAATCGTCCGGTTGCCGTGAGAACGGGGAGCCGGGAATAAGGCCTCATGTGGAAGGAATGTCCAAGAGAACCCGATGAGATTTCTGGAGGCGAGCTTCCTAGTAGACATTCGTCCGGTCGCCGTGAGAACAGGGAGCCGGGAATAGGGTCTTCGGGGAAGAAAATGCCCGAGAAATCCGTGACTTCTCCGAGAGACAGTCGTCCGGTCGCCGTGAGAACGGGGAGCCGGGAATAGGGTCTCCGAGAGGCATTCATCCGGTCGCCATGAGAACGGGGAGCCGGGAATAACGTCGACTCCCAGAGGAGGAAGATGGATCCAATCGAGCCGCAAGGGGCCAATCATCCGGTCGCCGTGAAAACGGAGAGCCGAGAATAACGTCGACTCCCGGAGGAGGAAGATAGGTCCAAGAAGGCAATTAGACGTCCCACTGGGGAGAGCGTCTACTCCCGGAGGAGGAAGTGCCCGAAGACGGGTCTTGAGTGTTTGGGCAGGGGACTAGTCTCCCAAAGTGACTCGTTACCACAGCCACTGTGACCGGGTTGCCGATTACACCCTTAGTCCACGAGGGCTGATCGTAAGCCGCCCTACGGGAGTCTGGACTCCCGTTGTAGGGACTTGTTGGGGCTGGCCCAGTTCCTCGCGGGGAGGGCATCCTCGCGGGGAGGGCATCGCCGCTAGGGGCGGCAATGAGAGAGACCTGCAATGAGAGTTTAAAAGGCAAGTCCTATGTATTGCTAATAAAATGAAGTACAAGGCCTCCCCCTGCGAAGCCGCGAAAGGGGAGGAAAATACAGTGTCCCTCCTCCCCCTCCGGCGTGAACGCTCCGGGGGAGGGGACAGGCCCGTAAGGCTAAACATAGAACTTGCGAAGTAAACGCAAGTTCCACGTGTGCTTCAGCTCCTGCCCCTGAAGGTTGGAGGGCTTGTAGGCCCCCGAGCCCAGGACCGCGGAGATCCTGTAGGGGCCCTCCCACTTGAGGGAGAGCTTACCCTGGGCCTGGGGGTCCGTCACGCGCTTGGGGACAAGGTCCCCAAGGCGGAAAACTTTCTCGCGCACGCGCTGATTGTACGCGCGCGCTATTTCTTGCTCGTAGATGGTGTGGCGGAGGAGCGCTCGGTTGCGTTCCTCCTCCACGAGGTCGATCTCCAGATGCTGGTTGGCCTCGTTGGCCTGGTACACTGAGGGCGTGGCTCCCTCCAGGAGCTCAACCCGCAGTGACCGGAAGCTGATCTCCGGGGGGAGGATTGCCTCTGCCCCGTAGACCTGGGAGAAGGGAGTACGCCCTGTCGCCCGGGACGGGGTCGTGCGCATGGAGCAGAGGATGCTAGGGAGCTCGTCCGCCCATGCACCCCGCTTAGAAGCAGTTTGCTCGAGTCTCCGGCGCAACCCCTGTAGGATCACGCCGTTGACCCTCTCGACAGCCCCATTGCTCCGGGGATGGGCCACCGAGGCGAAGTGGATGACGAGCCCCAGGCCTTCGCAGAATTCCCGGAAATAAGCCGAGTCGAATTGTGTCGGGGGAAATCTCCGCGGGACTAAGTCCTGGTAAGATGTGATTGGCCCGGGGACGTGCCCTCCGGGGCCGCCCCGAGCGCCGCTTTTTGGCTCCCGGGACGTGGCCTCCGGTGCCCTCCCGGGCGCCGCCATTTGCCCGGGGACGTGGCCTCCGGGGCCTCCCGGGCGCCGCCTTTTGCCCGGGGACGTGGCCTCTGGGGCCTCCCCGGGCGCCGCCTTTTGGCTCCCGGGACGTGGCCTCCGGTGTCCTCCCGGGCGCCGCCATTTGCCCGGGGACGTGGCCTCCGGGGCCTCCCCGGGCGCCGCCTTTTGCCCGGGGACGTGGCCTCCGGGGCCTCCCCAGGCGCCGCCTTATGGCTCCCGGGACGTGGCCTCCGGTGTCCTCCCGGGCGCCGCCATTTGCCCGGGGACGTGGTCTCCGGGGCCTCCCCGGGCGCCGCCTTTTGGCTCTCGGGACGTGGCCTCCGGTGCCCTCCCGGGCGCCGCCATTTGCCCGGGGACGTGGCCTCCGGGGCCTCCCCGGGCGCCGCCTTTTGGCTCTCGGGACGTGGCCTCCGGTGCCCTCCCGGGGGCCGCCATTTGCCTGGGGACGTGGCCTCCGGGGCCTCCCCGGGCGCCGCCTTTTGCCTCCCTGGACGTGGCCTCCGGTGCCCTCCCGGGCGCCGCCATTTGCCCGGGGAGGTGGCCTCCGGGGCCTCCCCGGGCGCCACCTTTTGGCTCCCGGGACGTGGCCTCCGGTGCCCTCCCGGGCGCCGCCATTTGCCCGGGGACGTGGCCTCCAGGGCCTCCCCGGGCCTCATCACCCTCCTAAAGGTAAAGTATTGAACTGTTTATCACGTGCAGGTCACGCGAGGAGCACCTCAGGAACTAGCGACCACCTGTCAAGCATCCAAGGCGTTTGACCGGGAGAAGGACGGTCCTGCCCTTCAATCCGACGGTGGCTTCCGGGGTAGTTTAGGTTTTTTGCTTCTTTTTGGGGGCTATAAATAGCCCTTGTACCCCTCTGTTGTAAGGGATCGGTTCATTTATTGGAATAGCTAAACTCACAGGCGTGCTCCGGAAGCCTCTACCCTGGAGAGAGCCTCCCCAGCCGACTCCGGTCGGGAGCGCGTCGACAGGACTAGGGCCCCCACCGGGACCCGAACCTGTATAAACCCGTGTGTCTTTCTTTGTGCTTGTCCGGCGGGGGAGGACCGGTCATCCGGTCAACCCGCGCCGCGTAATCTTCGCTAGGATCACTCTCAAAACCTGCCGGGGTATTCGCAATACCACGACAGTTGGCGCCGTCCGTGGGGACTCGTGGCAAGATGCCATGGCTCCCCCAAGAACAAGGGCTCGCACCCTTCCCGGTGACCCGGGTCTCCGAGACCCGGCGCCGTCCGCCCGGGACACTGCTGTCCCGGCGGTCCCTTCCGGAGGCGACCTGGCCCAGGTACCGCCTCCCTCCTTTCCTCTTAACTTAGGTGCTTCCACCTCCAGGTCGTTCCCGGTGACCACGAGGACCTCGGCCGGGACAAGCGTCCCCCCGACGGCTCCACCGGCTCCCCGGGACACCCTGCTCGAAGTTCTCGTGGAAGGCCAGCTCCGCGCCCAGCGCTCTATGGACGAGCTCCTTAGCGTGTTGGCGCGGCCTCCGGCCCCCACGTTTGCGTCACACCCATATCCGGAGAACATGCCCCCGTTTATGGGTTACCCGTCGGCCCCTCCGGCTTCGGGGGGGTTGTCCGCCCCGTATGATCCTGCCGGGGGGTTCCCTCCCCCTGCGGGATACACGCCCGGACCCTTCCCGGCACCCGGGCCCGTCCCGGTGCCGGGAGGTTATTTCATGCTAGGGCCCTTCATGGCACCAGGGGGGTACCCCGTCCCCGGCCTGATCCCGGGGCCGGGAGCCCACTTCTTGCCGGGGGTTTACCCTGCGCCGGGAGCCAGTCCCGCCCCCCGCGTTGAGTTTACCGCACCGGGGGCGGTCGACAGAGCAGCCCCCGTGCCGCAGCGGACTTCCCCTCGCATGGGCTCCCCGGTTCCGGACGCCGCCACCGGGGCTCCCCCCTCGCCGGTTCCGTGTGTTACAGGGCCTGCCCCCTTCCCGGTTCCGGTCATGGCCACTGGGGCCCCCTCCACTTCCATTCCAGGAGTCGCCGCGGGCGCCCCCTCCCCGGTTCCGGACGATACAGGGGCTTCCCCCTTTCCGGTCCCGGGGGTCGTCGCAGGGGGCTCGCCCCAATCGGCTCCGGAAGCTACAGCGCAGAGCTCCCTCCCTCGGCGGGACAGGTCCGTTTCGCCCCGGTGGAGGTCGAGCAAATGCGTTCACCAGAGCGCGGGGAAGAACTTCCCCCCGGCCGCGGGCGCGGGGAGCCTCACTCTCGCACGGGCCGGGGGAAGAGACCCGCTGAAGAGCCAACCTCTCCGGCGGAGAGCCCAGACGTCCGAGAACTCAGTCCCGGTCCGGAGGAAAAGCGTCGCCACCGCCATTCTGGCGGACCTCTCGGACCGCTTCCAGACTCAGACAACGAAGGTCCCGTGAAAGAAGACAGCGACCGGGGCTCTCCCCGGGAAGTGCGGGGGCTAACCAGCCTCTGTGCCGAAGGCTTCGCAGTATCCAGTGGCCGCGGCCCTATCGCCCGCCACACATCGAACACTATAACGGTGAGGCAGACCCTTACGAGTTCGTGCAGGTCTACTCCACTGCCATCTCCGCGGCCGGGGGAGACGAGACAGTACAGTGCAACGTCTTCCCCCTCTACCTCTCCGGCATTGCCCGCTCCTGGTTTTACAACCTGAAGGCCGGCTCCATCAAGTCTTTCTCGCAGCTCAAGCGGGAGTTCGGTGCCAACTTCCAGGGGAACTATGTGCGCCCCCTGGACTCCTCGCAGCTGTATACTGTCCGGCAGAGGACTGGGGAGACCATCAGAAGCTTCTTCAAGCGCTTTGCCCAGGTGAAGAGCAAAGTGGCCCACGTCCCCGACTCTACGGTCATCGAAGCCTGCAAAAGCGGCATCCTCCCAGGGGAGCTCCACCGAAGGCTCTCCCGGAGCTGCCCCTCTTCCGCCGATGAGCTTTTCAACGTGCTCGAAAAGTACGCTCGGGCGGAGGAAGACGATATCTGGAAGAAGACCCAGGGGGCTCCCGCCCCCGTCGTGCGGGGGGCCAGGGATCCCCCCAAACGCCCCAGACAGGGGGGGCATAACGAGCCACGGCCTCGGGACACTTTTGTCCTCGAGGGCGGAGGCAGCTCGCGCGACCCCCCGAGGGGCAACCGCCCCTTCCCCAAGCCGAAAGGCCATGGGGGAGGACAGTCTTCGCACGGCCGGGAAGGCCCCGCGGGGAGAAGGCGGGAAGGACCGTGGTGCAGCTTCCACGGGTCCAGTACCCACGCTACCCGAGACTGCGACTAACTACTGCAGCACTTCGCGGCATTCCTCGACCAGCGCGGGCAGGGGGGGGAGACTCTGGCCTCCTTGCTCCCTCGGCCAGCTGTTCCGGCCCTTCCCGCTCCCGCGGGGGGTGAGCAGGCACAGGAGGGGGAGCCTTCAGAAGCTCTCCCCTTCCAGACCTCTCAGCGCCGCATCGTCGTCATCGTGGGAGGGTCTGCCTCCGGGCGGGACTCCAAGCGCCAGCGTAAGGAGTACGCGCGTGAAGTTAAGGTTGTGGGGGTGCTACACACGTCCCCGCCACCAAAGTGGCAGACGTCCCCCTCACCTTCACGGCAGAAGACGCGCGGGGGGTTCGCTTCCCCCACGACAACGCGCTCATTGTCTCCGCAACAATCTACAACTGTCACCTGGCACGCATCCTTGTGGACAGTGGGAGCTCCACCGACGTCCTATTCCTGAAGGCTTTCAAAGAGATGCAGGTGGATGAGAAGCTCCTGCAGCCCGCAGCCGGGCCCCTACAAGGTTTTGTCCCGGGGAAGGCGATCCACCCCGTGGGCAAGGTAGATCTTCCTGTGACCTTCGGCGCCCCAGAGAACTACCGGACCGAGCTGGTCCGCTTCGACGTAGTGGACCTCCCCTCCTCCTACAACGCGATTATGGGGAGGACCACCATCAACCGGCTGGGGGCTGCCACCCATCAAAACTACATCTGCATGAAGATCCCCGGGCCGCATGGTGTGATCAACGTCCGGGGAGACCAAGACATGGCCCGTGCCCTGTATGAGCGCGCAGCCGCCACGATCGGAAGCGTCAACATTATTGAGGCGCCCAGGGGGGAGGCCTCCCCCCTGGAACCAGACGTTGCGGCAATACCCCCCGGGAGGCCCCCACTCAAACCGCGTCCGGAAGGGGGCCTCCGGGAGGTCCTGCTGTCCCCGGGGCCAGGAGTGCCGCCAAGTACGAGGCTTTGCTCCTCAGGTCGCACCACGTGCGTTCCCCGGGGATCCGACGCCTCCAACTGAAGGGAGATTCTCAGCCCATATTTCACCAAAAGCACGGGCCTTACCTGTGCCGTAACGCAAATTCTAGTCTTTTATTTGCAGATGCAAAAGATGCAGAGGCACTTCGATGGCACCAAGGGGGTACCCCATTCCTGGCCTATTCCCGGGGCCGGGAGCCCACTTCATGCCGGGGGTTTACCCTACGCCGGGAGCCAGTCCCGCCCCCCGCGTTGCGTGTACCGCACCGGGGGCGGTCGACAGAGCAGCCCCCGTGCCGTAGTGGACTTCCCCCCGCATGGGCTCCCCGGTTCCGGACGTCGCCGCGGGGGCTCCCCCCTCGCCGGCCCCGGGTGTTACAGGGCCTGCTCCCTTCCCGGTTCCGGTCGAGGCCACTGGGGCCCCCTCCACTTCGATTCCGGTCTTCGCCACAGGGGCTTCCCCCTTTCCGGTCCCGGTCGTCGCTGCTTGAGGGCCTTTCGCCTTAGGGACCCTGTCCTCAAGCGCATTAGGCCCCCCAAGCCCAGGGTAGGCTCTCCCCCAAGTGGGAGGGCCCCTGCAAGATCTTTGCAGACCTGGGCTCGGGGCCTTACAAGCTCTCCAACCTTTAAGAGCAGGAGCTGAAGCACACGTGGAACTTGCGTTTACTTCGCAAGTTCTATGTTTAGCCTTACGGGCATGTCCCCTCCCCCGGGGCGTTCACGCCGGAGGGGGAGGAGGGACGCTGTATTTTCCTCCCCTTTCGCGGCTTCGCAGGGGGAGGCCCTGTACTTCATTTCATTAGCAATACATAGGTCTTGCTTTGCAAACTGTCTCATTGCAGGTTTTTCTCATTACCGCCCCTAACGGCGATGCCCTCCCCGCGAGGAAGCCCTCTCCACGAGGATGCCCTCCCCGCGAGGATGCCCTCTCCGCGAGGATGCCCTCCCCGCGAGGATGCCCTCCTGGCGAGGAAGTGGGCCAGCCCCAGCAAGTCCCTACAACGGAGCCTGCATTCCCGTAGGGCGGCTTACGATCAGCCCTCGTGGACTGAGGGTGTAAGCGGCAACCCGGTCACAGTGGCCGTGGAAACGAGTCACTTTGGGAGACTAGTCCCCTGCCCAAACACTCAAGTCCCGTCTTCGGGCATTTCCTCCTCCGGGAGTCGACGTTATTTCTGGCTCCCCGTTCTCACGGCGACCGGAAGATCAGCCCCTTGCGGCTTGATTGGATCCATCTTCCTCCTCCGGGAGTCGACGTTATTCCCGGCTCCCCGTTTTCACGGCGACCGGGCGATTGGTCCCCAGCGACCTTATTCCCAGCTCCCTGTTCTCACAGCGACCGGATGAATGCCTCCCGGAGACCCTATTCCCGGCTCCCCGTTCTCACGGCGACCGGACGATTGTCTCTCGGAGAAGTCGGATTTCTCGGGCATTTCCTTCCCCGAAGACCCTATTCCCGGCTCCCCGTCCTTACGGCGACCGGACGAGTGTCTCCCAGGAAGCTCGCCTCTGGAAATCCCATCGGGTTCTCTTGGACATTCCTTGCGCTTAAGGCCTTATTCCCGGATCCCCGTTCTCACGGCGACCGGATGATTATCTCCCGGAAGGTCTTCTCCTTGAAAACCTCGCTTTAAGATTTTCTAACTTAGAAAATTTCCTATGCTACAGGTAACCTCTATCCCGGGGGCCTTGTTACCCCCACAGCGCGCGGAGTTATCCTCCGGCCCGCTGTGGGCGGGGGGGGGGGGATAAGGAACCCCCGGGTGTCGACCGCACCGCCCACGAGGAAACTTAGCTCTTCCTTGTTGAGATGAGTCGTCCAGACCATCCAAGAAGAAAAAATAAAAGAGGCATAGTAAAAGGAAACAACAACACGGGCTTTATTGATCAGCAAACCCGGAGGACATCTTCCCCCTCCGGTGGGCTTCGGAAACGATACAACCCGGGTTCTAACCCGGAGGATTCTCTAAGCCCTAAAGCTCCTACGCCTAATACTCCCGGAGGCTCTCCGCTAGCTCCCGGGTCAAGTCCCGGTACAACGCCCGTACGCGGCGCCGAGCGTCCCGGAGCACATCTTCAGGCCAGAACTCGTAACCCGCCGGTGGAAGTATCCGGAGGGGAGGGATCATCCGGAGTCCCGGTCGCGGAGGGGACAATTCGGCACGATGATTATCAAAGTTGTCCAAGTGCCACTCCGCACGCCACCTCAACCGGATCGGCTCCCGGACACTATCCTCGCCGCGATTCCCGGAGAGAAAGCTTAGCAAAATCAAAGCCGCTTGGGCGTCCCCCGGGGAGCCCCTCCCGGACCTTCGCCCGGGAGCAACCTCCCGGGAACCCTGGTAACAGTAAGTTCAATTCAAAGACTTGGAAAAAATTCTAACTTCATTGCATTAAAAATTTTTTGTACAAGTGCCCGGGGCTTCTTCTAAGAAGCTACCGAAATCAAAATCCTAAAACAAAAAAGGGCCCTATCTAAGACCCGGGGGGAGGCTCATACATGTTCATTGGCGTCCTCCCCCCGGGGGCCTTCCTCCGAGGCCGGGGCTGGGGCGTCTCCTGCCGGAGGCACCGGAGCCGGGAACCACGCCCGGATGATCCGGTCGTAGAACCCTCTGGCGAGCTGCTCGACCTCCCGGTGCGAAGGCTCGAAGGAGTCCGGAAAGCTTCGAGGGATGCGGCCCCCGATCGCCCGGGCGCCGACCCCTCGAAACTCGACGAGCCCCGCAGCGGCCGCGACGACGGGGATTGCCCGACCCCGCGCCCGAACATCGGCATCCTCCGGGATGGCGGAGACCTGTGTGTTGAGGAAACGCACAGCCTCCGCGAGAGTCACCGGCGGCACCTCTCTACTCCCGGAGCCGAGGCTTACGCCAAGGCCCTCGAGGGCCGTCCGGACGGAGTGGCCCGCGTCCGCCACCGCCCGGACGCTTGAGCTCTCGAGCTCACGAAGCGTCTCCTCCCTCGCCTTGGCCTCCTCCCGGAGGCGGGCATTAATGGCCTCGGAAATGTGACCCAGGGCCCGGACTCGAGTCAATTCCGTGGGTGCCTCGGCGCATTCCCGGAGGGCCTCCTCGCGCTGCCCTACGGAGGCTGAGGCCCGGCCCTCCGTCTCCTTGAGCAGCCGGGCGACCCGCTGCTCAAGGCCCCAGGTAACAGCTGCCACCTACAAAACACATAAGTTAGAAAAATTTCAAAGTGCAGGGGATGAGCGAAGGTGTTATCGACGGGTTACCTGGGCCCCGAGGGACTGAAGCCCCTCGAAACGCTCATGGAGCATCCCTCCCGCGACAAAGGCCTGCACCTTCCGGGTGTGCAGGCCCTCCAAGAAGCGGGCGACCTCCCCCGCAGGGAGCAAAGGGGTCTCCCGCCCAGAACCGCCGGTGCGGCCGGCGGGGGGTCCCCGGACCTCAAGGTCCGGTAACGCGGCCGGCGTCTTCGTCGACGAGGTCGTTCCCCCCGAAGACATGGCCGAGGAGCTCTCGGCGGGAGCCTCCGCCCGGGGGGGGACCATCAAGCCTTTCCCTGCCCCGGGCCGGAAGGTCCTCGGGGCCCCCTCCTCCGGAGGAACCTCGTACACCGAGGGGATCCCCCCTCGTCCACCGGCCAGACCCGTGGGGGCGAGGCCCCCGCGAATCTCACCTCCAGCCTCTCCGACTCCAAAGAGGCCGGAAGGGGCGGGAGGAGCTCCACCGCGAGCGGCCACGGGGCGTAGTTCGCCGAGTCGGACGCCGCCCCGCCCGCGGTCGCCTCTTTCCCCCGCGCCTCGACGGGGCCCTTCGGGGGAGGAGGCGTTGCCTCCTTCCGGGGCGGTGCCCGGGCACGCTCGCCCCCGGGGGTCTCGTCCCGGGGTTTCGCCGATGTCGCCGCCGGCGTCGTCGATGGGCCGGGGGTCTTCTGAACCCGGGCCTTCGTGGGCTCCGAGCCCCCGGCCGCCTCCTTCCCCCGCTTATGCGACCCGGGGGTGGGGAGAGGCTTCCTTTCCGGCAGCTTTAACCCGAAGGCCGCCGCTACCAGGTTCTTGGGGGGGCCCTCGCCCACGGCGCGCACGACGCGCTCGTGTTCATCCGCGAAGTACCTCCCGAAGAGGTTCTCCGCCTTCTCCCGCGCCGCCGGGTACGGCCGGACTGCAAGAGGAAAAGAGTTAGTCAATTTCATTAAAATTTTGTAAAAGCAGTGCAGCGGGTTCCCGGAGCTTACGTCGCGTCATCGATTTCACCGGGGGCCGCTGCTCGGGGCCCAAGCCGATCCCCCTCTTCCCGCCGGTGAAGGGGGAGATCCGGAGGAGAGCCATCTCCTCAGCCGCGTCCCGCATCGAGCGGGTCTTCTTGGAGAGGATCACCTTGCCGAGGAGCTCGTACTCCTCGTCCGTCCACACCGGCGGCTTCGGTGCGGACGACCGGCTGTAGGTGGGGGCCTCCGGGGCGTACACCACTGCGTCGTCTCGGACCCGGAGGTAGAACCACCTCCGGACCCAATCCCCCCAATGCTCCCGGGAGGCCGCCGCCGGGTAGTCGATTACCCGGGCCGGCAACATTTGGACCATCACCGAGCCAAAGGGGGACTTGGGGCCCCCCTTCACCAGGTGAGAGGTCCGCGCCGCCGGTTCATAGAAATACCGGAAGGCGCGAAGGTCGGGCTCCCGCCCGGTCGCTGTCTCGAAGAGCCAGATGAAGAGGCCCATCTGGACGAGCGCGTTCGGGGTGAGGTGGTTGAGAGCCACCCCATACTCCGTGAGAAACTCCCGGAGCATGGGATGCACCGGGAGCCGGAGCCCCGCCTCCATGAAGGCCTCGAAGGCCATGATCTCCCCACGTCTGGGGAGGGGGGCTCCGTCCTTCTTCACTGGGACTCGAATGTCCCCGGCCGCAACAATGCCCCTTTCGGCCAAGGACTCGGCGTCCTCGGCCGTAAACTCGGACGCCCAGAGGAAATCCGAGGGGATTTCCTCCGGGGGCACCTCCGTGGTCTTCGCTCGACCCTTGGGTGCCATGAGGTTAGTTTTCTTTTTGGTGGCTTTTGCGGGAGGCTACTACTAGAAACTCCCGGACGCCTGCTACCGGAGACAGCTATCGGAAAAAGCTACCGGGAGAGGGCTACCGGGAGAGCGAAAATCGTGGGGCTGAGGATTTCGAATGAGCTTCCGGGCCCCCCCCAAGGCCCTATTTATAGGGGCGGGCCGTGGTCTAGATGCACGCCACGTGGCACCCGCGGATCAATCTGGACCGTAGAAGTTCAAACCGTGCGCGGGAAACGAAGGGACGGGCGTGTGAATCGAGGCGCCGGTTCGAACCGCGCACGCATTTATGGCGAAACGGCGCGGCTTTAAGTATGGGGCACGGAAGCCGAAGCGTTGCGGCTCCGGTAACCTGGCCCGGAGATCTTCCCGGTGACCTAGACCATACCCCCCGGGGACTCGAGCATCGTCCCCGGCGGGCATGGGGGGTTGCTGTCGGGGGAAATCTTCGCGGGACTAAGTCCAAGTAAGATGTGATTGGCCCGGGGACGTGGCCTCCAGGGCCTCCCCGGGCGCCGCCTTTTGGCTCCCGGGACGTGGCCTCCGGTGCCCTCCCGGGCGCCGCCATTTGCCCGGGGATGTGGCCTCCGGGGCCTCCCCGGGCGCCACCTTTTGGCTCCCGGGACGTGGCCTCCGGTGCCCTCCCGGGCGCCGCCATTTGCCCGGGGACGTGGCCTCCGGGGCCTCCCCGGGCCTCATCACCCTCCTAAAGGTAAAGTATTGAACTGTTTATCACGTGCAGGTCACGCGAGGAGCACCTCGGGAACTAGCGACCACCTGTCAAGCATCCAAGGCGTTTGACCGGGAGAAGGACGGTCCTGCCCTTCAATCCGACGGTGGCTTCCGGGGTAGTTTAGGTTTTTTGCTTCTTTTTGGGGGCTATAAATAGCCCTTGTACCCCTCTGTTGTAAGGGATCAGTTCATTTATTGGAATAGCTAAACTCACAGGCGTGCTCCGGAAGCCTCTCCCCCGGAGAGAGCCTCCCCAGCCGACTCCGGTCGGGAGCTCGTCGACAGGACTAGGGCCCCCACCGGCACCCGAACCTGTATAAACCCGTGTGTCTTTCTTTGTGCTTGTCCGGCGGGGGAGGACCGGTCATCCGGTCAACCCGCGCCGCGTAATCTTCGCTAGGATCACTCTCAAAACCTGCCGGGGTATTCGCAATACCACGACAAATTGGGTCCCGTTGTCCACGGTGATTTCCCGGGGGACACCAAAACGACATACGACGTTTTTCGAGAAAAACCGCTGAACGGCCCGGGACGTGATGCTGGCCAAAGGCTCCGCCTCAACCCACTTTGTAAAATAGTCGACTGCGACTACCGCATACTTGTATCCCCCGGGCGCTGGGGGGAAGGGCCCTAAGAGGTCCATCCCCCAGCGCACAAAGGGCCAAGTGATGGGGATCGTCTGCAGCGCTATGGGGGGGAGGTTCGAGCCCTTGGCCATCTTCTGGCATGCCTCGCACGCGGAGACAAGGTCTCGCGCGTCGCGCATGACCGTGGGCCAGTAGAAGCCCTGCCGGAGGGCCTTGGCCTTGATGGCGCGCGGGGCTAGGTGAGAACCACAGCTCCCCGCGTGGTTGTCTTCGAGAAGTTGAAGTCCCTCCGGCCGGGGGAGGCAGCGTAGGAGGGCGGAAGCCCCCCGCTTGTAGAGCCTCCCCTCCAGCAGGAGATATGCCCGGGCTTTAGCCCGGAGGCGTTTAGCCTCGGTCTCACTAGGAGGGTCCCCCTCCCCCTTGATGAAGGAGATGAGGGGGTCCATCCAAGACGGAGTCCGGGTGATCTCGGCGACCTCAAGGACATAAGGCTCGTTGCCCATGCCCGGGGAGGCCACTGAGGGCTGCGCGATGATCTCCAGGAAAGCCCCCTTGGGGAGCGATTCCCGGGCGCTTGCCGCCCGGGCCAAGGCGTCGGCCCGGTCATTGTCCCTCCGTGGGATATGCCGGGCCTCGAGGCTGTCGAAATGCCTCTCCATCTTTCGGACTTCCTGCAAATTAAGACTTAAGTTTGCGTCATGGCACAGGTAAGACTTGTGCACTTGGCAAACTACGAGCTGAGAATCTCCCTTGACTAGGAGGCGCCGGATCCCCAGGGAGCGCGCGAGTCGCATCCCGAGGAGCAAAGCCTCGTGTTCGGCGACGTTGTTGGTTGCGGGGAACTCGAGCCGTGCGGCGTACTCGAGTTCCTTCCCCTCGGTGCTCTGGAGGACTACTCCCGCACCAGCCCCAGCGAGACACAGCGACCCATCGAACATAAGGGTCCAATGATCACTGCGTCGGGGCTGCACAGGGAGATCTTCGTCCCCGGACCCAGAGGCGGGAGTCCACTCTGCGACGAAGTCGGTGAGGACCTGCGACTTGATGGCGGAGCGGCCGGTAAGGGACAGGGAGAAGGGGGAGCTCGGCCCCCCACTTCCCAATCCGGCCGGTGGCTTCCTTGTTCCGCAGTACCTCCCCAAGGGGAAGGGACGACGGGACGGTGATGGGGTGCCCCAGGAAGTAATGCCGAAGCTTCCGGGAGGCCATGAGGAGGGCGCAGCAGATTTTCTCCATCTCCGTGTACCGAGTTTTGGCCCCTTGGAGGGCCTCACTCACGTAGTACACTGGACGCTACTGCCCTCCTTGCTCCTTCACCAAGACCGCGCTGATGGCGACAGGGGTCGCGGCGAGGTAGAGGAGCAAGGGCTCTTCCGGGGACGGACTCACGAGCATTGGAGGGCTCGTGAGGTACTTATTGAGGTCGTCGAACGCCTCCTGGGCCTCGGGGGTCCAGCGGAACCCCTCGAGCCCTCGGAGGATCTTGAAGAACTGGAGGCCCCGCTCCCCTGACCGGGAGACAAAGTGGCTGAGTGCGGCTAGGCGGCCGGAGAGCCGCTGGACATCCTTGACGGAGCGCGGCGGGGGCATATCTAGGAACGCCCGGATCTTCTCGGGGTTTGCCTCAATTCCCCGTTGGGACATGAGGAAACCTAGGAACTTCCCCCTGTGCACCCCGAAGGCGCACTTCTCCGGGTTGAGTTTGAGCCCGAACGCGCGGAGGTTGCGGAAGGTTTCAGCCAGGTCATCGATGTGGGAGGCTGCGCGGGGACTCTTGACAACCGCGTCGTCTACGTAGACTTCAACGTTGCGGCCGACTTGCTCTTTCAAAACCAGTGTCATGAGGCACTAGAAGGTCGCCCCCGCGTTCTTCAGCCCGAAGGGCATATGGACGTAGCAGAAGGTTCCGAGGGGAGTAATAAAACTCGTCTTTTCCTCGTCCCCTTCCGCCATCCGGACTTGATGGTAGCCAGAGTAGGCGTCTAGGAAGCTCATGAGCTCGCACCCCGCAGTGGAGTCGACGAGCTGATCAATCCGCGGGAGCGGGAAGTTGTCTTTGGGGCAGGCGCAGTTAAGGTCGGTGAAGTCCACGCACATCCGCCACCTGCCTATTGATTTCTTGACGAGGACGGGGTTCGCGAGCCACTCGGGGTGCAGGACCTCCCGAATGAACCCTGCCTCTCGGAGCCGGGTGATCTTCGCCTTGATTGCCGCTTGGCGCTTGAGGGAGAGTTTCCGCAGCTTCTGTTTGACCGGGGGGTGACTGGAGGCCACCGCGAGCTTGTGCTCAATGACCTCCCGGGCGACGCCCCGCATATCTGACGGTTTCCACGCAAAAACATTGGAGTTTTCGCGCGAAAAAGCCGCAAGTTGCGCTGCGTGCTCCTCCGGGAGCTCCGCCCCGATCCGGATGGTTTTGTCTTCGTTGCCCGGGGACAGCAGGACCTTCCGGAGGCCCCCTTCCGGACGCGGCTTGAGGAGGGGCCTCCCGGGTGGTGGCGCAGCAGCATCTAGTTCCGGGGGAGAAGCCACCCCCTCGGGCGTCTTTATGAGGTTGACGCTTCCGATTGTGGCCGCAGCGCGCTCGTATAGAGCGCGGGCCATGTCTTGGTCTCCTCGGACGTTGATCACACCATGCGGCCCGGGGATCTTCATGCAGAGATAGTTTTGATGGGTGGCAGCCCCCAGCCGGTTGATTGTCGTCCTCCCCATAATCGCATTGTTGGAGGAGGGGAGGTCCACTACGTCGAAGCGGACCAGCTCGGTCTGGTAGTTCTCCGGGGTGCCGAAGGTCATTGGAAGATCTACCTTGCCCACGGGGTGGATTGCCTTCCCTGGGACAAAACCTTGCAGGGGCCCGACAACGGGCTGTAGGAGCTTCTCATCCACCTGCATTTCTTTGAAGGCCTTCAGGAATAGGATATCGGCGGAGCTCCCGCCGTCCACCAGAATACGGGCCAGATGGCAGTTGTAAATGGTCGCGGAGACAATGAGCGCGTCATCGTGGGGGAAGCGAACCCCCCGCGCGTCTTCTGCCGTGAAGGTGAGGGGGACGTCCGACCACTTCGGTGGCGGGGACGCGTGTAGCACCCCCACAACCTTGACCTCGCGCGCGTACTCCTTACGCTGGTGCTTAGAGTCCCGCCCAGAGGTAGATCCTCCCACGATGACGTTGATGTGCCGCTGCGAAGTTTGAAAGGGGAGAGCATCTGAAGGCTCCCCCTCCTGCGTCTGCTGACCCCCCGTGGGAGCGGGAAGGGCCGGAATAGCTGGCCGAGGGAGCAAGGAGGCCGAAGTCCGCCCCCTGTCCGCGCTGGTCGAGGAAGTCCGCGAAGTGCTGCAGCAGCTGGCTACAATCTCGGGTAGCGTGGGTATTGGACCTGTGGAGGCTGCAGCACGGTCCTTCCCGCCTTCTCCCCGCGGGGCCTTCCCGGCCGCGCGAAGACTGTCCTCCCCCGTGGCCCTTGGGTTTGGGGAAGGGGCGGTTGGCCCTCGGGGGGTCGCGCGAGCCGCCTCTGCCCTCGAGGACAAAGGTGTCCCGAGGCCGTGGCTTGCTACGCCCCCCTTGTCTGGGGCGTTTGGGGTGATCCCTGGCCCCCCGGTCGACGGGGGCGGGAGCCCCCTGGCTCTTCTTCCAGATATCGTCTTCCTCCGCCCGAGCATACTTTTCGAGTACGTTGAAGAGCTCGTCGGCGGAAGAGGGGCAGCTCCGGGAGAGCCTTCGGTGGAGCTCCCCTGGGAGGATGCCGCTTTTGCAGGCTTCGATGACCGTAGAGTCGGGGACGTGGGCCACTTTGCTCTTCACCTGAGAAAAGCATTTGAAGAAGCTTCTGATGGTTTCCCCAGTCCTCTGCCGGACAGTGTATAGCTGCGAGGAGTCCAGGGGACGCACGTAGTTCCCTTGGAAGTTGGCACAGAACTCCCGCTTGAGCTGCGAGAAAGACTTGATGGAGCCGGCCTTCAAGTGTAGAACCAGGAGCGGGCAGTGCCGGAGATGTAGAGGGGGAAGACGTTGCACTGTACTGTCTCGTCCCCCCCGGCTGCGGAGATGGCAGTGGAGTAGACCTGCACAAACTCGTAAGGGTCTGCATCACCGTTATAGTGCTCGATGTGCGGAGGGCGGTAGGGCCGCGGCCAACGGATGCTGCGAAGTCTTCGGCACAGGGGCTGGTTAGCCCCCTGCACTTCCCGGGGAGAGCCCCGCTCGCTATCTTCTTTCACGGGACCTTCGTTGTCTGAGACTGGAAGCAGTCCGAGTGGTCCACCAGAATGGCGGTGGCGGCGCTTTTCCTCTGGACCGGGACTGAGTTCCCGGACGTCCGGGCTCTCCGCCGGAGAGGTTGGCTCTTCAGCGGGTCTCTTCCCCCGACCGGTGCGAGAGCGAGGCTCCTTGCGCCCGCGGCCGGGTGGAAGTTCTTCCCCGCGCTCTGGTGAACCCATTCGCTCGACCTCCCCCAGGGCGAAGCGGACCTGTCCCGCCGAGGGAGGGAGCTCGTGCGCTGTAGCTGTCGGCCCAGATGCTTCCGGAGCCATTTGGGGGGAGCCCCCTACGACGACCCCCGGGACCAGAAAGGGGGAAGCCCCTGTATCATCCGGAACTGGGGAGGGGGCGCCCGCGGCGACGCCTGGAATCGAAGTAGAGGGGGCCCCAGTGGCCTCGACCGGAACCGGGAAGGGGGCAGGCCCTGTAACACCCAGAACCGGCGAGGGGGGAGCCCCCGCGGCGACGTCCGGAACCGGGGAGCCCATGCGGGGGGAAGTCCGCTGCGGCACGGGGGCTGCTCTGTCAACAGCCCCTGGTGCGGTAAACGCGACGCGGGGGGCCGGACTAGCTCCCGGAGCAGGGTAAACCCCCGGCAAGAGGTGGGCTCCCGGCCCCGGGAACAGGCCGGGGACGGGGTACCCCCTGGTGCCACGAAGGTCCCTGGCATGAAATAACATCCCGGCACCGGGACGGGCCCGGGTGCCGGGAAGGGTCCGGACGTATATCCCGCAGGGGGAGGGAACCCCTCGGCAGGATCATACGGGGCGGACAACCCCCCGAAGGCCGGAGGGGCCGCCGCGTAACCCATAAACGGGGGCATGTTCCCCGGATACGGGTGTGACGCAAATGTGGGGGCCGGAGGCCGCGCCAGCACGCTGAGGAGCTCGTCGATAGAGCGCTGAGCGCGGAGCTGGCCTTCCACGAGAGCTTCGAGCAGGGCGTCCCGGGGAGCCGGGGAAGCCGTCGGGGGGAGACTGGTCTCGGCCGAGGTCCCCGCGGGCGCCAGGAACGACCAGGAGGTGGAAGCACCTAAGTTAAGAGGAAAGGAGGCAGGCGGTACCTGGGCCAGGTCGCCTCCGGAAGGGACCGCCAGGACAGTAGTGTCCCGGGCGGACGGCGCCGGGTCTCCGAGACCTGGATCACCGGGAAGGGTGCGAGCCCTTGTTCTTGGGGGAGCCATGGCGTCTTGTCACGAGTCCCCACGGACGGCCCCAACTGTCGTGGTATTGCGAATACCCCGGCAGGTTTTGAGAATGTTCCTAGCGAAGATTACGCGGCGCGGGTTGACCGGATGACCGGTCCTCCCCCGCCGGACAAGCACAAAAAATGACACACGGGTTTATACAGGTTCGGGTCCCGGTGGGGGCCCTAGTCCAGTCGATGCGCTCCCGACCGGAGTCAGCTGGGGAGGCTCTCTCCGAGGGAGAGGCTTCCGGAGCACGTCTGTGAGCTTAGCTATTCCAATAAAAGAACCGATCCTTTACAACAGAGGGGTACAAGAGCTATTTATAGCCCCAAAAAGAAGCAAAAAACCTAAACTACCCCGGAAGCCACCGTCGGATTGAAGGGCAGGACCGTCCTTCTCCCGGTCAAACGCCTTGGATGCTTGACAGGTGGTCGCTAGTTCCTGAGGCGCCCCTCGCGTGACCTGCACGTGATAAATAGTTCAAGACTTTACCTTTAGGAAGGCGATGAGGCCCGGGACGGTGCCGGAGGCCAGGTCCCGGGGGCCAAAAGGCGGCGCCCGGGGAGGGGCCGGAGGCCGCTTCCCCGGGCAAATGGCGGCGCCCGGGCCGGCACCGGAGGCCGCGTCCCGGGAGCCAAACAGCGGCGCCCGGGGAGGGGCCGGAGGCCGCGTCCCCGGGCAAATGGCGGCGCCCGGGACGGCACCGGAGGCCGCGTCCCGGGAGCCAAACGGCGGCGCCCGGGAGGGCACCGGAGGCCCCGTCCCGGGGGCCAAAAGGCGGCGCCCGGGGCGGGGCCGGAGGCCAGCTCCCGGGCAAATGGCGCCGCCCGGGCCGCACCGGAGGCCACGTCCCGGGAGGCAAACGACGGCGCCCGGGGAGGGGCCGGAGGCCGCGTCCCCGGGCAAATGGCGGCGCCCGGGACGGCACTGGAGGCCGCGTCCCGGGAGCCAAACGGCGGCGCCCGGGAGGGCACTGGGGGCCCCGTCCCGGGGGCCAAAAGGCGGCGCCCGGGGAGGGGCCGGAGGCCAGGTCCCCGGGCAAATGGCGGCGCCCGGGATGGCACCGGAGGCCGCGTCCCGGGAGCCAAATGGCGGCGCCGGGGAGGGCACTGGAGGCCACGTCCCGTGGGCAAAAAGGCGGCGCCCGGGGAGGGGCCGGAGGCCAGGTCCCTGGGGAAAATAGGCGGCGCCCGGGGAGGGGCCGGAGGCCAGGTCCCCGAGCAATCGTGACACATCTTACCTGGACTTAGTCCCGCGGAGATTTCCCCCGACACGTGTATCCTTTCTACTTCCATTCCCAAGGGACACAACAACTTTTTCTCTTGGTAGGTGTTTTTTGGCAACTCGTTTCCTTCTAGAAGCATGTCCGCTAAAAGATCTCACAATGTCCTGAAACTCTTGTTGGTCCAGCTGTTATTTGCCTTCAATTCTAACAGTTCAAACACGGAGGCCAACTTTGTGTATTTTGGCTTGAAACCAGGGAACAACGGTTTTTCTGAATCCTCAATCAAGCTCTTGAATTTACCAAACTCCTTTTCACTGTAATTTCCTTCCACATCACGCAACATGTCATCTAAATTGTCATCCTCTAGCATACCCTCATCGAAATCGTCGTTGCGATTCGACATGTCCTGTTCCTCAATCTGAGTGGCACTTGTTTCTGCAGTTTGCTCTTCACCATGGTGGATCCAATACGCGTACCCCTTTCTGAAACCACGTTGAATCAAATGGGCCACAATTTGAGATGAGTTGGTGAACATCTTAAGATTGTTGTAGTCTATGCAAGGACAGTACATTTATCGTAAACCCTTCTTCGCCATGTCTTACACAGCATCTTTTTGAAAATCCAAAACAACTTTCATGTATTGTTCACTCACTCAGTTGTCATTATACATCCAGTCTCGATGGACCATCTGCAATTAAATTCATACACATGCTAAGTAATAATCTACAGTCGACACGCAATTAAAATGCTAATCTAGCTAGCTAGTGTTTGTAGCGGTAATTAATCTATGGGTTTGCGGGTATAACATAACTGCAAGCAATTAATTAGTAACTAATTGGGCGCATGGATAATACACATCAAGAAGCGAATAGCTAGAGGTGGGACAAATGAGAGTTACAACTAGGATTTGCTACTCTAGCTTCCCCTCCCTCTCCCTCTCCGATCAATCAATGGAGATGATGATGAAATTAAGTAATGTGTGTAGGAGCAAATACCAACCTTGGATCTTCCAATTTTTTGTCCCCTAATGCTCCCCTTTTCAGATATTGCTCTTCCTTACCCCAAATCTCTTCCAACTGGACAGCATGTGGAGCAAGATTGTACAACTAGCTTGAAACAATCGCTAAAAGATCTTTTTGTAGCCTACGGGCTCAATACAGACGGTTCTAGCATAATAACCGTATGTAATAACAAAATATCACTGATGGTTTTCATGTCAAAACTATATGTAATAATGCTACCATCGAAGCTACCAACACTAACTATTGGAAGCTAAGAACCGTCTGTAATACAATACTAGCATAGACAGTTTTAAGGTCAGAACCGACTATGATAGTCTAGCACTATCACAGAAGGTTTTGAGATCAGAACCATCTGTGATAATTAGAACATCACAGATAGTTCCAAGGGCAAAACCGTCTGTTGGACTATCACAGTTGGTTAGGAGGTGAGAACCGACTGTGATAACTTTACATGTTCCCCCGACAGGCCTTCATAGACGCTTTTCCATTGAAAAGTTCATAACTTTTTGTGATGTGCCGTCCTGGATATCTGTTTCTGTGGTAGTGAATGTGCAGCCACTTGCCACTCCTATGAGGTGTTAAGAAAGGTCCTTTTAAAAAAAAAATGAAACCTGCGGGAATTATTTAGTCAGCGCAAGATGTAGATTGGTTACCTTTGAAGTCTCAAAGCAAAGAAGAATCAATCAAAGTCTCAAAATAACGAAGCAACCCTCAAGGGGCAATCCCCCAAGAAGCTTCCAAGAAATCTCAATAAGTACATTCAAGAAATTATCCAAAAAAGCAATGAAGAAAGCCATCCACCATCGTCGGCAAAAGTAGGCAAAATTCCAATGATATTTTCACCTTACAAACCTTCCAGCTATTCAAGTCCAACAAGCCATACCTATGACTCCCGATTCGATGAAGTCAGCGTAAGGTGTGTGAAGTTTTGGTGTTCTCTAGTAGAAGAGAAACACTTGAAGAGGTCTTACTGCCTTTGGTGACTTTTACTGAGCACTATGCTACATACACATCATCACGAGCGAATGAGATTGCAAATGAAGTTCATCATGGACATTTGATGTCTTCAGAACAGCGAATCCTTTAGAGGCTCTATCCTGGGATGATATCCATGGCTTGATGTTAAAGGAAAAGCCGATATTTCAAAATAATAGTTATTTTACTCCTTTTCTTTTAATTGGGAAGGTTTTGCCCCAACATTTTAAAGAAAGACGTTTTTTTGCCTTTCTCTAAAGTTCTATTTAAAATTAATGTCTTTTATTTTGGACGGTTTTCCCAACATTTTCTAAAGAAAGATGTCTCTTTTCCTTTCTTTCATATTCTATTTCAATATCAAAATCTTTTAATGGGAAGGTTTTACCCAATGCTTCAAAGAAAGATGGGTCTCTTCTTTCTTTGATGTTCTCTTATTTTGGGAGGGTTTTGCCTTAATGTTTTAAAGAAAGATGCTTCTTTTCCTTTCTTTAATCATTTCAAAGCAAAATTCATTTTTTTGGAATGATTCTTCCCAACATTCTCAAGAAAGATGCCCTTGTTCCTTTCTTGAATCATTTCAAAAAAAATTACTCCAAAGAAAGATATTATTTCCTTTCTTTGATGATTCTTTATGGGAAGGTTTTACCCCCAACACATTTTAAAAGAAAGAAGTTTTATTCCTTTCTTTAATGCTCTTTATAATGGGAAGGTTTTACCCCAGCACTTCAAAGAAAGAGGTTATTTCGCTTTCTTTGATATGCAGGTTGACATCGCCAAAGTTAGGTCTAAAGATGGCTATGTGATGCCTTGCCCAAACAAGTTGCAATAGGACCATTGATGGGATCAGTGAAGCATGCCAGTGCGGTTCAGGTGGATCTATGAAACCCTTCAACTTTGTCATTTGGCTCTGTGGTTGCAAAACGGATGCGGTAAAGTTGATAAAAAGCCTTAGGTTGTGGTATGATCTTTCGCCACAACTTAGAAAGACCAATGATAGTGTTTCACTTTGATGAAGTTGTCAATTTCTCTTGCTGGTTAGCTCCGTGGAAGTTAGACAGACGCAATAGAGTTGCAAGTCTTTAATTGCTTCATGGCTTCGCAGATAATTGAATATATATATTTGTGAACATAAGTGTTGAGTATTGTTCGCTCACCCTATGTTTCTCTATTTCATATTTGAGGAGAATCATGATTAAGTCATGGCCTTCAATAACTGTTTCATTTTAGGGTACATGCTTCTGTAGCACTAAAAAAAGTATAAGTAAAGAATGAATGGATAGCATGGATAAAAAAAATGAAGTAATCTTTATTAAAAAGAATTATTTAGATGACATAAAGGGTGTATGCCCCAAAGAAAAAGACTAGAAAAAAGGAAAGGTGCATGACAAATGCCCTATTTAATCAAGTTTTTCTAAACTTTTCAAATTCACAAGACCGAATGAAAGATATCATTGACTGAAGTGATTTAGGAAGGCCGGAGTTGTTAGCTTCCTTAGCCACCGGAAGGCGTTCTTCAGTCTCCTTCAAACGGGCTTCTCCTTGGTCATCTTTCTTTTTCATAGTGGAAATAGAAGAGTTGATGGCTTCAAAAAACTCGTCACGATCACTTCGGCAGAGGGCAATTGATTCTTTATCTTCTCTAACATACTTTAAACCATCCTCCAATTGTGCAATCAAAGTCAAATATTGTTGTTCGGACTTAAGGTTTTCTGTTTCCTCCGTTTGGAGGACTGTGTCGAACTTATTGATGAGCTTATAAACTTTTGAAGAAGAGTAGTGGAACTGATGGATGATCAAAGTGCCTTATTTATGAGGTCTCCATCACCCTCAAGTCTGGAGACCTCTAAATGCTCGGCTTCATCGACGAGACCATCCCTGAGGCGTCTCAATACTCTCATCAACCCTAAAAGCTGGGGAGGAAGTTCTTCATCAACTCCATCGAAGAATTTTTCCCAACTCTGCAAATTCCCATCTATCTCAGAGATGAGGGCATCTATATCCAATTGGGGATGCATCAAGTAACTCCTATAATTCTTGGATGTCATGCCGCACATATGCTACAAGACGACGCAACGAAGGGGTAGCCGGCAGAGGTACTACCAAGTTCACCTGTCCAGCATATTCATCAAGTGTAGTAGCGAGTTTGGAAGAAGTGGGAGGTGCTTCAAAGTTAACACCCATGATTTTTACTTGTTTTTGTGCGGCAGCCTCCATCATGTGTCTTTGCTCTTTTAGTTTCTTCATGTCTATGTTCATGTTGCAAGTCCCTTCATTACCTCAAAGAAAGAAAATTAGCAAGAGATCATTTAAAGAAAAAAAAGAGGGAAGGAAGAAATTTGCTATAATTACTTTGATTCCCCAAGCATGTTTTCTTGGGAGGGCTTCCTTCCTTGGTATTTTGAAGATCTGGTTGTTTCTATTTTCCATTTTGGTTCGTCTCACTTGCAATTGAGGCTTCAATCAGTGAGTGCTTTTGCTTTGACACTTGAGGACCAAGCACGATACTAAGAAGCCCGGTGTCCCCATCAATAATGCTCTGTGCAATCACCTTGGTAGAAGGTCGTATTTCTTCATCTCCACCCTCTTTTTGCATATCATCGACTTTTTTTTTTTAATGGCATCACAACTTCTTTCTCTGATGGTCTTATTGGCAGAGCTGGAGGGAATTTCTGTACAATTGATTTAAAAAAAGAAAATACAATTAGAAGCTTCAAACGAGGGAAATTGAACCAAGGAACAACAATGTCGTGGTATTAAGAATCCCCCGGCAGGTTTTGTGGAAGATCCTAGCGAAGACTGGTCCTCTCCCGTCTGGCAAACACAACAAGTGACACGAAGGTTTATACAGGTTCAGGCCTCAGTGGAGACCCTAGTCCTGTCGGTGTGCTCCCAACCGGAGTTGGCTAGGGGAGCTCTCTCGGGGGAGAGAGGGCTCCGGAGCACACCTGTTAGATTGTCTATTCTGAGTAAATATGAATTGTCCCCCTTACATGAGGTGTTACAAGGGCTTATATAGCCCCAAAAGACGCAAAAAGACTAAAATACCTTGCCTGCCACCATTGGATCGAGGGGTAGCGATGTCCTTCTCCTGGCCAGGGACCTTGGATCTTGATAGGTGTCCGCCGGTTCCCGAGACGCGGGTCGTGTGACTCTCACGTGACCCAGGGCCGAAGACCCCTGTCCCCAGAAGGGCAGCAACGCCCGGGACAAGCCACCGTGGGGCCTTGTCCCCGGGCAAAAGGCGGCGCCCGGGACAAGCCACCGAGGGCCTTATCCCCGGGCAAAAGGCGGTGCCCACGACAAGCCACCGGGGGGCCTTGTCCCGAGACAAAAAGCGGCGCCGGGGACAAGCCACCGGGGGCCTTGTCCCCGGGCAAAAGACGCGCCCGAGACAAGCCACTGGGGGGCCTTGTCCCTGGGCGAATGGCGGCACCCGGGACAAGCCACCGGGGGGCATTGTTCCCGGGAAAATTGAACAGCCTCTTACCTGGACTTGATCTTGCGGAGATTTCCCCCAACAGCAACCCCCCATGCCCTCCGGGGACGACGCTCGAGTCCGCGGAGGGGATGGTTCATGTCACCGGGAAAATCTCCGGGACAAGCCACCGGAGCCATGACGCTTCGATTCCCGCGCCGCGCATTTATTACCTCGCCATCGTTTATTAAGGCTTTGTCTCGATGGGAGTGCGCCGTTCGGCCACAATGGCCGCTCGCGGTTCAAACCGGTGACGTCTCGTTTCACGCGCCCATCCCTTCGTTTCCCGCACGCCGTTTGAATATGAGCGGCGCGGAAGAACCTCAAAGGGCCACGTGGCACCCATCGGGGCCCGGAGAAACCATCCCAACCCTCAAAGCTTCAAACTCCCTTAGCGCCCTTAGCTCTTCCGGTAGCCCTCTCCCGGAAGCCCAGTCTCGGAAGCTTACCCACCGGAAACTTCACCCCTTTTTCCTTAGCCTAAGCCACCGGAAGAATCAAATGGGACCCAAGGGCCGTGCTAAGGCCGCGGAGGTGCCCCCAGAGGAAGTCACCGCGGACTTCCTCTGGGCCTCCGAGCTCACATCCGGGGACTTGGTGTCCCTAGTGGACCGGGGGGTGGTTGCGGACGGGGACGTCCGGATCCCCGCGAAGAACGACGGAGCCCCCCGCCCTAGGCCCGGGGAAGTGGTGGCCTTCGAGGCTTTCCTCGAGGCTGGGCTCTGGCTCCCGGTGCACCCGCTGCTCCGGGAGTTTTTGAAGGACTGCGGGGTGGCCTTGAACCACTTTACGCCGAACGCATTCGTCCGGATGGGCCTCTTCATTTGGCTCTTCGAGACAGCCACCGGACGGGAGCCAATGCTCCGGCTGTTCCGGTATTTCTATGAGCCGGTGGAGAGGAGCTCCCACCTGGTGAAAGGAGGGCCGAAGTCTCCGTTCGGCTCGGTGATGATCCAGTTGCTGCCGTCCCGTGTAGCGGAGTACCCGGTAGCGGCCTCCAGGGACCACTGGGGGGGCCGGATCCGGAGGTGGTTCTACCTCTGGGTCTGGGACGATGAGGTGGTGTACTCCCCGGAGGGCCCCTCCTACAGCCGGTCGTCCGCTCCCAAGCTCCTAGTGTGGACCGAGGAGGAGCAGAAGCTCCTCCACAAGGTCGTGGGCTCCCGGGGCGTCCGCTCTATGAGGGACGCCGTCGAGGAGTTGACGCTGCCGAAGATCTCTCCCATCTCGCACGGGAGGAGGGGGATCGGGATGTGCCTGGCCCAGCGGCCCCCCCAGAAGCTGGTGACCCGGCGTAAGCTCCATGGTCGCTTCGCTCATTTTCTTTTCGCGTATTTTTCTAACTCTTACCTTTTGCAGTCCGCCCGTACTCGGCCGCCCGAGAGAAGGCGGAGGACCTCCTCGGGAGGTACTACGCCGACGAGCACGAGCGGATCGTGCGCGTCATCGGGGAGGGCCCTCCCCGAAACTTGGTGGCCGAGGCCTTCGAGCTGAGGCTACCGGCGAGAACGCCTCTCCCCACCACCGGCTCCCATAAGAGGGGGAAGGAGGCCACCGGGGGCTCTGAGCCAAAGCGGGCCATGGCTTAGAACGCCCCCGGTCCATCGACGACACCGGACTCCACGCCCGTGAAGGCCCGGGACGCAGCCCCCGGGTCAGGGTGCGTGCGGGCGCCTCCCCGGCAGGAAGCGACGCCACCTCCCTTGGAGAGCCCCGGAGAGGCCGAAGGTTGTCCAATTCAGCCAATTACGGCCCCTCGGCCCCTTCGACAGTTACCCTTCCCACGGCCCCGGCGCCACCGGAGCCGGAGAGGCCGAAGGTTCGATTCACAGAGGCCTCCCGTCCACTCGTCGAATGGCCGATAGACGAGGGGGGGAGCCCCTCGGTCTATGAGGCACCCCAGGCCACGGAGGTCCCGGGGACCCCACGGCTTGGAAAGGGAAAGGGGCTCCTGATCCCCCCCCCGGGGAGGGAACCCCTCCGAAAGCTCATCGGCCTCCTCCTCTTCGGCCACTTCCTCGGCAGCAAGGACGCCGGCCACTGCCACCCCGGTCCACATCACCCCCTCATCTTTCGCAAGGGGGCCCGCCATCGGCCGCGATGGGTCTGGCGCCGTCGGCCGCAATGGGTCCGGCGTCGTCGGGCGGGAGACCCCCCTGCTGTCCGCGGGGGAGGTCGACCGGTATGCGGAGAGTCTGTAGTCCCGGAAGGTCCAAGACTATGTCTCGCAAGGGTCACTCCGCGAGCGCTTCGGGGAGCTCCAATCCCTCCAGATCCAGGTCCTTGATCGAGCCGGTGGATGGTTTTTCCTAACATGGATTTTTCCTAACTCTTGCGCTTGTAGGGAGCGGCCATCACCTGGGGGATTGAAGCGCGCTTCAGCCAGGTGCTGAAGGATGCGGAGAAAGCCGCTGCCTATGTGGAGCAGCGAGACGATGCCCTCCGGGAGCTAGTAGACAAAATTGCTCAGGGGGTTGAGATCTATCTAAATGACAAGGTTTCACCGGCTAGTTTGGCCGGAAAATGAACTCCGGCGATCGGGGCCGAAGATGAAGGCACCGATTTGGGGGTTTTCGGTCCAGGGCGTTTGAACTCAATTCCATGCTCGGGAGGCATCTAGGGGCTGTCACAAGGCTATTGGTGCACTCAATTTTGCCAGAGATTGGCTAGAGAAGCACGGCGGCGTTCTCCGGCGAACTGTCGAGGCTCGAACGTGGAAATCTGGTGCTCGGGGCAAAATTGGCGATTCCAAGCTTGCAGGTTTGTTTCTCCTAGCTCACTGATCAATACTCTCTACTGGCACGAGGATCAATTTGGCTTGAATCACTCGGCATTACGGGAACATGGGATTTGGGTGTTTTCCGATGATTGCCGGCGTTAAGGTTCGCCGGGGGCCAATTGAACACTATGGTACGAAGAGAGGGATGAAGGGAGCTTACTGGTGGCGTTGGTTTGGAGAAAGAAGCTTCGGGCGAAGCTGGCGCCGTAAGCTTCAGGAACTGCTCGCCGGGGAAGAAGGCCTTCGCGGCGGCGCTGAAGAACTGGACTACTCTCTGGTGGAGGAAGCTAAGGCCTGAAGTTGCAGAAAGGTGTGAAGAGATGCTGGGCGAAGGGAGGGCTTTATATAGCCGCGGGGTGAAGCTCTCGGGAGCAGCAGCAATCGCCGTGGGGGATTTTTCTTCTGGCGCTGGTGCGGTCAACGAGGCACTTGGGGACACGGCGGGGCTCTGCCAGAGGCGATGAATCGCGGAGAAACAGAATTCCATCAGGGTGGTGTGGCGACGATCTTCGGGATGGCAGCCATGTGGCGTGAGGCTTCTGGCAGCAGCAGTGTCGCGCCCCAAAACTGGGACTACGACTACTCCTGTAGAAACCTAGCTCGCTGCAGCTAGTCCCATATATGCATAGCATACACATACCCTTGACGTCCCAGGATAAGTCAAGCACAGGAGTATAACACATTGCAACAGAGTAACTTACAAAATAGTTAAGCAGTGTGGCCTGCTGGCCTTGATATTACATAAGAAGATTACAATGCCTTCACGGCATTCATGGTTTTAGCAAAATAACATCTACACAGCAGAAGGTAGGTGGCCCACCCACAAAGAGAAGTGGACGGCAGACAACACACATCAGGGAAATGGCGGGACTGACGCTCCTCCTTCTGGATCCACGAAGTACTCCATGCCTTCGTCTTGGTTGTAGAACGCTCCATCTACTGAATTGTAGGTTGCAAGAGTGAGCACTTACGTACTCAGCAAGTCATAGGTAAGAGTAGATACATATAGTAGAGATGATATGAACCTAGACTAGTCAAGAATTATGGATGTTTGTAAAATAATCTTTCTCTTTCCTGGCTCCACTCATGGCAGCACCTTTCATAATATAACATAATCATTCATGTTCACTAAATTATAGCACTACCGCGACACGTCAACACATGACCGCCCACGGCAGCACTCCTTATCATGACAACACATGTCATTTGGGTAATCTTGATTTAATATATTTTATTTAGAAAATAATACTTGTGTCACACCCCGTGGATTTAATCCACCGCAGCAGACTCCTAAGACTCGGGAGCACGAAGTATTCGAATACATTTTTAACTCTGCAGAGAGGTACCAATTTACCCGCAAGATATTCCACTTTCAAGCCCATCCTATCAGAATGATTGGACCCCTGACTCACTTCATACTGTGAGCGGCAAGGTGGAGATAACAGGAACTTTTGTTATGTTTCACTTACAATTCACCCCTGACCCTGCAGTTTTCTTCACACAAACCGCAGTTGTGGCGGGCTATACCCCCACCCATAAGCCTCTTCCCATTACTGGGTCAACGTGCTTGATCAAATCACATTCAGTGATACGTGCAGGAGCTGAACCCCGTGAGTTTAGTGTATTACTTTCCATCTCATGCAGGGGTTTCATGTACGATTCACATAAGTACTTGTTCAGGCCTGTCCCATACCAGGCTTGCGGTTAGTACGTTTGTTCATGCCACTAGACGCACAACACAAGGTTCTAGTCCTTATATGCCAGTGACCAGACCATCCACAACCCTGCACCTTCAGTGCCTGCACATCCTTTGCAGTCTAGCACCTCCAGTGCTACCACCATTCCATACCATTTCCTGGTCACGGCTAGGGTTTTATTTCATGAATATAGTATATAAATATATATAATAGTTCATGGCCCAAAACTTGTTTATTTCACATTTCACAGATAACCAGTCCAGTACTGCCAATTCATAAATCAACCATTTCCAATCTTTCTCATGCAATATTATCTATATTCAAGGTTATGTTACAGCAACTCTTAAAATATAGGTTCGAGATGACCAAGAATATGACTTGCCTTCCGCGTCGTAAAATACAGCAGTTGATGTCGGGTCAACAGTGAAGTCCTCGAACTGGGGCTCTTGATCTGCTCTCCAATCAAACAAACAACCAATAATCACAATCTTTTCAATACACTATTATACTATATGCAATAATGCAAAGATGAAGTCTTGATGATTCTGAGATGATTAGGTTAAGGGAATAAAGGTTCAGGTTAGTTGCTGAAGGTTTACAAGGTTCCAAATGTCTCAATATATCAGAATGATATCAAGGTTGCGACTGGTTCGCTCAAAAACAGCGAACATCTTTAGGTCGACATTCGGTTCAAGGCATCGACATAGGGTCGATGGATGATAGAGGGGTTATCTCAACTTGTGGTAGTAGAATAAAATGTAGAGCACAACTCCACAAGTCTAAGGGACAAGGTTATTTCCAGTTTGCACAACTGAAAGGAGGTGAAAAGAGCTAATGCCACTGGCTGACATGCTCTGGCATAGGGCTGACAATGCTAAAATCTAGGGTTTTAGCATAAACTGTAGTTCAAGGGCTCAAATCAAGTTGTGATAGAAGAAGAAATTGCTGTTCACAACCTCAGGAATCTAAGGGACAAAGTTATGCTCAAAATGCACATCTGGAAGGAAGTGAAAAGGACTAATGCCACTGACTGACATAGCCTGGCATTGATCTTGACATGGCCAGAAACTAGGGCTTGCCATATCTTTTGATCTAGAGCTCCAAATGATGTACCACTTTGTCTGGGAGGTAGGCATTTATAACAGGAACAAATCATTCAACATGATCTAGGGCAGAAGATGGCTAGAAGGTGATGAAATTCAGTGATGAACTGAGGTGAACTAGTTGCACTGGAGCAGTTCTGGACAAAAACTTGGCAAAGCTATAACTTGAATTCTGGGCAGTTTCAGAGATCGAGCTAGAAGACAAATATGTTCAGGAGGTTGAAGCACACCAGAATGACAAAGTGGATGAAGCTGAAATGGCCAGGAATAGGTTTTCCGGTGATCGACGCCGGAGAAGAACACTGCCATTTGGGGGTTTTTGTTTTAGGCCGAATGAACTCAATTCCAAGCTTGGAGAGTGAAAGAGAGGTAAGAGGAAGCTATCTGGACAATCCATTTGGCCGGAGGATGGCCGGTGTGGCCTGGCGACGATCGCCGGCGACTGGTGGAGCTCAAAATTGGGGAAAGCTTCGATTGAAGCTCAATCTGGAGATCTGAATGCATAGGCTTGCTAATTAGAGCTCACTGATCAATTTGTTTCACAGATTCAAAGACTAACTCGGGGTAATTTGGCCTGCATCGCCGGAACAGGGCATTTAGCAATTCCGGCGATCACCGGCGTTAGGGTCCACCGGAGAGCAATTCAATGCAACAGTACAATCAGGAGGATGAGAGGTACTCACTGCTAGCTTCAATTTGGCAGGAGATGCTATGGTCGAGGCTGCCACCGTGAGCTTCTTGCTGGACTCGCCGGGGAAGACGACGACAGCGAGAGAATTTGCAAAATTGGCTAAGTCCTGATGAAGTGAAGCTGTTACAAGGTATGGGGTTGCTTTTATAGGCCAGAGGCGGAGCTTGCAAGGAGGTAGCAGCAAGGAAATTGGCGCCGGGGACTTGACTGGCCGGGCGCAGGCGCGGTAACAGTGACGGTGAAGCGATGGCGCACAGGCGATGGAACGGTTGATGCTACTGTTGCTTCATCGAGACGCAATGGTGTCGGGCGGTGCAAAACAGTGGCGACAACGGCTGGCAAAGCAAGCAACGTGGCGAGGAGTTGCTGACGACGATCGCGCACGGGGGCAAGGCTGTTCGACGGCGCTGCCACGACGATGGCTAATACACAGACGCGTGTGCACATGCAAACTCAAGTGAGCATGAGCTCAGGCGCAGGCGAGGCGTGGCCGGCGGCGAGCAAGCGCGGCGCAAATGCACGGCGATCTCTGGTCGTGCACAGCAGCTGCTGTCCTGGTCGAATCTGGACTCATTTGCAATTTCCAATTCTTGATTTGGACTGATCTGTAATTCTGGAGATTTGGAAGGTTTGATCAAATTCTGATTCTGCTGATTTGGCAAACTTGATTCAACAGATGATTTGGCATAGATTGAAGATAAAATTTGGGATGTTCGGATGATTTTGATATGAACTGAAAACAGAGTAGATTAGGGTAAAATAAGTCTGAATCTTATTGATCTCGAATTCTGGGATTTAGGGTCTGATTTTGAAATACTCATAAAAGAAGAATTTGTGTTGAAAAGCATTTGGGAGGTGTTCCCTGAAACAGATTTGAATTTGGAGATGATTTGCAACATTTTGCCTTTTCTGGCTTTTAGAAAATCTGGAAAAAGGACTGATCTGCGATACTCTTGGACTGATTTGCGAAAAAGGTTCAGATGGTGAAATCTGGCTGCCAACTTTTTGGATTAAGGTATTGGCATACCCTTGATCATAATCCAGGAATAATCTGGTCTGAACTTGGCTAAGATTTTGATTAAATCTGAATTTCTGAAACTTAGGGTAAAAGGTAATAACAGATATTCTGTTTTCGAAAACAGAAAAGAGTTGATAATTCTGGAAGTTAGGGATAGAATTGAATCTGGGTTCTGAAGGCTTTTAGGTTTAGGATAACTGATAGATCAAATCTGGCAAGTCAGATCTTGACTTGGGGTCACAGGATAGATTTGGAGATTTTAGGGCTAGAATAGAATAAAGCTGAGGCTGATTTGGTTGATCTAGAAGAGACATATGCATGCATGACTTTTAAGAAAAAAAAAAAAAAAAAAACTTTTCACCCAAAAACTCAGGATGTTACAAGCAGGCACGCGCGCGCGCGGGGAAGAACACGACACGGTGTGGTTGAAGCCTTCCACGGTGGCGGTACAGCTGTGCAAGGTTGGTGGATACGTGGCCGTGAAGGTGGCAGCGCGAGGAACTTCGCCGGCGGCGAGCTCAACGGCGCGGCAAAGCGGCAGGGCGCTGGTCGAACGAACACTGGTCGCGGTCGTGCACGCGGTCTCCTGGTCGTGGTCGAAGAAAAGGCCAGGGGCTTGTTTGCAAGGTTTTGGACTGAAATGTGAAGGTTTTGGCTCGGGAATTTGGGCCTATTTGTAATTCTGAAGAACTGAAGGGCTGATTCGAATTCTGACTTTGGAGATGACTGCTACTAAATGTCTTAGACTCATCCAGCAGGAAAAATGGTAAAATTCGATAAGATTTGGTGGTTTTGACAAAAATCGAAAACAGGGTATTTAGGGTAAACAGGGTAATTAGGGTCTGAAACTTTTGTCGAGGCTGAAACTAGGGTTGCGGTTGAGATTCTGGAATTCTTCCAGAAGGGAAAAATGTTCAGAAAAACGAAGGAAAGGTAATCACTTGATCAGATCTGGATTTGGAGATGATCTGAGACTTTTAGCCTTTTTGGGTTTTCTAAAAGGACTAAACTAAAGCACTTTTGGACTGAATTGTAAAAACGATCTGGGAGGTGAAGTTTAGCTGCCAACTTTTTAGGTTAAGGCAGTGGCATACCAAAGATCAAGATAGGGTTGAGACAACAGGGATTCCAAGGAATATATGCTAACTCGTAAGCACAAAAGATGGTCAAGAATAGGGATGTTACAACCTACCCTCCTTAGGAATAATCTCGTTCTCGAGATTCCAATGAGTCTGAGAACAGGTAGGGAAAATTCTGACGCAGCTCTTCTTCTCTTTCCCAAGTCGATTCTTCTTCGGTGTGGTTATTCCATTGGACTCTGCAGAATTTTATGGTCCTTGATTTTAACCTTCTTTCGCTGACCTCTAACAACTTGACTGGGTATTCTTGATATGTCAGATCTGGTTGAACCTCTGTTTCTGTGGGAGACACTTGCTCCGTTGGTTCTCTCAAGCATTTCCTCAGTTGGGATACGTGAAAGACGTCATGAACTCCTGCTAATTCAGGTGGTAGCTCCAGTTTGTATGCTACTTCTCCTCGTCTTTCCAAAATCTGGTATGGTCCTACGTATCTCAGACTTAGCTTTCCTTTTATTTGGAATCATCGAACTCCCTTGTAGGGTGTCACTTTGAGATATACGTAATCACCTATCTCGAAGGATAATTCTCTCCTTCTTCTGTCGGCGTAACTTTTCTGTCGAGACTGGGCCGTTTTCAATCTCTCTTGTATGATCTTCACGTGGGCTGTGGCATCCTCCACTAATTGCGGTCCTAAAAATTGTTTCTGTCCCACTTCGGTCCAATATAGTGGCGTGCGGCACTTTCTTCCATAAAGCGCTTGATAAGGAGCCATCTGTAGACTCACTTGATAACTATTGTTGTAGGTAAATTCCGCGTACAGTAGAAATTGTTCCCAAGAATTTCTATAGTCCAAAGCACATGCTCTCAACATGTCTTCTAAGATCTGGTTCACTCTTTCCGTTTGACCTCCAGTTTGCGGGTGGTAAGCTGTACTGAACTTCAACTTCGTTCCCAGGGATTTTTGTAGTTCTCCCCAAAATCTTGATACAAATTGTGCTCCTCTGTCTGAGACGATTGTTTTTGGCACTCCATGTAGCGTGACAATTCTGGTAAGATATAGTTCTACAAGCTTTTTCGTCGTGTACTGCGTCCTTACTGGTAGAAAATGAGCCACTTTCGTCAATCTATCGACTATGACCCATATAGAATCGTATCCTTGCTGGGTTCTTAGTAAACCAACTATGAAATCCATTCCAATATCATCCCATTTCCACTCCGGGGTTGGTAGGGGTTGTAGCGGTCCTGTAGGTTTCTGGTGTTCTGCTTTCACTCTTTGACAGGTGTCACAAGAGGCTATAAACTCGGCAATTTCCTTTTTCATTCCCTTCCACCAAAATCGATCCTTTAGATCTTGGTACATCTTTGTACTACCTGGGTGAATAGAGTACGGAGTACAATGGGCCTCTTACAGTATCATGTTCTTGATTTCCTTATCTTCTGGAACATAGATTCAGTTATGATACCACAAAATTCCTTCTTCGTCCTCACGAAGGTCAATCACATCCTCGTATTTCATGTCCTCTTTCATCTTTTGAATACTCTGGTCTACTTCCTGAGCCCTTCGGATTTGGTCCTTCAGCTCGCAATTCATTGTTAATGCGGCGACGGTTCCTTGTTCAACAAACTCTAAATTCAACTTCTCGAAATCTCTAAGCAATTGGGGTGGTATTCCTAATGTCTTCTCTTGATTGCAGTAGGATTTTCTGCTCAAGGCATCTGCTACTACATTTGCTTTTCCATGGTGGTAGTGTATTCCAAGGTCATAATCTTTAATAAGCTCTAGCCATCTTCGCTGTCTCATGTTCAAGTCTTGTTGGGTGAAGATGTATTTCAAACTCTTGTGGTCCGTGTAGATTTCACATCTATTTCCAAGTAGATAGTGTCGCCAAATCTTTAGCGCATGAACAACGGCGGCTAATTCCAAATCATGAGTTGGATAATTCTCCTCACGTGGTCGCAACTGTCTCGATGCGTAAGCCACGACTCTCCCTTCTTGCATAAGGACACAGCCTAGTCCTTGCTTTGATGCATCGCAGTAGACTTCAAAATCCTTTTTGTTATCTGGTAACGTAAGGACAGGTGCGGTTGTTAATATCTTCTTTAACTCCTCAAAGCTCTTTTCACATCCTTCTGTCCAGTCGAATGGAACATCTTTCTTTAGTAGTCTGGTGAGTGGCTTTGTAATCTTGGAGAATCCTTTGACAAATCTCCGGTAATATCCGGCTAATCCTAGGAAACTTCTCACTTCAGTTACTGTCTCCGGTTGTTTCCATTCCAAGATAGCCTGAATTTTTGATGGATCCATTGAGATTCCTTTGCCCGAGATAATGTGGCCTAAGAATGAGATTTCTTTTAACCAAAAGGCACACTTATCGAATTTGGCATACAGTCGATGTTCTACTAACTTTTCCAACACCATCCTAAGATGTTGTGCGTGTTTTTCCTCTGACTCCGAAAAGATGAGGATGTCGTCGACAAACACAATGACAAACTTGTCCAGAAATTCCATGAGAACCATGTTCATTAAATTCATGAACACTACTGGTGCATTCGTTAAACCAAATGGCACCACGGTAAACTCATGCAATCCATATCTCGTTACGAATGCAGTTTTTGGAATATCTTGTTCTCGAATCTTCAGTTGGTGGTATCCAGACCTTAGGTCGATCCTTGAGAATATCCTCGATCCTCTTAGTTGATCAAAGAGATCATCGATCATTGGCAAAGGGTACTTGTTCTTGATTGTCATATCATTCAGTTTCCGGTAGTCGACACAAAGTCGTAGACTGCCGTCTTTCTTCTTAGCGAAAAGTATAGGGGCTCCCCAAGGTGAGGAACTTGTTCTAACAAATCCCTTTCTTTCCAATTCTTCCACTTGCTTTCTTAATTCTTCTTGTTCTTCACTTGTCATGCGTGCGAGCTTTCTTGCATAAGGGCCAGATCCGGGTTTTAATTCGATTGAGAATTCAATGTCCCGATCTGGTGGCATTCCAGGAAGCTCTTCAGGAAAAACTTCTGGATATTCGTTTACTATTGGGACTCCTTCAAGCTCAACTCCTTCTAAGCTATTCAAACTACACACTCGGTTGTTCACTATTGATCTCTCTATGTGGAATGTGACTTGTTTTCCTTCAGCATTCGTCAGGGTTATTGCTTTCTTTTCACAGTCCATCTGACCTTTATGCTTGGCTAACCAATCCATTCCAAGGATGACATCTAATCCTTGAAGGTCCAAAACTAGCAGGTTTGCTAGGAATACTAGATTGCCAATACTAAAGGTGATATTTCTACAGATAGAGTTGACAGGCATTCGAGCTCCAGGGGATTGAATTAGAATAGGGAACTCTAATGTGGATACTGGCAACTTATTTCTGAGCACGAAAGGTCTTGACACAAATGAATGAGTAGCACCAGGGTCAAATAATGCAACTGAAAGTTCAGAGTGGATAAAGATCCTACCGATCACGACGTGTGATGCTTCTCCTGCTTCAACAGCAGATGCGTAGTTGAGTCTTCCGCGACCTACAGCAGGCATTCCTCTTCCTCGGCCATTCTGGAACCTTCCTCCTCTGGAGGGTGGAGCATTTCTAGTGAAGCCTTGGGCTGGAACAGGGGGTCTTGCAGCTTGTGCTCGGGCAACATTGGATGGCAAGTGTTGTAGCGGACAAGTGTTCCTGCGATGTCCCTGTCGTCCACAGTGAAAACACTCTTCATTCTTCAGGGGACAATCCTTCGAGAAGTGGTTTCCTCTACATCCGGTACATTGAGCTATTGCAGTAGGTGCAGGCCTTTGGGGTATTTGAGGTGGTCCGAAGGCTGGTCGGAAAGTAGGCATTGGTCTCCCTCGACTGGCACTTCCTTGGTAAGAGTTGGGCAAAGCCTTCCTCTTTCGGCCTTCTTCAATTATTCCTCTTTTCTCCTCCATCTTAAGCAGCCGGTTTATCAGGACGTGGAAGTCCGTGAATTCATGAGATGATAGCTGGTATTGCAAGGAGTTTTGTAGTCCTTCGCAAAACCTGTCGATCTTCCTTTCCTCTGTCGCAATATCTTCAGGGGCGTATCTTGCCAGTTGAATAAATTCATGCAGGTACTGTTTCACGGTCTTATTCCCTTGTCGCAGATTTACGAATTCTCGGCGCTTTGCCTGGACAACGCCTTTTGGGATGTGGTATCTACGGAATTCCTCCTTGAACTCGTTCCAGGTGATCGAATCTCTATTGGTGTGCACACTCTGGTAATTCTCCCACCAAGCAGTAGCGGGTCCAGCTAATTGATTTGATACATACAGAAGCTTCTCTTCATCGCTGCACCTAACAGTATTCAATTTCCTCTCCACGTCTCTCAGCCAATCGTCGGCTACTATAGGGTCTTCTGTGCTCGAAAAGGTTGGGGGCCGTGTTTTCTGGAAGTCAGTTAACTTTGCACCCGTTGCGGATCCTTCAGCTTGTCCGGATGCGATATGTTGCATCAACTGTCCCAAAATTTGGTTCTGTATAGTAGCTGATTCCTGTCGGTTTTGCTCCATCCATAGCAGTACATCATTGATGTTGCCTCCTTGTGGCATCGTCGAAGATCCTGGTCTATCTGGGTTGGTGCGGCTCCTTGCTCCGGGTGTGGCCCTTGCATTGCTAGGGTTTCCCTCTAGCTCTCCTTCCTGGGGTCTTGCTCGCGTGTTAACCATCCTACTCAAACAGGAGGTTAAGAATAGAGACATTGATTTGGAAAGAATCATTTACACAGGTGCTAGCAGAATGTTGGCATTAACTCAAGAAGTAAGAATAAGGATATGCAAAATGACCTTTTCATAAATTAGCTTTTCAAAAGATACAAAGCTTCTAGCCTCATCGGCTTACAAAGCTCATCTAACATCCAGCATACATCAACCATACTAAAATAACTAGTACAACAAAAGGAAATCTAGCGTCTGCTGGGCTAGGCACAAAAGGTCGAAGGAGGTCTGCAGTCACTCCTCAGCATCATCAGAAGAATCACAAGGCTCTACCTCCTCGGGATCCTCCCCCTCATCGTCATCAGCATCCATCGGGTCATCTTCTTTGTCGTCGTTGATGTTGACAATCTCCTTCCCTTTTCCCTCAGGGGTCTTCTCCTTTGCAGTGCAGGGAAGCTCGATCGTCTGACCGTTGATGACTATGCCACGCGACGCAGGCATGAAACCGCTGAGATACTCCTTCAAATTTCCTACCTTCTTGTGAGCGGTGAGCTTCAACTTTGGGCGACTCTTCTTGGTCACTGACTCTGCAGCTTCGAGGTCCTTCTCTCCACTTGATTCAGCCATTTCTTGAATTTGTCTTTCTTTCTCTCGGAGACTTGCACGAGCCCGAATAAGCATGCCCTCAAGGTACTGGCGATCATCGCGAACACGCTCGTAGTCTCGAAGTAGGCCTGTGTATCCGATCTCCGAAGCATGAACGACGTCTCGAGTCTTCGTCAGAATAGCGTTCTCCTGGTCGCTGGATGGAAGAACAACTCGGTACTCTGATCCGGGGACCTGGTAAGGTACAAAGCGGTAGGGGGAATCAGAAAGGTAGTCGCTGTACATCTGCCGGACGGAACCCACAGCACGACGGGCAGCGTCTAAGATAGCATCCTCCTCTTCTTCTCTGCGGGTTTGACGTCTCACTGAGCCTCTCCCGTGCTCGGGAATCTCATAGACAATCACTGAAGCCCGACAACCTATGGGTCGTCCGTTGATCTCATCTTGCCAGACACAATATACCGGCCTCTGACTGTCCCGTGCTCCAAGAAATTGCAGCATCATCCACAGCAACAGTGCCCACGATCCCAGCTCGTCTCCATGAAGGTATCTCCTGTCGGAAGCCATCTGAAGACAGAACGAAAGGCATCTATGAGTTTAAAGAGAAGTCTAAAGCCTTTTTCCAAAAATCGAAAATAACATTTTTCTTAAGGAAAATAGGTTTTCGTAAACAAATTTTTGGCAAAGAACTAGCGAACTTTTCTTCTAGGGACGCCAAAGTCTATCTAAGGGTTACAACCTACAGTCGAGTCTTCTGCTCTGATACCAAGTTCTGTGGGACCCTCATTTGAGGAATCCGGTGGCAACCGCCCAGGTGGGCTGCACTCAGAAAAGGTACATTGCAGCTCACAACAACAAGATGCATTATATAAAAATGCAAGTAATTAAAAACACAAGTGCTGATCACAAGGACCAACATTACAATAACTTAGCGCCAAAATGACGCATTTAAATGTTGATACAAATTAAGGAGTTTTCGACACAAAGGTCGGCACAAAATAAAACAACAATAACAAACGAAAAGACTTCATCAGTCTTCTTCTTCTGCAGCAGCGGTGTACGGGCCTTCTCCACATCTGACTCCACCTTGGTGCATAACCCTCTATCAAGCTTGGTCTTCAGTTTCTTCTTCTTGTTCCACATTGGGTTCAAGACCGTAAGACTCAGGGTCGACGAATCCTTCTTCTAAATTCGTTTGTAAAAGCAAGGGTGAGCACATTGTCCACATGGTGCTCAACAAGTCCCAAATAAGGATGGAAGTGTATATATAGATGAGGGGGAAATCTCTCACAGAATAGCTCTTTGGTTTTGTATATGTATATAGGATAGATTTTCACACTTAGTCTTTGGAGAAAAGACTTTTATTTTCACAAGCAGTGCTTTTAAAATCCTAAGCTAAATTCTTAGAAAATGTTGTGCGTGGCGGTCTTTCATGGGTCACCACTTTATCCTGATTTTGTGAAAACTTTCCAAAAGCTACTTGTGCTGCATCGACGTGAATGGAATCCACAGCGCGCAGACTCCATAACCTGGGAGCTCAGAGTATCCGATACTTTTTAAACTTTGCAAAGGTGTACCACCTTAACCCACTGATCATTCGGCTTTCAAGTCGGTACCTCTCCATGCGACTCTTACGCATGTGACAAGGCCGAGATGACACAACAGTTTACAGTCCTAGCATTAACTATTTCCCTGCCCGGTAAATAGACAGTCAAGTCTCAAGTACCGTTGTGGGTCCTCCCCACTGCCTTACTTCCTAGCCTAGGTCCATGTTCTCGCAAGACACATAGCCTCTCTTGATTACAGTCGCGCACGACTTAATCTGGCATAGGGCATCATCCTTCTTTCCACCTTTTCCTCTCATGATTTTTCTGAACTCACATCACTCATGGCCTTCTGCGGCCCACCAGTTCTCGCAAGACACTGGAACGACAACCACTGCAGGGAAAAGCTAATACTAAAGACAGCTACTAAGTTGCGCCCGTCCCATAAACAGGCAAGTGGTTGGTACGTTTTTCGTGCCGCATAGAAGCACAGCACAAGGTTCTAGTCCTTATGAATCTCTAGTGAGGAGTCCTTCACATTCCCAGTGCGCACACAGCACCATCCTATCAAACCATCCTCACTATCGATTCCAATCATATTTTCTTTCACAAAAGGGGTTTTGAACATGCTTTTCTCATATGTGACCATTTAACATTTATCATATAATCTTGGGCATAGCATAACCTAAGCATGATATTCTAGGGTAATAAGGGTGCAGGGGCATTCAATGTCAAAAGGGGCTTTACAATCATTTAGGTCATATCTAATCATTTTATTGAAACATAGTTCTTATTTGAATCTAAGGCATGCATATACTTGAAAACAGTTAACATACTTCATTTCAAAATAATAGGCTAGACATGATCAAGGGTTTGAGACTTGCCTTGCAGTGATGGGTCCAGCTGTTCAGATGAATCCTCGAAGATCTCCTCGGTTCCTTCAACGTCTGGTTCCACGGCGGATACAAACAACACATACACACTATATAAGTATACAAGTACTAGAACATAATACGTAAATACATCATGCATGCAGGGGTAAGGGTTTGGACAAGGTCACTTGACATTGGTCGAAGAGATGGGCTCAAAGGGCTTGAATGTCGAAAGGCTGACTTTCGACTCATGGCTTGACATTGCTCTAAATCGGTTCTAGGTCTGTTTTCTGGAGATATGGTAGTAGGGAATGTTGTAGATCATGGCTCAAGGGACTTACTGGACAAAGTGGCATTTCAATTGCTCAAATGAAACAATTCTAAATCATCCAATGCCACTGGTGGTCATGCACTGACATAGTGCTAGACATGGCCAGAAACTAGGGCAATGCATAACTTTTGACTCAGGACTCCAATTGATGCAAAACTTTGTCTGGGGTTTAGGCATTGACAACAACTACCAAACTCTCAACAGGCTCAAAGGCTGAAAGTGGCCGGAAGGTGGCCAAATCCAGTGAGTAAACACGGTGGCCTGAATATGAACTGAACCACTGGACAGCAACCTTGGCATGACCATAACTTTTGATTCAGGTCGATCCAGAAGTCGAGCTAGTAGACAAAATTGCTCAGGGGGTTGAGATCTATATAAATGACAAGGTTTCACCGGCTAGTTTGGCCAGAAAACGAACTCCGGCGATCGGGGCCGAAGATGAAGGCACCGATTTGGGGGTTTTCGGTCCAGGGCGTTTGAACTCAATTCCATGCTCGGGAGGCATCTAGGGGCTGTCACAAGGCTATTGGTGCACTCAATTTTGCCAGAGATTGGCTAGAGAAGCACGGCGGCGTTCTCCGGCGAACTGTCGAGGCTCGAACGTGGAAATCTGGTGCTCGGGGCAAAATTGGCGATTCCAAGCTTGCAGGTTTGTTTCTCCTAGCTCACTGATCAATACTCTCTACTGGCACGAGGATCAATTTGGCTTGAATCACTCGGCATTACGGGAACAGGGGATTTGGGTGTTTTTCGATGATTGCCGGCGTTAAGGCTCGCCGGGGGCCAATTGAACACTATGGTACGAAGAGAGGGATGAAGGGAGCTTACTGGTGGCGTTGGTTTGGAGAAAGAAGCTTCGGGCGAAGCTGGCGTCGTAAGCTTCAGGAACTGCTCGCCGGGGAAGAAGGCCTTCGCGGCGGCGCTGAAGAACTGGACTACTCTCTGGTGGAGGAATCTAAGGCCTGAAGTTGCGGAAAGGTGTGAAGAGATGCTGGGCGAAGGGAGGGCTTTATATAGCCGCGGGGTGAAGCTCTCGGGGGCAGCAGCAATCGCCGTGGGGGATTTTTCTTCTGGCGCTGGAGCGGTCAACGAGGCACTTGGGGACACGGCGGGGCTCTGTCAGAGGCGATGAATCGCGGGGAAACAGAATTCTGTCAGGGTGGTGTGGTGACGATCTCCGGGATGGCAGCCATGTGGCGTGAGGCTTCTGGCAGCAGCAGGCACACGCGCGCGCGGGGAAGAACACGGCACGGTGTGGTTGAAGCCTTCCACGGTGGCGGTACAGCTCTGCAAGGTTGGTGGCTACGTGGCCGTGAAGGTGGCAGCGCGAGGAACTTCGCCGGCGGCGAGCTCAACGGGGCGGCAAAGCGGCAGGGCGCTGGTCGAACGAACACTGGTCGCGGTTGTGCACGCGGTCTCCTGGTCGTGGTCGAAGAAAAGGCCAGGGGCTTGTTTGCAAGGTTTTGGACTGAAATGTGAAGGTTTTGGCTCGGGAATTTGGGCCTATTTGTAATTCTGAAGAACTGAAGGGCTGATTCGAATTCTGACTTTGCAGATGACTGCTACTAAATGTCTTAGACTCATCCAGCAGGAAAAATGGTAAAATTCGATAAGATTTGGTGGTTTTGACAAAAATTGAAAATAGGGTATTTAGGGTAAACAGGGTAATTAGGGTCTGAAACTTTTGTTGAGGCTGAAACTAGGGTTTTGGTTGAGATTCTGGAATTCTTCCAGAAGGGAAAAATGTTCAGAAAAATGAAGGAAAGGTAATCACTTGATCAGATCTGGATTTGGAGATGATCTGAAACTTTTAGCCTTTTTGGGTTTTCTAAAAGGACTAAACTAAAGCACTTTTGGACTGAATTGTAAAAACGATCTGGGAGATGAAGTTTAGCTGCCAACTTTTTAGGTTAAGGTAGTGGCATCCCTAAGATCAAGATAGGGTTGAGACAACGGGGATTCCAAGGAATATATGCTGAGTCGTAAGCAGAAAAGATAGTCAAGAATAGGGATGTTACATCGAAGGCCTCCTGGGCCTCGGGGGTCCACCGGGACCCCTCGAGCCCTCGGAGGATTTTGATGAATTGTAGGCCGCGTTCCCCCGACCGTGAGACGAAACCACTCAGCGTGGCTAAGCGGCCGGTGAGTCGTTGAATGTTCTTGACCAAAAGCGGGGGGGGGGGGGGGGGGGCATGTCCAGGAATGCTCCGATCTTCTCGGGGTTTGACACTATGCTCCGCTGGGACACAAGGAAGCCCAGGAGCTTCCCCCCGCGCACGCCAAAGGCGCATTTCTCCGGGTTGAGCTTCAACCCGTATGCACGGAGGTCGCGGAAGGTCTCCGCTAAATCGCCGACGTGAGCAGTCGCGCGGGGACTTTTGATTGCCGCGTCGTCGACGTAGACTTCGACGTTACGGCCGATTTGGTCTTTAAAGACCAGTGTCATGAGCCGCTGGAAGGTCGCTCCAGCGTTCTTCAACCCGAAGGGTATGTGGACGTAGCAGAAAGCCCCGAGGGGAGTTATGAAACTCGTCTTTTCCTCGTCCCCTTCTGGCCTCCAGACTTGGTGATCCCTTCGTCACAGCATCACAAATGTTATCAAGGCAACGATACAAATATGCCAAGCTTGCTACTCCTATGGCACAATGTACGCCCTGTGCAATGCTTGAAGCAGCAGAAAAGACCTCTGGGCAAATGCAAGTTCCCATCTCTAAAGGAATGCAGTAAGTACACAACCAAGCAGCAATGAAGGCAGCACGGTACACTTCTTGGTCATAAGGTCTTGATATTGAAACAGCACGCCTCCAAGAGAAGCTGACCATTGCCGGTTTACTTCAAAGTCTTGAACTTCAGTCGTTTGAGTAAAGAGTCCTTTGGATTAGCATGAAGGTCTAACGAGATTTTGTTCTTCTTGCTAGTTGGGAGATGCACATTTCCTCCCAATAATGTGCCTACCCATTCAGTAATGGATACCATCGTATAACCTTCCTTCTTCCTCTTTGAGCACAATTCGGCGTGACTGAAGATGGAGGAGGAATGTATTCAACTCTTCATAAGGCTGCCGGGAAATTGTGATCCCTAGGCCATCATATACAGTATAGAGAGGGTACCCCATCTCTCCAATTTCGGTGACAAGTGTGCGTCCCTCCGTGTTCCAAGAAGATAGGAACGCCATAAGCAGGGGCTGATTGATCGACACTGAGTACAATTGATACCGGTCTAGACCGTCTCGCAAGAGAACGAGATTAGAAAAATAAGACAAGTATTCTATCGTTCTTTCCACAAGAACTAGAAAAGCAAAATGCGTAAAACTAAACTAAATTGATGGCAAGTGCAAATAAATCAAACGAAAGAGAGAGAGAAATTGTCAAAAGAAATAAAGAAAAAGAGAGAGGTGATCACTAGCGACATTTGATCAGTGTCAAATCCGTAAGTGTAATCATGAGTACAAGCGATAGAATCGTAATCTTTTAGTAGTATCGCGCGAGAGAAGGGCGAAAACAACTAAAACGATTGCGTCCATCTACGGTATCAACGAACATCCATGTAAAGATAACACAGATCGTCCAAAGCGGTCCCACTCCTTCAGCCACAACCACAACAACTTATCTGAGAAGAACCTAGGCCAACTCAAGCTATTCTAGACTTCGGACACTGATACACCAAAGCAAGATGCAATCAGATGTAAAATGCTCTAATACATCTATTCCTTAGCCTAAAACCAAAATATATTCAATCAATAGTCGGACAACAATGAAAGAACATCACTGAAGCGTAAGTTATTTTAAATTATAGAAAATCCAGCTAAGATTGTGGTTCTCTCAAATACATTTAGTTCAGTTCAAAGAAGTAGAATTTTGTTTATGCTGAAACACAAGAGCAGTTGAACAACTAGAAGCAGCTCCAATATCAATCACAGAAAAGTCTAATAATTACCCATGTTGGGGGAAATCTCCGAAGGACTAAGTCCAGGTAAGTTGCGTCACACTCACCCGAGGACATGGCCTCCGGCGCCGCCATTTGCCCGGGGACCTGGCCACCGGTGGCTGCCCCGGGGGCCGCCTTTTGGCTCCCGGGACCTGGCCTCCGGTGCCGGTCCCGGGCGCCGCCATTTGCCCGGGGACGTGGCCTTCGGCGCCTGCCCCGGGCACCGCCTTTTGGCTCCCAGGACCAGGCCTCTGGAGCCGGTCCCGCGCGCCGCCATTTGCCCGGGGACCTGGCCTCCGGTGGCTGCCCCGGGCGTCGCCGTTTGGCTCCCGGGACCTGGCCTCCGGCGCCGGTCCCGGGCGCCGCCATTTGCCCGGGGACGCGGCCTCCGATGCCTGCCACGGGCGCCGCCTTTTGGCTCCCGGGGCCTGGCCTCCGGCGCCAGTCCCGGTCACCGCCATTTGCCCGGGGACCTGGCCTCCGGTGCCTGCCCCGGGCGCCGCCATTTGCCCGGGGACCTGGCCTCCGGTGCCAGCCCCGGGCGCCGCCTTTTGGCTCCCGGGACCTGGCCTCCGGCGTTGGTCCCGGGCGCCGCCATTTGCCCGGGGACGTGGCCTCCGGCGCCTGCCCCGGGCGCCGCCTTTTGCCCGGGGACCAGGCCTCCGGCGCCGGTCCCGGGCGCCGCCATTTTGCCCGGGGACCTGGCCTCCGGTGGCTGCCCTGGGTGCCGCCTTTTGGCTCCCGGGACCTGGCCTCCGGCGCCGGTCCTGGGCGCCGTCATTTGCCCGGGGACGTGGCCTCCGGTGCCTGCCCCGGGCGCCGCCATTTGCCCGGGGACATGGCCTCCGGTGGCTGCCCCGGGCGCAACCTTTTGGCTCCTGGGACCTGGTCTCCGGCGCCGGTCCCGGTCGCCGCCATTTGCCCGGGGACGTCGCCTCCGGTGCCTGCCCAGGGCGCCGCCATTTGCCCGGAGGCCTGGCCTCCGGTGGCTGCCCCGGGCGCCGCCTTTTGGCTCCCAGGACCTGGCCTCTGGCTCCGGTCCCGGTCGCCGCCATTTGCCCGGGGACGTGACCTCCGGTGCCAGCCCCGGGAGCCGCTTTTTGGCCCCCGGGACCTGGCCTCCGGTGCGTGTCCCGGGCCTCGTCGTCCTTCTAAAGGTAAAGTCTCTGGTTGTTGGTCACGTGCAGGTCACGCGAGGAGCGCCTTGGGAATCAGCGACCACCTGTCAAACATCCAAGGCGTTTGACCGGGAGAAGGATGTTGCTACCCCTCAATCTGACGGTGGCTTCCGTGGTAGATAGGTCTTTTTGCTTCTTTTTGGGGCTATAAATAGCCCTTGTACCCCTCAGTTGTAACCAAGTGATTCATTTATTGGAATAGCCAAAACTCACAGGTGTGCTCCGGAAGCCTCTCCCCCGGAGAGAGCCTCCCCAGCCGACTCCAGTCAGGAGCACGCCGATAGGACTAGAGCCCCCACCGGGACCCGAACCTGTATAAACCCTCATGTCAATTCTTGTGTTTGTCCGGCGGGGGAGGACCGGTCAGCCCGTGTCGCGTTCTCTTCGCTAGGATCGTTCACAAAACCTGCCGGGGTATTCGCAATACCACGACAACCCAGCAGTAGCATATGTTAACTGAAGTTTGGAATTGACAACCAACATTCCATTTCGTCTGAGCATGAGTCAACAAAAGCATTAAACAATGCATTGCTCTTTACAGTAATTCAGTGCAAAACAGTCACTTTGAACAACAAAAAGAGAACTGCTTCAGAACTTAGTAGACTATCATTTCAGTTCAACTCAGTATAGTTCATCTCAGAAGAAACTATCCTGGCAATCACAGAACAGATTCACTTTGATTCAACTCAGAAATTGGAAATTGAGAATTCAATTCAAGAATTACATACAAGTATTTATCTCATACATCGAATCCATTTAAATTCATCAAAATTCAAGGAGAAAGTACGAGAGAAGAATTGAACCAGTCATGATAGCGGCTGGTGTCGCTGGAGCTCAATCGTGGCCGTGGAGGTGGATGAGGAGCTAGGTTCGTCAGCGTGCCACCGTGGTTTGTGAAGACGACCATGGCCCTAGGCTTGCGGATGGAGCCGTGCTGGTGAAGAGGAAGCTGCTTCGGCCCAAATTTCACCAGCGAGGAAGAAGATGGTCGCAGCCGAGGCAACTCTAGAGCTTGACAAATGATGAATTTGTTGTGCTCCTCATATTGCTGACGGCTTTAGTTTGGAGGTGGGAAACAGCAACGATGGATCGCGGGCAAAAAAAGAGAAATGTGTGCAGCGACATGAGGGCTAGGGATTGCTTGGCGTAGCGGCAACTATGGGATTTGGGGGAAGAGGGAAAGGAGAGAGAGGCGCCTCGGCGGCAGCACGAGAGCGATGGAGGAGTAGATCCGGCTGGAACGGCGGCGACGATATACGGGCGTGGCAGGCGCAATGGAGCAACGGCGGCGTGCGCGAGGAGGCGAGGGAGAGCGGCGCAGCGTGGTGTGGGAAGCTACTACGGTAGCTCGAAATCTTGGAGCACAGGCACGATGGCGGGCTCGGGAAGGCGGATTTGGGGCTTGATGCACTATATCTGGGTGTGGGAGGCGCGGATCAGGCGGTGATGGCGGGGCTGCGAGATGGAAGAAGGGAGAAGGCGGAAATCCGGTGTAGGGGCTGGATCGACGTTCAAAGCGAAGAGGAAGAAGTAGCCAGGAAGCACAGAGAGAGAGAGAGTGGAGAAAAAAAGGAGCCGGCTAGGTCCAGAGGACGGAGGTGTCGATCGCTTTGGAGGGAGGCAGAAAAAAAGCTCGGGTGAGTAAAATAGAAGATGGCAGGTGTGTAAAAGAGATGGCAGCCATCACCACCAGTCTCACTACGGCAGTGAACGGTATCGGGATCAGAGAGGAAGCAATGATGAAGCTAAAAGAGGAGGAGTAACAGAGAAGAAGAATAAAGGAAGGAGGAAGAAGAAGAAAGAGCTACACGGAGGTGCACCGGCGGTCTACGCCCTGGCAGCCATCTGCATGGTGGACGGCGGTGTGGAAGTTGAGGGTATAAGGGAGAAGAAGGTAATATACAAAAAACTAGAATCGAAGAGAAACAATGGCCGGCGACTGGAGAAAGGTCAGTTTGCATTTAGGCGCTCAGGTTTTTAGACAATCACTAATTGGATCTGGCGGCTAGGGTTTTGGCATTTCTATGCCTTGACTGTTTTACAGAGGGGGTTCTAAGTTTCCAAAAATTGCAAACTAGTCTAGTCCTTGGTTGCTAGGTTTAGGAATTGCAGGCCCCAAAGACTCCGATTTCAGCACGATCAGTTTATATGCATCCGTATTAACACGTGCTTCTATCTGGAACGAACCGAAGGTCAAGTTTGGTTGATGAGACACAATCCATTAGCCAAAATCCACCCAAATCACGTCGACTTGCAATAAAATCACAAAACAAAAAATACAATCGATTTAACAATAAAGATATGTATGATTTCTCTCTAAATAAAAATGCAAATGCCGCCTTATATGACTAAATGTGCATGACTGAGGGGTTAAACATATGGAAAATATGCACATATATGACAATTATCAACACCCCCAAACTTAAATATTTGCTTGTGCTAAAGCAATGAGATAAGAAATAAATCCAAACAGACAAGGAAGCATACAAATGTGGTGAAAGAGTTGAATGCAGTAGATAGCTCAGCAAACTAAGATACGTATCAAACGCTCAACCATCTAATAATTGCACAAAAATTGCAAGTGACTAGATTAGTTCTAGGTACGGAGGAAATAAGAATGTTCAATTCTACTCATACCACCTACATCCATGCATGTATACAAAATTTTAAAGTGTGCATAAAAAATGCACAAGCATGAGAGAACTACAGTATCCATAAACATCCAAATCCATTTCAACCTTACGATATTTTTAGTGCTTTTTATTTGAAAAACAAAATTTGGTGCTCATGCAAGTCTCTACCCTTCAACTTATTAAGGCGGATCTCTTCGCACTTCGCTCTAGACTCTCTAGTCTTCTTGAGTGTTTTAAAAACATGATCATGAATCGAAAGAGGTAGCAAGAAGGCTTATGCCCTTATTAGATTTGAAAATGTGCAAACCATGCTTTCATACTGAAGACTCAGAGGAGCAATGAAGCAGAAGAGTTTTTATTCAAAAGAAAAGAAAGAGTTGGCGGTGCCTACAAGGTAGAGAACAAAATTTTTCAAAGTTGGTTTACATAGGTTAAATGATTGTTTAGGAGACTCATGTTCTAAGCATGTGTGCAGAGATTAGGCTCAACAATTGATATTTCAATATACATGATAGAATGCGGCAATATAGATATCAATAAACATTCAAATTTCCACGATACCCACAACGAAACTAAGTGCAAGCAATTTTAGTATCATTAGAAGATGGTTAATCACAAATTCAACCTACAGTAGATTGCCGAGTCACTAATGCATGCATATAACTCAATACAACATGCAAAGGGCTCTTAGAAGCCAAATATCAATGATAAAATGCACAAGTCTAAAATTTTTTTGAAAATTTTGACATGACCTCCCTAGAATTACCTTGCGGTACAATAGTTCAACACAAAGCAGGTCATATCAACACAACAAAGCCCACAAGGCTGGATATAAAACAATCCCAGCATGAATAAGCACAATAGTCATATAACTCAACAATCACATGAATATAGAAATTAAGCACAAGTATGCCCCAATGGCCACATGAATCACAAATATGCTATCAATTCATCCATATTTTCGAAAAAATTTGACCCAAAATTCAAGCAATGATAGACAAAGTGACTCCCACCCCCAAGCTTAAATGACGCATAGTCCACGATGCATACAAGAGGTGATAAAACGAATGAGGTGGAAGCACAAAGTATATTTGCGCACAAATAAGTCACATGGGGTCCAAGACAGCTCACCGGGTATGGATGAAGTCAATGTCGTCACTGTGAACCATAATCGAAGTCCCACGCACATGTATGGATGAAAACATAGCAGAAGCCTGGAAAAATAAAAGGACAAAAAACTACAAACAATCCTACAAAACAAAGGAAAATAAATAACGAAAGGAAAGAAAAAGAGAAAACACTCGGGTTGCCTCCTGAGAAGCGCTTCTTTTAGGTCAGAAGCTTGACCATCAAAGGATATAGCATTGAAGCACGAGTGGAGGAGAGGCAAGTATGGGACGTAGTAGAAGCTCTACGTCCACCCTCCGTCAGAAGCAGGATGCCTAGGAATCCACCAGGATCTCAAGGAATGTTGACTCGGAGCAAGTCTTCTCGCGGTTGAGAAACCACACGTGCTAACCTGCAAATAAGATCAAGAAAGAACAAGCACGTGTGTATGGTAGGGACAAGGCCCTCCAGAAAGTCAGCTCATGAAAGTCCTTTCACGTAGATCAACTGATAATACATATCATGAGGATGGCATATGTCGATGCAGGGTGAATGACAACTCAAAGGGATATGGTTAGTCTCATTAGAACTAAACAACTCAGAATGATACGAGAGGGGGTTTCAAGTCTACCTGAATAGTGGATGGCGTGAAGTCTGGGATAGGAAGAACCTCCACCGGGGTCGTATCTGGTAGATCAGAATGAACGGTCTCCCCTACGTCAGAAAGAAGTCCCTCAAAATCAAATAAGAATATCTCCCTCTCGATAACGTGGCTCAAGGAATCATCCAAGAAGTCTGGATCATCAAAACAGACACTCTCCATCTCTGGTCCGTCTATTAATGGATCATCAAAAGAAAACAGTCCAAACGGACGCAGTGGTGTCTCTAAAACAGGCTCGTCATCATCAAGCATGATCATATCAGAAGGAGGCAGAGCGTAGTGATGCGACGTCGAAGGAACAAGATGGGGTCGAAGCTCGTCGCTCACAACTGTGGTCTCTCTATGAGGGTCTCGAGGATAGATGTCATGGGTGGGCTCTGGGACACTCAACAGAGGTGTGATGGCCTCATATGTGTCCGCATATGAACATTGTGCCAAGTTGTACTCGGACTTTTTAATCATGTCCTCCATCAGTGCCTCAAGTCTGGATGTATCCTCAACAACGAGAGGCAACTGTGTGGACGGATGTAGTAGTGGATGTTCGTTCAGCCTTTTCAAATGATACTCCAACAGCGCCTCAAGTCTAGAAGTATCCTCCTATGTAGAAGGCTTGTGAGTACTGCTGATATTTTGTGTACGGAGGCTGATATGATGTATATGGGGGTTGCTCTCCATACCTAAAACCCTGGAAATGGTAGCTGGGAGAAACAAATGAGATAACAGGGTGACTATTCCTATATGGTGTATTTGGGTATGCAGGCCATCCAGGATGATATATAGTGGATGCTCGACCACGCTGACAAGCAGCGGCCGAATGACCTCGAATACCGCAAATACAACATATAGGGGTAGCTCTAACATGAGCAAATAATCGACGAAGAGCTGTATCAATCTTACAAGGCAAATCATCTAATTTAGCACTAAGATTGTCACATGCATCACAAAAAGATTGGGAACCATCCATATCCTCAATCAATGTAAACAATCAGTCAACAAGAAAAGGACAAGAAGTGCGAGAAATAAAGGAGCACGGAGGGAAAAAGAGGCAAAAAAAGATGCAAACAAAAACCAAAAAGAAAAACAAAATGATTTAATCTAGTTAAACACATTCATTTTCAATCTAGTCCCTGGCCACAGCGCAAAAAATTGATACCGGCCTGGACCGTCTCGTAAGAGAACGAGATTGGAGTAGTAAGGCGAGTCTTCTGTCATTCTTTCCACATGGAATAGAGAAGCGAAACGTGTAAAACTAAACTAAATCGATGGCAAGTGGAAATAAATAAGACGAAAGAAAGAGAGAGAAAATGTCAAATGAAATAAAGAGAAAGAGAGGTGATCGCTGGTGACGTTTGGTCGGTGTTAAATCCGTACGTGTGATCATGAGTCCAAGCAATAGAATCATAATCATTTAGTAGTCACACGCGAGAGAAGGGCGAAAGAAACTAAAACAACTGCGTCCATCGATAGTATCAACGAACATCCACGTAAAGATAGCACAGATCGTCCAAAGCAGCCCCACTCCTTTAGCCACAACCACAACAACTTATCTGAGAAGCAACTAGGCCAACTCAAGCTATTCTGGACTTTGGACACTGATACGCCTAAGAAAGATGTAAACAGAGGTGAAATGCTCTAATACATCTATTCGTTAGCCTAAAACCAAAACATATTCAATCAATACTTGGAGAATAATGAAAGAACATCACAACAGCGTAAGTCATTTTAAATTATAGAAAATCAAGCTGATATCGTGGTTCGCTCAAAAAGATTTTGTTTGTACTGAAACACAAGAGCAGTTGAACAACTAGAAGCAGCTCCAATATCAATCACAGAGAAGTCCAATAATTACCCAGCAGTAGCCTATGTTAACTGAAGTTTGGAATTGACGACCAACATTTCATTTCATCTGAGCATGAGTCAATAGAAACATTAAAAAATTCATTGCCCATTACACTAATTCAGTGCAAAACAGTCACTTTGATCAACAAAAAGAGAACTACTTCAGAACTTAGTAGACTATCATTTCAATTCAACCCAGTATAGTTCATCTCAGAACAAACTATCTAGGCAATCACAGAACAGATTCACTTTGATTCAACTCAGAAATTGGAAATTGAGAATTCAATTCAAGAATTACATACAAGCATTTATCTCATGCATTGAGTCCATTTCAGTTCATTAGAATTCAAGGACAAAGAAGGTGAGAAGAATGGAACTAGTCATGATAGCGGCTGGCGTTGCTGGAGCTCAATCGTCTTCGTGGAGGTGGATGAGGAGCTAGGGTCGTCAGCACGCCATCGTGGTTGGTGAAGACGACCATGGCCCTAGGCTTGCGGATGGAGCTGTGTCGGTGAAGTAGGAAGCTGCGCCGGCCTGAAGTTCACCAGCGAGGAAGAAGATGGATTCGTTGTGCTCCTCAGATTGCTGATTGCTTCAGTTTGGAGGTGGGAAACAACAACAATGGATCGCGGGCGAAAAAAGAAAAATGTGTGCACTGACATGAGGGCTAGGGATTGCTTGGCGTAGAGGAAGCTAAGGGATTTGGGGGAAGAAGAGGGAAGAGAGTGAGGCGCCTTGGCAGCGGCGCGAGAGCGATAGAGGAGTACATTCAGCGAGAACGGCGGCGTTGATTGGAGTGGAGTGGAAGCGGGCGGCGGTGACGAGATATGGGCGCGGAAGGCGCAGTGGAGTGGCTGTGGCATGCGCGGGAGGGAGGCGAGGGAGAGCAGCGCAGTGCGGGAAGGTGGATTTGGGGCTTGATGCACCGGATCTGGGTGCGGGAGGCGCAGATCCGGCGGCGATGGTGTGGCTGTGAGAAGGAAGAAGGGAGAAGGCGCAGATCCGTTGTAGGGGTTGGGTCGACAATCAAAGCAAAGAGGAGAAGAAGCCAGGAAGCAGAGAGAGAGGGAGAGGAGAAAAAAAGGAGCCAACTAGGGCCGGAGGTGTACGGAGGTGTGGATCCCTTTGGAGGGAGGCAGAAAAAAAGCTCGGGTGAGTAAAACAGGAGGAGATGGTAGCCGTCACTACGGCGGCGAATGGTGCCGGGATCAAAGAGGAAGTAGTGGTGAAGCTAAAAGAGGAGGAGGAGTAATAGAGAAGAAGAAAAAAGGAAGGAGAAAGAAGAAGAAAGAGGTGCGCGGGCGATCTATGGCCTAGCGGTCGTCGGCGTGGTGGACAGAGGTGTGGAAGTTGGGGGTATAAGAGAGAAGAAGAAGGTAAGATACAAAAAATCAGGCTTGTAGAGAAATTTAGAGCAGAAAGGTCATTTTGCATTTAGGCTCTTAGGTTTTTAGAAAATCACTAATTGGACCTGGCGGCAAGGATTTTGGGATTTCTGCGCCATGGCTATTTTGCAGAGGGGGTTCTAAGTTCTAGAAATTGCAAACTAGCTCTTGGTTGCTAGGTTTAGGAATTTCGGGCCCCCGGAGACTCCAATTTCAGCACAGTCAATTCCTACGCATCCGTAGAAACACGTGCTTCTATCCAGAATCAACCGAGGTTCAGGTTTGGTTGATGAGACACAATCCATCAGCCAAAATCCACCCAAATCACGTCGACCTGCAATAAAATCACAAAACAAAAAATACGATCGATTTGATGATAAAAATATGTATGATTAATGCAAAAGCCGCCTTATATGTCTAAATGTGCATGATCGGGGGGTTAAACTTATGGAAAATATGCATAGATATGATAATTATCAACAATGAGGCCAGCACTCCACGATAGATGTTAGCTTTCAACAACATGGCTTTGCCCTCCTCATTCTCCAGTATCATGCGAGTCCACAATAATAGCTTTGAGCAACTAGGGACTTCTATACAAAGCTGAAGTATTTGATCAGCAACACACCTCTTCTCAGGCACGTGAATGAACTCTTTGATTACAGGTTCCAAGACGCAAAAGGATGACTGCGCCTCCAGCTCAACAGGTGATCCCGGACCACTCTGCAAACCAGAGCTGCGATAAACTTTGCTTGTGAGTTCCTGTGGCGGTGTATGAACTTGAAAGGAATGAAGTGTATTATACCTATAAAAAAATGGGGGGGGGGGGGGTCATCTCTCTGTTAAAAAAAAGGGTCATCTCTTTGTAAAAAAAAATCCTCTTCTTTTTCACTTTGTTGAAGGCTACTTCATCATCATGAGCAAAGGCCACAATTCCACTTCTGGTCACCAGCAAATAGCATCTTTGACCACTTCATCATCAACCATGACCACACTGCACCATGCTATCTCATAAAAAAGAAAGAGTGGGGCGTCTGTAAGTGTCGATGATTGGGACTTGGGTCCCTAGTCGAACTTACAAGAATTTAGTTTGTTTAGTAGGGAGACAATCCTCACAAACACCTATGGGATGATAAGTATGGATCCAATGACACATAGTTTGTACAAGTTTGCGCCCTCAGATGTGAGTAATAACCCTACTTCTTGTTGTGTTTTCACTATATGTAAGATGAACTACAAAGAGAATTTGCTGTAAAGCCTAACAAGTCTTCTACAATGGCTTCTCCCTCTTCCCCTCCAAATTGGTTCCCTTTCTATATTTGTCGAAAGGGTGCCAATAGAGGGAAGTTTTTAGTGGTTTGACAGTTGTGGTGTGTAGTTAAGCAACTGTGCGTCTCTTCTTAACTTCTCAACAGTTGCAATGCACAGTTACAGGTAACTGCATATTCTTCCTAATCTTCTCGACAGTTGATCATGTTATTGAGAAGATAAATTATATTGTCCTAGTATCATGGTTGGTAGATCTCATCCATCCTTTAGGTTTGTCACAATAATCATGGTCGTGTATTAGCTACAACCTCATATTGGTATTATCTTTATCTCCACGACCGGGATAATCATAGGAAAATGTCTCTACAACCACGCTGATCGTAGGTAAGTGTCTCTATGTGTAGCATGATCATGGGAAGATGGCTCCACGACCATGGTACTCATGAAATTATGTATGCTGTGTCAATATGTGTATCGACCACATATCTTTACGATGATTGAGGTCGTATGCAACAATACTTATAACGGGTTATGTCCAGAAGTTCTTGGCCTATCCCCTAATCTTTCTCCTAGGTCTTTTCAACTACAGAGAGGCATATAGATGATTTAAGTCTCGTTCTATAGCTCTTTCGACCATAGAACGGCATGGATGACTCAGTCAGGTAATAATCTCCATCAGCTAGGCCCCAAATTTGAAACGACACCCAACTCTTTTTAATACGATGCTTCGGATTCCAAAGAGTGCCTTTTGTCACTTAGAATTCTAACACTTCCCAAGGAGATATTCTGGGTGCAGTTGTCAGATAACCATGACAGGCATTAAATGGAAAAAATCTCGAGGCAGTTCGCCGTGTCCCAATGCCAAGTACTTGAACCGTCACCTTTAGACGTCTATATATTTGGCCTTCGAGCTTTAGAGTCTTGATGATTTTCAAAATTTTCTAAGTCTTAGACTCTTCATCTTCTTAGTCTTGCCTTCTCTACCTTCATCTCAATGGCGTCCGAAGTTCCAGGGTGACTTACCAGAGATGAGGAAGAAAGTTTGGTTGTAGATGTTGATATGGAGGCATCAGGACTTCAAGACATTTCACAGACATCTCAAAAGGTACTTCTCTTTTGGAAGATCTGTACAAGTCTTTCTCTTGAGTCAAAGTTTCCAAATTAAAATCTTTTGGTTTTTACAATTGCTCGAATGTTTTGTGGCTTAGAAAAAACAAACTACTGATGATGTTGGATCCTCTGGAGATTCTTCATCAAAAAAACTAATGAAGACCTCCAAGGGAAACGATGATCAAAATGTTCGTCTCTTTTTCGAGAAGGTAGTGAGTCCACAGCCATTAACTGTAACTGTAGGGGCCTCACGCGCACAGGCCTCTTCACCAACCTCTTGCTTGGCCATAGGAACTACTCCCTGAAATCACCTGGAGCATTGCTTGATGTAAATATTGGTTTTCTCTCTAACTAAGTTATATTGCTTAGTTAGTAATGGCTGATCCAATTATAAATTGAATGTACAGGACAAATTGGACCACTTCCTCTCCTACTGAAGTATCTGAAACTGAACCAGTCGTGGTCCAGAAGAAAGCTACTGACACAGGGGGGTAGTGAATGTCCCAACCCCTTTTGTGGTTCAGTCAGCATCTGTCCCACAGATTGTAGTAGTAACGATTCTTACTCTTCAAATTTTCTTCTATACGACTAGAAATTATCTCATGATCGTACAGGGTGAGGAGGATGACGCTCAAAGGGTAATCAATGCAAAAGTTGCTGAAGCCCTGGCATCCTTGGAGGAGAAGACTACATTATGCAACTTCCTTCAAGGGGAAAAAGAGCACCTCCTATTGGTTTGCAATAAATTGCGAACCGATGCAGATTGTAAATTCATTTTGGCAGAATTTGACATTGCTTTAATGAACTTTTGCAAACAAATTCAGTCAAATTCATTTCTTTCTCTGATCAGATGAAAGAGAAATAAACTTTGGGCTAGCCGAAGAAAAGAGGCACTTCGAGGAGAAGTTTATCAGGTGAGGTCTCGACCTGGATAAACTTCTCCAATCGTCAACCGCTACAAGGTGGCCAGCGAGAAGGCCAGGGAGATTGCAAAGCTTGCTTGTAAGGAGAGGGGCGCTTTGGAAGCAGTCATCAAGGGCGGTAGTCACACTGAGAGGAGTACCCTTGAAAAATTAAGGGAAGTTGACGACTCGTTTGGAGCTGATGTGATCAATCCTGAGAAGGATAATCTATCTCTTTCTGAGTCTTGCAACCTGGTTGCAGCTCAATCTGATTCTCTTATCGCCAACATACCAGAGTTTGCAGAGAGGCATAAGGAGGCACTGAAGTCCAATGTAAGTGTTGTAGCCTCTGCTATACTCTGCAAACTTAAATGTCGCCATAGTCCAAATTTGGACTTGAACCCAGTGGCGGAAGAGGCAGTTTAGTAGATAAACTATTACACGATCTCGACCTTCTCTGATGTATTTCCTCTCATTGTAATTTTGTGTAAACTAGCAATGGAAATGGAAATATTTTGCTCTATTTGAGTTTTTGTACCTTGCAAATACATATGATTAGCAGAAAATATGTGATTAAAAATGTAAAGTTCCTAATTTCTAACTAAATGCTATAATTATATTCTACTAGCCCCCCTCCTGTGATCACTGATACTGAAGACATAGTAGAGTGGTCACAGGATAACTATTCTAGACTAAGTAATCCAAGGCTTAAATGATTAGAAACATGCTAGTAAATCTCTCATGCGTTGAGAAACGGCTTAGAAAGAGATGTCTTAGCTAGATGCGATCATAAAATCGTAGAAATAAATGACAATGTAAGTTTTTTGCTAATTGACAGCCACTCGAATGATCAGAAACACACTGGTAAGTCCCTTATGCGTTAAGAAATGCCTTAAAAAGAGATCGATCAGCAAATCTGCTTAAATATTGTAGCAAAGCACTTATCACGACTAGCCCCAGGCGTGGCCCGAGAAAAGGAAAAGGTTGAAAATGAGAATACAACTATAACAAATAGTGAAAAAGGACTTTATTAAAGAAGAAATTGAAATGGAAATGTTAAAACTTACACATAGATTTTAAGCAACTAGTCGATGTTCCAGGCGTTTGATAAAATTCGTCCATCATCCATAGCTAATCGAGCAGAACTTGGTCGTGGTAGCGAAATTACAGTGTAGGGCCCTTCCTACTGAAGGGATAATTTGGGTTTTTTTTGAGAGAGACTGTAGGGTACTGCCGATTCGGCCCTACAGGAATAAATGGTAGAGGTGGGGAGTCGAACTCAAGACCCCTAGCTTGCCACTTAGTGACTTTAGCACTACACTAGATGATGCGACAATGGCCCGATCTTCCGATAGGTTCTACTTTGTGGAACGGAGATGTTCGCGTTTCAAGGCTTCCAATCAACGGGAATTGAGTCCTTGCAATCGCTACACCCATCCACCTATCGTTATCAACCGTGCTCACGCCCGGATGACCTTACCACGAAGGTTAATTCCTGCACGCAGTAGAAGAAATGAGCAAGAACAAGATGCAAAGCACTCTGAATTTCAGAATAAACAAATTGAGGTTATCTTTCATCGAACCAGGTCCGGGGACACTACTCCGACGAACAACTGTCTCTCACACAACGGGGGAACAACGTAGAAAATAACCTAAGGAAGAACTTGAGGAGTTCAGCCATATAAAGGAGAGAGGGGTACATGGGCCGTAGCACCTAAGACTCCGGGTTCTATATAGTCCAGGTTCTGTACATCAACTTGTTTTGATGATTGTAGCCGACTCAGAAGGAATCTGAAGGTGGGGCCCAATCTGTTGGAAAGGTCTCGGAATAAGCTTTCCATCAAGTAGTCAAGTATTCCAAATGGACTCCTTATGCAGCTTTTATGTTCGTTTGAAGGTGAGCTGCTCCCTGGTGGCCAAACTGGACTCCATCTCGTGTACAACATGGGCCAAAGCTTGCCTTGGTGAAGAATTACATCCTTGCTGGTACATCCCATGGTTACTAAGTACAAAAACATCATCATTCGGTAGTAACCTGTCCTCCAAAGCTTAAGTATGTAACCTTAGGAATGAACTCACCTGGTAATTTAACTGTCGTGCATGTGCCCTTGTAATTGGTCCTTGCATAGGAGGTGATGGAACTGAAGTAGTGTGTGTATCCGTTGTAGTGATGTCCTCATCATTCTCCCCCTCTAAAATTGAAGTCGTCCTCAACTCAAGCTCATCTTCGTCTCCCATGTACGGCTTTAAATATGTAACGTTAAATGTGGGACTAACCCCAAATCTACAGGCAACTCAAGCTTATATGTATTATCATTAATCTTTTCAAGCACTTTAAAAGGACCATTAGCTCGAGGCATTAATTTAGACTTTTGCAATTTGGGAAATCGATCTTTACGCAAATGTAACCAAACAAGATCACCATGTGTGAAGGTTAAATATTTTTTACCCTGGCTACCATATGCTTTATATTTCTCATCCATCTTTGCAATATTTTCTTTAATGAATTCCTGCATTTTCAAAACCAATTCAATTTTTCAGAAGTAGGCAAAGGTAGCAAATCAATAGGAGCACGTGGATTAAACCCATATACTACCTGAAACTAACTTATCTTGGTTGTGGAGTGTACGGACCTGTTGTATGCAAACTCAATATGAGGTAGACACTCCTCCCACAGCTTCAAATTTTTCTTTAGGACGGCCCATAGTGGACAATGTGCAGTTGACGACCTCCGTATGTCCGTCACTTTGGGGATGACATGTAGTAGAGAACAACAGCTTTGTGCCGAATTTATTCCATAATCTCCTCCAAAAATGACTCAAGAACTTCGCGTCACGATTTGAAATGATGGTGTTGGGCATGCCATGTAAACGAACAATCTCCCTGAAAAACAATTCAGCAACGTTTGTAGCATCATCGCTCTCATGACAAGGTATAAAATGTGCCATTTTAGAAAAACGATCAACCACCACAAATATACTATCCCTCCCCCTCTTAGTCCTAGGCAATCCTAATACAAAATCCATTGAAATATCCTCCCACGGAACGCTAGGAACAGGAAGAGGCATATAAAGACCATTCGGGTTCAAACGGGACTTAGCTTTATTGCAAGTGGTGCACCGTGACACATAGCACTCAATGTCACGCCTCATCTTAGGCCAAAAGAAATGGGCAGCAAGTACATTCTCTGTCTTCTTCACTCCGAAGTGTCCCATCAAACCACCTCCATGCGCTTCTTGCAAAAACAAGAGTCGAACGGAGCTAGCTAGAACGCATAGCTTTTTAGTACGATATAATAAACCATCATTCAGCACATATTTATTCCATGTTCTTCCTTCTCGATAATTCATGTAAGCTTCTTTAAAATCCAAATCAGTAGCATATAATTCTTTAATTGTTCCCAAACCAAAAATTTTATGATCAAGTTGTCATAACAAAGTATACCTCCTAGACAACGCATCAACAATTACATTGTCTTTACCCTTCTTATGCTTAATGATGTATGGAAACGACTCTATGAACTCAATCCATTTTGCATGCCATTTATTCAATTTAGCTTGACTTCTAATATGTTTCAAAGACTCATGGTCAGAGTGAATAACAAATTCCTTGGGCCAAAGATAGTGTTGCCATGTTTCTAACACACGTACTAAAGCATACAATTCTTTATCATATGTCGAATAATTCAAACTAGGCCTATTTAGTTTCTCACTAAAATATGCAACGGGTTTACCTTCTTGTAACAGTACACCACCTATCCCAATTCCGCTAGCGTCACATTCTAACTCAAAAGTCTTACCAAAATCCGGAAGTTGGAGTAGCGGCACATGTGTAAGCTTCTCCTTCAGCACATTGAAAGCATGTTCTTGTGCTGCCCCCCATTGAAAAGGAACTCCTTTCTTTGTCAATTCATTCAGCGGTGCCGCGATGATGCTGAAATCCTTCACAAAACACGGATAAAATCTTGCAAGACCATGAAAACTTCTCACTTGTGTGACTGTCTCAGGGGTCGGCCAGCTCTTGATGGCTTCAATTTTTGCTTCATCCACTTCTATTCCCTGTGGAGTAACAACATAACCAAGAAAGGAGACTCGATCCGTGCAAAAGGTGTACTTCTCAAAGTTAGCAAATAAACGTGCATCGTGTACGGCATGAAAAACAGCACGCAAATGTTCCATGTGTTCAGCTTGTGACTTGCTATAAATCAAAATATCATCAAAATATACCACCACAAATCGACCTATAAAAGCTCGTAAAACCTCATTCAGTACACGCATGAAAGTGCTAGGTGCATTAGTTAAACCAAACAGCATTACTACTCATATAACCCGAACTTAGTTTTAAAAGCAGTTTTCCATTCATCTCCCAACTTCATGCGAATTTGGTGGTATCCACTTCTCAAGTCTACTTTAAAAAAAATTATAGAACCACTTAATTCGTCAAGCATGTTGTCTAACCTAGGAATAGGATGACGATATCTTATGGTGATATTATTAATGGCTCTACAATCTACACACATACACCAACTACCGTCTTTCTTAGGAACCAAAATACCAGGAATGGCACAAGGACTAAGGCTTTCCCGTACGTACCCTCGGTCCAATAAGTCTTGAACTTGGTGCTGAATTTCCTTACTCTCTTCAGGGTTAGTTCGGTAAGACGCACGGTTTGGCAAAGTCGCTCCCAGGATCAAGTCAATTTGATGCTCAATACCTCTCATAGGTGGCAGCCCCAGAGGAGTCTTGTTCAAGAATACATTCTCATACTCCTGCAAAAGAGCTAGGCAATTTACCAAGGGACAAATAAGCCTGTTTTAAAATCAAAGCATGGCAAACCGAAGTAGACACATCAAACTCAAGTAAATCAGATTTCGTAGCAAGCATATTAGCACCTTTCAATTTAATTCCCGCCTTCTTAACACCAAGGTCATTCTTATCCTTTTGAGGTGGGAAAACTTCTTTAGCTACAATCTGATTTTCAGTTTTAGTATCCTTCCCCTTACGTTCTTTTTCAACTCTGTCCAATTCATCTTTCAAAATTGCAGCAGGGGTCATTGGAATTAATTCAACGGTTCTACCCTTATGTGTAAAAGTGTATTTATTGCTTCTACCATGGTGTAAAGCTTCAGTATCATATTGCCAAGGTCTACCTAAAAGCAAGGAACAAGCTTGCATAGGCACTATATCAAAATTTGCATGATCATGTAGGTACCGAATGGTTGGCAAACCCTGTCCTCATGAAGAAGTCGGACGGCAAGTGGAGGATGTGTGTCGACTTCATCGACCTCAACAAGGCTTGTCCGAAAGACAACTTCCCACTTCCGTGGATCGACCAACTGGTTGATTCGACCGTGGGGTGCGAGCTTATGAGCTTCTTGGACGCATATTCGGGCTACCACAAGGTCCGGATAGCGGAAGGGGATGAGGAAAAGATGAGTTTAACAACTCCCCTCGGCACCTTCTGCTACGTCCATATTCCCTTTGGGCTAAAGAATGCTGGAGCAACATTCCAACGACTCATGTCGCTGGTCTTTAAAGACCAAATCGGCGCAACGTCGAAGCCTAAGTCGACGACATGGTCGTCAAAAGTCTCCATGCGCCCACTCATATCGACGACTTAGCGGAGACCGTCTGCAACCTCCGTGAGTATGGATCGAAGCTCAACCCGGAAAAATATGCCTTCGGCGTACGCGGGGGGAAGCTGTTGGGCTTCCTCGTGTCTCAGCGGGGCAAAGAGGCCAACCGCGAAAAAATTCTAGCCTTGCTGGACATGCCCTCTCCACGCTCCGTGAAAGACATACAGCGGCTTACCGGACGCCTTGCCATGTTAAGCCACTTCGTCTCGCGGTCAGGGGAACGTGGCCTCTAGTTCTTCAAGGTCCTCTAGGGTCTCGAGGGGTTTAGGTGGACTCACGACGCCCAAGTGGCCTTCGACGACCTAAAGAAGTACCTCACGAGCCCTCCCATACTCGTGAGCCCGTCTCCAGAAGAACCCATGCTCCTTTACCTCGCTGCGACCCCGATCGCTGTAAGCACGGTGCTGGTAAAGGAGCAGGACGGGCAACAGCGCCCCGTGTACTATGTGAACGAAGTCCCCCAGGGGGCTAAGACTCGGTACATGGAGATGGGGAAGATTTGCTACGCCCTCTCATGGCATCTTAGAAGCTTCGTCACTACTTCCTGGGACACCCGATCATGGTCCCGTCATCTCTCACCTTGGGGGTGGTGCTGCAGAACATAGAGGCCACCGGCCGGATCGGGAAGTGGGGAGCCAAGCTCGCTCCTTTCACCCTCTCCCTCACAGGTCGTTCCGCCATCAAATCACAAGTCCTTGCCGACTTTGTGGCGGAATGGACCCTTGCCTCTGGGACGGAGGGGGAGACTCCCCTTGATCCGCCTCGGCGCGATGACCATTGGACACTCATGTTCGATGTTCCTTGTGTCTCGCTAGAGCTGGCACGGGGGTAGTCCTCCGGAGCCCAGAGGGGAGGGCACTGGAGTACGCGGCGAGACTCGAGTGCCCCGCTATGAACAACGTCGGTGAGTATGAGGCACTGCTCATGGGGCTGCGCCTCGCATGCTCCCTGGGGATCTGCCGCCTCCTTGTCAAAGGAGACTCTTAGCTCGTGTTTGCAAAATGGACAAGTCTTACTTCTGCCATGACGTGAACCTAAGCCTATATTTAAGGGAGGTGCGCAAGATGGAGAAACACTTAGAGGGCTTGGAGGCCCGACACATCCCCCGGAGGGATAACGACCGGGCCGACGCCTTAGCCCGGGCGGCCAGCGCCCAGGAACCTCTCCCCGGTGGTGCCTTCTTGGAGATCATCGATCGCGAAGCCCTCGGTGACCTCCCCAGATGCAGACCGTAACACCCTGGTTTTGGGGGTGAAACTTCCTTTTCATGAAGATCATGCATGCATGTATCTCTTTAGAAGTAGCAAGATCAGTTCAATTCTAATCTATCCTAAGCCCCAAAAATCCCAAAATCTATCTTGAAAATCCAATTCAAGATGAGATTCCAGATATAATCTACTATCTATCCTGAGTATAAAAGCCTTCAGAAGCCAGATCAAATTCAATCTCTAACTCCCAGAATTATCAACCTCTTTCTGTTTTCGAAAACAGAATTAATTGAATATCCTAATTACCCTAAATACCCTAAATTTCAGAATTAAGATTTAACCAAATCTTAACCTAATCTAGACTAGATTATTATTGGATTGCAATCATGGGTTTGCCAATACCTTAATCCAAAAAGTTGGAAACCAGATTCCATTATTTAAGCACTTTTCACAAGTTAGTCCAAATTGTATCGCAGATTAGTCCTTTTCTGATTCCGAGAGCCCGAAAAGGCTAAAAGACACAAATCAGCTCCAAATCTCAATTTGATTCAGGGAATACCTCCCAAATTCTATTCAATACAAAATCTCCTTTTGTCAAAACATAAAAATCTCACCCTAAGTCTCAGATTTCTAGATCTCGACAAAACCCAGATTTGAGGGACCCTAATTACCCTGTTTTCACTTCAGTTCAAATTTGATCAAAAGTTCCCAGATTTTATCAAGTCTTCTCTCAAATCATCCGTTGAATAAAGTTCTTCAAATCTGTGAAGTCAAAATCAGCCATAATCTTCAATTTCTCAGATTTTACAGATTAGTCCAAAATCAGAAAGCTGAAATTTCAATTGGGTCCAGCCTCTTGTTTCGACCAGCAGCACCGCCTTCGACCAGCGACCAGGAGCTGTGCCATTTTCGACCTCAGGCCCAGCCGCGACCAGGAGCACAACTGGACCACGAACCTTACCGCCGGTGGAGCTCCGCCGTTACCAGCTTCGGCGCAACCTCGTCACCACATGCGCGCACCCGATTGGCCGCCGTGGCAGCGCTGCAGTAGCACCAGCATCGCCTGAATCTTTCCCCCGCACGCGCGCGCACTCGCCTGCAGCTATGTTAGAAACGTTACGCCGCATTGCCTCCATGCCGAAGCCGCCAGTCGCTTTACCACAGCACCAGCCAGAGCACGCGTTGACCGTGCTGAAAAGCCGTCGAGGCCGCTGCACACCGCCACCGTAGCCAACCAAATTGATATTCTCCCGATTGCTCCAAGTCTCCAGAGCTCCTGATGAGGACATCACCCCTAACGATGCGTCCATTCTTCCAACACCCGTTGTGCAAGGACCAATAACAAGGGCACGTGCACGTCACCTAAATCACCAGGTGAGCTCGTTTCTTAGAACACGAGAGAATATTGACAAGAGCGAGTTACTACCTAATAATATTGTGCTTGTGCTCAGCAATCATGGAGTTGATCAGCGAGGGTGTCACTTTGTGCCAAGACGGGTCGGGAATCAAGTCTACCGCGAACTGGAGTCCGGGTCGGCCACGGTGGAGCAGCCTGTCTTCAATGGGCGTAGCAGATGTATACGAACTCCGTTTGGGGCATTCAAGTACATTACGGAGAAGCCCTCGATGAGACCATTCCAACGGATCTGGTCCCACGTCTAAAATCTTTCTGAGTCAATCACAATCATCAAAACAAGTGGAGACCAGATTCTATTGGGCCGTGCAGTGCTGCGTCACCTGTCTATTGGGCCTCGGCCCGTGTATCCCGCGTGGGGGGGGGGGGGGGGGGGGGGGGGGGGGGTGCGCCCCAAACCCTAGACGCCACCCCTCTCACGTATTAAAACCTCGTAGCCGTCATTGTTAGACTCGGGTTTTGCTTAGAATTTTTTGCTGTCGCAGTTTGCCGTCTTTCGGTTTGTGGAACCCCAACACTTCGTGATCTTAATACATACTTGCAATTCGAGATTGCTTCTTCTGTGTTCTTGCACGTGTTCTTCGATTCGCTTGCAGGAACAAGCCTTTGTGCCTAGGTCAACCGCGCCTCAGTACGGTTGATAACGAACGGAGCAGTGGTGTAGCGATTGCAGGCCTAGATCGATTCTAGTTGAAAGTCGGATCGTCAACGTCGAGTCTCCACTAATTGAACTATCCCCTACCTGTCGGAAGATTGGGACCCGTTCCTCATCAAGTGGTATCAGAGCCAAGGTTGCCCTACCTCTCTGTTTGTCATTCATCTTCTACCTAGAGTCCAGAAAAAGCCAAAAAAAAAAAAACTGTGATTATAGTCTTCCGCGGTCCAAACCACTTTGAGCCTTTTGCAATTTTCGTTTTCAGTTTTGCATTGTTGAATTTGTGTCCGTGGTCATCGCCGTATTGCTGGTCAATTCGTGTTCTTCGTCTAGGTCGAGTATCAAATCCCAATTCTAAGCCGAAACCAAATTCGAGTCGCAATCGGTTCGGATTTCTCTTTTGCTTTGCTGTTATTTTAAAGACAATATCTTGGTCTTCTGAACACCAATTTGGGCGATTAAATAGTGTAAATTGTATGTCTCGAAGAGATCTACAACTTTGTTCATTGCACTAAATTCCAGAAACGCCATATTCGTGGCGAAAATCGCGTTGGAAGTTAATCTGTTCCATCTGGTAGTAATCTGTACAGCCTGTATTTCGGGGGCCATATCTCCTAGTTCCAAACCCCAAATTGGGTGTTCCATATATTCAAATTGATGAGAAAGAAAGGACCTACAACTTCCTAGTTATAAATTTTTGAGTTTGAGGTCCCTGAGATCCCAAAATTATTCTTGGAAGTTTCTGCAGAGCATCTTTGCTAAACTGCAGAGAGTATTGTGATAGGATTTGTGCGTAATTCTTAGATTTTGAATTGTAATCCATCCTTTGTAGCACTCTTGTAAAAAAAAAAAAAAGGCAAGTGCATAAAAAAGAGCCGCACGAAAAGAAAGATTAGCCAAAAAAAAAAAGAGATCAGAAGTGGTCGCATTCTTTCATGTCCATCGCCTGTGCCGATAACTTTGCTTACTTGAACTAGTTTTAGGAACGCATTTAGGCCAGCAAATGTGACACGTACTTTGGACACTTATTCAACTTAGCATTCTGATTTCAATTATTGCTAACCTTCGCTACCATAACTGGCTTCCAAGCTCCACATACTTTCTATCAGAACAGGATTCAACCTTGCAATCGTTACACTTAAGCTCGTCACGATATCACGAACCAGCCACCGGTTGTACCTTTTGCAGCGTTGGTAAGAACCTTGCAAGAGCATGGTAAGACGCTTGAGAGGGTGTGAATCCACTTGTCTAAACCTGGTAGTTTGTAGGGATAATACTTCTTGTGTTTCTTCTACTTTCTACTGATCATGGCAGGATCTGATAAAGAGGACAACGAGTGTGTCCTTCATACTGAGCTGAAAACCCTGATGGAAGAGATAACCAAAGGTATTGAAAGATTGGAATGACATGTTGCCCAGCTTGATGACAGGGTTCAGGTGATCGAGAACCGCCCACCTGCTGTCCAACAATAGCAAAATGATGCAGCCCAAGAGCACGATGATGATGTAGAGGGACATGTGGCACCTCGCAATGAACCCGCTATGCGACGTGCGGCACATGACTTAGAGCGCTTCAACCGAAATCATCAAGGTATGAGAGGTAACAATGGTAATAATAACTATCGCAATGATGATCCATTTGCTAAAGTTAAGTTTACCGTACCTTCTTTTTCTGGTACATATGATGCTGAGGTGTATTTAGATTGGGAAATGGAGATTGAACAAAAATTTAACTCCCATCTTGTTCCTGAAATTCATAGAGTTAGACAAGCCACTAGTGAGTTCAAGGATTTTGCTATAATTTGGTGGAATGAACTAGTAAAGTCTAACGTACACCCTGATACTTGGCATGATCTGAAGAGACAAATGCGCGCTAGATTTGTGCCTCCTTCCTTTAAACGTGATTTGCGTAAAAAATTGCAACGCTTAGATCAAGGTAACAAATCGATAGAGGAGTACTACCAAGAGCTTCAAATAGGCATGTTGCGTTGTGAGGTAGAGGAAACCGAGGAGGCTAAAATGGCTCGTTTCTATGGAGGGTAAAGGCATGATATACAAAATATTATTGATTACAAGGACTATCATGATGTCAATAGATTGTTCCAGCTTGTTGTTTTGGCAGAAAAAGAATTGTAGGGACGACAACAGCGGCCACAGAGCAACTTTGGTACTACCTTCACCCCAAGACAGGCGTCAAACAAATCAGAGCCACATCCTACTGTTCGGTCTACTGCCCCCTCGACGAGTAGGGCACGTTCAGTAGCACCGTTACCACCGCCACGTACACCCGAGGTAAGCAAACCTTCTAATGTGCAGGCACCAGCGAAGTCATCTTCGTCTGTTGCCTCCATGGGACGTACAACAGGTATCATATGCCACCGTTGCAAGGGGATGGGCCATGTCATGAAGGACTGCCCAAGTCAGCAAGCTTATATTGCGACAGACGATGGTGGGTACGTTAGGGCTTCTGATGTTGAAGATGAATATGCTCTTGCAGCTAACCTTGCAGGTAATGTTGATGACGAATCCGAACATGATGATGATGGGGAAGCTTTGGGTACGGTAGCCACACAAGAATACCGGACCATCATTGTCCAGCGGGTCCTTAGTACTCAAATGAAGCAAGCCGAGCGAGCCCAACGCCACAACTTATTTCAAATGTTCCTCATCGTCAACGACCGGCGCGTCCAAACAATCATTAATGGTGGGAGCTGCAACAACTTGGTGAGTTCTGATCTGGTCAAGAAGCTTGGCTTGACCACACAACCACATCCCCAACCATATCATGTTCAATGGTTCAACAACAGCGGTAAGGTTAAGGTAACGCAAACCGCAAGAGTACCATTTTTCATTGGTTCATACCATGATGTTGCTGATTTTGATGTAGTGCCTATGCAAGCATGTTCACTTTTATTAGGCCGACCTTGGGAATATGGCACTAATGCAACTCATCATGATAGAAATAATTGGTACACTTTCATGCACAAAGGAAAGAATTAAAATAACCTTGCTTCCCATGACTCCATCTGAAATTGTGCATTTTGATAGGGAAAGACTTGAAAATGAGAAGAAAGAGAACACCACAGAATCTGAAAATCAGCAAGTAGCTAAAACTGTTTTTCCACATAAGAAAGATAAGAATGTACCTGCTTCTAAGACTGAGGGAATTAAATTGAAGGGTGGTGTTTTGCTTGCTACAAAATATGATCTTGCTGAACCGTCATGCTTTGCTTTGATATGTAAAGAGACCTTGTTTTCATTTAATGATATGCCTCTCTCTTTTCCACCTGCTGTTACTAACCTTTTGCAGGAGTATGACGATGTGTTACCCGCTGAGGTGCCCCCGGGACTACCACCTATTCGAGGTATTGAGCATCAAATTGACTTGATCCCGGGAGTGACGTTGCCAAACCGTAATGCATATAGGACCAATCCAGAGGAGACTAAGGAAATTCAACGACAAGTCAAGAGCTTTTGGACCGTGGGTACGTGCAACAAAGCCTTAGTCCTTGTGCTGTTCCTATTCTTTTGGTTCCTAAGAAAGACGATAGTTGGCGCATGTGTGTGGATTGTAGAGCCATTAACAATATCACAATAAGGTATCATCGTCCTATTCCTAGGTTAGACGACATGCTTGATGAGTTAAGTGGTTCTATTATCTTCTCAAAAGTTGACTTGCGTAGTGGGTACCACCAAATTCGAATGAAATTGGGAGACGAATGGAAAACTGCTTTTAAGACCAGGTTCGGTTTATATGAGTGGTTAGTTATGCCTTTTGGATTGACTAATGCACCTAGTACTTTCATGCGCTTGATGAACGAGGTCTTACGTCCTTTCATTGGTAAATCTGTGGTGGTTTATTTTGATGATATCTTGATTTATAGCAAGTCACTTTCTGAACATCTCGAACATTTACGTGCTATTTTTAATGCTTTGAGAGAGGCACGTTTGTTTGGTAACCTCGAGAAGTGCACTTTTTGCACCGATCGAGTCTCGTTTCTTGGCTATGTGGTGACTCCGCAGGGAATTGAGGTTGATGAAGCCAAGATCGAAGCTATCAAGAGTTGGCCGACTCCTAAAACGGTCACATAGGTGAGAAGCTTTCATGGACTTGCTGGTTTCTACCGCCGTTTCATGAAGGACTTCAGCACCATTGCCGCACCATTGAATGAATTGACAAAGAAGGGCGTTGCATTCCATCGGGGACAACCACAAGAGGACGCCTTCAACCTTTTGAAAGAAAAGCTAACAAATCCACCATTACTCCAACTTCCAGATTTTGGTAAGACTTTCGAACTTGAATGTGATGCTAGTGGAGTTGGAATTGGTGGTGTGCTCATGCAAGAAGGTAAGCCTGTTGCATATTTCACGTATGATCAAGAGTTGTACGCTCTTGTGCGAACTTTAGAGACGTGGCAACATTATTTATGGCCTAAGGAATTTGTTATTCACTCTGATCATGAGTCGCTGAAACATATTCGCAGTCAAAACAAATTGAACCGTAGACATGCCAAGTGGGTAGAATTTATTGAAACTTTTCCTTACATCATTAAACACAAGAAAGGGAAAGATAATGTAATTGCTGATGCTTTGTCTCGGAGATATGCTATGTTGTCTCAACTTGACTGTCGAATTTTTGGACTTGAAACTATTAAAGAACAATATGCTCAAGATGCTGATTTCAAAGATGCTTTGATTAATTGCAAGGATGGGAGGGCTTGGAATAAATTTGTACTCAATGATGGGTTCTTGTTTAGAGCTAACCGCCTATGCATTCCAGTTGGATCTGTTCGTCTTTTGTTGTTGCAGGAAGCTCATGGAGGAGGCCTGATCGGACATTTTGGTGTCAAAAAGACGGAGGATGTTTTGGCCACGCACTTCTATTGGCCAAAGATGAGGCGTGATTTTGAGCGCTTCGTGGCAGGCTGCACCACGTGTCAAAGGGCAAAGTCACAGTTAAATCCACACGGTTTGTATATGCCTCTTCCTACTCCTAGTGTCCCGTGGGAGGATATCTCGATGGATTTTGTTCTAGGTTTGCCTAGGACAAAGAGTGGGAGGGATAGTATATTTGTTGTTGTGGATCGATTCTCCAAGATGGCACATTTTATTCCTTGCCACAAAAGTGATGATGCCACTAACATTGCCAACTTATTTTTCAAAGAAATTGTTCATTTGCATGCTATGCCTTCCACTATTGTTTTAGTTTGCGACACAAAATTTTTGGGTCATTTCTGGACGAAATTATGGAATAAATTGGGGACAAAGTTACTATTTTCTACTACTTGTCATCCCCAAATTGATGGCCAAACGGAGGTGGTAAATCACACCTTGTCCACAATGTTGTGAGTTGTTTTGAAGAAGAACTTAAAGATGTGGGAGGAGTGCCTTCCTCATGTGGAGTTTGCCTACAACCGTGCGCTACACTCAACTACCAAGGTAAGTCCTTTCCAGGTAGTGTATGGTTTCAACCCTCGTGCTCCTATTGACCTATTGCCTCTTCTATCATCTGAAAAGGTCAATCTTGATGCGAAGAAACGTGCTGAGTTTATTTCAAAACTACATGAAACAACAAAAGAAAATATTGAGCGAATGAATGAAAAATATCGCATTGCTGGTAGTCATGGTAGAAAGGAATTGATATTTACTCCTGGAGATCTTGTATGGCTACACTTACGTAAAGAGCATTTTCCTGAGTTAAGAAAGTCAAAATTAATGCCTTGTGCGGATGGTCCATTTAAGGTGTTAGAGCGAATAAACGATAATGCCTACAAACTTGAGTTGCCTGCAGATTTCGGGGTTAGCCCCACTTTTAACATTTCAGATTTGCGGCCATATTTGGGAGAAGAAGATGAGCTTGAGTCGAGGACGACTCCAATTCAAGAGGGGGAGGATGATGAGAACATCACCCCTAATGATGCGTCCATTCTTCCAACACCTGTGGTGCAAGGACCAATAACAAGGGCACGTGCACGTCAACTAAATCACCAAGTGAGCTCGTTTCTTAGTACACGAGAGAATATTGACAAGAGCGAGTTACTACCTAATAATATTGTTCTTGTGCTCAGCAATCATGGTGTTGATCAGCGAGGGTGTCACTTTGCGCCAAGACGGGTCGGGAATCAAGTCTACCGCGAGGTGGAGTCCGGGTCGGCCACAGCAAAGCAGCCTGTCTTCAAACGGGCGTAGCAGATGCATACGAACTCCGTTTGGGGCGTTCAAGTACATTACAGAGAAGCCCTCGACGAGACCTTTCCAACGAATCTGGTCCCACATCCAAAATACTTCTGAGTCAATCACAATCGTTGAAATAAGTGGAGACTAGATTCTGTTGGGCCGGGCGGTGCTGCGTCACCTGTCTATTGGGCCTCGGCCCGTGTATACCGCGTGGGGGGGGGGGTGCGCCCCAAACCCTAGACGCCACCCCTCTCACATATTAAAACCTCGTAGCCGTCATTGTTAGACTCGGGTTTTGCTTAGAATTTTTTGCTGTTGCAGTTCGCCGTCTTTCGGTTTGTGGAACCCCAACACTTCGTGATCTTAATACATACTTGTAATTCGAGATTGCTTCTTCTGTGTTCTTGCACGTGTTCTTCGATTCGCTTGCAGGAACAGGCCTTCGTGGCTAGGTCAACCACGCCTTGGTACCGTTGATAACGAATGGAGCAGTGGTATAGCGATTGCAGGCCTAGATCGGTTATGGTCGAAAGTCGGATCATCAACGTCGAGTGGCCAATTGAACTATCCGCTACCTGTTGAAAGATCAGGACCCCGTTCCTCATCAGCTCCCATCTTCTGCTATTTAAGGTCCCCCGTAGCTCGCAGCAACTTCATCCCACTCCGGAACCAGCAAGGCCTCTGTCTTCTCGTCTTCGTCTTCCTCTCCGGCGAGCCAGCAAGGAGGAGCTCGATGCTAGCTGACACCACTTTATCAACCTCCAAATCAACTTCATCAGTGAGTGTCTCTACCTCACCTCTTTATGCTGTACCAAGTAATCGAACTCCGGTGAGCCTCAACACCGGTGATCGCCGGATTTTGGATTTTCCGTGTTTCGGCAATTGAACCACCCTTTCCAGCTGATTTGAGTACTCCTTTTAGTAGAACCAATTGATCATTAGAGTGTTCTTAGCAAGCCCATGCTGTTAGATTTCAAATTGAAGCTCGGACTGGAGCCTTTCCCTGTTTTCGCGCGCAGGCGTGAGCAGCTCACGTCGCTGGCCCGTGCCACTTCACCTCCGACCAAATTGACCGTATCAACGTGATCCCTGAACTCCATAGATGGTGTAGCCAAGCTTAATTGACCAGCACTACCTTGTAGCAGTTGCGCCTGCCTCACCGTCTTCTTTGAGTCCGGCATCAACGCCGGCGAGCTCCAGTACTTGATTGCAACCCAATTCCTCACTGGAGAACCATTAGCACCACTCCAGGAGTAAAAGCCCTCATCCAATTTCTTGATTCATTCACCCTAGCTCATTATCAGCATAGCTCGCCTTTGTTTCTGTAACTGATGAGTTCGACCTCACCGTTCGGTCGTCTCATCGCCGTTGTTCAATCTACTTTGTCCTGTGGATTTGCCTCAATCTCCTGAGCATATCACTCCACTGCATCGCCCTTCGATGCTGTGCCAAATCACAAGTAATCCCTATGCCAAGATCTGTCCAGTACCTGTGTCTTCCCATGTCACCACCGTGGTTTCTCATCGCCGTTCATCATCGTCCGGCCATCTTAGTTCCTAAAACCTCCACCATTGGATTTTTGTTGTCTTCGCCTACCTCCTAGACATAGTTGGCGAAGCAAAGCTCAAGAAGATCGATCAAATACTCAAGCCCTAGGTTTTGACAGTGCAAAGACACCTAGTTCACTGTGTCCACGGGCCTCTTTGCAAAACTTTAGGAGTTTCTGGACTTTCCTGTGAAAACCACCTTGTCAAATAGCTACCTTACTACATTTTGCATCTAATGCTTTGATCAAATCCCATTTTTCCCACTGGAAATCTCCTAAAACATGTCAATGCCATTCCTTGACAATGCCAGTCCTTGTCAGTTCATGTCAGCCAATGGCATTGCGCCAGTTTAACCACTTCTGGTTATGCAACCTAAAAACTACCTTGTCCACTGAACTTGTAGAGCTATGTTGTACATTTAATTCAACTACCACACCATGAGATAAGCTCTCTAGCATCCTCCGAAGCTATGTCAGAGCCCTGAACTGAATGTCGACCTTTTGACGTTCGTCGTTTTTGAGCAAAATATTTTGCAACCTTCCCTCCTTCCCTAATAGCATAGGTTCATATCATTTCTACTATATGTACATACTCTTATCTATGACTTGCTGAGTACGTAAGTGCTCACCCTTGCAATTCACTATTCAATAGATGGAATGTCCCTTGATCAAGATGAAGGCCTGGAGAACTTCTTGGATCTTACAAGGAAGAGAGTCAGTTCCACCCAAGTCCTGAAAAGTGTAGCTCTGCTTTCAACTTCTTGCTGTGGGGGTTCACTTAGCTTCTAACAAGTAGTTGTTCTTCTACAACCAAACTTATTTATGCCGTGATGGCTTGTAATTTATTATGTTGTAATGAAGCCAGTTGGCCATACTGCTCAATGTAAGTTAAACTGATGCAATATACTCCTGTGTTTGACTCATCCTGGGAAGTCAAAAGGTATGGGATCAGCTATAGCGAGCCGGGTCCCCATGGGAGTAGTCGTGTTCCCCTATGAAGGCGGGGCGTGACACGGACCCTCAGTCTAGTGTCCCAAAGGTCTCCAAAATTGCCCGAGCAGCATCCTGGATGAATCGCCTCATCTTCTTCATAAAGGGGAAAGGAGATCCTCCCAATGAGACTGAGGTGAAAAACCTGTGTGCCAGGGCACAGGCATACCTCTTGCTGGCGGGAAAACTCTACAAGTGGGGCGCCTCCGCCCTGCTTCGCTGCCTCCCGCAGGCAGAAGAACTTCAACTCCTCGAGGACATCCACTCGGGGAGCTGTGGGTCTCACCTGGCTCCACGCGTTGTCGCGGAAAAAGTTCTTTGCTAGGGCTTCTATTAGCCCATAGTGGTCCGCGATGCACGAGACCTTGTCTCTGCATGCGAGACCTGCCAAAAGATGGCCAAGGGCTTCAATCTGCCCTCCATGGCGCTGCAAACCATCCCCATCACTTTGCCCTTCGCGTGCTGGGGGATGGACCTCCAAGGTCCCTTCCCCCCAGCGCCCGGGGGTTACAAGTATGCGGTGGTCGCAGTGGACTACTTTTCCAAGTGGGTGGAGGCTGAGCCCTTCCCCCCGAGAGGTCACCATCGACAACGGGACCCAATTTGACTTAGTGTACTTCCGGGAATTCTGCGAAGGCTTGGGAGCTACCCTCCACTTCCCCTCTGTGGCTCACCCCCAGAGCAATGGAGCCGTCGAGAGGGTCAACGGTGTGATCCTACAGGGCTACGCCGATGACTTGAGTAGGCCGCCTCCAGACGGGGCGCGTGGGCAGAGGATCTTCCAAACATCCTCTGTTCCATGCACACAACATCGAGCTGGGCGACGGGGCGCATGCCCATCTCGCTCATATACAAGGCTGAAGCTGTTCTCACCCCAGTCGAACTCTTAGATGGAGCTACGACCACAGTGTACCGAACCAACGAAGCAAATCAGCAGCTGGAAGTCGACTTCGTCTAGGAAGAGCGCGACTAAGTGCTCCTTCGCCACGCCATCTATGAGCGCGAAATGGCACGCGCGTACAACCAGCGCATCCACGTGAGGGCTTTCCGCCTATGGGACCTTGTCCTCAAGCGCGTGACCGACAGCCAAGTCCAGGGCAAACTTCCCCCGAAGTGGGAAGGCCCCTACAGGATCTCTACGGTTCTGGACTCGGGGGCTTATAAGCTCTCCAACCTCGAAGGTCAGGAGTTGAAGCATACATGGAATATAGGCTTGGTACGCAAGTTCTGCATCTAGCCTCCGGGTTTACTCCCTCCCCTGTTGAAACTTCGCAGGGGGAGGCGCTGCATTCACCAATCCCTCCCCAGCCGCGGTTAGGCGGGGGGAGGCGTTGTATTTCAATTTCTATCAATACAAATGGCTTTTTGGTCAAGTGGAATTTTTCACAGGTTCTCGATTCACAGTCTTAAAAAGCAACGCCCTCCTTGCAAGGATGCCCTCTCCGTGAGGATGTAGGCTATCGCAGCCTAAAAGTCCCTACAATGGGAGCGTCTCTCCCGTAGGGTGGCTTACTGTCACGTCTGCCACGACAGTGACATCACCCGAGAGGAGCCCAGCTCGGTGCAGCTGGTCCCCTAACCACTTGACTTCCCAGGATGAGTCAATCACAGGATTACATTGCAGCAGCAAAATAGTACAATAGTCATAATTGTATGGCCATCAGGCCTTAGTACAAAACGAGGTACAGTGCCTTACAAGGCACAAGGGTCTAACAAAATAACACATCTGGACGGCGGAAGCTAGGCCCAAAAGCAAACCACAGGAAACAGAGGTTGACAGCAAGACAGCACCACATCAGGGCTCCGGAGGAAACTGCTCATCATCTCCTGGGTCCGCAGCATCTTCAGGGTATCCTCCAAGGTCGTAGAACGCTCCATCTATTGATGAGTTGTTGCAAGGGTGAGTACTTACGTACTCAGCAAGTCATAGGGAAGGTAGAGATACATATATATATATATATGACATGAACCTATGCTATTGGGGAAAGAGTAAAAGGTTTTTTCCAAAATACATTTCTTTCTCAATTCTTACTCAACTTCTGATCATACCCATGGCAGTAAATAAATCATATTGATGGTGATACATATATCCCATATCCAAGGCGATATAATCTCAGATCACACTACTTTTATTCAAGTCTTTCAATCATATACCCATAGCAGTAATTCATAAACTTAGGGCATAAACCACATGCCTCTTAATTACCATATGATCTCTATATTATGGTATTACCGTGACACGTCAACACATGACAGCCCACGGCAACGCCCCTTATCATGACAACACATGCCACTTGGGTAATCTTGAGCTAACAAATTTTAGTTTATAAAACAATACTTGTGTCACACCCCATGGATTTAATCCACCGCGGCATACTCCTAAAACTCGGGAGCACGAAGTATTCGAATACATTTTTAAACTCTGCAGAGATGTACCTCTTTTTGAATCCACTTTTTCACTCGACTTCCAAGTCGGGCCAACTCCATGCGACTTATACGCATGTGACAAGGCCGAGATCACACAACGTTTTTGCAGTCTAGTATTAACAGTATCCCTGCCCGGTAAATGGACAATCCAGTCCCAAGTACCGTTGTGGGTCCTCCCCACTGCCTTACTTCCTAGCCTGGGTCTATGTTCCCGCAGGACACATGACCTCTTTTGATTACAGTCGCGCACGACTTAATCTGGCGTAGGGCGTCTTCCTTCTTTACACCTTATCCTCTCATAATTTTTCTAATCTCACATCACTCATGGATGAACTGCGTCCCACCAGTTTCCACGCGAGAAACCGGATCGACAAGCCATGCAGGGAACTGATAATACTAAGAAAGCTACTAGGTTGCGCCTGTCCCATACCAGGTAAGTGGTTGGTACGATTTTCATGCCACTAGATGCATAACACAAGGTTCTAGTCCTTACATGCCAGTGACCAGATCATACCACAAACCATGCACCTTCAGTGCCTGCACATTCAGTGCAGCCAAGCACCTCCAGTGCTACCACCATTCCATACCAAAATACTGGTCACGGCTAGGGGTTCTATTTCATGAATATAAATGTACATGTTTATACTTTTATTAGTTCGTGGCTTGCTATCTTATCAAGTTCACATTTCTCAAGTATTCAATCTACCACTGCCATGATATCATTGATCTCAACACATGCAATATTAATGAGATATCTACTCATGGAATAGCATAGCAATTCATAAAATATGGGTTTCAATATGATCAAAGTATGACTTGCCTTCCGCGTCGTAAGTATCAGCAGTCGATGACAGTTCAGCGACAAGATCTTCAACCACGGACTCTTGCTCTGAATAAGATCAAACAAGCAAACAGGCATTACAATCAATTCTATTCTTACTAATCTACTACATGCAAAGATGCAAGGAGAAAATACTCTGGTGGTACAAGGTTCCAAAATATCAGGGTAATATCAAGGTGGTGACTGGTTCGCCCAAAAACAGCGAATGTCTTTAGGTTGGCATTCGGTTCAAGGCATCGACATAAGGTTGATGGGTGATAGAGGGCTCAACTCAAGTTGTGACAGTAGAGAAAAGTGTAGATCGCAACATCGGGAGTCTAAGGGACAAAGTTATTTTCAAAGTTCATGGCTGGAAGTGGGTGAAAAGGCTCAATGCCACTGGCTGACATAGGCTGACAGTGCTCTAGAATGGCATTGACATGGTTTGAACAGTTTCCAGTGGCCAAAGTAGGTTTTGATTCAAGCATATGGTGCACAAGGTAGTGAGGCAGCTTTTTGACAAAGTAATTTCTGTTTTACATGACCAGAGGTGGGTGAACAGGGCTAATGCCACTGGCTGACATAGCCTGGCACAGTCTTGACACGGCCAGAAGCTAGGGTTAGCCATATCTTTTGACTCAGGGCTCCAAATGATGCACCACTTTGTCTGGTGGTTAGGCATTTGTAACAGGAACAAATGTCTCAACAGGATCTAGGGCAGGAGATGGCCGGAAAGTGATGAAAACCGGCGAAGAACACGGTGGCCGAGCTGTTCTCAATAGTTTCTGGACAAAACCTTGGCATGGTGATATCTCTTCATCTGGGCCGATCCAGGTGTCGAGCTAGAAGGCAAAAATACTCCTGGGGTCGAGGCACATCTACTAGACAAGGTGGTTGGGGTTGAAACGGCCGGAAACAAAATCCGGCGACCGGAGCTAGGGGAGAAGACACAAAATTTGGGCATTTCTGTTCTAGGGCAAATAAACTTAATTCCTTGCTTGAGGATGGTCTCTGGGGCATAAGTAAGCTAGGTGTGAAGCTAGATTGGCTGGGGAAACACCAGAGAAGCTTAACAGCGAGCTCCAGTTCACATGCAAGGTGCAAAGTTGGGGATTTTCATATTTTAGCAAATTCTTCGATTCTGGTTGCTTAGACGTGTTCTAATCAGTCCACTGATCATGTTTGATTACAGGCTCGAGGGCTAATTTGACTTGGTTAAGGATTAATTGCTCGCCGGAGTTGCTGGAGAGAAACAGAAATTGCCGGCGACTGGAGAGGTTTGAAGTCAATTACATGCTCGAGTATGATGAGGGAGGTAAGAGGAGCTTACTGAAGTAGCTGGAATCGAGGAGGAAGCAGTGTAGAGGCTTGGCACCGTGAGCCTCTTCTCGAGCTCGCCGAAGAAGACGAAGACGACGGCGAGGTTAGAGATTTTGGGTGGTTCTGGTGTGAGTGCCTTCGTGCTGGGCTGGGGCGGCTTTTATAGGCACAGCAAGGGCTTGCAACGGCTGGAATTGCACGGGGAAATGAAGCTCGAATCGATGGTGAGTTGACCGGTCGGGCGGGACAGCAGCGAAGCGACGCGCTCCAGCGGCCGCGCCGGCTTTGCAGGCTGGCGTGCGCTGTCCCGGGTGATGCAACGGCGAACTGACGGGCTCCTCCGGCATGCTTGCAACGTGGCACCGAGCTTCTGCAGTGGCTGCAGCGATGGCGTGCGCGCGCGGGCAAAATCGGAGATGCTGGTGCGGCCGCGGTGGCTCCACGGTGGCGAACGACGTGCGCACAAGTGGCAGGAACGCGGTGGCAGGGGTGGCGACCACGGGGCTTCACCGGCGACGAAGTTCCTGGCGTGGCAGCGCGGTGGTCGCGGTCGTGCACAGCTGCTGGTCGCGCACAGTGTCTCTGGTCGAACCAGGGACCCAATTGCAAGGATTCTTATTTGAAATCTGGACTGATTTGCAATTTCTGTCTTAGAGATGGTTAATTTGAGGATTGATTTCATGGCTGAGTATAACATTTCTATTAGTACTCATTTAGCTCAAATTTGGAGAAAGTTTGATAAGGTTTGAGGGATTTCACCTATTTTCGAAAATAGGGTAAAATTAGGGTACAATAGGTCTTGATTTTGTCAATCTCTAATTCTGGTGATTGGAGAGAGATTTTGAAGTCTGGACAGAAGAGAAATTTGTATCAAATAACATTTGGGAGGTGTTCCCTGAAGAAATTCTGGAGTTGGAATTGATTTGCAGATTTTAGCCTTTTCAGGCTTCCAGGTAAACAGAAAAGGACCTATTCGCAGTAATATTTGGACTAAACTGCGAAAAGTGTTTAGATGAATTAATCTGGCTCCCAACTTTTTGGAGTGAGTTGAGGATGAACCTAGGAACATATTCCAGGGGTTACTTGAGTCTGGATAAGGTTAAATCAAGATAACTCAATTATCTGGAAACTGGGGTACTTAGGGTAAATCTGAGTTTTCCTGTTTTCGAAAACAGAGAGAGGCTTAGGTACTGAGAGTTAGGGTTAGAATTTGATCTAGCTCCTGAAGACTTTTATCTTCAGGGTAACTGGTAGGTTAAATCTGGATGGTCAGATCTTGATCTGGATCTAGGGAATAGATTTGGAGATTTTTAGGGTTTGGGAGAGATTAGAGTTCAGCTGATCTGGCTACTACTACAGGGATACATGCATGCAGGATTTTCATGCAAAACTTTTCACCCCCAAAACTAGGGTGTTACACTTACAATCACCCCTCTTGGACTTGGGGGGTAAGCGGCAACCCAGTCCTCATGGATTGCGGTAACGAGTCAATTTGAGAGACTTGTCCCCTCTCAAACACTCAAGCCCGTCATCAGGCTCATCCTCCTTCGGGAGCTTCCGAATCTGTGAGTTATTAAGCCCGTCCTCCTCCGGGAGCGAGCTTCCCCTCTGAGGGCCCTGAAATTCTCGGTTGTCGATACCCTCGAGGGGTCTCCGGAATTTTTTCAACCGGGAACTTCCTTACTGGCTCCCCGTTCTCACGGCGACCGGAGGAATTTCTCTCCAGTCTCTGGAAGTTTTTTCGACTGGGAACTTCCTTACCAGCTCCCCATTCTCACGGCGACCGGAGGAATTTCTCACAGGTCTCTGGAAACTTTTTGACCGGGAACACCCTTAACAGCTCCTCGTTCTCACAGTGACCGAGAGAACTTCGCATGGGGACTTGAAATCCCTCGACCAAGGTCTGGAATCTTTCGGGAGGGTCCACGATCGCAGCTCGTAACCCTGGTGGTCTTCAAACGACCGGGCCCCTTGGTTCCTTACCCACAGCGCACGGTGAAAGGGATCTAGGATATCGACTAGAGGGGGAGTGAATAGGCGATTTTAGTAAATTACCAATAAATCAAACAATTGGTAGTAAATGAGAGCAATTTAAGTAACACAAGATGAACAATAAACAATTGCAACACAAGGATATATCCCGTGGTCTCGGTGATTTGCCGATCACCCCTAATCCACGTTGAGGCAAACTCCAATGTCTAACCGCTCCTCTATCTAGTCAACCTTCTCTCGAGAAGTCACGTAGATCTTGAGCCGGATTAGTGTGATGAGTTATCCAAACCTCGATTTCACTAAGGATGCACTTTACCGCTCCGGCAAGGCGTGCTCAACCCTTTCACAAGACGTTTTGAGGCTTCTTCACAATCTTCCTTGAAGAGCTCTCCAAAACCTTTCTCCTAGCCGTCTAGGAGCTGGCAAACTCCAAGAGTAACAAGCCGGTGATGATCACTTAGTCTTCTTCTAGTGCCACGAGGTTGATTTAATTATCTAGATGCTATGCACTAGAAGATCTCAAATGCACACTCTCACAAATTCGAGAATTTGAACCCTAGAGTGTATGAAATGTGCTAAAGCTCTCAAGGATGATGACAATGCTCAAATTATGCTAAGAGTTGTGAACAGGGCCGTGCATGGGAGTACATATACCCCCCACAATAAATATAGCCGTTACAGGCCGTTGGGAGAAAAAGATCACTTGGCGGTTAAACCGCAGGTACAAGCTCGGTCAGATCGCCGCAATTGCAACGGCAATAAACAGGCGCAATAAATGCTCAACTGCCCTTGTCAGGCACATACACGGTCAGATCGGAGCCTATTTCGGTCAGACCGTGAAACTGTCCAGAGACGACATAGTTTCTGGACACCTTATACGGTCAGGCCGAAAAATACGAACATACCTGCCATACGGTCAGACCGTAGTACAAAAACATGGTCACACCTATTTCTCGGTCAGACTGGTCTAATAAAACGGTCAGACCGTCAAAGCTCAAAAATAACAGAAGGATAGGTCATGAAGTTCCAGGAGATTGACCTAGGTTTTAACTACGGACAGACCGATCTTATAAAGGTACATACTATACTAAGACATAATGTCGGTCAGTCCGAGATCCTATTCGGTCAGTCCGTGAATTCGGTCAGACCGGTTCAACATACGGTCAGACCGACTGAGACAGTGCTGAGCAGTATTGAGCTGAAACAAGCATTTTCAAAGTATATGACCTTCTAGTATGCAATGCAAGTTGATTTTATGATTTGTGGCACATAGATGAAGTATTTTGTGATACACCACATGCTCCTCTTAATAGTACGGCAACTATCCTAAAATTCGGTCAAAATTCTTCTCTAATCACCTTAGACTGGTAAAAATGGAAAAGACCTTATTTCGTACCTTTGCCCTTTTGATCAATGCCCTTTCTTCATCATGAGGCTCTTTCTTCGCCTTTCATTAACCTGTCTTTTAAGTCTTTTCTTGACACAACTAGGCAGGTAACGTTAGTGTAGTATTTGTAGTTGTCATTAATTATTAAAACACTCTTTAGGGGCCTAGAAGCTACAATCTCCCCCTTTTTGGTAATTGATGACAACATAAAGAGTAGATGAAGGAGTTTTAATCATAAAAGGAATTTTACAATAAGCATCGAAGAATAAGACACTCCCCCTAAATGTATGAATAAGTGAATTTTGGCATTTTAGAGGAGTTCAAGCATGTGTATAAGATGCTATTTCAATTTATTCATTATATGAGCATGAAGTATCACAAATAAGACATTCGACATTCAACATTCAATTCTACAACATGATATCATCATCACAAGGTCATATGAAAATAACATAAGCATATCTCATATATCAAGTAGTAACAATCTCATACAAGAGTCAACCAACATAAATGTAATGACATCCACATAAAAGAGATATTCAACTAAACAAGTTAATTAAAACTTTACACCAAAAGTTTTCATTTAAGGTTCATCTCTCATCATCTCTCCTACTCTTCTACTCTCTCCTCTCTCTCCCCCTTTGGCATCAATTGCCATAAAAAGCTAAGGATCAGCTGGAGCATTATCATCGGGAGGATGGTGAGGAGGAGTCTAAGGGAAACGAGTGTAGAAGTGAGTGGAGAAGGCGTTGAAGCGCTGTTCGAACTGATCCTAGCGCGACGAGAAAGTCTGGAACTGATCATGCAAAGCCGCCAAGTCTGAGCGAGCGAGCTCAAGCCCTTGGATAAGAGTAGCAAACTGATCCATCATCGGCTGATGGAACTGCTGCTGGAACGGTGTGAACCAGGCGGAGGCTTGGCTAGACTGAGCTGCCTGCTGTGCCTGAGGTGGAGGAGGAGGAGGCATAGGCTGAGCCTGCTGCTGCTGCTGCTGATGCTGTGCTCGATGGCCTCGAGCCAAGACGCGCGGGTTGACACTAAACGGCTTATAGCCGAGATGTCTGATATCACAAGAACCGCGAGGGAACTTCGTCTTCTGGAGCAGCAAGGACATGATAAAAGGAGCATAGTAGAGATTCGGCAGAGTGGTCGCCGAGACATCCTCAATTGTCTTCAATATAAAAGAGACAATGTTGATCCGATGACTCTTGAGGATGTGGTCGATGAAGTTCCAGTAGTAATCCTGGACCGCTTCTCGGTTTCCACTCTTTGGATGGATCGTGGCTCGTACGATCTTGTTGACTACAGCAGGGAGGACTTTGAGGCCTGTAACTGTGCCAGGTACAATCCGCTGTCCACCTCCCGGCTGCTCATAAAACTGGAGCCAGTCGTCCTCATGGAGGTAATCGTCATCCTCCATATCGATCCCCTCCTTCATCTCCTCATAGTTTAACTTGTTTGCCGCAGCAAACTCCTCAAATGTGGCCACATAACGCCTGGAACCTGTCATCCACATGATCTGCTGGTCCGCCCATCTGATCTCAACTATAGCATAGAACTGTCTGATGGCAGTGGCCTTCCATGGGCACTTGTGCTCCACAAAGTCATACAGCCCTATATCCTTGAAGATCTGCACCAAGGGAGCCATGATGGGCTGATTCACAACATAAGTCCATTCGATCCATTTGTGTTCGAAGATATTTTTGTGGATCAAATAACCGTAGAAGGCATCCTGCTGTGTCATCGTGTGAAAATGAGGAGTAGAGGCGTCATTCTCATGATTGTAGGCATAGATGGTCCTAGCCTTGGTATAGTCACCTGAAGTCCAATTCCTCTTCGGGCCTTGATAAGCGTGGACGTTTATTTCATCGTCCTCGCTCTCGATGTCCATGCCCCTGTGAGACGATCCACCACGATGAGATGACTGTTCTGTTTCTAAATCTTTGGCCGAGGGCACCCAATCGTCATCGTAACTGTCGCTACTGCTCGAGGGTAGAGCCCTTTTTGGCTGTTTCGCCAATTTCTTCTTATTGGTTCGGATGGAGACATTGCCTTGAGTCCCTCGACCACTATAAGATTTGGAAGATATGCAACAGGTAAGATACAGGAAACAGGAAAGCATGACGAGAATAGATACGACAACAGAACAGCACATCCTGTCTCTGCTGTTGCATTCGGTCAGACCGATACAGGGGCGGTCAGACCGGCGCAACCGAAGAGATAGGGTTTCACTAGAAACCTGAGATTTACTAGAATTTAGGGCACAATTTGGTCTCAAATACGTGTGAAAGAACTTATAGTATCAACGTGGTGAGTCAATTTCAAGATATGACCATAGTTGGACTAGATTCATCACAATTGCCCTAAACCTCAAGGTGAACAGTAAAAGAGATTGAAAAAACGACGAAGAATCTGAGCAAAGTACCTAGAAGACCTGATTTGGTGATGATCTTGAACCACGGTTTGTCCGGGCGTTGCTAGGGTTTGACCGGAGAAGAAGAATCGAAAGATTTGAGGCGCACGTGAAAGAGACAGGAGTGGGAAGAAAGTGAAAAAGGACAGGAGATTCGGGCTAAAAGGTTTCTGGTCATGAAATTTCAGTTAGACCGTAGACAAGATACCTGTCAGACCGCTGGAAGCAAGAAATTTAAGATGCTCTCTGGAGATGCATTCGGTCAGACCGCAATTTGTTCGGTCAGACCGCTGGAAAGACAAAAAAATCTTGGAGGAATTTGATTGATTTGAAGCTCAAGAGATTTGGATAGAGAGATATGTAAATATAAGATAATTATAAGTAAGATATAGGCAATATCACCAAAGGGGAAATATTTATCTTACAAGTTAACATATTTTTGGTTCATTTTACTCAATTGCCGATAAAGGAGCCTAAAAAGCTCTAAAAGAGGAAGTTCAAGCAATCAAGTGAAACTTTAAGCACAATCAATATGAGTTAAACATTTCAAGCCACATTTGATATATCAATGACGTTAAGCTCATTTCGAAGTTTGCAAAAACGACTTTCATCTAAGGGCTTAGTGAATATATCCGCTAATTGATCTTCGGTTCTCACATTATCCACCACCACATCACCTTTGCTAACATGATCTCTAAGGAAGTGGTGTTGGATATCTATATGCTTGGTCCGAGAGTGTTGAACTGGATTTGTGGCTATTTTTACCGCAGTCTCATTATCACACAAAAGAGGCACTTTTTCAAATTTTATTCCATAATCCAACAATGTTTGCCTCATCCAAAGCAATTGTGCACAACAACTACCCGCGGAAACATATTCCGCTTCGGCGGTTGACAAAGCTACAGAGTTTTGTTTCTTAGAGGACCAAGATACTAAAGATCTTCCTAACAGTTGACAACTGCCAGAGGTGCTCTTTCTATCCACCTTACATCCCGCATAATCGGAATCAGAATATCCAATTAATTCGAATTTTGCACCTTTAGGATACCACAACCCTATGCTAGATGAATATTTTAGATACCTCAAAATGCGCTTAACGGCCATTAAATGACTTTCTTTAGGAGAGGCTTGAAATCTTGCACACATACAAACACTAAACATAATATCGGGCCTAGAAGCAGTAAGATATAATAAACTACCAATCATAGATCTATAAAGCTTTGAGTCTACCGGTTTACCTCCTTCGTCAGAGACAAGGTGACCGTTTGTAGCCATTGGTGTCTTGATTGGCTTTGCTTCTTCAAGTCCGAACTTCTTGAGTAAGTCCTTCACATATTTGCTTTGACTGATGAAAGTTCCTTCCTTAAGTTGTTTAACTTGTAGTCCGAGGAAGAAACTTAGTTCACCTATCAAAGACATCTCAAATTCCCTGGACATCATATTACCAAATTCCTCGCAAAAATCTTGGTTAGTAGATCCAAATATGATGTCATCAACATAAATTTGACAAACAAAGAAATCATTTCCAATTTTCTTAGTAAACAATGTAGTATCAACTTTCCCAATTTTAAAGCCTTTTGAAATTAAGAAGTCTCTAAGTCTTTCATACCAAGCACGAGGTGCTTGTTTAAGACCATAAAGAGCCTTGGAGAGTTTATACACATGATTTGGCTTTGTAGGATCTTCAAATCCGGGAGGTTGTTTAACAAATACTAACTCATTAATTTTTCCATTTAAAAATACACTTTTGACATCCATTTGATATAGTCTAATATTATGAGATGAAGCAAAAGCAAGTAAGATTCTAATAGCCTGAAGTCTAGCTACGGGAGCAAAGGTTTCACCGAAGTCCAAACCTTCAACTTGAGTGTATCCTTGAGCCACCAATCTTGCCTTGTTTCTTACTACCACTCCATGTGCATCTTGTTTATTCTTGAAAATCCATTTGGTTCCAATGACATTATGCTCATCCGGATTTGGTTCTTCTACCAATTCCCAAACATTGTTGCGGGTGAAGTTGTTTAATTCTTCATGCATAGCATTCACCCAATCCGGATCTTTTAAAGCTTCACTTACAAGTGTGGGCTCAAAAGAGGAAACAAAAGAGTAATTTTCACAAAATGAAGCAAGACGAGAACGAGTTTGAACACCCTTACACAAGTCACCAACAATTTGATCGACGGGGTGATCCTTTGAAATTAAGTGATGAATTCTTGGATGATCAACCGGGTTTTGTGAAGTAGAGGTAGAAAGTACTTCCTATTGTTGTTGAGAGGAGTCTTCCACATTGACCACTTCAACTATTTGATCTTCATGTTGAGGAGTTGATGAAGAGGGGATAGCTTGAGTGGATGGATCTTCATCTTGATCACTATCTTCTTTCGGCTTGATATCCCCAATGGTCATGTTCTTCATTGCCACTCTCAACCCATCATTACCTACATCATCCAAATTGTCTTGCTCCTCTTGAGAGCCGTTAGTCTCATCAAATTCAACATCATGTGTCTCCTCAACCAAACTGGAGTTTTTGTTGTAGACACGATATGCTTTGCTATTTGATGAGTATCCTAATAAAAATCCTACATCACATTTACTTTGAAATTTAGATAAGCGTGTACCTTTCCGCAAGATATAGCACTTACATCCAAACACTCGGAAGTAGGAAATGTTTGGCTTCCTTGCAATGAGAAGCTCATAAGGGGTTTTCTTTAGTAGTCGATGACAATAAAGACGATTTGATGCATGGCACGCGGTGTTGATTGCTTCGGCCCAAAAGGTGTCCGAAACATTGTACTCCGAAAGCATAGACCTTGCCATGTCTATCAATGTCCGGTTCTTTCATTCGACTACTCCATTTTGCTCCGGTGTATACTTGGACGAAAACTCATGTTTGATACCTTTATCATCACACCAATTTTCAATCTTGGTATTCTTGAATTCGGAGCCATTGTCACTTCTTACTTTCTTGATTTTGAAGCTAAATTCATTTTCGGCCCTTTGAGCAAAGCTTTTGAAGGTGTTAAACACAATTGACTTATCATGTAAAAAGAATATCCATGTATATCTAGAAAAATCATCTACAACGACAAGACAATAACTATTGCCACCAATGCTCACAAAAGTAGTTGGTCCAAATAAATCCATATGCAATAGTTCAAGTGGACTAGAAGTTGACATCGTGCTTTTAGTTGGATGTGAGTTTGCAACTTGTTTTCCGGCTTGGCAAGCACTACATAATTTATCTTTTTCAAACTTTACATCTTTTAATCCAACAACTAAATCATGTTTAACTAGTCTATTTAGTTGTTTCATTCTAACATGCCCAAGCCTTCTATGCCATAGCCAACCTTTAGATGATTTAGTGAACAAGCATGTACCAAGATTAGCATCATTTGAATTGAAATCAACTAAATAGAGGTTGCCATGTCTAAAGCCTTTGAAAATCAACCTATTATCATCAATACTAGTGATAATCACTTCTTTTGGATAAAATGCACATATGAATCCAAGATCACAAAGTTGAGCTACGGATAAGAGATTGAAATTTAGAGATTCAACAAGCAATACATTAGATATGGAGAGGTCGTTTGAGATGGCAATTTTACCTAAACCTTTTACCTTTCCTTTGCTATTGTCTCCAAATGTGATCTTGTCATATTCCTCACCTTCGTTATTTAGAGTGGAGAACATGTTGTGATTACCGGTCATATGTTGAGTGCATCCACTATCGAGCACCCAATGTTGTCCTCCGGCCTTATAATTTACCTACAAAACAAAGTTAGGTCCTTTTAGGTACCCAAATCTTTTTGGGTCCTTGGAGGTTAGTTACCAAGGATTTTGGGACCCAAATGGCTTTCTTTTTGGCACCAATGATCGGGGTTCCAACAAATTTGGCTTTAATATCACCATTGTTCACTTTCTTTAAAACATAGCAAGAATTGAATATAAGAGATGAATTAATTTTGCTAGCATGGCAATTCTTTTCAATGTGACCTAAACTTTTACATTTGTTGCAATATCTCTTTTCTTTTACAAAAACGGTTTTAGATGGGACAAAAGCATGTTTTCCCTTTTGAGGAATGTAGCCTAGTCCTTCTTTTCTTAAGGAAAACCTTTGACTATCTAGAAGATGTCTTAATTTTGATTCTCCTACATAGCATTTAGCTAGGTCATTGGTTAGTTTTTCAATTTTGTCCTTAAGTTCATTGTTTTCAAGACTAAGCACATTATCATCAATTTTAGGTCTAGATGGGAATTCAATTAAATCGTCACAAGAAGTAGATATGCCAGAAGTAGACATCATGGGCAAGTCATGCAAAATATTGCAAGTGATGCCTATTTCATTACCCGTTTTGTTGGCTTTATGAGTAAGTAGTGAGTCATAAGCTTCCTTAAGCATCTCATGAGTTTCCTTGAGACTCTCATGAGATGTGTTTAGCTCTTCATAGAAATTTGGAAGAGTTTTGTATCTCTTCTTCAATTCCTTGAATTTTTCTTTCTCTTTACTCATATAGTCATCAAAACTGGTGATCATCTCAACTAGGTCATCATAAGTATATTCATCTTCGTCACATGATACCTTCGATTCTCCTTTAGCCATGAGGCAATGAGGAGTGGAGAATAGAGATGGAGCTTGCTCGATAGCTACCCCGGCGAGTCCTTTGTGTGATGCTTCATCTTCATCATCGGAATCGGAACTTGAAGCATCCGAATCCCATTCAATGAAGCAAGCTTGTCCATCCTTCTTCTTCTTATAATATATCTTGAAAACCTTCTTCTTGCTTTCTCCTTCCTTTTCGTACTTCTTCTTCATTGATTTTTCTTCTTCTTTGTTTTTGCATTGTGTGGAGATGTGACCCTTTTCACCGCATTCAAAGCATCTTCTTTCTTCAAATGGGTTCCTCTTGGATGATTGTCCTTTCTTGAAGGACTTTCCTTGATATCTCTTCTTCATTGTCTTCCCTTTTGAGAGCTTGAGCTTTTAGTGCTATGTTCTTCTTCTTGGAGTCGGAAACCTCATCTTTCACTTCTTCTTGAGATTTCTTGAATATGTCATGAGTGAGAATCTCACTCAAGACTTCCAACGGAGTCACACTCTTCAAGTTTGAACGCACAAGTAAGGTTACAATTGTGTCATATTTTGAAGGTAAAGCTCTAAGAAACTTATGAAAAAATTCCACATTTGTGACATCCATACTAAGCCCTTTTAACTCATTTACTATGTTATTTAAACGGTTAAACATCTCCGATACATCTTCATTTGGCAACATAGCAAACTTTTCAAATTGGCCCTTATGGATAAATAATTTAGCATCCTTGACCATTGAGGTTCCTTCATAAATATCCATAAGATTTCTCTAAATATCATGGGCCGTTTCAAGTTTACAAATTCTATTAAATTCACCTAGATTTAGAGCACTATAAAGAACATTCATGGCTTGAGCATTCGCTAAGGCATTATCTCTATCTAAGTTAGTCATGTCATCATCATCAAGAATTGCAAAACCCTCATCCACCACTTTCCAAATCTTTCCACCCATGGCTTTAAGATAAACCATCATTCTAGTTTTCCAATAAGTATAGTTAGATCCATCAAAGAGTGGTGGTTTACCAATATTGATCCGACCCTCACTAGCCATCTTTATCCTACTCCGGGATGGTTAAATCCTCTGAAAAGGAGTCCAAGCTTTGATACCAATTGAAAGGGATCAAGGATATCGACTAGAGGGGGGGTGAATAGGCGATTTTAGCAAATTACCAATAAATCAAACAATTGGTAGTAAATGAGAGCAATTTAAGTAACACAAGATGAACAATAAACAATTGCAACACAAGGATATATCCCGTGGTCTCGGTGATTTGCCGATCACCCCTAATCCACGTTGAGACAAACTCAAATCTCTAACCGCTCCTCTATCTAGTCAATCTTCTCTCGAGAAGTGACCTAGATCTTGAGCCGGATTAGTGTGATGAGTTATCCAAACCTCGATTTCACTAAGAATGCACTTTACCGCTCCGACAAGGCGTGCTCAACCCTTTCACAAGACGTTTTGTGGCTTCTTCACAATCTTCCTGGAAGAGCTCTCCAAAACCTTTCTCCTAGCCGTCTAGGAGCCGGCAAACTCCAAGAGTAATAAGCCGGTGATGATGACTTAGTCCTCTTCTAGTGCCACGAGGTTGATTTAATTATCTAGATGCAATGCACTAGAAGATCTCAAATGCACACTCTCACAAATTCGAGAATTTGAACCCTAGAGTGTATGAAATGTGCTAAAGCTCACAAGGATGATGACAATGCTCAAATTATGCCAAGAGTTGTGAACAGGGCCGTGCATGGGAGTATATATACCCCCCACAATAAATATAGCCGTTACAGGCCGTTGGGAGAAAAAGATCACTTGGCAGTCAGACCGCAGGTACAAGCTCAGTCAGACCGCCGCAATTGCAACGGCATTAAACAGGCGCAATAAATGCTCAACTGCCCTTGTCAGGCACATACACGGTCAGACCGGAGCCTATTTCGGTCAAACCGTGAAACTGTCCAGAGACGACATAGTTTCTGGACACCTTATACGGTCAGGCCAAAAAATACGGACAGACCGGCCATACGGTCAGACCGTAGTACAAAAACAAGGTCAGACTGATTTCTCGGTCAGACCGGTCTAATAAAACGATCAGACCGTCAAAGCTAAAAAACAACAGAAGGATAGGTCATGAAGTTCCAGGAGACTGACCTAGGTTTTAACTACGGACAGACCGACCTTATAAAGGTACAAACTATACTAAGACATAATGTCGGTCAGTCCGAGATCCTATTCGGTCAGTCCGTGAATTCGGTCAGACCGATTCAACATACGGTCAGACCGACTGAGACAGCGCTGAGCAGTATTGAGCTGAAAGAAGCATTTTCAAAGTATATGACCTTCTAGTATGCAATGCAAGTTGATTTTATGATTTGTGGCACATAGATGAAGTATTTTGTGATACACCACATGCTCCCCTTAATAGTATGGCAACTATCCTAAAATCCGGTCAAAATTCTTCTCTAATCACCTTAGATCGGTAAAAATGGAAAAGACCTTATTTCGTACCTTTGCCCTTTTGATCAATGCCCTTTGTTCATCATGAGGCTCTTTCCTCGCCTTTCATTAACCTGTCTTTTAAGTCTTTTCTTGACACAACTAGGCAGGTAACATTAGTGTAGCATTTGTAGTTGTCATTAATTATTAAAACACTCTTTAGGGGCCTAGAAGCTACACATGGAGCCAAGCTGCATCCCGCTATGGGGCGGTAACTCGTGCCCGGACAGGTGAATATTTGTCGAAAATTTTGAAGACAACCAAATTCAAGGGACAAGCAATTTCTTAGCTTTATTGATACAACATTTAACAAGGGGACAAACACCCCTCCCCCCTGGTGAGCCAAGATGTTCGGGGACGACAAGCCCCGGGCAAGTACAAAATACACCCTGGGAGTTAAGCTTGCGCTGGAAACTACTCCGGAGGACAACCCCCTCCGGAAGGCGGCTACACCTAGTACTCTCAGAGGCCTTCCGATAGACCCCGGGAAAGGTCCCGGTACCAGCTCCTTATGCGTCTCTGGGCTTCTCGAAGCAAGTCCTCGGGCCAATACTCGTAGTCGGTCGGAGGGCATATCCTAAGCGGTGGGACCCTTTGGGACCCCGATCTTGGAGGGGACAACTCGGTGCGGGTATTGTCGAAGTTATCCAGGTGCCACTCCGGGAAGCATTTTTACCACGCCCCCCGGTGGCGAGGCTTAGCAAAGCTAAGGCCACTTGGGCATCCCTCAGGTTATGTCCCCCGGGACCCAGAAGCCCCTTCTCGGGAGCTCCTGAGGGACCTGCTCACGACGAGTCAAGACTTAGCAAAATAATCATTTCATTCATTGAGAAAAAAATTCATTACAAGTCTACGGGGCTTCCTCTAGGAAGCTACCGGGAGCAAAAATCCTAGCAAAGGAAAAAGGACCTATCTAAAGGCCCTGGAGGGAGATTCATACTTGCTCATTGTCGTTCCCCCCCAGGAGGCCGCTCTCGCTGTCGGTGCGTCCACCCTCGGAGGCGCCGGAGCCAGGAACCGGGCCTAGACGATCTGGTCGTAGAAGCCCCTCGCCGAATCCTCCAGCTCCCGCCACTGCGGCTCGAAGAAATCGAGGAAGTTTCGTGGGAGCCGGCCTCGAATCTCCCGGGCTCCGATCCCCCGATGCTCCACAAGGGCCGCGGCCGCGGCCACCATCGGGACGACCCGGCCCCGGGCCCACGCGTCGGCGGCCTCCGGGATCACGGAGACTTGCGTGTTGAGAAAGCACATAGCCTCCGTGAACGTGGCCAGAGCCACACCGGAGCCACCGCCCAAGCCGAGGCTGAGCCCAAGCGCTTCGAGGGTCGAGCGTATTGAGCGGCCCGCCTCCGCGACGGCCCGAGAGCTGGAGTCCTCGAGCTCCCAGCGGGAGCTCTCCATCGCTTTTGCCTCTCTCCGGAGATGGGCGTTGGTGTCCTCCGAGGTGAGTAGCTGGGCTCGGACCTTGACCAGCTCCCTGAGGGCCTCATCCCTCTCGGCGCAAAAGGCGGCGGCCTTGTCCTCCTCCTCCTTCAGTGCCACCTCGAAGCAGTCCTCGATGCCCTGAGCGAGGGCCGCCCCCTTCAAACACAAGGATTACATGACCCCCCGTGAAAAGTAACCGGACGACTTGAAAGCGAACTCACCTGGGGATGGAGCGAGACCAACTTGGAGCTACACTCCCTGATGGTCCCCTGCTGGATGTAGGCCTGGACCTTCCGGGTTTGGAGGCCCATGGCAAACCTCCGAGCCTTACCCGGGACAGCATGGGGTCTCCCACCCGATGGCACCGGAACCTTCCCCCCTGGTGGGCCCCTCGAGCCATCCCCGAGGGTGATGTTGACCTGTTCGGTCTCGGCCACACCCCTGGCCACCGCAGACTTGGTCTCCTAGGAGTCGGTGGACGAACTCCCGGAGGGAACATGGCTTGTCGGGGGGACAAGGAGCCCCAAGCCCCTCCTGGGTTGTGAAGCCCCCAAGGCCCCGTGGACCGCTGAAGGGCTTGCCCCCTTGTCCACTGTCCAATCAAACCGTGGGGGAGTTGTCTCCACAAACCGCACCTCCGGCTGCTCCACGCTCACTGGCACCGAAACCGCCGGAGGCGTGGCCATTGGAGAGGGAGAGGGGTCGTAGTTCACCGAGTGGGAGTCGCCCTCATCGCCAGTCGCCTTCCCCCACTCGCTTAATCTGGTGGGCGTGTCGAGGAGGCGCATGAACTCCCCCGTCATTCCTGGGCTGAGGGAGGGCTCCCCCTCCGGGAGGGGCGACGTCGCCCGGGCCTCGGGGTAGCTTGCGCGTGCACCGACCCGTGGGTCACCTCACGGGTCTTGCCGGGGATAGCGCCTGGCGTTGCGGCTGTGCCGGGGGCCTTCCGTGCCTTGGCGCATTTTGTCTCGGGGCCCCCGGCTCTTTCCTCCGCTTGTGGGAGCCGGGGGTGGGGAGAGGTTCCCTCGCCGGTAGCTTAAGCCCGAAGGCTTCCTCCACCAAGTTACGGGGAGATCCCTCCCCGATGGCGCGCACGACGCGCTCATGCTCGTCGGCGTAGTACCTCCCAAGGATGTTCTTTGCCTTGTCTCGGGTGGCCGGATACGGCCGAACTACAAAGAACAAGTGTTAGCCAAAATATTGAAGACTAAGGATAGGGGACACCTGATACTTACGTCGGGCCACCGGCTTCTGCGGGGGCCAGTGCGCCGTGTACATCCCGATCCCCCTATTCCCGTGCGAGAATGGGGAGAGCTTGAGGAGCGCTAGCTGCTCGGAAAGGTACCTCATGGACCTCCAGTCCCGGGCGCCCACCATTTTGCTAAGGACCTTTAACTCCTCGGCGGTCCAAACTGGGCGCTTGGGGGCGGATGAGCGATAGTAGGAGGGGGCCTCCAGGGACTACGTCACCACGGAGATAGAACCATCTCCGGAGCCAGTCCCCCCAGTGATCCCGGGAAGCCGCCATCGGGTACTCCTCCACCTGGGCCGGTAGGAGCTACATCATGATGCAGCCGAAGGTGGACTTCGGGCCTCCCTTGACGATGAACGAGCCCCTCGCCAAGGGCTCGTAGAGGTACCGGAGCAACCGGAGCGTCGGCTCCCGTCCGGTGGCTGTCTCGCACAGCCAAATGAAAATGCCCATCCGGACGAGGGTATTGGGCGTCAAGTGGTTGAGCGCCACCAAGTATTCCCGGAGGAACTCTCGGAGCAATGGATGCATCGGGAGCTGGAGATTGGCCTCCATGAAGACCTCGAAGACGACTACCTCCCCGGACCGGGGGTGAGGCCTGGTCTCCTTCTTCGGGGGGATCCGGACGTCCCCATCCACGAGGACGACCTGCTCCATGAGGCACACCAAGTCCCCCGAGGTGAACTCAGAAGCCCAGAGGAAGTCCGCGGTGCCTTCCTCTGGGGGCACATCGATAGCTTTGGTGCGGCCTTTAGGTGCCATCTAGGTTTCCGGGGGGGCTAAGCTTCCGGGAGTCTAGGCTTTCGAGGAGATTTTTCAGGGGCTGGGTTTCCGGGAGAGACTCAGAGCGCCGGTGAGAAGTTGGGGGCTAGGGCTTGGATGTGAGCACTCCAGGCCCCGAGGCCCTACTTATAATGCCCAAGCGCAGCCCCGATGGGCGACAAGTGGCCCCTCGGGATCAATCGGGGCCGCCCATTTCAAACGTCGCGCGCAAACCATTTAGGTGCGGGAAACGGCGCACCCATGTTCGAACCGCGTGAAGCCACCATGACCAACGGCGCACGCTAATCAAAGCCTGGGACGTCATGATTATTGGTGGCGCCACCATAAATGCGTGGTGCGTAAACCGAAGCATCACCAAGCGCCGGAGGCCTCCTCTGGGGGAGTGTTCCCGGTGATGTAAACATCCCTCCAGGGACTTAGGATATGTCCCTCGAGGGCATGGGGCTGTGCTGTCGGGGCAAATCTCTGACCGATCAGTCTCGGTGATAAGGCACCACTAGCCTGGTGAGAAGCACCCCAGGGACCCCATGTCCCGAGCGCCGCCACTGGCCCGGTGAGAGGCGCCCGTGGACCATGTCCCGGGTGCCGCCATTGGCCCGGTGAGAAGCGCCCCAGGGAACATGTCTCGGGCGCAGTCACTGGCCCGGTGAGACGCGCCCTGGGGACCATGTCACGGGCGCCGCCATTGGCCCAGTGATACGCGCCATGGGGACCATGTCCTGTGCGCCGCCAAAGGCCCGGTGAGAGGCGCCATGGGGACCACATGTCTCGAGCGCCGCCATTGGCGCCATAAGAAGTGTCCCGAGGACCATGTCCCGGGCGGTGCCACTCACCAGGTGAGACGCGCCCCAGGGACCATGTCCTGGGCGCCACCACTCGCCTAGTGAGACACGCTGCCATTGGCCTGGTGAGACGCGCCCCAAGGACCATGTCCCGGGCGCCGCCGCCCGCTCGGTGAGAGGCGCCTCGAGGATCCCTTGTCCCGAGAGCTCCCACAGGCCCGGTGGTCAAGACACCTGGGGCGGTCCGGGGAAAAACCACGAAGGACACCCGTGCGGGGCCATGTGCGGGGCATGTGAGAAATGTCTCGGGAATCAGTGAGGACACTTGTCAACCATCCGAGCACCTTGGCTGGTGGAATGACAATGGTGCCCTCTGATCCAACAATTGCGACTAGGGTAGTTTAGTAATTTGCATTTTTTGGGCCTATATATGCCCTTGTACCCCTCTTTTGTAGTAGAGGACAACTCATTATCATCAATATACAAGAAACCAATAGGCGTGCTCAGGAGCACTCTCCCCTCGAGAGAGCTCCCGAAGCCGACTCACGTCGGGAGCTTGTCGGCAGAACTAGGGCCCCTGCTGGGGCCTGAACCTGTATAAACCCTCGTGTCACTCTTTGTCTTTGCCCGACGGGAGAGGACCGGTCACGCAATCAGCTCGCATCGTTTTCTGTTTGCTAGGAACCTTCGTAAAACTTGCCGAGGTATTTGCAATACCACGACACCTCCAAAGCATATGTATGTAACCCTAGGAATGAACTCACTTGGTAATTTAACTGTCGTGCACGTGCCCTTGTAATTGGTCCTTGCATAGGAAGTGATGGAACGGAAGTAGTGTGTGTATCCGTCATAGTGATGTCCTCATCACTAGAGACCCACCTCTGGGGATAATTTGTTGCGACCAGATTGGTTTTGGAATTTTCTTAAAAACAAGTCTCCCACGTGAAGGATACGTGGTCGCACCCATTTACTGTGATATTTACGCAAAGCTTGTAAATATACTACTGACCGAATTAGTGCTCGATTACACTTCTCTTTGAGAAGAGCAATTTCATCTTCACGTTTTTCACTTTGATTTATGATATCAAAGTGGTCCACACGAGCAGAACCAATTTGTATTTCAATTGGCAACATGGCTTCTTCACCGTAAACCAGTTGGAAAGGTGTCTCGCCTGTAGCCCGACTGGACGTGGTGTGAAACGCCCACAAAGCGAAGTAGAGCTCGTCTACCTAAGCCCCGAAGCATATCTTAAGGTGGTCGAAAGCATGTTTCTTAACCCCTTGTATTATCTTCCCATTGGCATGTTCAATGTGCCATTGCTCTGCGGATGAGCAACAGATGTGAAATAGATTTTGGTCTCGATATCGTCTCAATAGTCAAGAAAAAGACCACTAACAAACTGGGATCCATTTTCTATGATGAGACAACTTGGAACACCAAATCGTGTGACAAGGTTCTTATGGAAGAACTTCTTCACCATAGCGGCGGTAATGGTTCAGACTGGTTCAACATCGATCCATTTGGAAAACATGTCAATCACTACGAACAGAAACTTGTATCCATTAACCACTTGGGGCATCGGGCCCATGATACTATTCCCCATACGGCAAATGGCCAGGTTAAGGGAATAGTTTGAAGAGCATATGCTGGCTGATGAACTTGCCAAAAATGAAATTGACACTGTGGGCATACTTTGACCAATTGGATGGCATCATAAAGTGCCAAAGGCCAGTAAGAACCCTGTCAAAAAGCTTTTCCAACCAGCGTCCAATAGCATGCGTCCATGAATTTCTCTCAAAAAGGATTTTCCCTCTCTTGAGATATACAGCGCACAAGCACTCCTTGAACAACTTTTCTGTACAGAATTCCTTTGACTAGTCTATACATGCGTGCTTTGCTAACTAACCGATCACTTTCGGTTTCATCCTCAGGCAAGGTCCCATGCGCAAGATAGATTCTCAATGGTCGAATCCAATCGGCTTCTTGCTCGAGGGCTATGACATTAGTCATCGCCTTGGTTGCCTCAATAATTGAGGGGTGTTTTAAGTGTTCAACGAACACTTCTGCCAGACCGGAGGCGTGTGAGGAACCAATTTTTGACACTTGGTCTGTGAGAATATTGTCTCTTCGCAGAAATTTCTGAAGTGTTTTTCCAATTTCCTCACTTCGTCCAAATACAGAGCCATTGTCTCATAAGAGCAGTTGTACTCCTTATTTACCTGGTTTGCAACTAGCTATGAGTCTCCCCTCACCACTAATTGATGGACTCTGAGGACCTCGCAACTTCAACTCCCTCGACTAAATTTTGGGTGAGTAAACTAAGATCTAGTAATTTCGAGTGACTGAATTTCGACTGATTTCCAAACTAACTACTGTGTTTCATCTGACAGAGAAGAGGAGTAAAATTTCTAATTAGACTTATGAACAAAGTTATTTGGTTTATCAGTTTCTTGTAACATTCTTAGCTTGAGATGCTGCTTAATAGAACTTGTGATTGAATGACAAACAAGATTATTTGTTTTGTTTGTTTCTTGTATACCATTCTTAGCTTGAGATGCAAGTTAAGAGGATTTGTGGTTGAATGAAAATCAAATATCATCATTAAATGGATAGAATTTGCTTTGATTGGTTCGCAGGAGAAGTTCACATATAAAGTTTTTGTGTTTATTTGTTCAGATATTTCTTTCTTCTGCACCAAATAAGTGAAATTCTCTATCCAAAAGATCTAAGTTCTATATTTAGAAAAAATGACAAACTTGGTTTCAACAGATAGGTCTTATTTTCTGTGATTGTCTTTTGAGGGGTAAAAGGAATTCTATACTACAAAATTTTCATCCTGGTAGTTCTTTTTAGACCAAGAGCCCTTTAGATTTATCTGAGAGGATCTTCCTGTCTTTCAGGTCGAATTCGCAAAAGCTTCATGACCTAGATCTATTCGAGTTAGAAAAGGCTTCGTGACCTCAGAAGGGTTCACAACATCGGAAGGCTTCATGACCTTGGAAAGGTTCACGACCTTGGGAGGATTTCATCTCTGGTCGGATTGTATTTCGATCAATATATATATATATATAATTAAGTCTTATCTGTTAGGTTTAGATGTCCGAGTCTAATACGTTTAGTCAATTATTGAGTTTGATACGTATTCATACGATTGGACTATAAATACTTTGTAATAGTCTTAGTTTAGATCATTGAATATCATAGAGTCTAGATTGAACTTATTTAAAGCTTAGACACATAGTTCATTAACATAGGCGAGTGCATCCTAATGCTCGACATGTAAAAGATCCCTCTTTTCAGTAAAGAGTTGTGCTATCTTTTGAACTGTGTTTTCGATCAACTTGGGTTTCGGTAATTTCGAGTAAGATCCCGTTATTCCGCATATTAGCATTCTGATTGAGTATAGTCGAAGACCGTCTATACTTCAATCAGAGCAAGCAGTATTCGATTGAGGCTAGATCCAAAACCTGGTCTAGGCTTTAATCAGATCAAGTTGGTATCAGAGCAAATATCCTGTCTTGTGGATGGTGAAGACTCGCCAGGGTTACAAAACCTCCGGCGAAACTCCGGGAGATCATTCAACGGCTTCCATAGTCACATCTCTGAAGATGTCTGACGATACCTCCGTTCAAGCTAACCTAGCCAAATAAGTGGCTAAGCTCTCCGCTGACATGGATATCATGATTGCTTGGATTAAGCAGTAGGCCATGGTTGTACCTTCCGAAGTTGATGCTTCAAAAGTCAAGGTTAAAGGCGTGAAGATTGGTGAAGACTTGTGCAGGCTAGACGAAGACGACCATAAGGCCAACGTCCTCGTGAACACCTCCTTAGCTGCCGGATCTTTCAAGGATGAAGCTATGGTTGACATACTCATTCTGATGGGGTGATCGATGTAAAGAAACTGGATTCTTGGATGGACCAGCTTGAGACCTACTTTGACCTACGAGGGTTCAATAGCACTCAAAAGGTGAAGTTCGCACCTTTGAAGATGAAGGACCATGCCAAGACTTGGTGGAAGGCCCTTGTCGCCAATGGTGAAGCTGATGACCTTGTGTGGGGTCAATTCAAACGACTCCTATGACAAGAATTCTACATGATGGGTTGTCGAGAAGAGATGGGATTGTTGGCACAGATTGTATCAGCGCCGTGACCAATCCGTCCAGGTTTATACGACAGAATTTCGGAGACAAGCAATTAACATTGGCATCTCACTCTCTGATCCTCAAGTCTTAGGAAAATACATGTCTGGACTTCATAAATCGATCAGTGCTAAGCTAAGCCTGTTCAGCATCCAGGATATCACAACCGGAGCACAACTGCAATCGAGAAGAAGAATAAATCCCACAATGACAAGAAAGACAATTCAACCTCGTCAAAAGGAAAGTTGATTCCGAAGAAGAGTACTCTGAAGTCTAGTACAAGCATCTCTTGTGTTCATTATCATGTTGCTGGGCATAAAAGGATAAGTGCTATAAGCTCCATCTTGAGCTTCGACCAAAGAGAAATGGACCTGGGAAAAGAACAGGTACAACTACTACGGCTCCACCCGAAGAAGGAGTTGTCTGAGTGAATTCGGTTGATGAGGCGGATACGACTTTGTTTCTAATGGCAATGCCGAAGGAGAAAAGATCGGATTCACCTGATGATCGTCACTCAATGGAGGACTTGTTCACTATCAATATCCAGGTGAAGCACGAAGTGGTCACAGTAATATTCGATCCCAGAAGTTAGAAGAATTTGGTTTCCACTGGAATGGTTTGATGACTTGGTTTGAAGACGACCACATGCCCGCGACCATGAAGCAATAGATTACGAATCATTGTCTGTAGAAATTTGCGATCTCTGCTCGATATATCGACGACATTCAATGCGACGTTTTTCCTATCGATATTTATCTGGTGATCCTTGGGATCCGTATCTGTACGATCGAGACACCTACTTCCATCTATGAGCGCAAGAGTACGAGCTCACTAAAGACGAAGTTATGTTCATAATCGGTAGAAACGTCCATGTCAACACTTCAAACTTGATTACCGCAAATCAGGCCAAAATAATCATCAATGCATATCACAAATACATGCTTGTTATGATTCGACCAATTGGTCCAAGTGATAGTACTTGAGCTACGTTGTCATTGGCATACCGAGAAGATTCTGGTCATTTATCGGGACTGCTAGAGAAATATAGTGATCTGTTCAAAAAAACCAAGGGTCATCTACCGAAACGTCCAGTGGAGCACGAAATTTAGCTACCGATGCAACACTTCCCAATCTAAGTATGTATTGCAACTCTGTATTGGAGAACGAAGAGATCAAAAGACAACTTGGTGACTTCCTAAATGATGGTGTCACCTAACCAAGTAGTTCACCTTGTGGATCTCCTGTGGTGTTAGTACCAAAGAAAGATGGGACTTTGAGTATGTCCAACAACTACCGAGCACTAAGCAAGATCACCATCAAGAACCGGTACCCCCTTCCTCATATTGACGACCTGCTATACCAATCAAAGCATGCCGCTGTCTTCTCAAAATTGGATTTCAAGTCAAGGTATCATCAAATTAGCATCCGAGAGGAGGATACGTGGAAGACTGCGTTCAAAACATGACAAGGTCTGTTCGAATGGTTGGTCATGCCGTTTGGCCTCTGCAATGCCCCGGCAACTATCATGCTTCTTATGAATGATGTATTGTGACAGTTTGTCGATGACTTTGTGATCGTTTACCTTGAGGACATACTGGTCTATAGTCGTTCGTGGGACGATCACCTCCTTCATGTGAAAAAGGTGTTCGAAAAGCTTCAGCAACATCGATGTCGATGATTGGGACTCTAGTCCTTATTCAAACTTATGTAAGTTTAGATGATGAAATGTAGAGTAGATTCAAGGTGAAACTCAAGTAAATCAGGGTATCTATGTCTATGGAAGAAAGAAATTTATACAGGTTCAGACTCTCTGATGATGAGTAATAACTCTACTCCTGTTGGGATTTCACTAAACATTTCAAAGTTACAGAGGGGAGTAAGAGACATTCTCAGATGAACTAAGAACAATCTCCTATTCGCTATTACACAATGTATAATCTACTATGTCTATCTCTTAGAGTCTTGTGCATTGGCTCTTTAGCCAGATCAGTCCCCTTTCTCTCCATGGCTATCACTCTTTTATAGCTCATTGCCAGTCATCAATTATGGGATTGAAGGGTCATTGAGGGGCAAACGTGCGCCAGCCACAATGTGCAATTATGCCCATTTTTAATTACGGCTTTATCTTCTTGACGGTTACCAAAAGTTAATCAAGGAGGCTGAAGATATGCAAGGCGGTGGTAGTGGTCGAACAGGCTTAACTATTGGCTTTGGTCGAATAAGTCTAACCATATTGCCGTTGTTTGGCTCTTCAGTTGTCATGGTCCTATATTAACTACGACCATGTATTGTCATTCTTTCACTCTCCACGACTTGTGCGACCACCCGAAGATATCTCCATGATCAGGGTATTCGTGGTTTTGTGAGACCATAAGCTTTGTGACCTTAGTATTCTAGGTGTCTCAAGACTTCAGACCCTGTGACAATACAGGTTGAGACCATAGAATAGGTCATGTCCGAAATATCTTGGACTGTCCTATTGTCTCCCTCTTAAGTCCCTGAGACCACATAGGGGTATGTAAATGATTTAGATCTCGTTTTGTAAGCCTTGCCACTATAGAATGGTAGAGGTGATTAACTCGGGTTATTATTCTCATCAGCTGGCCCTCGAATTTAAAATAACAAGTTATATACTTTGTCGTCTCAGATTCAAAAATCCTTTAATTATATAGGTGGTCCGACGTTTCGTCTCCTCATATTGCAACTTAGGAGAAAAATGCTTCATTTTCCATCATGTGCCGCTACGTTTCCCAAGAAGAACTTTGTGTGTGGTTGTCAGGCCATTATGAAGTCTTTTCCTGCAACTCGAGGTTAAACTTATAAGGTGTTTTAAGGAACCGTTACTTCTAAGTTTTATAAATACCTAGACTTTGCGTACTAAAGTCTTCAAGCTTTCGCTGATAAGTCTTAGAACCTTTTTCATCTTGTAACTTTCTTTCTTCTTCTCTGTTCCTGTTCCAATGGGAAGCCAAAGCTCTAAACAACTCATTGGAAGTGAAGAAGAAGAATTAGCAATAGAAGGCAATATCATGCAGGCATTCCAAAAGAAATTTCTCTTTTGAAGGATTTGCATAAATCTTTTCTCTTGAGGAATGGTTTCCAAAGCAATGCATTTTGGGTTTCTTTAGGTGTTTGAAGATCCAGCAACTTCAAAGAAGCGAATTGGTGATGATATAGGATCATCTAGTGGATCCTTATCAAAAAAACCAATGAGTTCTGATGTTTTAGCTACCACTACATCTCAAGCTGCAACATCTTTTTTACCATATCCTTTTGACTTTTCACTTTCTTCTCCTCACTTGAGGTAAGCATTGATTATCTCTCTAACTAAGTTTAAATTACTTAGCTAGGAATGACTCATTGAAAACGGGAGTTGGATATGCAGTGAAGGTAATACCGCTCTGGCTCCAAGTTCTTCGGTGGCCCAATCAGCATTTGTTGGCAAGGTAAGTATTTTTAAATTTTTAAACCTTTCTGTATGCAACCTGTATTGACCCCATGATCATATAGGAGGACAAGGCTTTGTGGGTTCTCAGCGAACAACTTGCTGAGATCCCGGTTCTTCTGAAAGAAAAGATTGCTTTATACAAGATTCTTAAGGAAGAGAACGAGGAGCTTGAGGAGCGATTTATCAGGCGGGACTTGACCTCGACTCTACCTTCAGGGCCATTGATCACCTAAAGGAGAATTGAGATAGGGCTCGTGAGACCACAAGGCTTGCTCGCTTGGAGAGGGACCTTGCTAGAGAGGAGAAAAATTCCTCTGATGTAATCATCGTTGGTTGTGGTCTCACAATAAAAAATGTCCTCGAAAAACTAAGGACAGTTGCAGACTCACTTGAGGCGGATGTTATTGATCCTAAAAAGGATGATTTATCTCTTGAGGAGTCTTGTATTTTTCTTTCGGATCAGGTTGACTTGTTGGTCGCCAGTATCCCTTTTTTCTGTAAGGATTGTAAAAATTAATAATAAAGTTATTTCCCTTACATCAAAGTTTTTTGGATAAGTTTAATAATATGATCACACATAATGTGTAATCATTTATTAATATCCAATTTTATCTCTGTTATCAAAATGGATCACGGGTAAGTATCTCTGAGAGAAAAAATGATTGCAGGTAGGTGTCGACGATTCGGACTCGGAGTCGTCAGCCGAACTTATGCAAAATTTGTAATGGTGAGACCTTTCAAGATGACCCTCCGGGAAGGTATGCAGAAAAATGGTGAACTGGAGCATAGAGAGATTTATACAGGTTCGGGCCCTCGATGGTGGGAGTAATAGCCCTACATCCTGTTAGGATTTCACTATAGGTGATAAAAGGTTACAGAAATAGCAGAAAAACTCCTTCACAGGCAAAGGATTTTTCCTGTGTAAACATACAGAATAAAGCCAGGGAGGCTTGTAGGAACTATCTAACTTGGGCCGTAGACTTGGCTGTTTTTAGTGGTTGAGATGCGTTATGTCTCACTTGTATCAGGAGTCTTATTCTTCCAAATGGATTGGATGATCCCCCTTTCCTCGGACCTCTATGCCACCCTTTTATACTGGCCGAAAGGGTGCCATATGAAGAAAACTGCATCAAACGGTTGGATGCGGTTTTTGGAGAACTGCTGTTAACTTCCTCGGAGGTTATTAACACATGGTAATCACGAATAACCGCATATATTAACCTCTGACGGTTGGTCTTCAACGTGGAGGAATCCTCGGGATGCTTGGAATATCCTGTTATATGGATAACCGAATGAACTCCAAGCACCCAGATCGAGAATGTTCTGACCGCGGAATGTGGGCTGACTGCGCAACATCCTGGATATCCAGTTCGCGTATAGCATACGAACTTCTGACCGCGCAAAGCTGTTGGCCTGATCGCACGAAGCCCACGACCTGATCGTGTAAAGCTTGCGACCTCATGGCGATGCCCCTCAGAATAGCTTGAGTTCGCATTGCCAGATACATATCTGGTTCGAACCTGTCTTGAACCAAAAGTTTATTAGAAGTGACCCGGGTGACAATCCTCATCAGCTAGCCCCCAAATTCGAAGAAAACGAAGAGACGTGTTAATTTCGAATTTTAAGACCATGCATTGGATTTTTAACCCGACTCTTCAATTTTTCCACTTAGTGGCGCACTAAGTGAAAAACGGTTGGTTTCCCAAGACGGGTTCTAACATTATGTGACGGGCAATGATAGCGCCGTAGAACTGTTTTTATCTCGAGGTAAAATTGTAAATGCTTTGACAAAACCCGAGGCGTCTGCAATACAAACCGTCACCCTGGCGGCTATAAATACCAGGCTCCTGGATTTGTAAAACTTCACAATTTCTCCCCACGCCTAAGTCCTTTTCTTGTCACCCTGCCTTCTTCCTTCTCACATACTCCTCCTGATGGCAGATTACGACATCATCGAGATTGAGAGTGATGAAGAGGAAGTTGCGAACAAGGGCCTCAAACGATTGAAGGCCTGTCTGTCGACGATTCGAACTCAGGGTCCTCAGCCGAACATATGCAGAATTTGTAATTGTGAGACCTTTCAAGATGACCCTCCGGGAAGGTATGCTGAACAATGGTGAACAGGAGCACAGAGAGTTTAGACAGGTTCGGGCCCTCGATGGTGGGAGTAATAGCCCTACGTCCTGTTGAGATTTCACTAAGTGTGGTAAAAGGTTTACAAATGGAGGAAAAAGTCCTCACAGGCGAGGATTTTTCCTGTAAGAGTGTACAAGGATAAGCCAAAGAGGGCTTGCTGAAATACTATTTAAGGTGGGCCGTAGACTTGGTTAACTTGAGAGATTTTGGATTTCTTGATTAATCTTCCGATCTCTCAGTTGATGTTTTGATCGATCCCCCTCCTGATTGATGCTCCATGCCATCCTTTTGTACTGTTTGAAAGGGTGCCATGTGGAGGAAACTGCATCAAACGGTTGCACGGACGGTTGGATGCGGTTTTTTGGAACTGCTCTTAATCTCCACGCAGGTTAAACACGTGTTATTCATGGATAACTGTATGTGTTAACCTTCTGACGGTCGATTCTCCACGTGTAGGAATCTTCGGGATACTTAGAATATCCCGTTGTATGGGAAACCGAATAGATAGATCCCAAGTATCCTGATCGGCAGATGTTCTGACCGCGGGATATTGGCTGATCGCACAATATCCCGAATATGTAGTTCGCGTATAGCATACGAACTTCTGACCGCGCAAGGCTTACGGTCTGACCGCGTAAAGCTGGCGATCACATAGCGACGTCCCTCAGAGCAACTTGAGCTCGTATCGCCAGATACACTTCTGACTCGAACCTGCCTTTAACCAGAAGTCCAATAGAAGTGGTCCGGGTGTCAATCCTCGTCAGCTAGCCCCCAAATTCGAAAGAAACGAAGTGACGTGTTTATTTCGAATTTTAAGACCATGCATCGGATTTTTAACCCGGCCCTTTAGCTTCTCCACTTAGTAGCGCACTAAGTGAAAACGGTTGGTTTTTCAAGACGGGTTCTGACATTACGTGACGGGCAATGATGGCGCCGTAGAAATGTTTTTATCTCGAGGTAAAATTGTAAATGTTTTGACGAAACCCGAGGCGCCTGGAATGCAAACCATCATCTAGGCGGCTATAAATACCAGGTTCTTGGATTTGTAAAGCTTCATAATTTCCCTCCACGCCTAAAGTCCTTTTCTTGTTATCCTGCCTCCTTCCTTTTCACATACTCCTCCCAATGGCAGATCATGAAATCATCGAGATTGAGAGCGATGAAGGGGAAATTGTCGAACAAAGGCTTCAAACGATTGAAGTCTTGTCCCCCTTAAGGAAGAAACCCAAGGTTGACGAAGGATCTTCTAGTGGAACAAAGGTGAAGAATGTAGCAAGTTTCTTTCTTCCTTCAGTTCCTTTGACCCTCCCCGTTCATGCCTCTCGGCAAGTTAGGCCTTTATCCTTAGAGAAAGATCCCATCACATTCAATTCTCCCATTCTTTTGGGTGATCAACATCCTGGTCGGCAAGCGGTAACTATCCCTCGATCAAATGATCGCCATATTGGGTTGGCGAAGCAATCTTCTGATGGGAAGGTTGCTCTTCCACCATATGATGATCTTCCTCCCAAGATGGGTGTATTAACGGGTTATGCACCGGGACAGGTAACAATTCTTCTCCCTTTTTGTTGATAATTTTAGTTAGTATGACTAGCTTTTGCAAAATGCAGGAGGTAGGAGGCTCCAGCTATCAGCCTTCTGCTGCTCCATCTCTTCCTTCCGGACAGACTCTTCTGGAAGAGAAGAATGCCTTGGAGAAGAAGACCGAGGAGATGGCCTCGAAGATTCTGCGTTTAGCAGAATGTCTTGATCGATCCCGAGAAGAGGCGCACCATTTCCGTCGAGAGAGGGACTTCGCTCAGCAACAGCGAGAACTCTCTGACTTGATTAGGGACAATAGTGCGTCTGTTGTTAGGGATGATATAGATAGACTTAGGGTAGTTGCTAGTTCCCTGGGGGTTGCCAGTGTAAATTCTACTGACAACAACATGTCCCTTGGGGAACTTTGTAAACTTCTTTCGGAACAAGTCGATGTTTTTATCGACCGTATCCCTTTTGTATGTAAAGAATGTAATAAATAAAGTTTCTTTTATTCATATGAACATTCTTCATACCTTCTGTGTGAAATTATGGCCAAAAGCTTAGTTCGCGACCATTCATACACAGAAAATTTCAGTTCTGCGATTAGAATCGCGCTTTAAAAGATCACCGTGACCTGCCCTGATGCCGCGATCAGACTTAAGGCCGCGGTTAGAACTGAATTGCGACTAGAGTCGAACGTTTGGTTAGACCATTACTTCAATCAGAAACAAAGTTAAATAACATGGTTTTAACCAAACCATAACCCAGTTAGAATATACCCGTACGTCAAAATTTGAGTTACATGATATTTTTTACAAAAATGTTCAAGTAAAAAGAAAGGTAAATAACCGTCAAAAAGCCTTAGCAGACTTCTCGAGTTTTAGCCCTTTCAGCTTCCGAAATAAAGAAGTCTTTTTATTTCAGATCCGATACCCGAAACGCTTTAAAGGGTTTATCAGAGAGTATCCATTTGGGGAAATGAATAAAATATTTAAGAGGACGTTTGAGTGGAACGTTACTCACAGAGGCGTGACTCCTCGAGTCTATAAAAGCAGTAGGTAGCTTCTTGAGGAAGCTATTCAGCCGTTAAAAACCCTTAGAGTTCCTGCCGCACAAAACCCTCATCTTCTTGCCTTCATCTTCCACAAAATCATCGACTTTTTTGACCAATCTTCCTCAAAAAATGGCATCTTGGAGTAGATCCAACCACCATTCTGAGGAGACTCTGGTGGCGTTGGAGAAGGAGGAGATCCTTCCATCGCGGCTGCTGATCAATTGGCGGCCTGCGGAGAAGGACCAAGAAACTCCAACCGTCCGAGAGGGCGAGTTGGTAATCTTCGAGGAGTATCTGCGCTGCGGGTTCCGATTCCCTGAGAGTCGGTTCCTAAAGGACATCCTCGAACATTATGGGTGGGAACTGATCAACCTCCACCCAAATGCGATGCTGATCCTGGAGGTGTTTCAGCATCTTTGCGAGGCCTTCGTCGGAGTATATCCTAGCGTGGACCTCTTCCGACGGTTCTACTTCTCGGCATGGTCGAAGAGCACCAATGCCGCCGGATGCATCTACTTCCGGCTGAGGGACAAGAAGGAATATCCCTCCCCACCTCTGCGGGATTCGCTGCACGGGTGGCACCAGAGGTGGTTTTACTGCTCTCCGCCGTCCGAGAGTAGTTTATGGTTTGAGAACTCGCGACCAGAGAAGTCAAGCGAGTTGGATGCTCCCCCGACGCTGGGCGTGGAGCACCTGAAGCACGCCGAGGTGATTCTTCACTTTGTGGGTCAAGGATTGACAGCGAGGGATGTCATCCGAGACTTTGTGAAGAACCGAGTGAGCCCCCTGCGCGAAAGGGCTCATCCTGCTTGGGAAATCAAGTCCATGGCGGATGGAACCCTGGACTACAATGAAGGTACTCAACCCTTTAGCACTGTGCTTTGTCATTTCTGAAATTTATGTTTTCTGACTTGAATTTGGGAACAGTTCTGTCTTCAGCCGAAATTGAGAGGCGAACTAATTCCCTCCTTAGGGCCTACAATGCCGATGTAGAGGACCCTAAGGGATCACCTCGCCCACAGAGTTTGATTCATGCCGGCGATGATCTCAGACAGGAGCGCCGAAAGGTAATTTCCTTGTCCGGCTTCGGTTCTGCAGGTCTTGTGTGTGTCCAGCGCTAATCCATTGTAATGGACTGTGAACCAGCTCCTAGGGAAGTTTGCTGATGCGACGTTCCCAAGCGAAAATGTCGGCTCTCTGGGGAAGCCGACAGCGAAGAATGTGAAGAAGGTCTCTCAGAGACCCAGGACAAAGAGTCCTGCCCCCAAGAAGACCAAGCTGAACCTTGGGGAGGGGTCTTCACGAAGCATTCCTCGTCCCGCAAGAAAGACTGCGGTAAGATATCGCATTCCTTCTACCTTTTCAGGCGCGACATGGAATCACTTCTTCGTCGTACAGGGAGAGAGGAGCGAGGAGGAAGAGGACGATGATGTGCCTCTAGTCATCAAGAGGAGGAGGACCGGGGAGTCCCCTGCTGGTGACGCCTCAAGCTGCCCCGTAGGGACCACAGCTACTGAAGAGGTGGCCGTGGCTGACCCTGCGACCACCGAAGAGTCCCCTGCAGGTGACCTTCCAATTCCTGAAGCCCCCGAGGTTTCAGGGTCAATTATCTCTGCTTCCCTGGTCGAAGGGACGACCAAGGTAAGGAATCTTTTCGACCGTTCCTTCTATGACTCTTTCTGCACATTTGACAAGTTAATGTACATACAGGGAGGAGAGCTTCCCCCTGGGACCACTGGGGGTTCCAGGGAGGAAAATCCTCCTCCTCCGCGGACAGAGGAGGAGGTAGATGAACAAAGGCCGGCTGTGACGGTTCTAGCAACTCTGGAATCGCCAAGGCCTTCGGATGCAGCCCCACCAGTTAGCCCGGTGGCTCAGGTAAAAACCTTTCTATGTGTTTTCATCTTTTTTCCTAGGAATGTGCTCGTAACAGAACATTTCCAGGGAGGTGCTGCTTTGTTTACTATAAGGAAGGCGAGAACCGGAGACGGCTCTCCTTCGCAAGGGGAATTTTCCCAGAAGTCCCAGGAACGAATGGGATTTCAAATAAGGTAAGAACTCTTACTTGACAGTAATCTTAGATGAAAGCTGCCTGACCCATTCTTCTTGTTAGGCAAAAGAAGACAGCGCCTAACCCTTCAACCGCCACTGGGGAGGTTGAAATTAGGGCTGATGAGGGAGCCTCTAATGAAGAGCGCTCCGCTCCCGTGGTTCAGGAAGTCGTCCGGACCGCGGGAGGAGAAACAAGTACAGGGACCGGGTCACAACCAGTGGCCTCTGGGGGTGGTGTTCAGACGGCACTTCCCCCAACTATCCCTGTCGCAGGCACTTCCGATGCGCTAGCAAGGATTCCTGCTAGCATGGATGATGCCGCTTTAAACAAGTTTATGAAGGTATGATCACCCCTGTTTCGGCGCTTGAACCGCCTTTAGAGTATATTTAACTCTCTTGCTTTGTATCACAGGGCTTGTCATGGGTGACAAGCCAGTCGCATGCTGCAATGGCTAGCATGGCGGCTGTTCAAAGAGATCGTGACGGCTTGCGCAAGTGAGGATCGTCACTCTTCTGTTAATATACGTAGGCTTTATCTGTAACTGACTTGATTTTGCTGCAGAGAGGTTACATTCTTGAAGAAAGAGTTAGCCAAGATGAGGCTGAACTCAGTTGCAGAGTTCAAGAAACTACGGACTGAAATCAATAAACTTCAGTCTGAGAATGCTGGTAAGTCAATTCTCAACTTGAGAAGACTTAAAGCCATGCCTTGTTAATAACCTCTTTTCTCTGTACAGCGCAAGCAGGTCGCATTATACAGCTCGGCCAGGACAAGACGCTTCTCGAGTCCTCGATCAACCACACCGACCGAGCGGTCAAAGAGTTGAGCCTACTGGTCTTCGAAAAACTGAAGGCCGTGGCCAATCTTTTGAATACCAACGTGGTAGAGTTGAAGAAGGACGACCCAAGTGTCAGCGATTGGTCATCACTGCTCACAACTCAAGCAGAATCACTGCTTGAATATCTCCCTGGAGATATACGGCGACGTGAAGAGATAATCAGGACGAGAGTCCGATCAGCCGCTTCTGCCGTACTCAGCCGGGTTCGACTTCACCATGGCCCAGATGCGAATCTGAGCGTGCTGGTGGGACCGGTTGAGGTCGAGAGTGAAGAACTGCTTGACGCCGTTATAGAAGAAGTCAAGCCCTTCGTTGACAAACTCTTGGCTGAGCTGAGGATCGAATGATCCTTATATTTTGTATCCAAACAATTGTAATTACAATGCCATGTATGTAAAACTATTTTTTAAAAGAAAGTGCATATTCACATCATAAGTTTCATACTATAAGTATATCCCCCTAGCCCCCGCCTATGTTTTGTGAATACTGAAGCCTTAGTATTTTAAGCAGAGGGAAAAACATAAGTATGATGACCAGGGATATGTGCTTCAAGCCGATGGTCAAGATTAAAGTAATATTTTAACCTTATTGCAAACTGGTAGCCACCCAGATGACCGAGGACTAGCCAGATAGTCCCGTGTGCGTTGAGAAACGGCTTATTTAGGAGTCACTTATCTGGAAATGATCATGAGATCGACCAGCGAATCCGGTTGAAAAATGCTGTAATAACCTAACCGCTGGCGATCAGCCCCCAGGTCGAATTTGTATAATTTGGGCTTAAAGAAAAACACTCATTGTATGAAAACAAGACATGCTTTTTATGAAAAGATGCTAATTGAACAGGAAAAGGGTTGTGGTACTTACACGTAAAACTTGCGAAGTTGATCGATGTTCCAAGTATTGGACAAAATCCGACCATCCTCCATGGCTAACCGCGCAGATCCTGGCCGCGGCACTGAGACGACAGTTTATGGTCCTTCCCACTTTGGGGAGAATTTATTGCGGTTAGACTGGTCTTGAATTTTTCGTAAAACCAAGTCGCCCACGTTGAGATCACGTGGTCGCACCTTTTTACTGTGGTACTTGTGTAGAGCCTGCAAGTATACCGCGGACTTGATCAGGGAGCGATCACGCCGTTCTTCCAGGAGGATGAGATTTCGCGATCGCTGTTCGGATTGGTTGACCTGTTCGAATTGATTCGTGCGAACAGATCCAATACTAACTTCCATAGGCAACACAGCCTCGGCCCCATAGACCAAATGGAAGGGTGTCTCACCGGTGGCTCGACTAGAGGTAGTCCGTAGTGCCCATAGAACAGTATAAAGCTCGTCCGCCCAAGCCCCCGAGCGGGTCTTGAGGCGATCAAAAACACGTTTTTTGATGCCTTGCAATACTTGCCCATTGGCCCGTTCTACGGCACCATTTCTTTGTGGATGTGCCACAGATGCAAAGCACACCTTGGTCCCAATCTGATCGCAGTAGTCTAGGAAGAGACCGCTAGCGAACTGAGAACCGTTGTCTGTGATGAGACAGTTTGGAACACCAAATCGTGCCACAATGTTCTTGTGAAAGAACTTTTGTGCGGCTGATGCAGTAATATTTCGTACTGGTTCGGCCTCAATCCACTTTGTGAACGTGTCAATGGCTACGAACAGAAACTTGTACCCATTGACCGCTTGTAGCATAGGACCGACGATGTCCATTCCCCAGATCGCGAAGGGCCATGCGAGAGGAATAGTTTGCAATGCATAAGCAGGTTGATGAACCTGTCTTGCATAAAATTGACACTGTGGACACATCTTGACCATAAGCTTGGCATCATCGAGTGCCGAAGGCCAGTAGAATCCCTGTCGAAAAACTTTTCCGACCAGTGTTCGGTATGACGCGTGTGCACCGCATACACCGACATGTATTTCTTTCAAGAGGGATTTTCCTTCCTGCTGAGATATGCAGCGCACGAATACTCCTTGAGTACCCTTTCTGTACATAACCCCATCTATGAGTTTGTACAGACGCACCTTTCGAATTAACCGATCGCTTTTGGTTTCGTCCTCAGGTAGGGTCCCATGTTCAAGATAGACCCTCAATGGATGAGTCCAATCTTGTTCCTGACCGAGGTTGGCAACGAAGGCTATTGATGGATCATCCTCGACCGAAGTCATGATCGAAGGATGGTCCAAGTGTTCAATGAACACTCCTGCCGGAGCGGATGAGCGTGAGGATCCAATTTTGGATAATTGGTCTGCGAGAATATTGTCCTTTCGCGGGATGTATTGGACTTCGAAGTGACTGAAGTGTTTTTCCAATCTCCTCACTTCCCCCAGGTAATGAGCCATTGTCTCATCGGAGGTGCTGTACTCCTTGTTTACCTAGTTTACGACTAGCTGTGAGTCCCCCCTCACCACTAATCGATGGACTCCGAGGAATTTTGCTGCCCGGAGCCCTGCAGGAAGACCTCCATACTCTGCTGCGTTGTTGGTTGCCCTAGGGCGCAACTAAGACTATTCCAGCCCCCGAGTGTTGAAAACTATGGGAGCCGTCAAAGTACATTGTCCAATAATCGGGGCACTCCAGTTTCTCTGCCAACTGTACGGGTGGCTCAGGGTTGGTCCATTCGACCACAAAGTCGGCCAAAACCTGAGACTTAACCGCCGTGCGAGGGGTGAAATGGATCTCGAAGGCACCGAGTTCGACCGCCCATTTGGCGATTCGACCAGATTTTTCTGGATTTCGGACAATATCCCCTAAAGGAAAAGAGGAGGGTACTGTGATCTTGTGTGCTTGAAAGTAATGTCGTAGCTTACGGGAAGCCATCAGTAGCGCGTAAAGTATCTTCTGGACCTCAGGGTAGCGCTCCTTAGGGCCATGAAGTACTTCGCTCACATAGTAGACGGGTCTATGTATTCCTCCTCTATCCGCGATCAGAACGGCGCTGACCGCGTGTGCTGTGGCCGCCAGGTAAAGAAGCAACGGTCCTCCTTTGTCAGGAGACACCAATACTGGCAGACTGGATAGATATGTTTTTACCTCCTGGAATACTTTTTCGGCCTCATCCGACCATGTAAACTTATGATGCTTCCGCAAGGCTTTGAAGAAAGGTAATCCCCTTTCGCCTAATCGCGATATAAAGCGACTTAAAGCCGCCATGCGACCAGCCAGGCGTTGAACATCCTTCATGGTCGAGGGCGACCTCATTTGTTCAATAGCTCTGATTTTCTCAGGATTAACCTCAATGCCCCTGGAACATACAAGGAAACCAAGAAGCTTTCCTGAAGAAACCCCGAAAGAACATTTCTCCGGGTTCAATTTTATTCCAAAGCGATTCAAGTTACAGAAGGTTTCAGCAAGATCGTCCAAATGAGACAATCTTTTGATGCTCTTTACAACCAAGTCGTCTACGTATGCTTCGAGATTACGGCCTATCTGGGAAAGAAAGGTCTTTTGCATCAAGCGCTGGTACGTGGAACCTGCGTTGTTGAGACCGAACGGCATTCTGATGTAGCAGTATGTGCCGAACGGGGTGATGAAGGCAGTTTTCTCTTCATCGTCTTCTGCCATGCTAATTTGATGATATCCTGAGTAGGCATCCAGAAAACTCATCAGTTCGCAACCCGCAGTGGAGTCGACCAGCTGGTCAATGCGGGGAAGGGGAAAGTCATCCTTCGGACAGGCACTGTTGAGGCTAGTGTAGTCGACGCACATGCGCCACTTGCCATTTGACTTGCGGACCATGACCGGATTGGCGAGCCAGTCCGGGTGATTCACTTCGTGGATAAACCCGGCTTGTAAGAGTTTGTCTAACTCTTCTCGGATGGCTTCCTGTCGGTCGGTGGCAAAACGCCTGGGCTTTTGCTTTATTGGTCGTTGTCCAGCTCGAATTGCTAACCTGTGCTCAATTACTTCCCTTGGGACACCGGGCATGTCAGACGGTTTCCACGCAAACACGTCTGCGTTAGCCCGGAGGAAAGCAACGAGGTCGAGTTCCTATTTGTCATCCAGGGCTGACCCAACCCGAATTGTCTTGGATGGGTCATCTGGGTACAAAGGAACTTGTTTGAGTTTCTCATCTGGTCGAGGAGCAGCCCTGATCGCATCGGTGGCAACGGTGGTGACCTGAGCGTCCCGGAGGGGAAGTTGATCGACCATCTCCAAAGATAGCCGGTCGCACGTGAGCGCCACGTTGCGACTACCTCGGACCGAAATGACACCTTTGGGGCCAGGCAATTTCGCGCACTGATAAGCATAGTGCGTTGCCATCATGAACTTAGCAAGAGTCGGCCTGCCAAAGATTGCATTATAAGCTGAATCACAATCGATTACATCGAAAGTAACCAATTCTGTTCGGAAGTTGTCTGGTTCTCCCAGAGTGACCGGGAGGACCACTTGTCCCAATGGCATCATGGAGGGGCCTGGGATTATGTAACATCCTGAGTTTTGGGGTGAAAAGTTTCTTTCTTAAAAATCATGCATGCATATGTCTCTTCTAGATCAACCAAATCAGCCTCAGCTTTATTCTGTTCTAGCCCTAAAATCTCCAAAATTTATCCTGTGACCCCAAGTCAAGATCTGACTTTCCAAATTTGATCTATCAGTTATCCTAAACCTAAAAGCCTTCAGAACCCAGATTCAATTCTATCTCTAACTTCCAGAATTATCAACTCTTTTCTGTTTTCGAAAACAGAATATCTGTTATTACCTAAATACCCTAAGTTTCAGAAATTGAGATTTAATCAAAATCTTAGCCAAGTTCGTACCAGATTATTCCTGGAACATGATCATGGGTATGCCAATACCTTAAACCAGAAAGTTGGCAGCCAGATTTTATCATCTAAACCTTTTTCGCAAATCAGTCCAAGAGTTATTGCAAATTAGTCCTTTACCTGATATCTGGAAACCCAAAAAGGCTAAAATCTCCAGATTAACTTCAAACTCAAAATCTCTTCAGCAAATCTTTTCTAAATGCTATTTGTCACAAGTTTCTCTTCTGTTCAGATTCCAAAATCTCATCCTAAATCCCAGAATTCGAAATCAATTGAAATTCAGATTTCAATTACCATAAAATACCCTATTTTCAATTCATATCAAAAATCATCCGAACATTTCAAATTTTATCTTCAATCTGTGCCAAATAATTTGTTGAATTAAATTTGCCAAATCAGCAGAATCAAAATCAGATCAAACCTTCCAAATCTCCAGAATTACAGATCAGTCCAAATCAAGAAATCGGAAATTGCAATCAGGCCCCTAATTCGACCAGGGCAGCCGCCAGTGCACGACCAGAAGCTTCGCCGTGCATTTGCGCCGTGCTTACTCGCCGCCGGCCACGCCTCGCCTGCGCCTAAGCTCGTACTCACTTGAGTTGCATGTGCACACGCGTCCACGCCCCAGCCATCGCCGTGGCAACGCCGTTGAACAGCTTGCTCCCGTGCGCGACCGTTGTCAGCATTTGCTTGCCACGTTGCTTTGCATTGCCAGCTCCAGTTGCCACTACTTGCACCGCCCGACAATGTGGAGTTCCAAAGAGCCGACAAGCTGAGCAGTAGTCACCTCACCTGAGCACCGTCGCGTCACCGTTCGCCGTTGTTGCTTCTGCACCCAGCAACTCATGTCAACCGACACAAATTCCCTTGCTGCTATCTCCTTGCAAGCATCGCCCTGTGGTCTATATAAGCAGCCATACCCTGTGTCATCTCCCCTTCACCAGGACTTAGCCAAATTTCCAAATCTCCTCGCCGTCGTCTTCTTCTCCGGCGAGTCCAGATTGAGGCCTCACGGTGCCAGCACGCCCTGCTGCACTTCTCACCGAATTAACAGCACCAGAAGGTATAGCTCATCTCCCTCATCATGCTGTACCATCTAATTGAGTTATATTGCATCCAGTCGCCGGTGATCGCCGGAATTCCCGATTGCCCTGTTCCGGCAATGCAGACCAAATCACTTCGAATTAGCTCTCGAACTTGTGACGAAAAATGATCAGTGAACCTTTTGAAGCAAGCCTATGCATCAATATCTCCAGATTGAGCTCGAATTGAAGTTTTCCCCAGTTTTGAGCTTCTCCAGAAACCGGCGATCGTCGCCAGGCTTCTCCGGCCATCCTCCGGCCAAATTGATTGTCCAGATAGCTTCATCTTACCCTTCTTTCACTCTCCAAGCTTGGATTAGAGTTCTTTCGGCCTGTATCAAAAATCCCCAAATGGCAGTGTCTTCTTCTCCGGCGCAGTTCACCGGAAATCCTTTCCCGGCCGTTTCAGCTTCATCCACTTTGTCATTCAGGTGTGCCCCAACTTCCTGAGCATATTTGTCTTCTAGCTCGATCCCTGAAACTGCCCAGAATTCAAGTTACAGCTATGCCAAGATTTCTGTCCAGTGGCTTCACTGTGCCGTGTCGCCACCACACTTCTCCTTCAAATTTCATCACCTTCCAGCCATCTTCTGCCCTAGATCCTGTTGAATGATTTGTTCCTGTTATCATTGCCTATCTCCCAGACAAAGTGGTGCATCATTTGGAGCTCTAGATCAAAAGTTATGCCAAGCCCTAGTTTCTGGCCATGTCAAGATCAATGCCAGACTATGTCAGTCAGTGGCATTAGCCCTTTTCACTCCCTTCCAGATGTGCATTTTGGGCATAACTTTGTCTCTTAGATTCCTGAGGTTGTGATCTACATTTTCTTCTTCTATCACAACTTGATTTGAGCCCTTGAAATGCATGTTATGCTAAACCCTAGTTTTTGACACTATTCCAGTGCATGCCAGCCAATGGCATTGGCCTTGTTTACCCACTTCTGATTGTGCATTTTGAAAGCCACTTTGTCCACTGAATTTGTAGAGTTATGATCTACATTTTCTTCTACTGTCATAACTTGAGATAAGTTCTCTAGTTTTCCTTGAAGTTATGTTAGATTCTTGATCCGAATGTCAATCTGCCGACATTCGCTGTTCTTGATCAAACCAGCCACAAAACTGATGTTCTTATTGTAACCTTGAGATCCTAAGAGCATCTAACACCCATCCTTAGCCAAATCCTTGAAACCCTAGATCTCAACTCAGTTCAGCTTGCAATCTCAATTATCTCCAGTATCGTTCAGTCACTCTTGTAAAGCATATCTGCATATAGATCCTAAAACATCTTAATATATAAATAATATTTGTGTGTATTGTTTGGTTTGTCGTCTAGCAGATCTAGAAGCTGAGATCGAGGACTTCGCTGTTGAACCGTCATCAACTGCTGTTTCTTACGACGCGGAAGGCAAGTCATATCCTTGGTCATCTTGAACCTATATTTTAAACGTTGCTAAAACATAACCTTGAATATAGGCAATATTGCATGTGAAAGATTGAGAATGGTTGATTTATGAATTGGCAGTACTAGACTGGTTATCTGTGAAATGTGAAATAAACAAGTTTTGAGCCATGAACTATTATATGTATCTATATACTTATATTCATGGAATAAAACCCCTAGCCGTGACCAGAAAAATGGTATGGATGGCTGTAGCACTGGAGGTGCTAGACTGCAAAGGAATGCAGGCACTGAAGGTGCAGGGTTGTGGATGGTCTGGTCACTGGCCTATAAGGACTAGAACCTTGTGTTGTGCGGCTAGTGGCATGAACAACGTGCTAACCGTAAGCCTGGTATGGGACAGGCCTGAACAAGTACTTATGTGGATCGTACATGAAACCCCTGCATGAGATGTGTTGTGATGATTGACTTGGAGGCTGACTCCTACTATCACTGAAGGTGATCTGATATTTGACCCAGTAATGGGAAAATGAGGTGGGGTGGAGGTTATGATACAGCCTACCACAACTGTGTTTCGCTGAGAGCCACAGGGTCAGGGGTGAATTGTAAGTGATGCATAACAAAAGTTCTTGTTATTTCCACCTTGCCACTCACACATGGTTGTGAGGAGGGGTCTAATCATTTTGATAGGATGGGCTTGAAAGTGGAATATCTTGCGGGTAAATTGGTACCTCTCTGCAGAGTTAAAAACGTATTCGAATACTCCGAGCTCCCGGGTTTATAGGAGTCTGCTGCGGTGGATTAAATCCACGGGGTGTGACACAAGTACTATTTTCTAAATAAAATATGTTTAAATCAAGATTACCCAAATGACATGTGTTGTCATGATAAGGAGTGCTGCCGTGGGCTGTCGTGTGTCGACGTGTCGCGGTAGTGCTATAATCTAGTGAACTTGAATGATGATGTTATATTATGAAAAGTGCTGCCATGAGATGAGGTATGAAAGAAAAAGATTATTTTATAAACATCCATAATTCTTAACTAGTCTAGGTTCATGTCATCACTACTATATGTATCTACTCTTACCTATGACTTGCTGAGTACATAAGTGCTCACTCTTGCAACCTACAAATCAATAGACGGAGCGATCAACAATCAAGATGAAGGCGTGGAGTACTTCGTGGATCCAGAAGGAGGAGCGTCAGTCCCGTCATTTCCCTGATGTGTGTTGTTCTGCTGTCCACTTCTCTTTTGTGGGTGGGTAACCTATCTTCTGCTGTGTAGATGATATTTTGCTAAACCATGTATGCCGTGAAGGCATTGTAATCTCCTTATGTAATATCAAGGCCAGCAGGCCACACTGCTTAACTATTTTGTAAGTTACTCTGTTGCAATGTGATATACTCCTGTGCTTGATTTATCCTGGGACGTCAAGGGTATGTGTATGCTATGCATATATGGGACTAGCTGCAGCGAGCTAGGTCTCTACAGGAGTAGTCGTAGTCCCAGTCTCGGGGCGCGACAGATTATCCCATAAAACGGATGGATTATGGGCTTGATCTCTGAACGAGGAATTTGCATCTCGTCGAGTGTCTTGACCAATAAAAGATCAAGGGAACTTCCCCCATCAATCAGGACCCTTTCGACTCTCGCGTTACTGATGATTCGGGTAATAACCAGAGGTAGCCTCAATGGTCGAGTTAGCCCCACAGGACAGTCAGCGCGATCGAACGTCAAAGGCATATCCGACCAACGGGGATATTGAGGTTCGCCAAGGGATGTCTCCGTTTGGTTAACCTCTCGGCAAAAGGTTTTAAACTGCCTTTTGGAAGAGAAAGAGGAGGAACCTCCGAAAATGACATTAACATGATTTTGAGGTACCTGGTAAGCCATTTCTTCGTCTCCGTCGACGTCTCTAATCCCGCACGCCTGCTCTTTAGGCGGTAAGGTTGGCATTGGCCCAGCTCCTTGGTAGAAATCATCCAGCTGTTTCAACCAACTCCTACAGTTTTTGAGGTCGTGGCCTGCGGAGTTGTGGAGTGGACACCACCTCTTGCCCTCCTGCGGATTACTTGATTTTTCTGGCTGGTCGGAATCCCAGCCACCAGAGGCAGTTTTACTTTTAAAAGAAGACTTATTACCTTTGGTCGAAGGTGGTTTCTCCGCGACTGCGACCTCACGGTACTGTCCAGAGCGGTTCCTCTTCGACTTCTTTGACTTCCCACCCGGTGAAGATTCCGGCTTTTTGCTTGAATCTTCTTTCCTGGCGTCCTTGAAGCCTGGTTGGGGCGGTAGGTCCCCCTTGTCGACCATTCGGTTCCATTCGACTGCCTCGGCTGCATCGGAATATCGATCAGCCATATCGAACAGATCGGCCACTGATCGAGGAGGGTGGATAAGCAAGTCTTCAGTGAATCTCCGGTATCGAACGGCATGCTTAAATGCCCTGATTACGGAGCCATCAGATATGTTCGGGATGGTATTCCTTACCCCGACAAACCTCTTGACAAACTGCCAAAGTGTTTCGGTCGAAGTTTGCCGCAGTCTATGCAGGTCGTCCTCCTTACCCGGCTTTTGGTAACAGTTTTGGAAATTGCTAAGGATGGCATCGCATAGCATTTCCCAATTGTACATGGAACCCTCAGGCTGATTAAACAACCAGGTTCTAGCCGGTCCTGCGAGGACTGTTGGCAGGTAGTTGGCCATGATCTTGTCATCGCCTCCTGCTGCTTGGATGGCAGTAATATAGATCTGAAGGAACTCGGATGGGTTCTGAGTTCCATCAAACCTCTCAGTGGCCCCTGGTCGAAACTTATCGGGCCAAACGACTGCTCGTAGGCCAGGCGAGAAAGCTTTGCAACCAACGTAAGGACCGTGAACCGTCCTGTGACTTTCGGTTGGGTTTCGAGCAAACTCACGTAATGGCGAGGTTACTCGTGGTCCCAAACGAGAGTGAACGGGAACTCGATCCCTACTACGAGAGTCCTGCATTCGCCGGTATTTGTCCTGTCGGGACGGTACAGGCGGCGGGTAACTCCGCCAGCCAGAGCCAAAATGAGGACTACCCCGTTCATGGGAATGTGTTACTGAGCAGGAAGAGGCTGTTGGGGTCACCTCGGATGCGACCTCGTCCAGTCTTTCCGCCAGGATCCTGAAAAAGGCCGGTCTCTGCGCATCCGTAACCGTAGGAGGAAAATTGCGCATGACTTCCGCGATAGATCGCAGTCGACCATGGGTACTTCTCCTAGGGGCACCAGGTGTTATTGTTTCTTCATCCACTGGGAAATGCTCCAGTGGTAAAGAAGGAGTCTGGTCACGTCTACGACCACGCGACCGTCGAGAAGAACTCGGGGCAGCATCGTAACGAGCCTGCGCATCTTGAAGAGCCTCTAGGGCAGTTCTGCGTAGTTCGTTGTTCTGTTGCTCGAGATCTTGCTCCTCCTTCTGTTTGCGATCTTGTTCTTCCCTGGCAGCCTGTTGATCGGGAGTTTCTTCCGACAACGCAGCAAACTGCCTAGGGAGAGAGGTCGCCGATGGGGAAAACATCTCGGTTTGTTCCGAGTCGGACTCGAAATCAAAGAGACGGTGGAGGTTATCAGGGTCGAACCTTCCTGGGCTAATTTCAGGGTCACCATCATATTTTCCCTCAGCGGGATCGTATGACGGGCCGGATTCATCACCTAGCACATTAAGAACCTCTGCGGGTTCTGACCTTGTGCCAGTTACCTCCTGGTCGATTAACATGACTTGGGGAGATGATTCAACCTGTGGAAGATTCTGGCCTTCGACCTCTTCCATCGGAACAGGATCGCTTGGAGAAGGCATTGGTATATGGGCATAATCCTCGAGATCGAAATCATTCTCGGAATCGTATGCTCCAGCCATGTTTCGGCGAACCTCCGAATTTCAATTAGGACGCCTTGAGAAAGGCCCCACGGTGGGCGCCAGCTGTCGACGATTCGGACTCAGGGTCCTCAGTCGAACTTATGCAGAATTTGTAATTGTGAGACCTTTCAAGATGACCCTCCGGGAAGGTATGCTGAACAATGGTGAACAGGAGCACAGAGAGTTTAGACAGGTTCGGGCCCTCGATGGTGGGAGTAATAGCCCTACGTCCTGTTGAGATTTCACGAAGTGTGGTAAAAGGTTTACAAATGGAGGAAAAAGTCCTCACAGGCGAGGATTTTTCCTGTAAGAGTGTACAAGGATAAGCCAAAGAGGGCTTGCTGAAATACTATTTAAGGTGGGCCGTAGACTTGGCTAACTTGAGAGATTTTGGATTTCTTGATTAATCTTCCGATCTCTCAGTTGATGTTTTGATCGATCCCCCTCCTGATTGATGCTCCATGCCATCCTTTTGTACTGTTTGGAAGGGTGCCATGTGGAGGAAACTGCCTCAAACGGTTGCACGGACGGTTGGATGCGGTTTTTTGGAACTGCTCTTAACCTCCACGCAGGTTAAACACATGTTATTCATGGATAACTGTATGTGTTAACCTTCTGACGGTCGATTCTCCACGTGTAGGAATCTTCGGGATACTTAGAATATCCCGTTGTATGGGCAACCGAATAGATAGATCCCAAGTATCCTGATCGGCAGATGTTCTGACCGCGGGATATTGGCTGATCGCGCAATATCCCGAATATGTAGTTCGCGTATAGCATACGAACTTCTGACCGCGCAAGGCTTACGGTCTGACCGCGTAAAGCTGGCGATCACATAGCGACGTCCCTCAGAACAACTTGAGCTCGTATCGCCAGATACACTTCTGACTCGAACCTGCCTTTAACCAGAAGTCCAATAGAAGTGGTCCGGGTGTCAATCCTCGTCACTGTCTCCCTTAAGGAAGAAACCCAAGGTTGACAAAGGATCTTCCAGTGGAACAAAGGTGAAGAATGTAGCAAGTCTCTTTCTTCCTTCAGTTCCTTTGACTCTCCCCGTTCATGCATCTCGGCAAGTTAGGCCTTTAACCTTGGAGAGGAATTCTTCTCAACTCTCTCCTTTTCCCTCCAATTCTCCCATCCTTTTTAGGTGATCGATATTCTGGTCAGCAAGCAGTGACTATCCCTCGATCAGATGATTGCCATATTGGGTTGGCGAAGCAATCATCTGGTGGGGAGGTTGCACTTCCACCATCTGATGATCCTCTTCCCAAGATGGGTATATCAACGGGTCATGCATTGGGACAGGTAATAATTCTTCTCCCCTTTTGCTGATAATTATAGTTAGTACGACTAACTTTTGCAAAATGCAGGAGGTTGGAGGCTCCAGCGATCAGCCTTCTGCTGCTCCATCTCTTCCTTCCGGACAGACTCTTCTGGAGGAGAAGAATGCCCTGGAGAAGAAGACCGAGGAGATGGCCTCGAAGATTCTGCATCTAGCTGAATGTCTTGATCGATCCTGGGAAGAGGCGCTCCATTTCCGTCGAGAGAGGGATCACGCTCAGCAACAGCGAGAACTCTCTGACTTGATTAGGGACAAGAGTGCGTCTGTTGTTAGGGACGATGTAGATAGACTTAGGATAGTTGCTAGTTCCCTGGGGGTTGCCAGTGTAGATCCTGCTGACAACGACATGTCCCTTGGGGAACTTTGTAAACTTCTTTCGGAGCAAGTCGACGTTTTGATCGACTGCATCCCTTTTGTATGTAAAGAATGTAAGAAATAAAAGTTTCTTATTTCTCATGAATGCTCTTCACATCTTCTGTGCGAAAATATGGCCATAAACTTTATGTTCGCGACCACTCATACACAGCAAACTTTAGTTCTGCGATCAGAATCGTGCTTCCAAAAGCATCGCGACCTGCCCTGATATCGCGATCAGTTTTAGGGCCGCGGTCAGAACTGAATTGCGACCAGAGTTGGAACTCGGTCAGACTGTCACTCCGATTAGAATCAAAGTTTAGTCTAAAACATGGTTTCGATCAAACCATAACCCAATTAAACATATACCAGTACGTTAAAAATTGAGTTGCAAAGCATTTCCATAAAAAATGTTCAAAGCATACAAAGGAAAAACATCTTCTGAAAAGTACTAAAAATTTTTCAGTCCTTTTGCACTTTCAGTTTCCGAAACAAAGAAGTCTTTCTGTTTTAGATCCGATGCCTGAACACTTTATCGGGTCCGCCAGAGGCAGTATCCATTATGGGAAATGAATAAAGCATTAAATGGAACGTTTGAAATGAAACGTTTACTCACATTAATGCGCCGCCTTGGGTCTATAAAAAGAGCAGATGTCTTCTCAAAGAAGCCACACAGCCAAAAACCCTCATCGTTCCCGCCGCACAAAACCCTCATTTTCTTCAGCCTTCGTCTTCCCAAAATCGCCAACTTTTCCTTTGATTCTCCACCAAAAATGTCATCCTGGAGCCGATCCATTCACCACTCTGAGGAGAGCCTAGTGGCGTTGGAGAAGGAGGAGATCCTTCCTCCGCGGTTGCTGATCAACTGGCGGCCCGCGGAAAAGGACCAAGAAACCCCAACCGTTCAAGAGGGCGAGTTGGTGGTTTTTGAGGAGTACTTGCGCTGCGGGTTCCGATTCCCTGAGAGTCGGTTCCTCAAAGATGTCCTTGAGCATTATGGGTTGGAGCTGATCAACCTCCACCCAAATGCTGTACTGATCCTGGAGGTGTTCCAGCATCTTTGCGAGGCGTTCGTCGGAGTGTATCCCAGCGTGGACCTCTTCCGACGATTCTATTTCTCAGCGTGGTCGAAGAGCGCCAACGCCGCCGGTTGTATCTACTTCCGACTGAGGGATAAGAAGGAGTATCCCTTTCCACCCCTGCGAGACTCAGTGCATGGGTGGCACCAGAAGTGGTTTTACTGTACCCCGCCGAAGGAGAGCGAGCTATGGTTTGAAAATTCGCGGCCAGAGAAGCCGAGCGAATTGGACACTCTCCCCGCGATGAACTCGGAGTTCATGAAACACACCGAGATAATTCTCCACTTGGTTGCAGAAGGATTGACGGCTCGGGACATTATCCGAGACTTCGTGAAGAACCGGGTGAGCCCCCTGCGTGAAAGGGTCATCCGGCTTGGGAGATTAGGTCCATGGCGGATGGCACCCTGGACTATAACGAAGGTATTTGTTTCTGACACCGAAAAACATTCATGTCTTACGTGCAATATATTCATTCTAACTTGCATTTGGTAACAGTCCTGTCCTCTGCTGAAATTGAGAGGCGGACTAATCACCTCCTCCGGGCATATAACGCCGAGGTAGAGGGTGCTAAGGGGTCGCCTCGCCCCCAGAGCCTGATTTATGCTGGTGACGACCTCAAGCAAGAGCGCCGAAAGGTACATTCTCCACATGGCCTCTGTTTTACAGGTTTTATGTCGGTCCAGTACTAATCCCGTGTGAACAGCTTCTTGGGAGGTTTGCTGAGGCGACATTCCCCAGCGAGAATGTTGGTTCCCTGGGAAAGTCGACGACCAAGAACGTGAAGAAGATTTCCTCGAGGCCCCGGACGAGGAATCCCGCCCCCAAGAAAATCAAGCTAAATCTTGGGGAAGGGTCTTCACGAGGCACTTCTTCCACGGCCCGAAGAACTGCGGTAAGATATCAACTCCCACCGCTCTTTCCAGGTGAGAACTCGAATTACTTCTCCGTCGTACAGGGAGAGGGGAGCGAGGAGGAGGACGATGATGTCCCTCTAATTCACCGGAGGAAGAGGATCGCGGGCTCTCCATCCGGTGATGCTCCAACCCATCCCGCAGGGATGACTGCTACTGCAGAGGCAGCCGTAGCAGACCCTATGACCACTGAAAGCCTTGTGGTCGCAGATGATCCTTTACCCCCTGAAGCTCCCAAGGCTTCAGAGCCAGTTGCCTCTACCTTCCCGGTCGAAGGGACGATCGTGGTAAGATTTTCCCACAGTCCGTTTTCTTCAATTCCCCCTGTGTACTTGATAAGCTAATGCTTATGCAGGGAGAAGAGCTTCCCCCTGCGACTCCTACTAGCCACAGGGAAGAAAATACTTCTCCTCCGCAGACAGGAGCGGAGGTGGTTGTTCAAGATCCTGCGGCGGTTACACATGAGGTACCGGCTACAGGATCACAGGAGACAGCGAGATCCTTGGATGGGTCATCGCCAATGGGATCAACTGCCCAGGTAACGATCCTTCTTGTTAGCATTTATCTTTCCCTTGAAAAAATGTTCATAGGGGAAGACATACAGGGAAGGGGGCCCTTGTTTTCCCAGTGTAAGATCAGGGCGGACGATACTCGTCCCCGCGCTCAAGAAGAACCTTCTCAGAAATCCCAAAAGCTAATGGGATTTCAATTAAGGTAAGAACCTTCATCCTGGTTGTATTAGAAATGATGGTCACGAATCGTTACCATTTGATTTTTCTTTTCCTCCATCAGACGGAAAGAAATAGCACCCAGTCCTCCAACCGCTTCGGGAAGGGTTGAAGTCACTGCTGGTGCAGGAGCCCCCAGTGAGGAGCGCTCCACCCCCTCGGCCCAGGAACTCGTCCGAGTCACGGGGGGAGAAACAGATACGAGGACCCAGTCGCAGTCGCCGGCGACTGGAAGCAATACTCAGCAGGCACTTCCTCCTACTGTCCCTACTGTAAGCACTTCCGGGCCTTCGATAAATCTTCCAATTAGTCCGGAAGATGCCTCTCTGCAGAAATTCATGAAGGTATGATGAATCCCTTTCTGGATGTCCTGAATTACACATAGGACACTTTTCACTCCCTTTTTTGCATCACAGGAATTATCCCGGATGATGGCCCAGTCACGTGCCACGGCGGCGAGCATGGTGACCATACAAAGAGAACGAGACAGCTTGCACAAGTAAGGATCATCATTCTTCAATTTATAGATGTATAAATTGGTTACGACCATTCCTTCTGTTTTATTACAGGAAGGTGGCATTGCAGGACAAGGAAATGGCCACAATGAAGCTCCATTCGCTCTCAGTGATGAGGAACCAAGAGATCGAAAATAACAGACTACGGTAGCAACTTGCTGGTAAGTCACCTCCTGAGCTAGGAAGACTTGTCTTAGCAATATGCGAGTAACCTTTTCCCTTGTTGCAGCGCAAGCAGGTCAAATAAAACAGCTCAGTGCGGATAATAAACTCCTCCAGGATTCTATCGAAGCCTCCACAAGGGCGATTGGAAAGCTGAGCCGTTCAGTCTTCGAAAAGCTGAAGGCAGTGGCTCATCTTCTGAAGGCTGATGTGGTCGAAACCACTCGAGACGATCTCAACCAAGAAGACTGGGCTGCCCTAGTTATAGCTCAAGCAGAGTCACTTCTCGAGTATCTCCCTGAGGATACACAGCGAAGACAAGAGGAGATCAGAACCAGAGTTCGGTCAGCCGCTTCTGCTATCCTAAGCCGGATTCGACTCCACTATGGCCCAGATGCAGATCTGAATCCACTGGTGGGACCGGTTGAGATCGAGAGTAAAGAGCTGCTCGATACCGTCATGGAGGAGGTCAAGCCCTTCGTAGACAGGCTCCTGACTGAGCTGGGGATCGAATGATCCTTATTTTTGTATCCAAACAATTGTGTATAATGCAATGTATGTAAAAAACCATTTTTGACAGAAAGTACATATTTTGCAATTTTATATTATGAGTTCCATACTATAAGCACATCCCCCCTAGCCCCCGCCTTTGCTTATGAATACTGAAGCCTTAGTGTTATAAGCAGAGGAGAAAACATAAGCGTAACGACCAGGGGTGTGCGTTTTAAACCAACGATCAGGATCAATGTAACGTCTAATCTTATTGCGAACTGGTAGCCACTCAGATGACCAAGGACTTGCCAGATAGCCCCGTATGCGCTGAGAAACGGCTCATTTAGGAGTGACTTATCTGGAAGTGGTCATGAGATCGACCAGCGAATCCGATTAGATTGTTGTAATGATCTGACCGCCGGCGGTCAGCCCCAGGTCGAATGCATATGATATGGGCTTAAAGAGAAAAACTCATTGTATGAAAGCAAAACATATTTTATTTTATGCAAAGATGCTAATTGAATAGGAAAAAAGGGATTGGAATACTTACACGTAAAACTTGCGAAGTTTATCGATGTTCCAAGTATTGGACAAAATCCGACCATCCTCCATAGCTAATCGCGCCGATCCTGTTCGCGGCACTGAGACAACAGTATAAGGACCTTCCCATTTTGGGGAGAATTTGTTGCGATTAGACTGGTCTTGAATTTTTCGTAAAACCAAGTCGCCCACGTTGAGATCACGTGGTCGCACCTTTTTACTGTGATACCTGCGTAAAGCCTGCAAGTATGCCGCGGATTTAACCAGGGTGCGATCACGCAGTTCTTCTAAGAGGATGAGATCTTGCGCCCGTTGTTCGGACTGATTAACCTGTTCGGACGGATTAACCTGTTCGAATTGATCTGTCCGAACAGAACCAATACTTACTTCCATAGGCAATACAGCCTCGGCCCCATAGACCAAATTGAAGGGCGTCTCGCCGGTGGCTCGACTAAAAGTAGTCCGTAATGCCCATAGAACGGTATAGAACTCGTCTGCCCAAGCCCCCGAGCGGGTCTTAAGGCGATCAAAGACGCGCTTTTTAATGCCTTGCAGTATTTGCCCATTGGCTCGTTCTGCGGCACCATTGCTTTGTGGATGTGCCACAGAAGCAAAGCACACCTTGGTCCCAACCTGATCGCAGTAGTCCAGGAAAAGACCGCTGGCGAACTGAGAACCATTGTCTGTGATGAGACGGTTTGGAACACCAAATCGTGCCACAATGTTCTTATGGAAGAACTTTTGTGCGGCTGATGCGGTAATGTTTCGTACTGGTTCGGCCTCAATCCACTTTGTAAATGTGTCAATGGCTACAAACAGAAACTTGTACCCATTGACCGCTTGTGGCATAGGACTGACGATATCCATCCCCCAGACCGCGAATGGCCTTGCGAGAGGAATGGTTTGCAACGCATAGGTAGGTTGATGAACTTGTGTAGCGTGGAACTGACACTGGGGACACGTCTTGACCATATGTTTGGCATCATCAAGTGCCGAAGGCCAGTAGAATCCTTGTCGAAAAGCCTTTCCGACCAGTGTCCGATATGACGCGTCCGCACCGCATACACCGTCATGTATTTCTTTCAAGAGGGATTTTCCTTCCTCCTGAGATATACAACGCATGAATACTCCTTGAGTACCTTTTCTGTACAGAATCCCATCTATGAGTTTGTACAGACGCGCTTTTCGAATTAACCGATCACTTTCGGTTTCGTCCTCGGGTAGGGTCCCATGTTCAACATAGACCCTCAATGGATGAGTCCAATCTTGTTTCTGACCGAGGTTGGTAACGAAGGCTATTACCGGATCAGCCTCGACCGAAGTCATGATAGAAGGACGGTCCAAGTGTTCAATGAACACTCCTGTCGGAGCGGATGAGCGTGAGGACCCAATTTTGGATAATTGGTCTGCGAGAATATTGTCCTTTCGCGGGATGTATTGGACTTCGAAATGACTGAAGTGTTTTTCCAATCTCCTCACTTCCCCCAGGTAATGAGTCATTGTCTCATCGGAGGTGCTGTACTCCTTGTTTACCTAGTTTACGACCAGTTGTGAGTCTCCCCTCACCACTAATCGACGGACTCCGAGGAATTTTGCTGCCCGGAGCCCTGCAAGAAGACCTTCATACTCTGCTGCATTGTTAGTAGCAACAAAGTGTAGTTGAATGACATACTTAGCTGTTCGCCCTGGGGCGTAACTAAGACTACTCCAGCCCTCGAGTGTTGAAAACTACGGGAGCCATCAAAGTAAATTGTCTAGTAATCGGGGCACTCCAGTTCCTCTGCCAACTGCACGGGTGGCTCAGGGTTGGTCCATTCGACCACAAAGTCAGCCAAAACCTGAGACTTAACCGCCGTGCGGGGCGTGAAATGGATCTCGAAGGCACCGAGTTCCACCGCCCATTTGGCGATTCGACCAGATTTCTCTGGGTTTCGGACAATATCCCCCAAAGAAAAAGAGGAGGGTACTGTGATCTTGTGCGCTTGAAAGTAATGTCGCAGCTTACGGGAAGCCATCAGTAGCGCGTAAAGTATCTTCTGGACCTCAGGGTAGCGCTCCTTAGGACCATGAAGTACCTCGCTCACATAGTAGACGGGTCTATGTATTCCTTCCCTATCTGCGATCAGAACAGCGCTGACCGCGTGCGGTGTGGCCGCCAGGTGAAGAAGCAGTGGTTCTCCTTTGTCGGGAGACGCCAACACTAGCGGACTGGATAGATATGTTTTTACCTCCTAAAATGCTTTTTCGGCCTCATCTGACCATGTAAAATTATGATGCTTCCGCAAGGCTTTGAAGAAAGGCAATCCCCTTTCGCCTAGTCGGGATATAAAACGACTTAAAGCCGCCATGCGACCAGCCAGGTGTTGAACATCCTTCATGGTTGAGGGCGATCTCATTTGTTCAATAGCCCTGATTTTCTCAGGATTAACTTCAATGCCCCTGGAACACACAAGAAAACCGAGGAGTTTTCCTGAAGAAACCCCGAAAGAACATTTCTCCGTGTTTAATTTTATTCCAAAGCGATTCAAATTACAGAAGGTTTCAGCGAGATCGTCCAAATGAGACAATCTCTTGGTACTTTTTACAACCAAATCGTCTACATATGCTTCGAGATTACGCCCTATCTGGGAAAGAAAGGTCTTTTGCATCAAGCGCTGGTACGTGGAACCTGCGTTCTTGAGACCGAACGGCATTTTGACGTAGCAGTATGTGCCGAACGGGGTGATGAAGGCAGTCTTCTCTTCATCGTCTTCTGCCATGCTAATTTGATGATATCCTGAGTAAGCGTCCAGAAAACTCATCAGTTCGCAACCCGCAGTCGAGTCGACCAGCTGGTCGATGCGCGGAAGGGGAAAGTCATCCTTCGGACAGGCAGCGTTGAGGCTAGTGTAGTCGACGCACATGCGCCACTTGCCATTTGACTTGCGGACCATGACCGGATAGGCGAGCCATTCCGGGTGATCCACTTCGCGGATAAACCCGGCCTGTAGGAGTTTGTCCAACTCCTCTCAGATGGCTTCCTGTCGGTCAGCAGCAAAACGCCTGAGCTTTTGCTTTATTGGTCTTTGTCCAGGTCGAATTGCTAACCTGTGCTTAATTACTTCCCTTGGGACACCGGGCATGTCGGACGGTTTCCACGCAAACACGTCTGCGTTAGCCCGGAGGAAAGCAACGAGGTCGAGTTCCTATTTGTCATCCAAAGCTGATCTGACCCGAATTGTCTTGGATGGATCATCTGGGTATAAAGGAACTTGTTTGAGTTTTTCATCCGGTCGAGGAGCAGCCTTCATCGCATCGGCGGCGACGGTGGCGACCTGAGCGTCCCGGAGGGGAAGTTGATCGACCATCTCCAAAAATAGCCGGTCACACGTGAGTGCCACGTTGCGACTGCCTCGGACCGAGATGACACCTTTGGGGCCAGGCAATTTCCAGCACTGATAAGCATAGTGCGTTGCCATCATGAACTTAGCAAGAGTCGGCCAGCCAAAGATTGCATTATAAGCTGAGTCACAATCGATTACATCAAAAGTAACCAATTCTGTCCGGAAGTTGTCTGGTTCTCCCAGAGTGACCGGGAGGACCACTTGTCCCAATGGCATCATGGAGGGGCCTGGGATTATCCCATAAAACGGATGGATTATGGGCTTGATCTTCGAACGAGGAATTTGCATCTCGTCGAGTGCCTTGACCAATAAAATATCAAGGGAACTTCCCCCGTCAATCAGGACCCTTTCGACTCTCACGTTACTGATGATTGGGGTAATGACCCTAGGTAGCCTCAATGGTCGGGTTAGCCCCACAGGACAGTCAGCGCGATCGAACGTCAAAGACATATCCGACCAATGGGGGTATTGAGGTTCACCAAGGGATGTCTCCGTTTGGTTAACCTCTCGGTAGAAGGCTTTAAACTGCCTTTTGGAAACGAAAGAGGAAGAACCTCCGAAAATGACATTAACATGATTTTGAGGTACCTGGTAAGCCATTTCTTCGTCTCCGTCGACGTCTCTAATCCCACACGCCTACTCTTTAGGCGGTAAGGTTGGCATTGGCCCAACTCCTTGGTAGAAATCGTCCAATTGTTTCAACCAACTCCTGCAGTTTTTGAGGTCGTGGCCTGTGGAGTTGTGGAGTGGACACCACTTCTTGCCCTCCTGCTGATTAGTTGATTTTTCTGGCTGGTCAGAATCCCGACCACCAGAGGCAGTTTTACTTTTAAATGAAGACTTATTACCTTTGGTCGAAGGTGGCTTCTCTGCGGCTGCGACCTCGCGGTACTGTCCAGAGCGGTTCCTCTTCGACTTCTTTGACTTCCCACCCGGTGAAGACTCCGGCTTCTTGCTTGAATCTTCTTTCCTGGCGTCCTTGAAGCCTGGTTGGGGTGGTAGGTCCCCCTTGTCGACCATTCGGTTCCATTAGACCACTTCGGCTGCATCGGAATATCGATCGGCCATGTCGAACAGATCGGCCACTGATCGAGGAGGGTGGATAAGCAAGTCCTCAGTGAATCTCCGGTATCAAACGGTATGCTTAAATGCCCTGATTACGGAGCCATCAGATATATTCGGGATGGTATTCCTCACCCCGACAAACCTCTTGACAAACTGCCGAAGTGTTTCGGTTGAAGTTTGCCGCAGCCGATGCAGGTCGTCCTCCTTACCCGGCTTTTGGTAACAATTTTGGAAATTGCTGAGGATGGCATCGCATAGCATTTCCCAATTGTAGATGGAACCCTCGGGCTGATTAAACAGCCAGGTTCTAGCCGGTCCTGCGAGGACTGTAGGCAGGTAGTTGGTCATGACTTTGTCATCGCCTCCTGCCGCTTGGATGGCAGTAATATAAATTTGAAGGAACTCGGATGGGTTCTGAGTTCCGTCAAACCTCTCAATGGCCCCTGGTCGAAACTTATCAGGCCAAGCAACTGCTCGCAGGCCAGGCGAAAAAGCTTTACAACCAACATAAGGACCGTGAATCGCCCTGTGACTGTCGGTTGGGTCTCGGGCGACCTCACGCAATGGCGAGGTTACTCGTGGTCCCAAACGAGAGTGAACAGGAACTCAATCCCTGCTACGGGAATCCTGCATTCACCGGTATTTGTCCTGTCGGGATGGTACGGGCGGCGGGTAAGTCCGTCGGCCGGAACCAGAATGAGGACCCTCTCGCTCGCGGGGGGAGGCCGTTGGGGTCGCCTCGGACGCAACCTCATCCAGTCTCTCCGCCAGGATCCTAAAAAAGGCCGGTTTCTGTGCATCCGTGACCGTAGGAGGAAAGTTACGCATGACTTCCGCGATAGATCGCAATCGACCATGGGTACTTCTCCTAGGGGCACCAGGTGTTATTGTTTCTTCGTCCACCGGGAAACGCTCCGGTGGCAAAGAAGGGGTCTGGTCACGTTTTCGACCACGCGACCATCGAGAAGAACTCGGAGCAGCATCGTAACGAGCCTGCGCATCTTGAAGAGCCTCTAGGGTAGTTCTGCGCAATTCGTTGTTCTGTTGCTCGAGATCTTGATCCTCCTTCTGTTTGTGATCTTGTTCTTCCCTGGCAGCGTGTTGATCAGGAGTTTCTTCCGACAGTGCAGCAAACTGCCTAGGGAGAGAGGTTGCCGATGGGGAAAACATCTCAGTTTCTTCCGAGTCGGACTCGAAATCAAAGAGACGGTGAAGGTTATCTGGGTCGAACCTTCCTGGGCTAATTTCTGGGTCATCATCATATTTTCCCCCCGCGGGGTCGTATGACGGGCCGGATTCATCGCCTAGCACATTAAGAACCTCCGTGGGTTCTGACCTTGCGCCAGTTGCTCCCTGGTCGATGACATGACCTGGAGAGACGATTCAACCTGTGGAAGGCATTGGGATATGGGCATAATCCTCGAGATCGAAATCGTTCTCGGAATCATATGCTCCAGCCATGTTTCAGCGAACCTCCGGATTTCAATTAGGACGCCTTGAGAAAGGCCCCACGGTGGGCGCTAGCTGTCGACGATTCAGACTCGGAGTCCTCAGCCGAACTTATGCAAAATTTGTAATGGTGAGACCATTCAAGATGACCCTCCGGGAACGTATGCAGAAAAATGGTGAACAGGAGCACAGAGAGATTTATACAGGTTCGGGCCCTCGATGGTGGGAGTAATAGCCCTACGTCCTGTTAGGATTTCACTATAGGTGATAAAAGGTTACAGAAATAGCAGAAAAACTCCTTCACAGGCGAAGGATTTTTCCTGTGTAAACATACAGAATAAAGCCAGGGAGGCTTGTAGGAACTATCTAACTTGGGCCGTAGACTTGGCTGTTTTTAGTGGTTGAGATGCGTTATGTCTCACTTGTATCAGGAGTCTTGTTCTTCCAAATGGATTGGATGATCTCCCTTTCCTCGGACCTCTACGCCACCCTTTTATACTGGTCGAAAGGGTGCCATATGAAGAAAACTGCATCAAACGGTTGGATGCGATTTTTGGAGAACTGCTGTTAACTTCCACGGAGGTTATTAACACGTGTTAATCACGAATAACCGCATATATTAACCTCTGACGGTTGGTCTTCAACATGGAGGAATCCTCGGGATGCTTGGAATATCCTGTTATATGGATAACCGAATGAATTCCAAGCACCCAGGTCGAGAATGTTCTGACCGCGGAATGTGGGCTGACCGCGCAACATCCCGGATAACCAGTTCGCGTATAGCATACGAACTTCCGACCGCGCAAAGCTGTAGGCCTGATCGCACGAAGCCCACGACCTGATCGTGTAAAGCTTGCGACCTCATGGTGATGCCCCTCAGAATAGCTTGAGTTCGCATTGCCAGATACATATCTGGTTCGAACCTGTCTTGAACCAAAAGTTTATTAGAAGTGACCCGGGTGACAAACCTCGTCAGTAAGTATATCTACGATCATAATATTCACAGGTAGTAAATATCTCTATGAGCAAAAATGGTTGCAGGTAAATGCCTTCTACGGCCATGGCATTCATAGGTAATAAAAAGTATTCGAGACCGTGGTCTCTACGACTTCAAAAAATTGAAGCCAAAAAATCTTTATGGTTAATAATCCTATGGTTTGGGTATGATGCAGGCAACTAATAGACGTCTAGCCCCGAATCCGAAACGGAATGGCCTTTTGGACCTCAAAAAAGGTGCCTTTTTGTTTCGGATTTCAACAGGTCCCAAGGAGAAACTTTGGGTTCACCCGTCAAACCCATCATGGAAAGCATTAATTGTGATGGTTTTGCGTAGTAGTTCAGAAGCAACTTACAGATCAAGAAGCTTGAGAAAAACCCTCCTCTTGGCAATCATCGCCTCTTCAAGCAGTCTCAAAACATTTAAACCCTCTTTTTCCAACAACATCTTTGTCTGAGATTGTAAGCAAATGGCATCTTGGAGTTGATCCATCCATCGCGACACTGACAGTTTGGAGGTTCTGGAGAAGGAAGAGGTTTTGCCTTCGAGGTTGTTAATCTCATGGCGTCCCACTGGAAAAGAAGAACCCAGTTATTAGGGAAAATGAGCTGATATCTTTGAAGATTTCTTGCGCTGTAGTTTTCACCTCCCTAAGGGCGACTTCCTTCTGAGCGTCCTCAACTATTTCGGGTTAGAGCTGGAAAATCTGCATCCCAATTCTGTGTTGAGCTTAGGTATCTTCCAACATTTGTGTGAGGCATTTGTTGGAGTTTTTCCCAGCATTGCTCTTTTTCAGTGATTTTATTTCTTAGCATGGTCAAAGAGACTAAATGCTGCTAGATGCGTCTACTTCTGCGTGAGGGAGAAAAAAGACTATCCAGTCATTCCTCTTCGTGACTTCGTACATGGATGGAGCCAGCAATGGTTTTACTGCACTACTCCTGAAGAGAGCAGTGTTTGGTTTGAGAATCTGTCCAGAGAGAGGCAACGAAAAAGACTCTGCTCTAGAACTTGAGGAACAGTTGTAGAAACAGGCCCATGTAATTATTCATCTAGGTCATGAGGGCTTGACAGCCCAAAACGTGATTCGGGACTTTGTGAAGAACCAGATCAGTCCGCTGAAGAGAAGGGTGCATCCTGCTTGGGAAGTGCACTCTATGCAAAACCATACCTTAGATTATAATGAAGTTAAAAAACCCCTTCTTGTACATTGGTATGTTATCTTCAATCTGTTTGTGTTTATCATGTTCCCCAAACATGTTTGCCTATTTCTGAGGTCAAAAGGAGAACAAATGCTCTCTTCAAATTATATGGTGCGACCACAGAAGGTAGCAATGTTGCGTCGAGACCGTAGAGCTTGGTGAGTGGCAACGACAGCTTAATACAAGATCATCGAAAGGTAAATCTCTTTCAGAAAAATTGTATATGTTTTCCCTTTGAACAACAATAATCGAAGAAAAATCATTATGATTTGTGTAGTTGCTCATGGGCCAAATGGTTGGGATGAAGTGGGCCATTGATAATGTAGGTCCTTCTAGAAGTCCTACATCCAAGAAGTTGAAGAAAACTCCCTCCAAACCCAAAGGCCAATCTTCATCCAAAGTGAAGACTTCAGCCCCCAGCAAAATCAAGTTGATGAAGAGTGTAGGGGTGACTTCGGCTAAGGCCGTCGAACTTAAATCAGCAGCTGAAACGATTAAGATTTTTAGCCCTCGTATTTCTCCAAGTACAATTCAGAATTATTCCTTGGTCATACAGGGAGAGGGAAGCGAGGAGGAGGAAGATGAGACTCCTCTCATTCTGTGGAAAAAAAGGTCCACAAAAGTTTTGAAGAAATCCTCTAAGAGGATGTTATCTTCCTTATTATCTCCCGCATGTGGGGCATTGAGTTCCCAAAGTCATATGGGACTCACCTTCAGGTATCATCTTGTTATATTTCTAACTAATTTATTGTACTTTAGTTAGGTATAAATTATACAATCATAAATGAATGTACAGGTCAAGTCCAACCCATGAGCAATCTGTTTCAATACCAGAAATTGAAACAACTATTGCAGAGAGGGTAGCGACTTCTATGGTGGAAACTCATGCCATAATGGATACTGTAGAATCGAGGATGCCGACTAGAGGGGGAGGGTGAATAGGAGGCTTTAAAACTTTTCAATTAAAAACAACTTTCTCAAAGAATAAGAACAAAAAAATATAGCACAAACAAAAGGAAGAGAGAAGAAGACAAACACAAGAATTTTTCCCGAGGTCTCAGAGACTCGCCTGGTCTCCTCTAGGGCTGGAACTTTAGCTCGAGGCTCGCGAGCAACTCGGGCTCGGCTCGATTTTTGGCTCGGCTCGGGCTCGGTTCGTTAACAAATGAGCCGAGTTCGAGCTGTCTTCGTAGCTCGGTTCGAAAAAGAGCCGAGCCCGAGCTAGACCCCAGCTCGCTCGGGCTCAGCTCGATATATATACATAAGATACATCAGATCTAGGGTTATCTACTCGTCTCGGCCATCGCCTAGCGCCTCCGTCGCCACGGCCGGCCAGCGCCTCCTCGGGAACCCCCGGCGTGGCAGCCTCCTTCGTCGCCTCCGGCCGCCTCCGCCGCGCCCCTAGCCACCCGAGCCACCTCTCCGTCACCGCCCTCGAGCTCCTCTCCGTCACCGCCCTTGAGCTCACTCCCTTGCCGCCCTCGAGCTCCCTCCGCCGCCGCCCTTGAGCTCCCTCCACCGCCCTCGAGCTCCCACCGCCACTGCCTTAGAGCTCCCTCCGCCACCGCCCTCGAGCTCCCCTCCGCTGCTGCCTAGTGTCTCCCAGCCACCCTCGAGCTCCCCCCGCCACTGCCTCACGTCCCCCCACCGCCTTCGAGCTCACTCCGCCACCGCACCGAAGAGTGTCGAAAAGAGTTGGTCCAGCTCGCGAGCTGGCTGAGCTAGCTCGCGAGTTGGAGATAGCCGAGTTTGAGCTGATTTTTTAGCTTGATGAGGTAACGGAGCCAAGCCGAGCCAGCTCGCCAGCCCGACCGAGCCCGAGTCAAGCTAGGGCCAACTCGCTCGAACTAGGCTCGTTTCCACCCTACTCTCCCCTACTCCTCGTTGAAGCACTCAAATGAATGAGTCTTGCTTCAATATCCACGAAGGATATTTCTCACTAATGGATGTTCCTTGTCCACTCCAGAAAGGCGAGCACCGATGCCTTTTACAATCACGCCGAGCCGCTTCAACAATCTTCGAACAAAAGTGGTCAACGGCCAAGCCACCAAACCGTCTAGGTGACGACGTTAACCAAGAGTAATAAGTTGCAAAGTCTTATCTAGACCTCCAACAATCACCGAGAAACTCTAAGTATGCAAATGATGCGAATAGAACACTCGATTGATCACAAAACTCACGACTTGATCAAAAGATCAAGATTTTTATCTCTAAAACAAATGCTGAAGTGTATATGAGAGAAGAGGGCTGCTTGATGTAAGAAACAATAGCTCAATGCCTCTATTTATAGCCCAAAACACCAAAAGAGCCTTTGTGCACGAGCTGTAAAAGTGACAGTGCATGCTGACAGTCAGCATGGCATGCTGACATGGGTCACGACCAGAAAGAAGTAATTTATAGAGAAAACTCAGCTAGCAGTTCGAGGTCAAAAAGGAAACAAAACAGCACAAACTGACAGTTAGCAAAACATGCTGACAATCAGCATCCACCTCAACAGCTCGATAAAAATCACGTATAAAAATTATCTAGCCGTTTGTGGTCGTACATGAAAACCGACACCTCATGCTGACAGTCAGCATCGACGACAAAAACAACCTGTTAAATCAAATTATCAAAACAAACAGCTTGAGGTTGAAACTCATGATGACAGTCAGCATAGATGAAAAAATTATGGCTCAAAAAACATGCTCCCCAGACAAATGTCAGCAACAAAACTGACATTTCATGTTGACAGTCAGCATCACATGCTGACAGTCAACATGGATAAAAACAGATATATCTTTTGATCCAGAGGTCCGATTTAAGTGTTTGATAGCTCGTTTGAAACATAATTTAAGGGGCTATAATTTTTTCAACAGAAGAAAAAGCCAGATCTGCCTAGATATCTCCAGATAAAGCAAAAAAATTCTGCTATCAAAAACTTATCTTAAAACCAAATCAGATCTAACCGAAAAGAATGAATGCAATGACCTAATAGTTTCTCGGCTTATGCTGGAAATGTACAGAAGAAAAAATCAGATCTGCCTAGATCTTTCCAAAAATGCAAAAATTCTTCTGCTATCAAAAACTCAACTGAAAAACCAAATAACTGACAGTCAGATAAAAACATCCATAACTTTTGACCCAGAAATCCAAATTGATAGTTTAATAGTTTTTTTGAAAGATAATTTAAAGGTCTACATTTTTGTTAACAGAAGAAAAATGCAGATCTGCCAAGATCTTTCTAGAAAAAGCAAAAACTCTTCTGCTGTCAAAAAACACAACTGAAAATCCAAATCTTTCAAACCAAATTCAAATAAAATCCAATGAAAAAGATGCAATGCAATGACCTAGTAATTTCTTGGTTCATGTTGGAGATATAGAGAGGACTTGCAGCCCTTCTTTATAGTACGGTTAAAACTAGAAACAAAGTCCTTAACTGATCGAACTCCAAACACCGAGATCGGGAAAAATAAAAACTCTTATTACCTTAAGTTCTTTGCATCTTCAATCATGGTGACCTTGGACTTGCAACCTCTGACGACACTGCGACCTTGTGCTTTCATCCTCGGCTTGCGACCTTGTGCTTGCGACTTGCAGATCCTCCAGATAGCTTAGGTCTCTGTGGCTTTCTACTTGCCAACCTTGTGCTTGCGACTTTGGCAATACTGCGACCTTAGGCGAAATAGCTCTTAGGTCTCTGCATACATATAACTCAAAGACATGATTAGATCAAAAACACTTAATCTCATCAATAATCAAAATCCACAATAAAAGGGGCCTAGATGCAACAATCTCCCCCTTTTTGATGATTGATGACAACAGGTGTTTAAATGAATAAAATCAAATGACTCCCCCTAACTACATGCATAATTAACAGATATTTAGGAACTCCCCTAAATGCATGCATATATAAATGCCCATGTGAGCCATTTGAGATTTGAGAGTGAATCTATAATGATGAATCTATAATGATAGATAATCAGATATCTCAAGAATCTTTCTCCCCAATCTCTCCCTAAGCATAAACAATGTCTTTAATGAAGCAAGAAACTCAAGAATCTCTCCCCCTTTGTCATCAAGCACAAAAAGGCGGGACGACAAGAAAATCAGACACTTATCTTAGATCAACTAGCATTTGATATATCAATAATATTCAATTCTCCTCTGATAAAGCAAAATCTAATCACATCAAAAGTTTTGATGAAAATATCTGCTAGTTACAAGTTTGTTTTAACATAGCTCACATCAATATCTCCTTTTGCCACATGATCTCTAATAAAATGGTGTCGTATTTCAATATGCTTAGTTCTAGAATGTTGAACAGGATTATTTGCAATTTTAATGGCACTTTCATTATCACACAAGAGTGGCCCTTTATCAAATAAAATCCCATAATCCAAAAATGTTTGCTTCATCCATAATAATTGAGCACAACAGCTTCCTGCAGACACATATTCAGCTTTAGCTGTGGAGGGAGCTAAAGAATTATGTTTCCTAGATGACCATGATACTAATGATCTCCCCAACAGCTGACAGCTACCAGATGTGCTTTTACGATCAATCTTACACCCAACAAAATCAGAATCCGAATATCCAATTAATTCAAAATTTGCATCTTTGGGATACCAAAGACCTAAACTGGGATAACATTTCAAATACCTAAGGATTCTTTTAAGAGCAATTAATTGACATTCCTTAGGATCTGACTGAAATCTAGCACATAAGCACACACTAAACATGATATCAGGCCTAGATGCAGTGAGATACAACAAGCTACCAATCATAGACCTATAGAGTTTAGAATCAACCGATTTTCTGCTTTTGTCCATATCCAGATGTCCATTTGTCGCCATGGGGGTTTTGATTGCCTTAGCGTCTTCTATCCCAAAGTGATTGAGCAAGTCCTTCACGTACTTTGTTTGACCCACGAACGTACTGTTCATGAGTTGCTTGATTTGAAGTCTGAGGAAGAAGCTCAGCTCACTGATCATTGACATCTCGAATTCCCTAGACATCATTTCTCCAAACTCATGACAGAAATGTTCATTAGTAGATCCAAAAATAATATCATCAACATATATCTGACAAATGAACAAATCTTTTTCAATTTTCTTAGTAAACAGAGTTGTATCAACCTTCCCAATTTTAAAACCTTTCGATAAAAGAAAGTCTCTAAATCGCTCATACCAAGCTCGAGGAGCTTGTTTGAGGCCATAGAGAGCTTTAGACAATTTAAATACATGGTTTGGAAATTTGGAATCTTCAAAATCAGGAGGTTGTTCAACAAATACTAGTTCAGAAATTTCACCATTTCAGAAAGCACTTTTAACATCCATTTGAAATAACTTAATATTGAAGTTTGATGCATAAGCAAGAAGAATATGAATAGCTTCAAGTCTTGGTACAGGTGCAAAAGTTTCACCAAAGTCTAAACCTTCGACTTGAGTGAAACCTTGAGCAACAAGACGAGCTTTGTTTCTAATTACTACTTCATTTTCATCTTGCTTATTTCTGAAAACCCATTTAGTTCCAATTACATTATGATCCTTTGGTCTTTCTACTAAGGTCCAAACTTTATTTCTAGAAAAATTGTTAAGTTCCTCATCCATGGCATTAACCCAATCAGGATCATTTAAAGCTTCATTAACATGTTTAGGTTCTAAAGATGACACAAATGAATGATGTTCACAAAATGCAGCAATACGAGAGCGAGTTTGAACACCCTTACTGACGTCACCCAATATTTGATCTAGAGGGTGATCCTTGGTGATCGTTTGTTGTTGCCTTGGTGCTTCTTCCTGTGTTGCTTCTTCTTGACTTGGTTCTGGAAGATCAACATGAGATGATGATACATTGTGATCAACATTCTCAATTTTATCATCTTCTTGATCTTCTTCTCTTGGCTTGATGTCTCCAATGGTTATGTTCTTCACGGCTTCTTGAAGATCTTCACCTGAAAGTTCACAAGAGACTTGCCCCTTTTGCGAGCCATTAGTTTCATCAAATTCGACATCACAAGATGTTTCAATACAACCAGTATTTTTATTAAAGACACGATAGGCTTTGCATGTAGTAGAGTATCCGACTAAGAAGCCTTCATCTACTCTTCTTTGAAATTTACCGCCAAAATTTCTTTTCTTAAGTACATAGCATTTGCATCCAAAAACTCGAAAATAAGAGATATTTGGCTTGCGCCCAATAAGAAGCTCATAAGGAGTCAAATTAAGAAGAGGATGCAAATAAAGCCGATTTATAGAATAGCAAGCTGTATGCACGGCTTCGGCCCAAAAGCAAGTAGGAGTATCATACTCACTTAGCATAATTCTTGCCATTTCTATAAGTGTTCGATTTTTCCTTTCTACAACTCCATTTTGCTGTGGAGTGTAAGAAGTTAAAAATTCGTGTTTGATTCCAAGAGACTCACAGAAAAACAAATAGAGTTAAATTAACGAACTATCCACCATGATCACTATGGATTTTCTTGATGGAAAGTTCGAATTCAGTGGAAACACGTTTTGCAAAACTTTTGAAAACATCGGGGGTTTCAGATTTTCGAGAAATAAAGAAAACCCAAGTATAGCGAGTAAAATCATCAACATTGACAAAACCATAATTGCTACCCCCGATACTTTGGAACTCAGATGGTCCAAATAAATCCATATGCAATAGTTCCAAAGGTTTGCAAGTTGAAAGAACGTGCTTAATCGGATGTGAAGTAACTACTTGCTTGCCAGCTTGACAGGCGCTACAAGGTTTATCCTTTAAGCTAACAACCAAATAACGTTTTGAAAGTTTTCTCAATTGATGCATTCCTACATGTGCAAGTCATCTTTGCCATAGCCAACCTTTTAAGGTTTGAGAGACAAGACATGTTGAAAGTCATGCATCTTTTGAATGAAAATCAACCAAATAAAGATTTCCAAAATGAAAGCCTTTAAAAATCAAAGAATTTTCTTTCAAACTTTCAACTAAAACTTCTTTGGGATAAAATGTGCAGCGAAAACCAAAATCGCAAATTTGTGCAACGGAAAGCAAATTAAAATTCAGAGATTCAACAAGCAAATCATTTGATATTGAAAGATCATTTGAAATCGCAATGTTACCCAAGCCTACCACATTTCCTTGACGGTTGTCACCAAAGGTGATCTTTTGATTTTCGCTTGCGTTGTCTTCTATTGAGGTGAACAATTTCTTGTTACCGGTCATGTGTTCGGAGCATCCACTGTCTAGCACCCAATGCTTCCCACCGGTTTTGTAGTTCACCGTTGAGTCACATGCCATAAGGCATATAGATTTGTATTGAGATGAAGACTTCGATCTTGATGCTTTCTTTCTAGCTTTCTCTGAGCTCTTCTTGCAAGAGTTCGCCTTTGTCTTTCTTAGGTGAACCAAGTCGATGACATCTTTGAGCTTGCTAGTAAGCTCCCGATCCTCCGCAATGAAATCATCAGTCTTAATATGCTCAGAGGTGGAATGTATGTCCTTCTCCTTGCACATAGCCTCATTTGACATAAGCATGTCAATGAGCTCGCTCGGTGAAGTGTCGAAGAGATGACCGTTTGCAAGAGTGGTAATGAAGTCTCCGTAGCGATCCTCCGGCAACACCTTAAGCAATTTCCTACAAATGTCTAGATTGGAAATATTAGCGCCATGGGCTTTGAGCTCATTTGTGATGTTGATCAAGCGATCATATATGGTGGAGAGTGTATCATGCTCCAACATCACAAATGCCTCATAGTGTTGCATCAAGAAGCGCATCTTAGCATGCTCAAAGCTAGATGTGCCCTCAAAGATAGACTCAAGGGTGGTCCAAACATCGTGAGCGGTCGAACGATCACTCACTACTTCGAGCACATCATGGCTAAGGGATCTAAGAAGCACTTCTTTAGCCTTTGTATTTAAGAGGAGAATATACATATCCGAAATCAATGGATAAGTTACAGCCTTCTCCACTAAGCTCCATAAATCCAAACTCAATGCCTCAAAATAAGTGCTCATAATAATCTTCCTACGAAAGTAATGTGAGCCATCAAAGTGAGGAGCAATCAAATCAAAATCCTCTGCTGAGTCCATCCTTTCTCTATAGGCGGTAAAGCCCATAAAAGAGAGACCTTGCTCTGATACCACGTGTAGGATCAAGGATGCCGACTAGAGGGGGGGTGAATAGGAGGCTTTTAAAAACTTTAAATTAAAACAAATATTTCCAAATAAAGAGATCAAGAACAAATAATAATATGAGCAAGAGAAAGAGAAAACGAACACAATGATTTTTACCGATGTATCGGAGACTTGCCCAGTCTCCCCTAATCCTCGTTGAAGCACTCAAATAAATTGAGTCTTGCTCCAATATCCACAAAGGATATTATCTACTAATGGTTGCTCCTTGTCCACTCCGGAAAGGCGAGCACCGATGCATTTTACAATCCTGCCGAGTCTCTCCTACAATCTCTGAACGGAGAGATCAACGGACACGCCTTCGAACCGTCTAGGTGAGGGCGCTCACCAAGAGTAACAAGCAGCAAGGTCTTCTCTAGACCTACGAACAATCACCGAGAAACTAATAGGATGCAAATGATGCGAACAGAAAACACTCAGTGGATCTGAAAATCACTCGACTTGATCAAAGATCAAGATTTTGTATAAGAAACTAAAGCTCAAGAATGTGTATGAGAGGAGGCTGCTTGTTATATAAAATACGAGCTCAAAGCCTCTATTTATAGCCTCAAGGATCAAAAGAACCATTGGAGCTAGGGCTAAAAATCAGCAACTCAAACTGATAGTCAGTTCAGCAAACTGACAGTCATACGTACACAACGGCTGACAAAATTTACGGATAAAAAATAGCTAGCTGTTTGTGGTCGTATATGGAAACTTGAAACCCCCAACTGACAGTTAGTTATGCAAATTGACAGTCAGTTCGACCAAAACATCGACCAGTTTAAAAGAAAACTCAGATAAAAACAACTGTGGTCGAAACTCAAACTGACAGTAAGCATGGGCATACTGATAGTCAGTTTAGTACAAAAATTTTTGGCCCAAAAAACACACTCTCTGGACAATTGTCAGTTAACACAAACTGACATTCAAACTGACAGTCAATTTAGCAAACTGACAGTCAGTATGGATAAAAATAGCTGTAACTTTTAATCTAGAGATCTGATTCAAGTGTTTGATAGCTAGTTTGAAAGATATTTTAAAGGGCTATCTTTTTATCAGCAGAAGAAAAAGCCAGATCTTCCTAAATCTTTCCAGGAAATGCAAAAACTTGTTTGCTGTCAAAAACTCAACTGAAAAATCAAATAACTGACAGTCAGATAAAAACATCCATAACTTTCGATCCCAAAATCCAAATTGAGAGTTTATTAGCTCATTTGAAAGATAATGTAAAGGTCTAGATTTTTGTCAATAGAAGAAAAAGCCAGATCTACCTAGATCTTTCGAGAAAAAGCAAAAATGATTCTGCTATCAAAAACACAACTGAAAATCCAAATATTTCAAACCAAATTCAAATCAAATCCAACCAAAAAGATTCAATGCAATGACCTAGTAATTTCTCGGTTCATGTTGGAGATATAGAGAGGACTTGCAGGCCCTCTTTATAGTACGGTTAAAACTAAAAACAAAGTCCTTAACCGATCGAACTCCAAACACCGAGATCGGGAATAATGAAAACTCTTATTACCTTAAGTCCTTTGCATCTTCAATCTTGGTGACCTTGGACTTGCAACCTCTGGCGACACTGCGACCTTGTGCTTTCATCCTCGGCTTGCGACCTTGTGCTTGCGACTTACAGATCCTCCAGATAGCTTAGGTCTCTGCGGCTTTCTACTTGCCGACCTTGTGCTTGCGACTTTGGCAATACTGCGACCTTAGGCAAAATAGCTCTTAGGTCTCTGCATACATATAACTCAAAGACATGATTAAATCAAAAACACTTAATGTCATCAATAATCAAAATCCACAATAATAGGGGCCTAGATGCAACAATAACAACCATCAACTATATAGCAATAAACATATGCATAAATATATCCATTCATAACAAAACATAAAGACATACAAAAAATTCTCCCACTTTGGCATCAAGCACAGAAAGGCGGGAGCCGACACAGAAAGCCTAAGGCTCATCATCAGAAGAGTAGCTGAGGACTGCTGTATCTTTGGAGCCTACTGGAGATCCAGTCGGATCGACGGCTGGTAAAGCGGAGGCTGGAGCAGTAGGAGCCGGAGCAGGAGGGCCTGAAGCAAATCTCAGAGAGGAGGAAGCTGGGCGGGCCCTCTTGCGAGGGACGAACGCGCCTGACGAGGGCAAGTGATCCAGAATCTGCTCCTACTGGGCAAGCAGACGAAGCAGGATCTGGTGATGCTCCTCCTGGGTGCACAGAATCTGCTGCTGCGTCTGAATAACCTACTGGAGCTGAGAGTGTGAGGAGGATCTGGTGCTCCTGTGATGTATGGAGCATACACCAGATGGCGACACGGGGCAAGAAGGACATGCTGAATCTCACTAATGATGAGATCAGTGATGTCGAAAGGCTCCTCCCTGAAGATAGAGATCAAAACATGAAGGGCATGGTAAGTGACTGTGGCCCTGTCTTCGGTCATAGGGACCAAAATGAGATGAATGATCCTCAGGGCCAGGTCAACATCGCGGGGTAGGCCAGCGGTGTGATGGAGCTGGAAAGGGCCAGAGTAGAGCATGGCCACATCCCGATGCTCAAGATCAGGAAGGGTATGGAGCTGGTGGCCAGAAGCAGGGCGAACCAGACCTAGGGCGGCCTCAAACTACTCCTTCGTGATAGTGTGGACCTGGAGGCCTATCATGAAGGTCAGTGAGTCACGCTGAGGGTAAACGAAGACAGTAGCATAGAACTGGTGAATGGTCTAATCAGCACAGTGGAGAGAGGAATCAGAGACTAGATCTCTAATCCCAACAGATGCGAAGGAGCCGGCCAAGGAGACGATGCCTATGCGAGAGGCAATGGTGGACTAGGAGAGGGAGCGATGAGCAAAAATGGGGACGCAGCTGTAGACGCTAGTCCAGAGGTCAAGCTGCAGGTTCGTGTAGAAGTGAGAACACTGGAGGCGTCGCGACCAGTGGGACATGGAGACAGATTGGGATTTGTGGAGCGGAGGGTGCGAAGGCGACTCGCATGCCATCGGGAGTAATCCATGGGGACGCGCTCGGGCGGCGGCGAGGAATGGGGCTCTGACGGCTGACTCGTTGAACGACTGCTGATTGCAGCGTTCTTTCGATGGGCAACACATCGAGAAGATGACGGCTGATCAGACATGGAGAAACGAAATAGAGAGGGAAAGAAACAGGGACCTGAACAGATATCCTGACAGGGAGGCCGTTGGACGATGAAGTGGTGCGGTGGAGGCAAGCTTAGTCGGTCGGCGAGAGAGGCACGACACGAGCTGGAGAAGCACAAGGTGGCCCACGAAGAAGTCGTGGAGCGCCGGTGAGAAGAACTGGCGAACAGAGGAGCGGCGGCTAGAGCGGCCGATGAGGACGCGGCCAGGCAGCCGCGATGGCGGTGAGAAGAAACCGGTGATGAAAGTCACGGCGAAAATGGCAGCGGCGGCGAAGACGAGGAGGCGAGGAGACGTGAACAAAAACTTGGGTTTTAGCTTTAGGGACACACACTGACAATCAGTGTGATATACTGACAGTCAGTTCAAAAACCAGGGTTTTGAAACTGACGATCAGTGTGGAGCACTGACAATCAGCACAGAAACTTGGGATTTGAAACTGATAGTCAGTGTGGGTCATCAATTTGACTAGAGGCTACAACCAAAAGCTCAAGCACATAACTGACAATCAGTGTATGAAACTGGCTGTCAGCATGGTCGACGACTTTGACCAAAGGCTACGACCAGGCTCCTGAGTAAGGGACTGACAGTTAGTTTGTGATGCTGACTGTCAGCATGGGTAATCAATTCAACCAAGTAGAGAATTTTGACCAGAGTGAGAATAAAATATATTTTAATACCATTAACATATCAACTAGCATTTGAAATATCAATAATATTCAATTCACCTCTGAGAAAGCAAAATCTAGTTTCATCTAGGGGTTTGGTGAAAATATCTGCTAGTTGCAACTCAGTTCTGATATAATTTACATCTATATTCCCTTTTGCCACATGATCTCTTATAAAATGGTGCCATATTTCCATATGCTTAGTTTTAGAGTGTTGAACAGGATTATTAGCAATTTTAATGGCACTTTCATTATCACATAAGAGTGACACTTTTTCAAATATAATTCCATAGTCCAAAAATGTTTGTTTCAGCCACAATATTTGAGCACAACAACTACTTGCCGAAACATATTATGCTTCAGCAGTGGAGAGAGCTACGAAGTTTTGTTTGTTGGATGACCATGATACTAATGATCTCCCCAGAAGTTGACAACTACCAGATGTGCTCTTTCTATCAATTTTGCAACCCGCATAATCTGAATCTGAATATCCAATTAATTCAAAGTTTGCATTTTTTGGATACCAAAGACCTAGGTTGGGATAGCATTTTAAGTACCTAAGTATTCTTTTAATAGCAATCAAATGACATACCTTAGGGGCTGACTGAAATCTAGCACATAAGCAAACACTAAACATGATGTCAGGCCTAGATGTAGTAAGATATAGCAAGCTACCAATCATAGACTTATAAAGTTTAGAATCGACCGCTTTTCCGTTGTTGTCCATATCCAGATGTCCATTAGTGGCTATGGGAGTTTTGACTGCTTTAGGATCTTCCATCCCAAAGCGCTTGAGCAAGTCCTTCACATACTTTGTTTGACTCACGATTGTTCCATTCTTGAGTTTCTTGATTTGTTGTCCAAGGAAGAAGCTTAGCTCACCTATCATTGACATCTCAAATTCTCTAGACATCATTTCTCCAAACTTATGACAAAAATATTCATTAGTAGATCCAAAAATAATATCATCAACATATATCTAACATATGAACAAATATTTGTCAACCATTTTTGTAAAAAGCATTGTGTCAACCTTGCCAATTTTAAAACCTTTTGATAAAAGAAAATCTCTAAGTCGTTCATACCAAGCTCGAGGAGCTTGCTAAAGACCATAGAGAGCTTTAGACAATTTAAACACATGGTTTGGAAATTTTGAATCTTCGAAATCGGGAGGTTGTTCCACAAAGACTAGTTCCGATATCTCACCATTTAAAAAGGCACTTTTTACATCCATTTGGAATAACTTAATATTAAAGTTTGATGCATAATCAAGAAGTATATGAATAGCTTCAAGTCTTGCTACCGGTGCAAAGGTTTCACCAAAGTCTAAACCTTCGACTTGAGAAAAATCTTGTGCAACAAGACGAGTTTTGTTTCTAACAACTACACCATTTTCATGTTGCTTATTTCTAAAAACCTATTTTGTTCCAATTACATTATGATCCTTGGGTCTTTCTACTAAGGTCCAAACTTTATTCCTAAAGAAATTATTAAGTTCATCATGCATAGCATTTACCCAATCAGGATCACTAAGAGATTCATCTACACGTTTAGGTTCTAGAGATGATACAAAAGAATGATGTTCACAAAAAGAAGCAATACGAGAGCGAGTTTGAACACCCTTACTGACATCATCCAGTATTTGATCTAGAGGGTGATCCTTGGTGATGGTTTGATGTTGCCTTGGTGCTTCTTCTTGAGCTGCTTCTTCTTGATCTTGCTCTGGTGGATCAATATGAGGTGATGATGTATGATGCTCATCATTCTCAATGTTCTCATCATCTTCTTGATCATCTTCCCTTGGTTTGATGTCTCCTATTGTAATGTTCTTCATAGCTTCTTGAAAATCTTCACCTGAAACTTCACAAGAGATTTGCTCCTTTTGTGAGCAATTAGATTCATCAAATTCTATGTCGCATGATTCTTCAATACAACCAGAGTTTTTATTAAAAACTCTATAAGCCTTTCTAGTGGTGGAGTATCCGACTAGAAAACCTTCATCTACTCTTCTTTGAGATTTACCACCAAAGTTTCTTTTTCTAAGGATGTAACATTTACAACCAAAAACTCGAAAATAAGAAACATTTGGCTTCCGCCCGATAAGAAGTTCATAAGGAGTTAAATTTAGAAGATGATACAAATAAAGCCGATTAATAGAATAGCAAGCAGTATGCACGGCTTCAGCCCAAAAGCAAGTAGGAGTGTCATACTCACTTAGCATTGTTCTTGCCATTTCTATTAGTATTTTATTTTTCATTTCCACAACTCCATTTTGCTGTGGAGTGTAAGAGGTGGAAAATTCGTGTTTAATGCCTAGCGAGTCACAAAACTCAACTAAAGTTGAATTAACGAATTCTCCACCATGATCACTACGGATTTTCTTGATGGAAAGTTGAATTTAGTGGAAACACGTTTTGCAAAACTTTTGAAAACATCGGGGATTTCAGATTTTTGAGAAATAAAGAAGACCCAAGTATAGAGAGTAAAATCATCAACAATAACAAAACCATAGTTGTTATCCCCGATACTTTGGAACTCGGAAGGTCCAAATAAATCCATATGCAGTAGTTCCAAAAGTTTGCAAGTTGAAAGAACACGCTTAATCGGATGTGAAGTAGCTACTTGCTTGCCAGCTTGACAGGCACTACAAGGTTTATCCTTTTCAAAATTCACATCTTTTAAGCCAACAACCAAATCATGTTTTAAAAGCTTTTTAAGTTGATGCATTCCAACATGTGCAAGTCTTCTATGACATAGCCAACATTTGAGGTTTGAGAGACAAGACATGTTGAAAGGGATGCATCTTTAGAATGAAAATCAACAATATAAAGATTTCCAAAACGAAAGCCTTTGAAGATCAAAGAATTATCTTTTAAACTTTCAACTAGAACTTCTTTAGGATAAAAGGTGCAACGAAATCCGAGATCGCAAATTTTTGCAATGGAAAGCAAATTAAAATTTAGAGATTCAACAAGTAAAACATTCGAAATTGAAAGATCATTGGATATTGCAATTTTACCCAAGCCTACCACATTTCCTTGACGATTGTCGCCAAAGGTAATCTTTTGGTTTTCGCTCGAGTTGTCTTCTAATGAGGTGAACAACTTTTTGTTATCGGTGATATGTTCGGAGCATCCGCTGTCTAGCACCCAATATTTTCCACCGATCTTGTAGTTCACCTGCAAAAACAAAAGAATCAAGTCTTTTTAGGTATCCAAACTCTTTTGGGTCCTTCCATGTTAGCAATCAAAGCTTTGAGCACCCAAATTGATTTCTTCTTTTTATTTAGCATGGATGCGCCAACAAACTTTGCTATAGTATATCCTTTCTTAGACTTTTTAAGCATGTAGCAAGTATCAAAATAATTTGAAGTCATTAAAGAACAAGCTTCATGTGAATGACCTGTTTCATGGCATTTAAAGCAAAATGTGTTACATGCTTTTACAAAAACAGTTTTTGTATTTAATTTCTTTTCTTTCTTCGAAAATTATCCAAGTCCTCCTTTTCTAAATGAGCATTTTTGTTTGCTAAGAATAAGATCAAGAGATACTTTTCCTTTGTAGCAATTTTCTAATCCTTTTCCTAGCTTCTCAATTTGAGCTTTAAGTTCATTATTTTCATTTAAAATTGTTTCATTTGAAGTACATGTTGTATCAAAAGAATTATGACAACTAGTAGGGATAGTATTAGAAGGATTATTAATTAGATCACAAGAAGTGGCTACATCTACCTTAGATGGTGCATTAGTGATATCTTTAATGATAAGACTTTCATATGAATCTTTCAGCTCTAAGTATTGAGTGCGTAAAGAAGAATGTTCTTCTTCAAGCCCTCTATACTTCTTCTTTGTGATTCCAAAAACTTCATTTAATTCAGTGATCATTTCAACTAGTTCATCATATGAAGGATCATTAGAATATACCTTTTCATCACCTTTAGCCATAAGACACAGGGATGGACTAGTCGAAATGTTGCTGAGAGCTAGTCCGGCTAGCTTCTTGGAGCAACCTCTTTCATCGTCGGAGTCGGAATCGGAGCTCTCTCCTCCAGACATGCATTCTCCGAAGCAGGCTTGTTTGGTTGCACCATTGTTCTTCTTAAAGAATTTCTTCTTCTTGTCCCAAGTCTTGTTCTTGTTTGGACATCTTGAGGCTATATGTCCTTTTTCGTGACATCCATAGCATATGATGTCCTTGAAGTTCGATTGCTTTGACCACTTTGGTCGTGTGTCGATGTTGACTCCCTTCTTGTGTAACTTGCGAAGAAGTTTTTGAGTGTTCTTTACCATAAGGGCAAGATCCTCACCGGAGGACCCATCGCTTGAGTCATTTTTGGAGCCAGCTTTGAAAGCCAACACCTTCTTTTTAGTCTCCAAAGGTTCAGCCGCTTCCTTCTTCTCCTTTCGATGCATCTCATGGGTAATGAGGTTCCCATAGAGATCAGTAGGTGTGGTGGTTGATAGGTCGGAGTTGGTGAGTACCGTCACCAGAGTGTCAAAACTTTTTGGAAGAGCCTTGAGCATTTTTCTCACAATATCGATGTCAGTAAAAACAACTCCTAGCCCTTTGAGTTCATTCACAATGTTGTTCATGTTGCATCTAGGCCATTATGCCTGATTTTGATGATTAATGAAAACAAGCGTTTCAGACTAATTATGTTTTTGAGATATTTGATACAGAGTTTTGTTGGAAAGACTTGCAATATGATCAATATAAAACCAACGTGCAAAAGAGATAAAGCACAAGTCACAAGATACAAAGACGAGACACAAATCACAGAATTGAAGTTGCAAAGGACCTGACGTAAAATTTGTTTTATTACTGATCTCGGTGTTTGGAGTTTGATCAGTTTAGAATTTTGTTTCATAGTTTTAATTGTACTATAAAGAGGGGTTGCAATTCCTCTTTACATTTCTAGCATAAACCGAGAAACTATTAGGTCACTGCATCTCATTCTTTTCGGTTGGATTTGATATGGTTTTTCAGATGATTATTTTTGGTAGTAGAAGAGTTTTTGCATTTTCTAGAAAGATCTATGCTGATCTGGGTGTTGCTTCTGGTGACAAAAATATAGCCCTTTAAATTATCTTTGAAATGAGCTATCAAACATTTAAATCGGACCTCTGGACCAAAAGATATAACTACTTTTATCCATGCTGACTGTCAGCATTCTATGCTGACTGTCAGCATGAATTGTCAGTTTTGATTACTGACATTTGTCCAGAGAGTGTATTTTTTGAGCCATAATTTTTTGACCTATGCTGATTGTCAGCATGTGATTCGACCTCGAGCTGTTTGTTTTTAGAACTTGTTTTAACTGGTCGTTTTTGTGGTCGATGCTGACTGTCAGCATGTGATGCTGACTGTCAGCATGTGATGCTGACTATCAGCATGAGGTGTCAGTTTCCATATACGACCATAAACGGCTAGCTAATTTTTATCCGTGCTTTTTGTCGAGCAGTTGAGGTAGATGCTGACTGTCCGTATGTGCTATTTTGTTTCCTTTTTTGATCTCAAACAGCTAGCTGAGTTTTCTCTGAGATTTACTTCTTTCTGTTCGTGACCCATGCTGACTGTCAACATGCACTGTCACTTTTATAGCTCGTGCACAACGGCTCTTTTGGTGTTTTGAACTATAAATAGAGGCATTGAGCAGTTGTTTTAGATAGCAAGCAGCCTCATAATCTCATATACACTTGAGCATTTGTTTTAGAGTTAAAAATCTTGATCTTTTGATCAAGTCGTGAGTTTTGTGATTGATAAGCACCAACCAGCGACTAACACCGAATGGTGCGTGGGTTGCCCGATCTTTCACGATACCTCGAATGGGGACTTGCAAACCAATCGGAGTTGATCGAATTGCAAGTAGATAGTGTCTCGTATAACCTAAGAATTGGGTATTCTCATTTACACAGAGATCATATGATTTCTAACTCTCATGATAACTCACAACTTCAACATAGCCAAAGCTATAGCGCTCGAAGAGCCTTTTTCTGAATTTCTATTCATCTCATGATTAAAAGTCCTCTCGAATGAGAGGATTACATATGTATTTATACTAGGAACAACCCTCCTAGTTTAGATGTGAAAGCAACCATTAGATGAAAAGTTTTCTTAAACAACCAACCCTCCTAATTAATGTGTGAAGGCATCCATTAGATGAAGAGTTTCCTTGGATATCCAATAGACCAATTCGTTTGGAAAAGAGTTGCTTCAATTCTCGTGCAGGTTGGACTGGTTGTGCAGCTTCCACTAAAATGACCATAACTTTTGACTCGGAAGTCAAAATGATGCATGGTTTGATGTGTTTGAAACTAGACTTCCTTAGCTTTCCAACCATGTGGCCTATGCCTAGGTGGAGCACCAGAATCTGGGCAGAAATTTCCTGCAAAAGGACGGACAGAATTGGATGAATCATAGTCACATGATCCCCTTTTCTTTGGGCGCCAATATGATGTCCACCTCCTTTGTTGTGCTACACCGTGATTCCATTCTTCTGCAGCACTAAAATACCTCTGAACATTAGCAATGAGACATGGATTTCTCATCCTTTCGTTTATCTTTGAACGATCAGCCTTTGGTTGTTCGAACCTTGGTTGAATGCCATTGCTCCAAGATCGATATCCCTTATATTTTCTCACACAAACCATATCTCTATGGCGACATGCTTGTTGTATTCTGATTTTACCATGGATGGTTCTCATGGGCATATCAGTGATCCACCGATTTTTCTGTTCGAATCATTTTTGCATATCTAGAGTTTCTCGGTGATAGTTGGAGGTCTTGGAGAGACTTTGCAATCTAGTACTCTTGGTGAACGCCCTCACCTAGACGGTTTGGTGGCATGGCCGTTGACTTCTCCTGTTCCGAGATTGTCGGAGAGGTTCGACGTGATTGTAAAAGGTATCGGTGCTCGCCTTTCCAGACTGGACAAGGAGCAACCACTAGTGCTTCAATATCCTTCGTGGATATTGAAGCAATACTCATTCATTTGAGTGCTTCAGTGAGGAGTAGGGAAAACCGGGCGAGTCTCCGAGACCTCGGGAAAAATCTTTGTGTTTGTTCACTCTTTCTCTTCTTTTTAATTACACAATATTTTGTTAAATTGTTTTTGATTCTCCTTTTTGAAAAAGTTTTTCTTAATTAAAAAGTTTTTAAAGCCTCCTATTCACCCCCCTCTAGTCGGCATCCTCGATCCTACAGTTGAACCGAGTAAACATGGAATCCACGGACTCGGTTGGCGACATGGTGAATGTCTCGTATCGTTGCCTTATCATGAGCAACTTTGCCTCTTTGACTTTAGTAGTGCCCTCATATATTTGTTCAAGGGTGGTCCAAACCTTGTGAGCGGTGGTAAGATTGCTAACACGGTTGCACTCATTTAAAGATAAACCGGCAAAGAGAGCATTTTTAGCACAGGCGTTTAAGTGTAGTTTTCTCCTGTCATCATTGGAGTGACTTGCCGGATCATCTGGAGGAGTAAACCCAAGCTTAAAAATGTCCCAAACATCAAGCCCCATGGCCTCTAGAAATACTGACATGCGCATTTTCCAATAAGAATAGTTAGTCCCATCAAAGATAGGCGCACGACCAGTATGATTGAAATGAAAACCCTCATTTGACGTCATCGTCTCTCTAGGCGGTAAATCCTATTTAGTTGAGAGACCACACTCTGATACCACGTGTAGGATCGAGGATGCTGACTAGAGGGGGTGAATAAGAGGCTTTAAAACTTTTCAATTAAAAACAACTTTCGCGAAGAATAAGAACAAAAACAATATAGCACAAACAAAAGGAAGAGTAAAGAAGACAAACACAAGAATTTTTCCTGCGGTCTCGGAGACTCGCTGGGTCTCCCCTACTCCTCGTTGACGCACTCAAATGAATGAGTCTTGCTTCAATATCCACGAAGGATATTTCTCACTAGTGGTTGCTCCTTGTCCACTCCGGAAAGGCGAGGACCGATGCCTTTTACAATCACGCCGAGCCTCTTCAACAATCTCTGAACAAAAGAGATCAATGGCCACGCCACCAAACCATCTAGGTGAGGGCGTTCACGAAGAGTAATAAGTTGCAAGGTCTTATCTAGACCTCTAACAATCACCGAGGAACTCTAAGTATGCAAATGATGCGAACAGAACACTCGGTGGATCACAAAACTCACGACTTGATCAAAAGATCAAGATTTTCATCTCTAAAACAAATGCTCAAGTGTATATAAGAGAAGAGGGCTGCTTGATGTAAGAAACAATAGCTCAATGCCCCTATTTATAGCCCAAAACACGAAAAGAGCCGTTGTGCATGAGATGTAAAAGTGACAGTGCATGCTGATAGTCAGCATGGGTCACAACCAGAAAGAAGCAATTTACGGAGAAAACTCAGCTAGCCGTTTGAGGTCGAAAAAGGAAACAAAATAGCACAAACTGACAGTCAGCTTCCACCCCAACAGCTCGACAAAAATGACGGATAAAAATTAGCTAGCCGTTTGTGGTCGTATATGGAAACTGACACCTCATGCTGACAGTCAGCATCGACCACGAAAATGACCAGTTAAATCAAATTCTCAAAACAAATAGCTCGACATCGAAGCTCATGCTGACAATCAGCATAGATCAAAAAATTATGGCTCAAAAAACGTGCTCTCTGGACAAATGTCACCAACAAAACTGATATTTCATGCTGACAGTCAGCATCACATGCTGAAAGTCAGTGTGGATAAAAACAGATATAACTTTTGATCTATAGGTCCGATTTAAGTGTTTGATAGCTCGTTTGAAAGATAATTTGAAGGGCTTTTTATAATTTTGTTAACAGAAGAAAAACCAGATCTTCCTAGATCTCTCCAGTAAAAGCAAAAACACGTCTGCTGTCAAAAACTTATCTGAAAAACCAAATCAGATCCAACCGAAAAGAATGAATGCAATGACATAATAGTTTCTCAGTTTATACTGGAAATGTTTAAGAGGACTTGCAACCCCTCTTTATAGTATGGTTAAAACAAAAAATAAATTTCTAAACCGATCAACCTTCATCGGTAAAAATAAAAACAAATTTTACCTCAAGTCCTTTGCATCTTTAATCTTGCGATTTGCGTCTCGTCTTTGTACCTTATGACTTGTGCTTTTTCTCTTTCATGTTGGGTTCATCATGAACATCTTGCATGTCTTCCCAATAAAGCTCTGTATCAAATATCTCAAAAACACAATTAGTCTGAAACGCTTGTTTTCATTAATTATGATAATCAGGCATAATGGCCTAGATGCAACAGATACTACAGCTCCATCTGAAGTACTAGATGTTGCTGTGACCATTGAAGTACCTGAGACTATCATTGACGAAGCGGTTAAATAGATTCCATCCTCGAATGCTATCAATGATGAAGAAACTGAGGTCGCGGCTGCGACCTTGACCATAGGGACAAGGGAACAAGTAGGAACTTCTACTTCCCCCATGGTCGAAGAAATGCTTCCCTCATCAGGGAGAAAAGGATTTGGAAGCAGCGGTTCAACTCGCTGACACTCCGCGTTCTGCTCCTGAAGTGTCGTGGTATTAAGAATACCCCGGCAGGTTTTGAAGACGATCCTAGCGGAGTTCACGCAGCGCGGGTTGACCGGGTGACCGGTCCTCCCCCGCCGGACAAACACAAGAATTGACACGTAGATTTATACAGGTTCGGGTCCCGGTGGGGGCCCTAGTCCTGTCGACGCGCTCCCGACCGGAGTCGGCTGGGGAGGCTCTCTCCGGGGGAGAGGCTTCCGGAGCACGTCTGTGAGATTAGCTATTCCAAATAATAATGAATTGATCCTTTACAACAGAGGGGTACAAGGGCTATTTATAGCCCCAAAAAGAAGCAAAAAGCCTAAACTACCCCGGGAGCCACCGTCGGATTGAAGGGTAGGACCGTTCTTCTCCCGGTCAAACGTCTTGGATGCTTGACAGGTGGTCGCTGATTCCCGAGGCGTCCCTCGCGTGACCTGCACGTGATAAACAAGCAGGGTTTTACCTTTTAGGAGGGCGATGACGTTCGGGACCCCTTCCGGAGAACAGGGTCCCGGGGACCCAAATGGCGGCGCCCGGGGCAGGCACCGGAGGCCACTCTCCCGGGGGCCAAATGGCGGCGCCCGGGGCAGGCACCGGAGGACACTCTCCCCGGGCCAATGGCGGCGCCCGGGACATGCCCGGGGGGCACGGTCCCGGGGGCCAAATGGCGGCGCCCGGGGCAGGCACCGGAGGCCACTGTCCGGTGGCCAAATGGCGGCGCCCGGGGCAGGCACCGGAGGCCACCGTCCCCGGGCCAATGGCGGCGCCCGAGACGTGCCCGGGGGGCACGGTCCTGGGGGCCAAATGGCGGCGCCCGGGGCAGGCACCGGAGGCCACTCTCCCCGGGCCAATGGCGGCGCCCGGGACATGCCCGGGGGGCACGGTCCCGGGGGCCAAATGGCGGCGCCCGGGGCAGGCACCGGAGGCCACTGTCCAGGGGCCAAATGGCGGCGCCCGGGGCAGGCACCGGAGGCCACCGTCCCCGGGCCAATGGCGGCGCCCGGGACATGCCCGGGGGGCACGGTCCCGGGGGCCAAATGGCGGCGCCCGGGGCAGGCACCGGAGGCCACTGTCCGGGGGCCAAATGGCGGCGCCCGGGGCAGGCACCGGAGGCCACCGTCCCCGGGCCAATGGCGGCGCCCGGGACATGCCCGGGGGGCACGGTCCCGGGGGCCAAATGGCGGCGCCCGGGGCAGGCACCGGAGGCCACTCTCCCCGGGCCAATGGCGGCGCCCGGGACATGCCCGGGGGGCACGGTCCCGGGGGCCAAATGGCGGCGCCCGTGGCAGGCACCGGAGGCCACTCTCCCCGGGCCAATGGCGGCGCCCGGGACATGCCCGGGGAGCACGGTCCTGGGGGCACAATGGCGGCGCCCAGGACATGCCCGGGGGGCGCGGTCCCGGGGGCTCAATGGCGGCGCCCGGGACATGCCCGGGGGGCACGGTCCCGGGGGCTCAATGGCGGCGCCCGGGACATGCCCGGGGGGCACGGTCCCCGGGCAATCATGAACTTACCTGGACTTGACCGCGTGGAGATTTCCCCCAACATGAAGTAAATCTATAAATTTCTGAGCAGCCGCAAGATAACTTGGGATCTGAGTTCTTTCTCAAAGATCTCATAGAGGTAAGTAAAATCTTTACCAAATGTGTTTTATTATTTTTCTAAATAATATCTTCAGATATTCACTTCCTTGTAGAATTCTGCTTGCCATTCAACCTTGGTTAATTCACTGATAGAATAATTTAAGGTCATTCAAGCAAAATGCAACCACTTAGAACATTAAGTATCTTTCTCTAATCCCAGTCCTCTATGAATTAGGATGACATTTCTTGTTATCACAGGGAAAACTCTGCTTTGACATGTGAGGTTGCTAAGGAGCACTCCGATAAGGAGACCACGGTGGCAGAAGCTCTGAGGGAAAATAGCAAAAAACTTGCTGAGGTCCTCTCATCCTTGGAGGAAAACAAAAGTTCATATGCGACTCTCCAAGGAGAAAAAGAAAGATTACAAATTTATTTAGATCGTAAGTTCATTCTCGCAGAATTGGTCATTGCGTTTATGATCTTTCATGACCTAATCAAATTTTTTTTGCTTCTTTATCTGACCAGGTCAAAAAGAACTAAACTCCAAGTTGGCCGAAGAAAGCATAACTTTGAAGAAAAGTTTATCCGGCAAGGACAGGATCTCGATAAACTTCATAAAAGCATCAATATCCTCCGGCAAGGACTGATGTAGATACTGCTGCTTCTTCTATCCTTTGCAAACTTAGGCATCGCCATGTACCAAACTTGGATCTGAATCCAGCGGCGGAAAATATAATGTTTGACAATGAAAATCAGATGACTGCGACCATAGCTGAAGCTTGTATAAGACTTTTCTCTCATTGCAAAAAAATTTTTAACAATGGGAAACATAAATTCTTTGATGTATCAAATTTGTTATAACCTGCAAATACATATAACTAATAGAAAATGCAAATGCACGATTAACAGAATTTGAAATAACAAGAAACATACTTAACTTCCAACAAAATGTTATAGTTATATTCCCCTAGCCCCTCCTGAGATCACTAATGCTGAGGATACAGTATAGTAATCTCAAGATAAAAAAACATGGAGTAAAAAGACCATGACTAGCGAGTCTCTTATGCGTCGAGAAACGGCTTAGAGAAGATATATTTCAACTAGAGTTTATCATGAAGTCACAGGTATAAACATCTTAATATAAATGCCAAAGCTTTTTGCGAACTGACAGCCACTTGAATGATCCGAAACATGCTAGTAAGTCTCGTATGCGTTAAGAAACGGCTTATTTAGAGATGTCTTATCTAGATGCGACCATGGGATCAGTCAGTGAATCCACTTTAAACATCAATGGGAAATCTTACACATAAAACTTGTGCAACTGATCTATATTCCAAGAATTAGATAAGATCCTTCCATCTTCCATAGCTAATCGAGCAGACCTAATCAATGCTCAATCACGCTTTTCTTCGAGAAGAGAAAGTTCATCTTCTCGAGCATCACTTTGATTGTCAATATCTAAGTGACTTAGGCGAGCCGAACCAAGTTGTATTTCAATTGGTAAGACAGCTTCGCACCAAAAACCAGTTTGAAAGGTGTCTCACCTGTAGCTCGATTGGAGGTGGTACATAATGCCCATAATATGGAGTAGAGTTCATCTACCCAAGCCCTGAGCATAACTTAAGGCGGTCGAAAACACGTTTCTTGATGCCTTGTATTATCTACACGTTGGCACGTTCAACTGCTCCATTACTCTGTGGATGAGCAACAAATGCGAAACAAACTTTGGTCTCAATGTCGTCGCAATAGTCTAAGAAAAGACCACTAACAAAGTGGGAACCATTGTTGGTGATGAAGCGACTTGGAACACCAAATTGTGTCACTATGTTCGTATGAAAAAACTTCTTCGCCGCAGCCTCGATCCACTTGGTGAATGTATTAATGGCTATGAACAAAAATTTGTATCCATTGACTGCTTGAGGCATTGGTCATACAATATCTATTCTCCAAATGGCAAACGACCACATTGAAGGAATAAATTGCAAAGCATATGCTGGCTGATGAACTTGCCGAGCATGGAATTGACACTGTGGACATGTTTTGACCAATTGCATGGCATCATTAAGTGCCGTAGGCCAATAATAACCCTATCGATAAGCTTTTCCGACTAGCGTCCGATAAGAAGCATGTGTTCCACATATGCCCCCATGTATTTCTCTTAGAAGGGATTTATCATCTTCTTGAGAAATACAAAGCTTAAGTACTCCTTGAGTTCCTTTTCTATATAAGGTTCCCTCAACAAGTTTGTACATGCGTGCTTTTCTAACTAACCTATCACTGCAATTTTCATCCTTAGGCAAGGTCTGATTCACAAGATAGATCCTCAATGGATGGATCCAATCCGCTTCTTGCTCTAAGGTGGCGATGTTAGTCATCGCCTCTGACCCTTCTCTGATTGACAGGGATTTTAAGAGTTCAAGGAACACTCCTGCCGAAGCGGATGTATGTGAGGACTCAATTTTTGATAATTGGTCTGCGAGAATATTGTCTCTTTGCATAATGAATTGGACTTCGAAATTACTGAAGTATTTTTCCAATTTCCTCACCTCGTCCAAGTAATGACCCATTGTCTCATCGGAGGTGTTGTATTCCTTGTTTACCTGGTTTATGACTAGTTGTGACTCCTCCCTCACCACTAATCAACAGACTCCAAGGGATTTGGCTACTGGAAGCCTGGCAAGAAGATCTTCATACTATGCTGCATTATTGCAAGTAGCGAAGTGTAGTTGTATGACATACCGGAGTTGGTCACCCTGAGGTGTAATTAAGACCACTCCAGCCTCTGAGTGTTGATAACTGTGATTGCCATCAAACTACATCGTCCAATAATCGGTATTTGCTAAATCTTAAGATTCTTGTGCAAGTGATTCGGGATTAAACCATTTGACCACATAATCTGCAAGAATTTGAGATTTAATTGCTACTCGAGTAGTGAAATGGAGATCGAATGCTCCATGTTCTACCACCCACTTCGCAACTCAAGCAATGACTTCTGGATTCCAGAGAATATCCCCTAGAGGAAAGGACGAAGGCACGAAAATCGTGTGTGCTTGAAAGTAATGTCGAAGCATTTAGAAGCAATTAAAAGAGCATACAGTAGCTTTCGGACTTCAGGGTAATGCTCCGTCGGTCCCTTAAGCACTTCACTTACGTAATAAACTGGTCGTTGCACTCCTTCCCTTTCTACGACCAGCACTGCACTGACCGCATGAGGGGTAGCAGCCAAATAGATGAGTAAAGATTCTCCCTTAACAGGGGAAACTAATACCGGGACACTGGTAAGGTATGCTTTTATTTCTTGAAAGGCTTTTTCGGCTTCGTCTGACCGGTCAGGCTTTGCACTTCCTTCGTAGTCGAAGGGGATCGCATTTGCTCAATGGCCCGAATTTTTTCGGGATTAACCTCAATGCCTCTTGAACAAATAAGGAAACCTAAAAGTTTACTTGAAGAAACCGCAAAAGAGCACTTTTTAGGATTCAACTTTATTCCATGTTTATTCATATTACAAAAAGTTTCAGCAAGATCATCTATATGACTAGAGCTCTGAAAACCCTTTACAACCAGATTATCAACATAAGCCTCTAAATTACGACCTAATTGAGAAAGAAAGGTCTTTTGCATCAAGCGCTGATACGAGAAACCAGCATTCTTGAGCCTAATGACATCCTAATATAACAGTAAGTACCAAATGGGGTGATGAAGGCACTTTTCTCTTCATCTTCTTATGTCATGCTAATTTGATGCTAACCTGGGTAAGCATCCAGGAAGCTCATCAGTTCACAACCAGCTGTTGAATCAATGAACTGAAAGATAGGGGGGGGGAGTCATCCTTCGGGCAGGCATTATTCAAACTAGTGTAATCATCATATATGGCACTTATCGTTTGATTTTAGGACCATGACTGGATTTGCGAGCCATTCGGGATGGTCAACTTCGCGAATAAAATTGGCCTGCTGGAGTTTGTTTAAGTCCAAACGGATGGCTTCTTGCCGATTTGGAGCAAAATGTCTGAGTTTTTGCTTTATTGGTCGCTGTTCAGGCCGAATTGCTAACCTGTGCTCGATCACTTCCCTTGGGACTCCAGGCTTGTCTGAAGTTTTCCACGCAAACACATTCACGTTATCTTGGAGGAAAGCAATGAGCGCTAGTTCCTATTTGTCATCCATAGTTGACCCAATCAGAATGGTTCGAGATGGATCATCAGGAAATAATGGAACTTGCTTGAGTGTTTCTTCTGGTCATAAGGATCCCTTGACCGCATCTGATTCTAAGGTCGCGACCTTGACATCCCATAGGGGAAGTTGATTGACCAGCTCCAGGGAGTTTTGATCACAAGTTAGAGCCGTATGCTGACTGCCTTTGACTGTGATCACACCATGAGGACCTAGCACCTTGATGCATTGATAAGCATAATGCGTCACCACCATAAATTTAGCAACTGAAGGCCTGCCAAAAATGGTGTTATAAGCTGAATCAAAATCAATTACATCAAAAGTAATTAATTCTATTTGAAAATTTGCCGGTTCTCCAAGTGTTACGGGCAGCACAATCTGTCCAATAGGTAACATAGAAGAACTAGGAATTATCCCAAAAAAGGGTTTAGCCACTTGCTTTATTTTTGAACAACGAATTTACATCTCGTCAATAGCCTTGGAAAAAGTAGGTCAAGGGAGCTCCTTCCATCAACCAACACTTGTCCCACCTTAGCATTGCTAATGATAGGGGACATGACTAGAGGGAGGCGCCGAGGTCGCATCAATCCCTTAGGGCAATCTTCCCGGCTGAAGGTCAGGGAAAACTTCAACCATCGTGGAAATGAGGCTCTCCTAACGGAGCTTCAGTACTATTTACCTCGTGGAAAACAGTTGTAAATTGACGCTTAGAAAAATACGATGAAGATTCACCAAAAATAACATTAACATGATTGTTAGGTACTTGATATGGCATGTCCTCATCTCCATTAGCGCCCTCATTTCCATTGGCTTGTCATTGACCTGGGAATGTGGGCATAGAGGTTTTACCTTGGTAAAAGCCATCTAGCTTTCTTAACCAGGTTTGACAATTCTGGAGGTCGTGTGATGAAACATTGTGCAACGGACACCATTTCTTCGCTCCCTATGGTTTAGTTTGCTTTCTACTTGCTCTCCATGACCAGCAGAAGAAAATTTATTAGTCTTTAATTAAACCTTCTCACCTTTCCCTTGAGGTTGCTTGTCGACGATGGTGACCACTCGGAATTGGTCGGTTCTGGCTTTCTTTATCTTCCTTGACTTCCCGCCCGGGGATGACTTAGATTTCTTGCGTGAATCATCCTTCTTCTCGACCTCGAGACCTGGTTGAGGCGGCATGTTTCCGTTATCCACCATATTATTCCATTCAACGGCCTCGGCAGCATCAAAATAACAATCAGCCATATCAAAGAGATCTACTACTTATCGTGGTGGGTGAATAAGCAAATCTTGGGTAAATCTCCGATATAGAACGACATGCTTGAATGCCCTGATAACATAGCTATGAGAGTTTTTGGGATGGCATTTCTCACCCCCACAAATTGTTTGAGAAATTGGTGAAGTGTTTTTGCGGAAGTCTAGCATAAGTGATGAAGGTAATCTTCCTTGCCAAGCTTTTGGTAACAGTTTTGAAAATTGTTCAGGATTACATCACACAACATTTCTCAATTATAAATTGATCCCTTAGGCTGATTGAATAGCTATGTCCGCGCTGGACCTTCCAGGACAGTCGGTAAATAGTTTTCCATAAACCGGTCATCACCACCAGCTACTAGGATGGCAGTAATATAAATTTATAGGAATTCTGAAGGATTCTTGGTTCCATCGAACCTTTCGATCATCTCGGGTTTAAACTTACCTGGCTAGACTACTGCACGTATCCCTTGCGAGAAAGCCGTACAACCTATGTATGAGGCATGTGTTTGTTGATCCTCACAACCAGCATCAAGGTCACGGAAAGAGTCAACTTGTGGCCCCAAGCGTGAATGCACCGGTCCACGATTACGGTCATGAGAAGAATCTACTCGTGGCCCCAAACATGAATGTACTGGTTCACGATGAAGGTCACTGGGATTACCTGTTCGCCTGGTTTTATAATACCAGGTACTGGTGTGTGTCCACGATCATGTTGTCCCTGGCTCGAATGATAACTTTCCCTCTCACGTGAACGAGTTACTGATCGTGATGATGATGTTGGAGTAGCAACTGCTGCTACCTCATCAATGTCATCTGCCAAAATCCTTGCGAACAGTACTCTGTCATCATTCCCCAAATCATATGGAGGATTGCGAAGAGTATTTGCAATCACTCAAATGCATTCTTGTGTACTCCTTTTGGCTGCCATGGGAGTTATTGTCACCTCATCCACCGGAGAACAGGCCGCGGCTGATAGTAGAGTGTGGTCCCGTTTGCGACCATGGTGATGTTCGGGCGATAAGTTCCAGGGCAAGGTCTCGAGCTGCGGTATCATGGCAGGATTGCACAAGCTGTAGAGCTTGCTCTGGGATTTTATAAACCTCGGCCTCTCGCTGTCATGAGCTGCATCTTCTTCCCGTTTGCACTCTTCTTCTTCTCTGGTTGCGTGTTGCTCAGAGGTTTCCTCAGAAAGTACAACAACTTCCCAAGAAACTGAGTTCGTAGACGGGGAGAGCATCTCCTCATCTTGATCAGACTAAAAATTGAAGATGGAACTCAAGTTATTTGGAGTAAATCTTTCTAGACTGAATTCAAGATCCTCATCTCCGGCATCAGTTGGGACGATGGGTTCTAGCACATATTCACCATTTGATGTGGTAGGACTCACCGAAGGTGAATGAATTGCCAGTTCAGGTTACTGGCCATGGACCAGGTCCTGAGAATACTCCTCAGCACAAGGCTCTAAGAGAATTTCATTTTCTTTCATATAAAGAGTATCATCCTCCATGTTGAGATCAGCATATTCTACAAGATCAAAATCATTTTCGGAATCGTAAACTCCCGACATGGCTTACCGAGATTCTTGATGAAGAATAACACCTTGAAACGGGCCCCACAGTGGGTGCCAGTTGTCGACGATTGGCACTCTGGTCTTTAGTCGAACTTATGAAAGTTTAGTTGATGAAATGTGAAGCCGATTCAAGGTGAAACTCAAGTAATTTAGGGTATCTATATCTAAGGAAGAAAGAAATTTATACAGGTTCAGACCCTCTGATGATGAGTAATAGCCCTACTCCTGTTGGGATTTCACTAAAAATATCAAAGTTACAGAGGGGCATAAGAGACGTTCTCAGATGAGCTAAGAACAATCTCCTATTCGCTATTACACAGTGTATAACAATCTACTATGCCTATCTCATCGGGTCTTATATATTGGCTCTTTAGCCAGATTAGTCTCCTTTCTCTCCCTGGCGATCCCTCTTTTATAGCTCATCGTCGATCATCGGTTACGGGATTGAAGGGTCACTGAGGGGCAAACGTGTGCCAGGCATAATGTGAAATTATGCCCGTTTATGATTACGACTTTATCTTCTTCATGGTTACCAAAAGTTAATCATGGAGGCTGAAGATATGCAAGGCGGTGGTAGTGGTCGAACAGGCTTAACTATTGGGTATAGTCGAATAAGTCTAACCATATTGCCGTTGGATGTTTTGGCTCTTCAGTTGTCATGGTCCTGTATTAACTACGACCATGTATTGTCATCTTTCACTCTCCACGACCAGTGCCACTAGGGGAAGATATCTCCATGACTAGGGTATTCGTGGGTTTGTGAGACCATGAGCATGTGACCTTAGTATTATGGGTGTCTCGAGACTTCAGACATGCGACAATACAGGTTGAGACCATAGAATAGGTCATGTCCAGAATATCTTGGACTGTCCTATTGTCTCCCTCTTAAGTCCCTGAGACAACAAAGGGGTATGTAAATGATTTAGATCTCGTTTTGTAAGCCTTGCGACTATAGAATGGTAGAGGTGACTAACTCAGGTTATAATCCTCATCAATCGACTTCGCCTCAACGGTAAGAAGTAAGAGTTTAGCTAGCAAACTCTACTATACCTGGAATTCATGGTCGGCAACGGTACGTTGCAAATCGACCCGGATAAGGTAAAAGTGGTTCGCAAGTGGCCTCGACCATGAACAGTTACGGAAGTGCGTAGTTTTGTGGGAGCATGCCAATACCTTCGGAAGTTGATACGACACTTCTCGATTATGGCTTTTCAATTATATGCATTAACTAGGATCGACTAGAAGTTTGAGTGGACAGGGAAACATGAGGACACGTTTCTCTTGCTGAAAAAGAAGATCAGTGAAGCTCCTATTCTAGCTCTACCGAATCTCCAAAAGCCATTCGAGCTAGAAACTGATGCCTCTGGTTATGCAATGGGCACAGTGCTCATGCAAGAAGGTTGACTAGTATCACATCACTCTGAGTTATTCCAGGGAACTCAGAAGAACTACCCGACGTACGACAAGGAGTTGTGTTCACTGCATCAAGCCATAAAACATCGGTGGTGTTACCTTCTGGGTAAGGAGACTGTTGTCCACACTGACCACCAACCATTGCAATATTTGCGAACTCAATTGAAGCTATAGATAGCTCGACGTATGAAGTGGATATCGTATCTGTAGTAGTTTAATCTGGTAATTAAGTACAACAAGAGTGTATACAATAAATTGGCTGACATGTTATCACGACCACCAGCTACGACACTCTGCTTATCAATATTTATGCAGATCGAACCTTCATGTCATGACGACTATGCCACAATGTACAATGAAGATCCTGATTTTCAATCAGCATTGGCTGAGCTCAAAATAGGGAAACCTGTAGTGTTTGTTTGACGAGAAGGACTCTTGTACAAGGGCAATTTACTTGTATACTATAACACCCCAGATTTTTCTATCTCTTTAGTATGTCTCGACCCCATCTTAGATTAAACCCTAGATCAATCCCCATGTTTTGACCAAATCTAGATTAGTTATCTCAGGAATATGATCCAGGGTATGCCATTACCTTAACTTAAAAAGTTGGCAGCAGAACTCCACCATTCAGACCATTTTCGCATTTCAGTCCAAACTATCGCAGATTGATCCTTTTCAGATTTTACCAAAAGCATTAAAAGGCTAAAAGCCACAAATCATCTCCAAATCTTGATCTGATTCATGAAACATCTCCCAATTGCTATTCTGCCAAAATCTTCTTCTGGGAGAATCTCAAAATCTCATCCAAAATCTCAGATTTCAAACTTCAACAAAATCCAGATTCTAATTAACCTAATTACCCTAACTGCCATGTTTTTGTTTTGCTCAAAACCTAATAAAAAACACCAGATTATGTCATCTGTCTTTGTTAACCTGCTTGTTGAATTTAGTAAGACAAGCTGATGAAATCAGTTCCAGCCAAATCTGATTATTTTGCCAGATTTACAATTCAGTCCTAAAACCAAGTTTTAGAAATTGCTTTTCAGTCCTAACCTCTTTCCCAGCCCCTTTTGACCAGAGCCCCATCTATTTTCGACCAGGGCCCTGGCCAGTCGCCTTTGACCAGCGCGTTCGCCGCAATCTTTGCCGTCGGCCAGCGTCCGCCTCCACCAGTGCTCGTGTCCGACGTGTCCGCGTGTCGCGCACATGTCGCACCGGAGCCAGCCATTGTGGTAGCGTCCACGACGACCAGCAGCAGCAGCGCCGTCTCGTCTCGCGTGCGCGTGCCTGCAGCCGTCAGACCTTTTTCGCCACAACGTTGACATGCCAAGGCCAGCCATCACTTCACCTCTGCGCTAGCCAGGAGGTTGCGTGAACGCCATCTCCCAGCTGCCAAAGGCGTGCCAGCCGCTGCAACCATCCCGTCGCCACTGCACGCCGTCTCCATCGTCGCCACCGTCGCTAGTCAATTTGATATCCTCCCAATTGTCTTCAAGTCTCGAGGGCTCCAACCCGCTTCCTATTTAAACCCCCCACGCGCAGAGCTTCTTCACACCCTCCAGAGACCACCTTAGTCCCAACTTCTCTCGTTTTCTTCTTCTTCCCCAGTGAGCCGTCGAGGAGGAGCACAGCGCCAGTGCTCACCACTGCTCCATTTCTCCATCTAGCTGCACCGGTATACTCCTAACATCCATCTCTCTGTTCCCTAGTAATTAATTTATCTCCGATAGACCTCAACGCCGGTGGTCGCCGTGAACTTGAATTGCCCTGTTCCTGCAATTGAAGCCGTTTTTGTCGAAAATTGGCCTTCCCTCCTGTAGAGTTATTTGATCCCCAAAGCCTTGTAAACAAGCCTGTTCAGCTACATTTTGAAATTAGCCCGTGGTTGAAGTTTTCGTTCCTTCTCACGCCGCCATGGACGTCTCACGTTGCCAGCACGGCTCGCTGTACCCCCGATCAAACAAACCTTACTTCCACCTTCCTTCTGTGCCGTAGATCGCGTAGCTGAGGCCAATTTCCCGGCATTGCCTTGAACCAGCAGTGCCATCGCGATCGTCGTCTTCGAGTCTAGCCATGACACTGGCGAGCCTTGAGCCACCACCAAAGCCTGATTCCCTTCTCCAGCACCATCTACTTCACCCAGGAACAAAACCCCTCAGCCAATTTTGTGATTCATCAACCCTTGTGCCCTCTCACCGTAGCCCATCTTCTATTCCAGTGGCCGACGACTTAAACCTCGCCGTTTGCCGCCGTCAAGCAGCCATCTTCCAATCAATCTTGTCAGCAGCACCCTTTCTATCCCGCCTACGTGTTTGACAAGGTTGGCGAAGTAACGCACGCTTGGATCATCCAGACGCACATGCCCTAGACTCAACAGTGCACTGGCATACGATTCTCTCTGTGCTAGGGTTCTTTCTATAATTTCACTGATTCCCTGGACTTTTCTACAAAACCAACTTGTCAATCGGCCCCCCTTACTGTGTTTGGCACCTAATGCCCAAGTTTGAGCTTATCTTGACTTTTCTAAAGCCCCAGATTAACCCAATGCCACTCACTGACATTGTCAGGCCGTGAACCGAATGTCAGCCAATAGACATTCACTGTGTCTGAGACAACCCTTGTGCTCTTAGCCAAACCCCGAGTGTCTTCTCCCTCTCAAGAACATTCCCAACCAGATCATCTCGCTTGCATGCATGTCTATACATTATATACATATAATTTCTATATGCTTATGTGTCGTACTGTGTTTTCATGCGAGAGTAGAGCAAGAAGCAGAAGAGGCAACAGAAGTCTTCGAAGATCCCTTAGAGCAGTCAGACCCTGCGTTGCAAGGCAAGTCTCTTTCATGTCTCTCCTAGTATTTGAGCAAATTAGGTTATTTACTATTTTAAGTGTATGCATACTTTATATTCAAATTAAGTGCTATGTTGGAAGAATATGAATAGATATGACCTAATTCCTTGTAAAGCCCCTCATGTTCATATATCCCATGCACCCTTGTCACCTTAGGATATCATGCTTAGGCTATGCTTATGCTTAAATATATGCATTAAGTGCTAAATAGTCATGTGTATGAAAAATGTACTTAAAACCTCTTTTGTGAAAGGAAATGTGATTAGAATTGATAGTGAGGATGGTTTGAATGGTTGGTGCTGTGTGCACATCGGGAATGTGAATGGCTCCTCACTAAAGATTCATAAGGACAATATCCTTGTGTTGTACTTCTATGCGGCATGAAAAACATACTAACCACTTGCCCAGTATGGGACGGGCGCAACATAGTAGTTTTCCTGGTATTAGCTTTTCCCTGCAATGGTTGTCGGTCTGGTTTCTCGAGAGGAAATTGGTGGGCCATAGAGGGCCACGAGCGGTGTGAGCTAATGAGTGAATCAGAAGTATTGAAGGAAGGCGCCCACGCCTGGATTTTGAGTCGTGTGTGGCTGAATCCACAGGCAGTGTGTCTTGCGAGACCATAGGCCAAGGGTAGGTAGAATTGGCTGTGGGGAGTACCCACAACGGTAATAAGGAGTAAAATGTCTATTTATCGGGCAGGGAATTGTTAATGCTAGGCTTGCAAACTGTTGTGTGATCTCAGCTTTGTCATGTGCGTAAAAGTCGCATGGAGAGGTACCGACTTGAAAGCTGAGTGATCAGTGGATTAAAATGGTACACCTTTGCAAAGTTATAAAAAGTATCGTATAATCTGAGCTCCCAGGTTATGGAGTCTGTGTGTGGTGGATTCTATCCACGTCGATGTAGCACAAGTAGCTTTTGAAAATTTTTTGCAATATTGATGAAAGTGGTGACACATGGAAGACCACCACGCATAAGATCTAAAAATCTAGTTTAGGATTTTAATGTCTCACTTTTTGAAAGCAAAACCTTTCCTCAAAACTTTAGAGTGAAAATTTATTCTATCCTTATCTATAAACCAAAGAGCCCATCTCTTGGAAATTCCCGTCATCTATATACCTGTATTCTTAAATTGAGACTTTTGAGCACCGTGTGGACAACGTGCTCACCCTTGCTTTTGCAAACAAATTTAGAGGAAAGATTCGTTGATCCCCACTCCTACGACCTTGAACCCAATGAGGAGGAAGGAACCATCCTCGAAGATTTAGCTTACTAGAGGGTCACTCATCAAGTGGAGTCTGATGTGGAGGAAGCCCATGCAACACCGCTGCCGATGAAGATGAAGACCGTCAGAGTCGTCTTGCTTGTTGTTTTGTTTCTGTTCGGACCGTTGTGCTGAAGAAAACTCTTTAATTTTGTATCAACTTTAAATTGCACCATTTTTGGCGCTATGATTGTAATATTGGTGCTTGTGACCGGTACATGTTTTTAGTTATTTGCATTGCAGTATAATGCATTTTGTTGTTGTGAGCTTGCGATGTATCATTCTGAGTGGAACCCTCCTGGGTGGTTGCCACTAGATTCCTCAAATGAGGGTCCCACATATACCTCATGGAGCACCTCGAATTCAATGGTTGCGGAATGGCATACATCGAAGGTTGCTGGTCACTTTTGGGATACAATGACTTTGCAAAATCTTCATCGACATGTTTCTGGCCGTGGATGCAGCAAGATGTGGCTACCTTTCTTGGAGGCTGTGGTCTTTGTAGCATCTCCAAACTGGCAAACCGAAAATTGGGTTTGTACACTCCTTTGCCAGTTCCATCACGACTGTGGGAAAGCATATCCATGGATTTCCTGGGAGGATTGCCTAAAACCCAATGTGACAACGACTTTCCCTTTGTGGTCATTGATCGGTTCTCTAAAATGATAATTCTCATACCTTGTCGAAACACTATCACGAGAGAAGAAGTGGCTTGGGTATTCTTTCAGCACATTTGGACACATTTCGGACTACTGACTTCTATTGTGTCTGATCGTGATACACGGTTCCTTAGTAAATTTTGGCGATCACTCTGGATAATGATGGACATAAAGCTAAAGAGCAGTACTGCTTTTTGTTGCATCTACGCCTTCATGCCTAACCCTAATTTTGATGATTAATGAAAACAAAGTGTTTTGGACTAACTGTGCTTCTGAGACTTTTTGATACAGAGATTGTTCGGGAAGAATTACGAGAAGATCAAGATGAACCCGACTTAAAGTGAAGCACAAGATGCAGGAGAGCAAAATACAAGACGCAAATCATGAAGATGCGAAAGACCTCAGGTATTATGAGTTTTTATTTTTACCGATCTTGGCGTATGGAGATGATCGGTTAGGGAAATTATTTTCTAGTTTTAACCGTACTATAAAGAGGGGTGGCGAAAGTCCTCTTTTTATCTCCAACACAAACCGAGAAATCTAGGTCATTGCATTGCATCTTTTTGATTGGATTTGGTTTTGAACTTACTTGAAAAATCTGTTTTTTTTCAGTTTAGTTTTTGATAGCAGAAGGGTTTTTTGTATTTCTAAAAAGATCTAGGCAGATCTATCTCTTGCTTCTGTTGACAAAAATGTAGCCCTTGAAATTATCTTTCCAACGAGCTATTAAACACCTCTTTTAGATTTATAGATTTAAAGTTATCTCTATTTTTGCTCATGCTGACTGTCAGTTAGTTAAACTGACTGTCAGTTTGAATGTCAGTTCGTGTTAACTGACATTTGTCCAGAGAGGGTGTATTTTGGGCTCAAAATTTTTGTACTAAACTGACTGTCAGTTTGTCCATACTGACTGTCAGCTGGGGTTTCGACCACAGAGGTTTTTAACTGAGTTTCTATTTGTTTTTGGTCGAGTTTGTGGTCGAACTGACTGTCAGTTTGTGTAACTGACTATCAGTTGTGGGTTTCAGCTTCCCTTTTTCGACCACGAACGGCTAGCAAAGTTTTATCCGTAAATTTTGTCGGCCGTTGTGCACTGAACTGACTGTCAGTTAGGCAAACTGACTGTCAGTTTGGGTTGCTGATTTTCAGCCCTAGCTCCAACGGTTCATTTGATTCTCGAGGCTATAAATAGGGGTTTTGGGCATGTGTTTTACACAACAAGCAACAGCATTTCATATACACTCTTGAGCATTAGTTTCTTATATAAAATCTTGATCTTTTGATCAAGTCGAGTGCTTTTCGATCCACCGAGAGTTTCAGTTCTTTTGCTTTTGTATTCACTTAGCTTCTCGGTGCGTGTTTGGAGATCTTGAGAAGACCTGGCTGCCTTTTACTCTTGGTGAGCGCCCTCACCTAGACGGTTCGGAGGTGTGGCCGTTGATCTCTCCGTTCGGAGATTGTCGGAGAGGCTCGGCAAGTGTGTACAAGGCATCGGTGCTCGCCTTTCCGGAGTGGACAAGGAGCAACCACTAGTGATAATATCCTTTGTGGATATTGAGGCAAGACTCAAGTGATTTGAGTGCTTCAACGAGGATTAGTGGAGACTGGGCGAGTCCACGATACCTCAGTAAAAATCGTTGTGTTCGTTCTCTTTTCCCCTTGCTTATTTTATTTGTCTTGATTTGCATTTATTTGCTTTGAGCTTTAAAGTTTTTAAAAGCCTCCTATTCACCCCCCCCTCTGGTCGGCATCCTTGATCCAACACGTGGTATCAGAGCTTGGTCTCTCGATTCAATTAGGCTTTACCGCCTAGAGAGAGGATGTCGTCAAGTGGAGATTTTCTTCCTGGTCATACCGGTCGTGCGCCTATCTTTGATGGAACAAACTATCCTTATTGGAAAGTGCGCATGTCGGTATTCGTAGAAGCCATGGGGCTTGATGTTTGGGATATTGTTAAACTCGGCTTTACTCCTCCGGTTGATCCGGCAAGTCTGTCTGAGGACGATAGGAGAAAGTTGCATTTAAATGCCCGTGCAGAAAATGCACTCTTTGCCAGTTTATCCTTAAATGAGTTCAACCGTGTGAGCAATCTCACGACTGCTCATAAGGTTTGGACTACCCTCGAAGAAATTTACGAGGGAACAACAAAGGTTAAAGAGGCAAAATTGCTAATGGTGAGGCAAAAATATGAGACATTCACTATGTCATCAACCGAGTCCGTGGATTCCATGTTTACTCGGTTATATAACATTGTGAATGAACTCAAGGGTCTTGGTGTTGTTTTTACTGACCTTGAGCTTGTGAGAAAGATGCTTAGGGCCATGCCGGAAAGTTTCGACACTTTGGTCACGGTTCTCACAAACTCCGATCTATCGACCACAACACCAACCGATCTTTATGGAAACCTCATCACCCATGAGATGCACAAGAAGGAGAAGAAAGAAGCAACCGAACCCGCGGAGACGAAGAAGAAAGCATTGGCTTTCAAAGCGAATGCAAGAAACGATTCAAGCGATGGCTCCTCCGATGAAGACCTCGCACTCATGGTAAAGAACACTCAAAAACTCCTTCGCAGGTTGCATCAGAAAGGTGTCAACATTGACACACGAACAAAGGGGCAAAAGCAAAACAACTTCAAGGACATCATTTGCTATGGATGTCATGAGAAGGGACACATAGCATCAAGATGTCCAACCAAGAACAAGGCGTGGAACAAGAAGAAGTTCTTCAAGAAGAAGAATGAAGAAATCAAAGAAGCCTGTTTTGGAGAGTGGATGTCCGGCGGAGAGAGCTCCGACTCCGACTCTGACAACGAAAGAAGTTGCTCCAAGAAGATGGCCGGATTAGCTCTCGGCAACATCAACACTTCAACTAGCTCATCCATTTGCCTTATGGCTAAAGGCGATGAAAAGGTACACATCAACGATCCTTCATATGATGATTTAGTTGAAATGATAACCGAATTAAATGAAGTTTTTGGAAAAACTAAAAGGAAGTATAAGGCACTTAAGGAAGAACATTCTTCCCTACGCGCTCAATACTCTGAGCTTAAAGATTCATATGAAAGCATGCTCTTAAAAGATATTACAAATGCTTCATCTAAGGTAGATGTTTCCACTTCATGTAACTTGAATGATTCTCCGTCAAATAGTCATCACATTCCATGTGCAAGTTGTGGAGCGGAGCATGCGAAGGCGGTTGGCGTGCCACCGGGAGTAATCCACGGGGACACGCTCAGGTGGAGGCGAACGCGGGTTCTCAGACGCCTGACCCGATGAACGCTCGCTGTTTGCCGCGTTCTTCCGTCGGGCCACACGACGAGAGGGACCCGGCTGATCAGACATGGCGATACGAAAAACAGAGAGGAAAAAGAACAGAGGAAAGTGGGAAAGACCTGAATAGAGGAGGTCGAAACTGAACTGAAGTGGTCGACAAAACCGATGCGAAGCAACCGACCAGAATAGCCACAGAGAAGAAGCACAGGACAGTTTGGGGAAGCACAGGAGAAACTCAACGCCTGTGGCGAAACGGTGGCGGCTAGATGCGGTGGAGGCGCAAAAGAGGGCGGCAGTGCTCGTCTGCGGTGAGGAGGAGGTGCCGGCGAGGTTTGGTGGTGGCGCAGCACAATGAGGAGACACCGGCGGCGAGAGAAGCAAATGGCGGCACGAGGAGAAGGTGAGAGGGCAAGGAAACAGAATGAGGGTTTTAGAGATCGGGACCCCGCAACTGACAGTCAGTTTAATAAACAGACAGTCAGTTCCAAACTCAGAAACATGGAACTGACAATCAGTGTACCACACTAACAGTCAGTTCGTATACTGAGTTTTGAAACTGACAGTCAGTGTATGAGACTGACAGTCAGTTTGAGACTCGAACAAAAACAGGAGCTACGACAAAAATCAATTGTACATAACTGACTGTCAGTTAGGTCAACGACTTCGACCAGAAAGTAAGAACAGGCTCCTAAGCACTAAACTGACTGTCAGTTAGATGAGCTGACTGTCAGTTTGGTCAATTTCGACCAGAAGCAGATTAAGACCAGAGAGGGAATAAAATAATATTATTTTATACAAACAACACATTTAGCACCTCAACTAGCATTTGATATATCAATAATGTTCAGTTCACCCCTTAAAAAGCAAAATCATGATTCATCTAAGGGTTTGGTGAAAATATCTGCTAGTTGCATATCTGTTCTGACATAATTCACATCAATATCTCCTTTTGCCACATGATCTCTAATAAAATGGTGCCGTATTTCAATATGCTTAGTTCTAGAATGTCGAACAGGATTATTTGCAATTTTAATGGCACTTTCATTATCACACAAGAGTGGCACTTTATCAAATATAATCCCATAATCCAAAAATGCCTGCTTCATCCATAATAATTGAGCACAACAACTGCCTGCAGACACATATTCAGCTTCAGCTGTGGAGAGAACTACATAATTTTGCTTCCTAGGTGACCATGATACTAATGATCTTCCCAACAGCTGACAGCTACCATATGTGCTTTTATGATCAATCTTGCACCTAGCATAATCAGAATCCGAATATTCAATTAATTAAAAATTTGCATCCTTTGGATACCAAAGACCTAAACTGGGATAGCATTTTAAGTACCTAAGGATTCTTTTAAGAGCAATTAAATGACATTCCTTTGGATCTGATTGAAATCTAGCACATAAGCATACACTAAACATGATATCAGGCCTAGATGCAGTAAGATGCAAAAGACTACCAATCATAGACCTATAAAGTTTAGAGTCGACCGATTTGCCGCTTTTGTCCATGTCCAAATGTCCTGTCGTGGTATTGCGAATACCCCGGCAGGTTTTGAGAATGATCCTAGCGAGGATTACGCGGCGCGGGTTGACCGGATGACCGGTCCTCCCCCGCCGGACAAGCACAAGAAATGACACGAGGATTTATACAGGTTCGGGTCCCGGTGGGGGCCCTAGTCCTGTCGACGCGCTCCCGACCGGAGTCGGCTGGGGAGGCTCTCTCCGGGGGAGAGGCTTCCGGAGCACGCCTGTGAGTTTAGCTATTCCAATAAAAATGATCTGATCCTTGTCGTGGTATTGCGAATACCCCGGCAGGTTTTGAGAATGATCCTAGCGAAGATTACGCAGCGCGGGTTGACCGTATGACCGGTCCTCCCCCACCGGACAAGCACAAAAAATGACACACGGGTTTATACAGGTACGGGTCCCGGTGGGGGCCCTAGTCCTGTCGACGCGCTCTCGACCGGAGTCGGCTGCGGAGGCTCTCTCCGGGGGAGAGGCTTTGGGAGCACGTCTGTGAGTTTAGCTATTCCAATAAAAGAGAACTGATCCTTTACAACAGAGGGGTACAAGGGCTATTTATAGCCCCAAAAAGAAGCAAAAAACCTAAACTACCCCGGAAGCCACCGTCAGATTGAAGGGTAGGACCGTCCTTCTCCCGGTCAAACGCCTTGGATGCTTGACAGGTGGTCGCTAGCTCCCGAGGCGCTCATCGCGTAACCTGCACATGACAAACAGTTCGAGGCTTTACCTTTAGAAGGGCGATGAGGCCCAGGACGGCGCCGGAGGCCACGTCCCGGGGGCCAAAAGGCGGCGCCCAGGAGGACACCGGAGGCCACGTCCCGGGGGCTAAAAGGCGGCGCCCGGGGAGGCCCCGGAGGCCACGTCCCCGGGCCAATGGCGGCGCCCGGGAGGGCACCAGAGGCCACGTCCCGGGGGCCAACAGGCGACGCCCGGGGAGGCCTCGGAGGCCACGTCCCTACCAAATGGCGGCGCCCGGGACGGCGCCGGAGGCCAGGTCCCGGGGGCCAAATGGCGGCGCCCGGGGAGGGACCGGAAGCCACATCCCCGAGCGAGCGTGGCGCCACTTACTTGGACTTAGTCCTGCGGAGATTTCCCCCGACAGCAGCCCCCCATGCACGCCGGGGATGATGCTCGAGTCCCCGGTGGGTATGGTACAGGTCACCGGGAAGATCTCCGGGCCAAGTCACCGGAGCCGCGGCGCTTTGGTTTCCGTGCTCCACTCTTAAGGCCGCGCCGTTTCGCCATAAATGGGCGCGCGGTTCAAACCGGCGCCTCGATTCATGCGCCTGTCCCTTCGTTTCCCGCGCGCGGTTTGAACTTCTACGGTCCAGATTGATCCGCTGGTGCCACGTGTCATCCATCTAGACCACGTCCCACCCCTATAAATAGGACCATGGGGGGACCCGGAAGCTCATTCCAAATTCTCAGCCTCAGGGATTTTTGCTCTCCCGGTAGCCCTCTCCCGGTAGCTCTTTCTGGCAGCTCTTTTCGGTAGCGGACGTCCGGGAGTTTTTAGTAGTAGCCTCCTGCAAGGTTAGCCACCGAAAAAGAAGACTAACCTCATGGCACCCAAGGGTCGGGCGAAGACCAGGGAAGTGCCCCCGGAGGAAATCCCTTCGGATTTCCTCTGGGGGTCGGAGTTCACGGCCGAGGACGCCGAGTCCTTTGTCGAAAGATGCGTCGTCGCGGACGGGGACATCCGAGTCCCCGTGAAGAAGGACGGAGCCCCCCGCCCCAGGCCCGGAGAGGTCGTGGCCTTCAAGGCCTTCCTGGAGGCTGGGCTCCGGCTCCCGGTGCATCCCATCCTCACCCCGAACGCGCTCGTCCGGATGGGCCTCTTCATCTGGCTCTACGAGACAGCGACCGGGCGGGAGCCCACCCTTCGCGCCTTCCGGTACTTCTACGAACCGGCGGCGCGGACCTCCCACCTGGTGAAGGGGGGCCCCAAGTCCCCCTTCGGTTCGGTGATGGTCCAGATGTTGCCGTCCCGTGTGATCGACTACCCGGCGGCGGCCTCCCGAGACCACTGGGGGGACTGGGCCCGGAGGTGGTTTTACCTCCGGGTCCGGGACAAGGTGGTGTTGTACGCCACGGAGCCTCCCACCTACAGCCGGTCGTCCGCGCCGAAGCCTCCGGTGTGGATGGACGAGGAGTTTGAGCTCCTCGGCAAGGTGATCGTCTCCTAGAAGACCCGCTCGATGCGGGACGCCGCCGAGGAGATGGCTCTCCTCTGGATCTCCCCCTTCACCGGTGGGAAGAGGGGGATCGGCAGGGGCCCCGAGCAGTGGCCCCCGGTGAAGCCGGTGACGCGACGTAAGCTCCGGGAACCTGCTGCATTGTATTTACCTCTTGCAGTCCGGCCGTACCCGGCGGCACTGGAGAAGGCGGAGAACCTCCTGGGGAGGTACTTCGCCGATGAGCACGAGCGCGTCGTTGCGGCCGTGGGGGAGGGCCCTCCCAAGAACTTGGTAGCGGTGGCCTACGGGCTAAAGCTGCAAGAGAGGAAGCCTCTCCCCACCCCCGGGTTGCACAAACGGGGGAAGGAGGCGGCCGGGGGCTTGGAGCCCAAGAAGGGCCGGGTTCAAAAGACCCCCGGCCCATCTACGACGCCGGCGGCGACACCGGCGAAGCCCCGGGACGAGACCCCTGGGAGCAAGCGTGCCCGGGCACCGGCCCGGAAGGAAGCAACACCTCCTCCCCCGAAGGGCCACGTCAAGGCGCGGGGGAAGGAGGCAACCGCGGGCGGGGCGGCGTCCGACTCGGCGAACTACACCCCGTCGCCGCTCTTGGTGGAGCCCCTCCTGCCCCTTCCGGCTTCTTTAGAGCCGGAGAGGCTGGAGGTGAGATTCGCGGAGGCCTCGCCTCCGCGGGTTTGGCCGGTGGACGAGGGGGGAGCCCCTCGGTCTACGAGGTTCCTCCGGAGGAGCAGGCCCCGAGGACCTTCCGGCCCAGGGTAGGGAAAGGCCTGATGGTTCCCCCCCGGGTGGGGGCTCCCGCTGAGAGCTCCTCGGCCACGTCTTCGGGGGGCACTTCCTCGTCGACGAAGACACCGGTGACGCCGGCCGCGCTACCGGACCTTGAGGTCCGGGGACCTCCCGCCGGCCGCGCTGGCGGCGCCGGGCGGGAGACCCCTCTGCTTCCCGCGAGGGAGGTCGCCCGCTACTCGGAGGGCCTGCATACCCGGAAGGTGCAGGCCTTCGTCGCGGAAGGGATGCTCCATGAGCGTTTCGAGGGGCTTCAGTCCCTCGGGGCCCAGGTGACCCGAGTCGATGACGTCTTCATTCATCCCCTGCACTTCAAGATTTTTCTAACTCTATATATTTTGTAGGTGGCAGCTGTTACCTGGGGCCTTGAGCAGCGGGTCGCCGGGCTGCTTAAGGAGGCGGAGGGCCGGGCCGCGGCCTCAGTAGGGCAGCGCGAGGAGGCCCTCCGGGAACTCGACGAAGCCCTCGTGGAATTGACCCGGGTCCGGGCCCAGGTCCATATTTCTGAGACCGTCAACGGCCGCCTCCGGGAGGAGGCCAAGGCGAGGGAGGAGGCGCTCCGGGCGCTTGAGAGCTCGAGCGTCCGGGCGGTGGCGGACGCGGGCCGCTCTGTCCGGTCGGCCCTCGAGGGCCTTGGCATAAGCCTAGGCTCCGGGAGCAGGGAGGTGCCGCCATCCCGGAGGCTGCCGACGTTCGGGCGTGGGGCCCGCGATCCCCGTCGTCGCGGCTGCTGCGGGGCTCGTCGAATTCCGGGGGGTCGGCGCCCGGGCGATCGGGGGCCGCATCCCCCGAAGCTTCCCGGACTCCTTCGAGCCTTCGCGCCGAGAGGTCGAGCAGCTTGCCGGAGGGTTCTACGACCGGATCGTCCGGGCGTGGTTCCCGGCTCCGGCGCCTCCGGCGGGAGACGTCCCAGCCCCGGCCTTGGAAGAAGCCCCCCGGGGGGAGGACGCCAACGAACATGTATGAGCCTCCCCCCGGGTCTTAGCTAGGGCCCCCTTTTGTTTTCTTAGGATTTTGATCCCGGTAGCTTCTTAGAAGAAGCCCCGGACACTTGTACAAAAATATTTTGAATGCAATGAAGTTAGAATTTTTTTCTAAGTCTTTGAATTGAATTTACTGTTACCAGGGTTCCCGGGAGGTTGCTCCCGAGCGAAGGTCCGGGAGGGGCTCCCCGGGGGACTCCCAAGCGGCTTTAATCTTGCTAAGCCTTGTCTCCGGGGATGGCAGCGGGGATAGCGTCCAGGAGCCGATCCGGTTGAGGTGGCGTCCGGAGTGGCACTTGGACAATTTTGACAATCATCGCGCCGAATTGTCCCCTCCACGACCGGGGTTCCGGTTGATACCTCCCCTCCGGATACTTCCACCGGCGGGATACGAGTTCTGGCCTGAAGATGTGCTCCGGGACGCTCGGCGCCGCGTACGGGCATTGTACCGGGACCTAACCCAGGAGCTAGCGGAGAGCCTCCGGGAGTATTAGGCGTAGGAGCCTTAGGGCGTAGAGAATCGCCCGGGTTAGAACCCGGGTTGTATCGTTTCCGAAGCCCACCGGAGGGGGAAGATGTCCTCCGGGTTTCATAATCAATAAAGCTGTGCTGTTGTTTCTTCTTTCGTTCTCTTTATTTTCTTCTTCTTGGATGGTCCGGACGAGTCATCTTAACAAGGATGAGCTAAGTTTCCTCGTGGGCGGTGCGGTCGACACCCGGGGGTTCCTTATCCCCCCTGCCCACAGTGGGCCAGAGAATAGCTCCGCACGCTGTGGGGGTAACAACGCCCCCAGGATGGAAATCACCTGTAGAATAGGAAATTTTCTTAGAAAATTTTAAAACAAGGTTTTCAAGGAGAAGACCTTCCGAGAGACAATCGTCCGGTCGCCGTGAGAACGGGGAGCCGGGAATAGGGTCTTCGGGGAAGAAAATGTCTGAGAAATCCGTGACTTCTCCGGGAGACAATCATCCGGTCGCCGTGAAGAACGGGGAGCCGGGAATAAGGTCGCCGGGGACCAATTGTCCGGTCGCCGTGAAAACGGGGAGCCGGGAATAACGTCAACTACCAGAGGAGGAAGATAGATCCAATCAGGCCGCAAGGGGCCGATCATCCGGTCGCCGTGAAAACGGGGAGTCGGGAATAACGTCAACTCCCGGAGGAGGAAGATAGATCCAATCAGGCCGCAAGGGGCCGATCATCCGGTCGCCGTGAAAACGGGGAGCCGGGAATAACGTCGACTCCAGGAGGAGGAAGATAGATCCAAGAAGGCCATTAGACGTCCCACTGGGGAGAGCGTCTACTCCCGGAGGAGGAAGTGCCCGAAGACGGGTCTTGAGTGTTTGGGCAGGGGACTAGTCTCCTAAAGTGACTCGTTACCGCGGCCACTGTGACCGGGTTGCCGCTTACACCCTCAGTCCACAAGGGCTGTTCGTAAGCCGCCCTACGGGAGTGGGACTCCCGTTGTAGGGACTTGTTGGGCCTGGCCCACTTCCTCACGGGGAGGGCATCGCCGCTAGGGGCGGTAATGAGAGAGACCTGCAATGAGACAGTTTGGAAAGCAAGACCTATGTATTGCTAATAAAATGAAGTACAGGGCCTCCCCCTGCGAAGTCGCGAAAGGGGAGGAAAATACAGTGTCACTCCTCCCCCCTCCAGCGTGAACGCTCCGGGGGAGGGGATAGGCCCGTAAGGCTAAACATAGAACTTGCGAAGAAAACGCAAGTTCCACTTGTGCTTCAGCTCCTGCTCTTGAAGGTTGGAGAGCTTGTAGGCCCCCGAGCCCAGGACTGCGGAGATCCTGTAGGGGCCCTCCCACTTGGGGGAGAGCTTACCCTGGGCCTGGGGGTCCGTCACACGCTTGATGACAAGGTCCCGAAGGCGGAAAGCCCTCTCGCGCACGCGCTGATTGTACGCGCGCGCCATTTCTTGCTCGTAGATGGCGTGGCGGAGGAGCGCTAGGTCGCGTTCCGGCTCCACGAGGTCGATCTCCAAACGCTGGTTGGCCTCGTTGGCCTGGTACGCTGAGGGCGTAGCTCCCTCCAGGAGCTCGACCCGCAGTGACCGGAAGCCGATCTCCGGGGGGAGGACTGCCTCCGCCCCGTAGACCAGGGAGAAGGGAGTACGCCCCGTTGCCCGGGATGGGGTCGTGCGCATGGAGCAGAGGATGCTAGGGAGCTCCTCCGCCCATGCACCCCGCTTAGAAGCGGTTTGCTCGAGCCTCCGGCGCAACCCCTGTAGGATCACGCCGTTGACCCTCTCGACAGCCCCATTGCATTGGGGATGGGCCACCGAGGCGAAGTGGATGACGAGCCCCAGGCCTTCGCAGAATTCCCGGAAATAAGCCGAGTCGAATTGGGTCCCGTTGTCCACGGTGATTTCCCGGGGGACGCCAAAACGACATATCACGTTTTTCCAGAAAAACCGCTGAACGGCCCGGGACGTGATGCTGGCCAAAGGCTCCGCCTCAACCCACTTTGTAAAATAGTCGACTGCGACTACCGCATATTTGTATCCCCCGGGCGCTGGGGGGAAGGGCCCTAAGAGGTCCATCCCCCAGCGCACAAAGTGCCAAGTGATGGGGATCGTCTGCAGCGCTATAGGGCGGAGGTTTGAGCCCTTGGCCATCTTCTGGCATGCCTCACACGCGGAGACAAGGTCTCGCGCGTCGCGCATGACCGTGGGCCAGTAGAAGCCCTGCCGGAGGGCCTTCGCCGCGATGGCACGCGGGGCTAGGTGAGAACCACAGCTCCCCGCGTGGATGTCTTCGAGAAGTTGAAGTCCCTCCGGTCGGGGGAGGCAGCGCAGGAGGGCGGAAGCCCCCTGCTTGTAGAGCCTCCCCTCCAGCAGGAGATATGCCCGGGCTTTAGCCCGGAGGCGTTTAGCCTCGGTCTCACTAGGAGGGTCCCCCACCCCCTTGATGAAGGAGATGAGGGGGTCCATCCAAGACGGAGTCCGGGTGATCTCAGCGACCTCCGGGACATGAGGCTCGTCGCCCGTGTCCGGGGAGGCCACAGAGGGCTTCGCGATGATCTCCAGGAAAGCCCCCTTGGGGAGCGATTCCCGGGCGCTTGCCGCCCGGGCCAAGGCGTCGGCCCGGTCATTGTCCCTACGTGCGATATGCCGGGCCTCGATGCCGTCGAAATGCCTCTCCATCTTTCGCACTTCCTGCAAATAAAGACTTAAGTTTGCGTCATGGCACAGGTAAGACTTGTCCATTTGGCAAACTACGAGCTGAGAATCTCCCTGGACTAGGAGGCGCCGGATCCCCAGGGAGCGCGCGAGGTGCATCCCGAGGAGCAAAGCCTCGTATTCGGCGACGTTGTTGGTTGCAGGGAACTCGAGTTCCTTCCCCTCGGGGCTCCGGAGGACTACACCCGCACCAGCCCCGGCGAGACACAGCGACCCATCGAACATAAGGGTCCAATGATCACTTCGTCGGGGCGGCACAGGGAGATCTTCATCCCCGGACCTAGAGGCGGGAGTCCACTCTGCGACGAAGTCGGCGAGCACCTGCGACTTGATGGCGGAGCGGCTGGTAAGGGACAGGGAGAAGGGGGCGAGCTCGGCCCCCCACTTCCCGATCCGGCCGGTGGCTTCCTTGTTCCGCAGTACCTCCCCGAGGGGGAGGGACGACGGGACGGTGATGGGGTGCCCAGGAAGTAATGCCGAAGCTTCCGGGACGCCATGAGGAGGGCGTAGCAGATTTTCTCCATCTCCATGTACCGAGTTTTGGCCCCTTGGAGGGCCTCACTCACGTAGTACACCGGACGCTGCTGCCCCCTTTGCTCCTTCACCAAGACCGCGCTGACGGCGACGGGAGTCGCGGCGAGGTAGAGGAGCAAGGGCTCTTCCGGAGATGGACTCACAAGCATTGGAGGGCTCGTGAGGTACTTCTTGAGGTCTTCGAACGCTTCCTGGGCCTCGGGGGTCCAACGGAACCCCTCGAGCCCTCGGAGGATCTTAAAGAACTGGAGGCCCCGCTCCCCCGACTGGGAGACAAAGCGGCTGAGTGCGGCTAGGTGGCCGGAGAGCCGCTGGACATCCTTGACGAAGCGCGGCGGAGGCATATCTAGGAACGCCCGGATCTTCTCGGGGTTTGCCTCAATGCCCCGCTGGGACACGAGGAAACCTAGGAGCTTCCCCCCGCGCACCCCGAAGGCGCACTTCTCCGGGTTGAGTTTGAGCCCGAACGCACGGAGGTTGCGGAAGGTTTCAGCCAGATCGTCGACGTGGGAGGCTGCGCGGGGACTCTTGACGACCGCGTCGTCTACGTAGGCTTCAACGTTGCGGCCGACTTGGTTTTTGAAAACCAGCGTCATGAGGCGCTGGAAGGTTGCCCCCGCGTTCTTGCGCCCGAAGGGCATATGGACGTAGCAGAAGGTTCCGAGGGGAGTAATAAAACTCGTCTTTTCCTCGTCCCCTTCGGCCATCCGGACTTGATGGTAGCCCGAGTAAGCGTCTAGGAAGCTCATGAGCTCGCACCCCGCAGTGGAGTCGACGAGCTGATCAATCCGCGGGAGCGGGAAGTTGTCTTTGGGGCAGGCGCGGTTAAGGTCGGTGAAGTCCACACACATCCGCCACCTGCCGGTTGATTTCTTGACGAGGACGGGGTTCGCGAGCCACTCGGGGTGCAGGACCTCCCGAATGAACCCCGCCTCTCGGAGCCGGGTGATCGCCGCCTTGATTGCCTCTTGGCGCTCGAGGGAGTGTTTCCGCAGCTTCTGCTTCACCGGGGGGTGACCGGGGGCCACGGCAAGCTTGTGCTCAATGACCTCCCGGGAGACGCCCCGCATGTCCAGAGGCTTCCATGCAAAAACATCAGAGTTTTCGCGCAGAAAAGCCGCAAGTTGCGCTGCGTGCTCCTCGGGGAGCTCCGCCCCGATCCGGACGGTTTTGTCTTCGTTGCCCGGGGACAGCAAGACCTTCTGGAGGCCCCCTTCCGGACGCGGCTTGAGGAGGGGCCTCCCGGGAGGTGGCGCAGCAGCATCTAGTTCCGGGGGAGAAGCCTCCCCCCCGGGCGTCTTTATGAGGTTGATGCTTCCGATTGTGGCCGCAGCGCGCTCGTATAGAGCACAGGCCATGTCTTGGTCTCCCCGAACGTTGATCACACCATGCGGCCCTGGGATCTTCATGCAGAGATAGTTTTGATGGGTGGCAGCCCCCAGCCGGTTAATTGTCGTCCTCCCCATAATCGCACTGTAGGAGGAGGGGAGGTCCACTACGTCGAAGTGGACCAGCTCGGTCCGATAGTTCTCCGGGGTGCCGAAGGTCATTGGAAGATCTACTTTGCCCACGGGGTGGATCGCCTTCCCCGGGACAAAACCTTGCAGGGGCCCGGCAGCGGGCTGCAGGAGCTTCTCATCCACTTGCATTTCTTTGAAGGCCTTCAGGAATAGGACATCGGCGGAGCTCCCGCCGTCCACCAGGATACGGGCCAGATGGCAGTTGTAGATGGTCGCGGAGACAATGAGCACGTCGTCGTGGGGGAAGCGAACCCCCCGCGCGTCTTTTGCCGTGAAGGTGAGGGGGACGTCTGACCACTTTGGTGGCGGGGACGTGTGTAGCACCCCCACAACCTTGACTTCGCGCGCGTACTCCTTACGCTGGCGCTTAGAGTCCCGCCCGGAGGCAGATCCTCCCACGATGACGTTGACGTGCCGCTGCGAAGTTTGAAAGGGGAGAGCTTCTGAAGGCTCCCCCTCCTACGTCTGTTGACCCCCCGTGGGAGCGGGAAGGGCCGGAACAGCTGGCCGAGGGGGCAAGGAGGCCGGAGTCCCCCCCCCCGACCCGCGCTGGTCGAGGAAGTCCGCGGAGTGCTGCAGCAGTTGGCTACAATCTCGGGTAGCGTGGGTATTGGACCTGTGGAAGCTGCACCACGGTCCTTCCCGCCTTCTCCCCGCGGGGCCTTCCCGGCCGCGCGAAGACTGTCCTCCCCCATGGCCCTTCGGTTTGGGGAAGGGGCGGTTGGCCCTCGGGGGGTCACGCGAGCCGCCTCCGCCCTCGAGGACAAAGGTGTCCCAAGGCCGTGGCTCGCTACGCCCCCCTTGCCTGGGGCGTTTGGGGGGATCCCTGGCCCCCCGGTCGACGGGGGCGGGAGCCCCCTAGGACTTCTTCCAGATGTCGTCTTCCTCCGCCCGAGCGTACTTTTCGAGCACGTTGAAGAGCTCGTCGGCGGAAGAGGGGCAGCTCCAGGAGAGCCTTCGGTGGAGCTCCCCCGGGACGTGGGCCAGTTTGCTCTTCACCTGAGCAAAGCGCTTGAAGAAGCTTCTGATGGTTTCCCCAGTCCTCTGCCGGACAGTGTATAGCTGCGAGGAGTCCAGGGGACGCACTTAGTTCCCCTGGAAGTTGGCACAGAACTCCCGCTTGAGCTGCGAGAAAGACTTGACGGAGCCGGCCTTCAGGTTGTAGAACCAGGAGCGGGCAATGCCGGAGAGGTAGAGGGGGAAGACATTGCACTGTACTGTCTCGTCCCCCCCGGCCGCGGAGATGGCAGTGGAGTAGACCTGCACAAACTCGTAAGGGTCTGCCTCACCGTTATAGTGTTCGATGTGCGGAGGGCGGTAAGGCCGCTGCCACCGGATGCTGCGAAGTCTTCGGCACAGGGGCTGGTTAGCCCCCTGCACTTCCCGGGAGAGCCCCAGTCGCTGTCTTCTTTCACGGGACCTTCGTTGTCTGAGTCTGGAAGCGGTCCGAGAGGTCCGCCAGAATGGCTGTGGCGAAGCTTTCCCTCCGGACCGGGACTGAGTTCCCGGACGTCCGGGCTCTCCGCCGGAGAGGTTGGCTCTTCAGCGGGTCTCTTCCCCCGACCGGTGCGAGAGCGAGGCTCCCCGCGCCCGCGGCCGGGGGGAAGTTCTTCCCCGCGCTCTAGTGAACGCATTCGCTCGACCTCCCCTGGGGCGAAACGGACCTGTCCCGCCGAGGGAGGGAGCTCATGCTCTGTAGCTGCCAGCCCGGAGGCTTACGGAGCCGGTTGGGGGGAGCCCCCTGCGACGGCCCCCGGGACCAGAAAGGGGGAAGCCCCTGTATTATCTGGAACCGGGGAGGGGGCACCCACGGCAACCGTTGGAACTGAAGTGGAGGGTGCCCCGGTGGGCACGACCAGAACCGGGAAGGGGGCAGGCCCTGTAACACCCGGAACCGGCGAGGGGGGAGCCCCCGGGGCAACGTCCGGAACCGGGCAGCCCATGCGGGGGGAAGTCCGCTGCGGCACGGCGGCTGCTCTGTCAACCGCCCCAGGTGCGGTAAACGCGACGCGGGGGGAGGGACTGGCTCCCAGCGTAGGGTAAACCCCTGGAATGAAGTGGGCTCCCAGCCCCGGGAATAGGCCAGGAACGGGGTACCCCCCTGGTGCCACGAAGGGCCCCGGCATGAAATAACCCCCCGACACCGGGACAGGCCCGGGCGCCGGGAGGGGTCCGGACGTATATCCCGCAGGGGGAGGGAACCCCCCGGCAGGATCATAAGGGGCGGACAACCCCCCAGAGGCCGGAGGGGCCGCCGGGTAGCCCATAAACAGGGGCATGTTCCCCGGATGCGGGTGTGACGCAAATGTGGGGGCCGGGGGTCGCGCCAACACGCTAAGGAGCTCGTCCATAGAGCGCTGAGCGCGGAGCTGGCCTTCCACGAGAGCTTCGAGCAGGGCATCCCGGGGAGCCGGGGGAGCCGTCGGGGGGAGACTAGTCCCAGCCGAGGTCCCCGCGGTCACCGGGAATGACCTGGAGGTGGAAGCACCTAAGTTAAGAGGAAAGGAGGGAGGCGGTACCTGGGCCAGGTCGCCTCCGGAAGGGACCGCTGGGACAGCAGTGTCCCGGGCGGACGGCGCCGGGTCTCCGAGACCCGGATCACCGGGAAGGGTGGAGGCCTTGTTCTTGGGGGAGCCATGGCGTCTTGTCACGAGTCCCCACGGACGGCGCCAACTGTCGTGGTATTACGAATACCCCAGCAGGTTTTGACAATGATCCTAGCGAAGATTACGCGGCGCGGGTTGATCGGATGACTGGTCCTCCCACGCCGGACAAGCACAAAAAATTACACACGGGTTTATACAGGTTCGGCTCCCGGTGGGGGCCCTGGTCCTGTCGACGCGCTCCCGACCAGAGTCGGCTGGGGAGGCTCTCTCCGGGGGAGAGGCTTCTGGGGCACGTCTATGGGTTTAGCTATTCCAACAAAAGAGAACCGATCCTTTACAACAGAGGGGTACAAGGGCTATTTATAGCCCCAAAAAGAAGCAAAAAACCTAAACTACCCCGGAAGCCACCGTCGGATTGAAGGGTAGGACCGTCCTTCTACCGGTCAAACGCCTTGGATGCTTGACAGGTGGTCGCTAGTTCCCGAGGCGCTCCTCGCGTGACCTGCACGTGACAAACAGTTCGAGGCTTTACCTTTAGAAGGGAGCTGAGGCCCGGGACGGTGCCGGAGGCCACGTCCCGGGGGCCAAAAGGTGGCCCCCAGGGAGGCCCCGGAGGCCACGTCCCCGGGCCAATGGCGGCGCCCGGGAGGGCACCGGAGGCCACGTCCCGGGGGCCAAAAGGGGCGCCCGGGGTGGCCCCGGAAGCCACGTCGCCGGGCCAATGGCGGCGCCCGGGACGGCACCGGAGGCCACGTCCCGGGAGCCAAAAGGCGGCGCCCGGGGAGGCCCCGGAGGCCACGTCCCCGGGCAAATGGCGGCGCCCGGGGAGGGGCCGGGGGCCACGTCGCCGGGCAAATGGCGGCGCCCGGGACGGCACAGGAGGCCACGTCCCGGGAACCAAAAGGCGGCGCCCGGGGAGGCCCCGGAGGCCGAGGCCCCGGAGGCCACGTCCCCGGGTAAATGGCGGCGCCCGGGATGGCACCGGAGGCCACGTCCCTGGAGCCAAAAGGCGGCGCCCGGGGAGGCCCCGGAGGCCACGTCCCCGGGCAAATGGCGGCGCCCAGGACGGCACCGGAGGCCACGTCCCGGGAGCCAAAAAGCGGCGGCCGGGGAGGCCCCGGAGGCCACGTCCCCGGGAAAATGGCGGCGCCCGGGACGGCACCGGAGGCCACGTCCTGGGAGCCAAAAGGCGGCGCCCGGGGAGGGGCCGGAGGTCACGTCCCCGGCCAAATGGCGGCGCCCAGGACGGCGCCGGAGGCTAGGTCCTGAGGGCCAAATGGCGGCTCCCGGGGAGGGACCGGAAGCCACATCCCCGAGCGAGCGTGGCGCGACTTACCTGGACTTAGCCCTACGGAGATTTCCCCCGACAATCCTTTACAACAGAGGGGTACAAGGGCTATTTATAGACCCAAAAAGAAGCAAAAAAGCCTAAACTACCCGGAAGCCACCGTCGGATTGAAGGGTAGGACCGTCCTTCTCCCGGTCAAATGCCTTGGATATTTGACAGGTGGTCGCTGATTCCCGAGGCGCTCCTCGCGTGACCTGCACGTGACAAACAATTGGAGACTTTACCTTTAGGAGGGCGATGAGGCCCGGGACGGCGCCGGAGGCCATGTCCCGGGAGCCAAATGGCAGCGCCCGGGGAGAGCCCGGAGGCTACGTCCCCGGGCCAATGGCGGCATCTGGGACGGCCCCGGAGGCCATGCCCCGGGGGCCAAAAGGCGGCGCCCGTGGAGCGGCCAGAGACCACGTCCCCGGGCAAATGGCGGCGCCCGGGAGGGCACCGGAGGCCACGTCCCGGGGGCCAAATGGTGGCACCCGGGGAGAGCCCGGTGGCTACGTCCCCGGGCCAAAGGCGGCGCCCGGGACGGCGCCGGAGTCCATGTCCCGGGAGCCAAAAGGCGGCGCCGGAGTCCATGTCCCGGGGGCCAAATGGCGGCGCCCGGGGAGAGCCCGGAGGCTACGTCACCGGGCCAATGGCGGCGCCCGGGGAGAGCCCGGAGGCTACGTCCCCGGGCCAATGGCGGCACCCGGGACGGCGCCGGCGGCCATGTCCCGGGAGCCAAAAGGCGGCGCCTGGGGAGGGGACGGAGGCCAGGTCCCGGGGGCCAAATGGCGGCGCCCGGGGAGAGCTCGGAGGCTACGTCCCCGGGCCAATGGCAGCGCCAGGGACGGCGCCGGAGGCCATGTCCCAGGGGAGGGGCCGGAGGCCAGGTCCCTGGGCAAATGGCGGCGCCCGGGACGGCACCGGAGGCCAAGTCCCCGGAGCGAAAAGGCGGCGCCCGGGGAGACCCCGGAGGCCACGTCCCCAGGCGAATGGCGGCTCCCGGGACGACGCCGGAGGCCAAGTCCCGGGAGCCAAAAGGCGGCGCCCGGGGAGTGGCCGGAGGCCAAGTCCCCGGGCAAACGTGGCGCAACTTACCTGGACTTAGTCCTGCGGAGATTTCCCCCGACAGCAGCCCCCCATGCCCCCCGGGGACGAAGCTCGAGCCCCCGGTGGGTATGGCATATGTTACCGGGAAAATCTCCGGACGAAGTCACCGGAGCCGCGGCGCTTCGGTTTCCGTGCCCCGCGCTTAAGGCCGGGCCGTTTCGCCATAAATGCGCGCGCGGTTCGGAACGGCGCCTCGATTCGCGCGCCCGTCCCTTCGTTTCCCGCGCGCAGTTTGAACTTCAACGGTCCAGATTGCTCCGCGGGGTGCCACGTGGCACCCATCTAGACCACGTCTCGCCCCGATAAATAGGGCCTTGGGGGACCCGGAAGTGCATTCCAAAACCTCAACCGTAGCGAAATCAGCTCTCCCGATAGCTCTTTCCGGTAGTTAGCTCCCGGTAGCAGGCGTCCGGAAGTTTTAGTAGTAGCCTCCGGAAAAGTTAACCACCGAGGAAAAAGAAGAGACTAACCTCATGGCGCCCAAGGATCGAGCAAAGACCACGAAAGTGCCCCTGGAGGAAAGCCCTCCGGATTTTCTCTGGGCGTCGGAGTTCTCGGCCTCGAACACGGAGTCCTGTCGCGCCCCGAGACTGGGACAAAGACTACTCCTGTAGAGACCTAGCTCGCTGCAGCTAGTCCCAAATTACAAACCTTTGACTTCCCAGGATGAGTCAAACACAGGAGTATATTACATTGCAACAGAGTACTCACAAAATATTAAGCAGTGTGGCCTGCTGGCCTTAATATTACATAAGAGGATTACAATGCCTACAAGGCATTCAGGGTTTAGCAAAATATTTAACTACGCAGCAGAAGATAGGTGACCCTCCCACAAAAGAAGTTGACTGCAGAACAACACACTTCAGGGCTCTGGCGGAACTGATTCTCCTCCTTCTGGATCCACGTAATACTCCGTGCCATCATCTTGATCAAGGTAGGCTCCATCTATTGAGTTGAATGTTGCAAGGGTGAGCACTTACGTACTCAGCAAGTCATGGGTAAGAGTAAATACATATAGTAGTGATGATATGAACCTAGACTAGTCAAGAATTATGGATATTTGTAAAATAATCTTTTCCTTTCACATTTCATCTTATGGCAGCACTTTTCATAAAGTAACATCATCATTCATGTTCACTAGATTATAGCACTATCGCGACACGTCGACACACGACAGCCCACGGCAGCACTCCTTATCATGACAACACATGTCATTTGGGTAATCTTGATTTAAACATATTTTATTTAGAAAATAGTACTTGTGTCACACCCCGTGGATTTAATCCACCGCAGCAGACTCCTATAAACCCGGGAGCTCGGAGTATTCGAATACGTTTTTAACTCTGCAGAGAGGTACCAACCCGCAAGATATTCCACTTTCAAGCCCATCCTATCAAAATGATTAGACCCCTCCTCACAACCATGTGTGAGTGGCAAGGTGGAGATAACAAGAACTTTTGTTATGCATCACTTACAATTCACCCCCGACCCTGTGGCTCTCAGCGAGGCACAGTTGTGGCAGGTTGTATCCAAACCTCCACCCCTTTGCTTATTCCCATTACTGGGTCAGCGTGCTTGATCACCTTCAGTGATATGTGTGGGAGCCGCGCTCCGTGTTTATCGTGCATCACTACACATCTCATGCAGGGGTTTCATGTGCGATCTACATAATTACTTGTTCAGGCCTGTCCCATACCAGGCTTGCGGTTAGCACATTGTTCATGCCACTAGACGCACAACACAAGGTTCTAGTCCTTATATGCCAATGACCAGACTATCCACAACCCTGCACCTTCAGTGCCTGCATTCCTTTGCAGTCTAGCACCTCCAGTGCTACAGCCATCCACACCATTTTTCTGGTCACGGCTAGGGGTTTTATTTCATGAATATAAGTATATAAATACATATAATAGTTCATAGCTCAAAACTTGTTTATTTCACATTTCACAGATAACCAGTCTAGTACTGCCAATTCATAAATCAACCATTCTCAATCTTCCACATGCAATATTGCCTATATTCAAGGTTATGTTTTAGCGACATTTAAAATATAGGTTCAAGATGACCAAGGATATGACTTGCCTTCCGCGTCGTAAAATACAACAGTTGACGTCGGATTCGCAGTGAAGTCCTCGAACTCGGGCTTTTGATCTGCTCTCCAATCAAACAAACAACCAATAATCATAATCTTTTCCATACATTATTATACTATATGCAATAATGCAAGATGAAGTCTTGATGATTCTGAAATGATTTGGTTTAGAGGCTGATTAGGGTTAAGTTAAGGAAACCAATATTAAGATTAGCTGTCAAAGGTTTACAAGGTTCCAAATGTCTCAAAATATCAGAATGATATCAAGATTGCGACTGGTTCGCTCAAAAACAGCGAACGTCTTTAGGTCGACATTCGGTTCAAAGCATCGACATAGCTTTAAGAAAAGCTAGAGTGCTTAGCTCAAGTTGTGGTAGAAGAAGAAATTGTGGATCACAACTTCAGGAATCTAAGGGACAAAGTTATGCTCAAGATGCACATCTGGAAGACAGTGAAAAGGGCTAATGCCACTGACTGACATAGCCTGGCATTAATCTTGACATGGCCAGAAACTAGGGCTTAGCATAACTTTTGATCTAGGGCCCCAAATGATGCACCACTTTGTCTGGGAGGTAAGCATTGATAACAGGAATAAATCATTCAATAGGATCTAGGGCTGAAAATGGCTGGAAAGCAAGAAATTTGATGATGAACAGAGATGAACTGGTTGCACTGGAGCAGTTCTGGACACAAACTTGGCATGGCTGTAACTTCCAATCTAGGCCGATCTAGGTGTCATGCTAGAAGACAAAAATACTCAGGAGACTAGGGCACATCTAAATGACAAGGTTTCGAGGGCTGAAATGGCCGGAATCACTTTTCCGATCATCGTCGCCGGAGAAGAGACACTTCCAGTTGGGGGTTTCTGCTACAGGCCGAGAGAACTAAATTCCTTGCTTGGAGAGTATCTAGGAGGTATAGGGAAGCTTCTGGTAACATCAAATTGACCGGAGGATCACCGGAGAAGCCTGGCGACGATCGCCGGTTTTCTGGTGAAGCTCGATTTAGGGAAAAGCTTCGATTCTTGTTTAAATTCGAAATCCAACTTCACAGGCTTGCTTGATTTGGCTCACTGATCGATTTGCTTCACAGGTTTGAGGGCTAATTCGAATTGAATCGGCCTGCATTGCCGGAACAGGGCAATCTTCGATTTTCAGCCATTTCCGGTGATCGCCGGCGACTAGATGCAATGTAAACCAATTAGATGGTACAGCACGATGAGGGAGGCGAGTGGAACTTACTAGTGCTGTCAATTTGGTGGTTGAGGCTGCGGTTGAGGCTGTCACCGTGAGGCCTCGAACTAGTCTCGCCGGAGAAGAAGACTAAGACAGAAAATCTGAGACGTGGATGATTTCCAGTGAGGTTTGAGGGAGCTGCTGAGCACAAGGATGCTTAAATAGGCAGGTGAAGCATGCGAAGAGGAAACAATGAAGAGATTGGCTGCTGGTGACTTGACTGGTTGCGTGCTGGAGCAACAGCGGCGAAGACACAGCGAAGAACGGTGATGCGACGGCGACAAGCCTTCAGCTGATCACAATGTCGCTTCATCGGGACCTGGCAAAGCTTGTAGCAAGCGGTGGCGACAAGTACTGGTGCGGCGAGGCTACGTGGCGATGGATTGCTGACAAAGTTGCTGCTGATCGCGCGCGGGAGCAGCGTTGGTCGTCGACGTAGCAGCGGCCTTGCCACGGCACTAGCTGGAGTGGGGACACGTGCGCACCGGCATGCACGGTCACGAGCGCAGGCGAAGCCTCACCGGCGATGAGCAACCACAGCGCACAAGCACGGCGGTCGCTGGTCGAATGCTGCTGTTGACCTGGTCGAAAACAGCTAAGTCCTCTGGTCGAATTTGGACTGAACTGCAGTTTCAAATCTTGAATTTTGGACTGAATTGCAAATCTGGAATTCTGGAAGGTTTGTTCTGAATTTGATTCTGCTATTTTGGCAATCTTTATTCCACAGATGATTTGGCAGGGATTGAAAATAAAACTTGGCACATTTGGATAGCTTTTGATACAATTGAAAATAGGGTAAATTAGGGTAAAACAAGATTTAAGTTTTGTCGATTTCGAATTCTGGCATTTAGGGTTCGATTTTGATATCTGCACAGAAGAGAAACTTGTGGCAAATAGCAATTAGGAAAGATCTGCTGAAGAAATTCTGAATTTAGAGTTAATCTGGAGATTTTAGTCTTTTTAGGTTTTCAGATATCAGATAAGGACTAATTTGCGATAACTTTTGGACTGATTTGTGAAAAGAGTCTAGATGGTGAAATATGACTGTCAACTTTTTAGATTAAGGTATTGACATACCCATGATCATATTCCAGAAATAATCTGGTCTGAACTTGATCAAGATTCGGATTAAATCTGGATTCTGAAACTTAGGGTATTTAAGTAATATAAGGTAATTCTGTTTTCGAAAACAGAAGGAGTTGATAATTCTGGGAGTTAGAGATAGAATTGGATCTAGGTTCTGAAGACTTTTAGATTCAGGATAACTAATAGATCACATCTAAATAATCTGATCTTAATTTGAGGTCATAGGATAGATTTTGGAGGTTTTAGGGTTTAGGATAGATATTGATCTGGCTATTATTACTGATACATGCATGCATGCTATTGAAGAAAAAGGAAATTTTTCACCCTTAACTCAGGGCGTTACAAGTCCCTGGTCGAGCGATGCATCGTTGAGGACGGGGACATCTGGGTCCCCGTGAAGAAACACGGAGGCCCCCGCCCTAGGCCCGGAGAGGTTGTGGCCTTCCTGGAGGCGGGGCTCTGGCTCCTGGTGCATCCCATGCTCCGGGAGTTTCTGAAGGAGTACGGGGTGGCACTCAACCACCTCACCCCGAACGCGCTTGTCCGTATGGGCCTCTTCATCTGGCTCTACGAGACAGCGATCGAGCGGGAGCCCACCCTCCGCGCCTTCCGGTACTTCTATGAACCGGCGGCACGGAGATCCCACCAGGTGAAGGGGGGACCCAAGTCCCCCTTCGGCTCAGTGATGGTGCAGATGCTGCCATCAACGGTGGCGGACTACCCGGCGGCGGCCTCCCGGGACCACTGGGGGGACTGGCTACGGAGGTGGTTTTACCTCCGGGTCTGGGACGAGGCGGTGGTGTACGCCCCGGAGGCCCCCACCTACAGCCGGTCGTCCGCGCCGAAGCCTCCGGTGTGGACGGACGAGGAGTTGATGCTCCGGAGGTGGTTTTACCTCCGGGTCGGCGGGAAGTTGGTCCTCTCCAAGAAGACCCGCTCAATGCGGGACGCCGCCGAGGAGCTGATGCTCCTGAGGATCTCGCTCTTCACGCGCGGGAGGAGGGGGACCGGCATGGGCCCAGAGCAGCGGCCCCCGGTCATGCCGGTGACCCGACGTAAGTCCCGGCGACCTGCTTTATTGCATTTACGAATTTTTTGAAAATTTGACTAACTCTTTACCTCTTGTAGTCCGGCCGTACCCGGCAGCGCGGGAGAAGGCGGAGAACCTCCTGGGGAGGTACTTCAGCGACGAGAACGAGCGCGTCGTGCGCCTCGTGGGGGAGGGCCCTCCCCGGAACTTGGTAGCCGCGTCCTACGAGCTAAAGCTGCAGGAGAGGAAGCCTCTCCCCACCCCCGGGTCGCACAAACGGGGGAAGGAAGCGGCCGGGGGCTCGGAGCCCAAGAAGGCCAGGGTCCAAAAGACCCCCGGTCCGTCGACGACGCCGGCAGCGACGCCGGTGAAGGCCCGGGACACGACTCCTTGGACCGAGCGCACCCGGGCGGCGGCCCGGGAAGACGCAACACCTCCTCCCCCGAAGGGCCCCGTCGAGGCCCGGGGGAAGGAGCAGGCCGTTGGTGGGGCGGCGTCCGATTCGGCGGACTACGCCCCGTCGCCACTCTCGGTGGCGGTCCTCCCGGCCCTCCCGGCATCCTTGGAGCCAGAGAGGCTGGAGGTGAGATTCGCGGAGGCCTCACCTCCGCGGGTTTGGCGGTGGACTAGGGGGGGAGCCTGTAACACCCTGAGTTAGGGGTGAAAATTTCCTTTTTCATCAATAGCATGCATGCATGTATCTGTAGTAATAGCCAGATCAGTATCTATCCTAAGCCCTAAAATCTTCAAAATCTATCCTATGATCTCAAATCAAGATCAGATTGTTCAGATGTGATCTATCAGTTACTCTGAACTTAAAAGCCTTCAGAACCTAGATCCAATTCTATCTCTAAATTCCAGATTTATCAACTTCTTCTGTTTTCGACAACAGAAATACCTTATATTACCCAAATACTCTAAGTTTCAGAAATACAGATTTAATCTGAATCCTGACCAAGTTCAGACTAGATTATTCCTGGAATATAATCATGGGTATGTCAATACCTTAATCTAAAAAGTTGACAGCCAGATTCTACCATCTAGACTCTTTTCACAAATCAGTCCAAGAGTTATCGCAAATTAGTCCTTATCTGAGATCTGAAAACCCAAAAAGGCTAAAATCTCCAGATTAACTCCAAACTCAAAATCTCTTCGGCAAATCTTCTCAAAATGCTATTTGCCACAAGTTTCTCTTCTGTGCAGATATCAAAATCGAACCCTAAATGCCAGAATTCGAAATCAACAAAACTTAAACCTTATTTTACCCTAAAGTACCCTATTTTCAGTTTGTATCAAAAACTATTCAAATGTGTCAAATTTTATCAATTATCCTTGCCAAATACCTTGTTGAATATAATCTACCAGATTAGTGAAACCAATTTCAGTTTAAACCTCCCAGAATTCCAGATTTGCATTTCAGTCCAAAACACAAAGAATTAAAACTACAGTTCAGTCCATTTTTGACCAGGCCGTATACTGCTGTACACGACCAGAAGCCTCTCCGTGTTTTGCTTCCTTGCGCCGTGCACGTTCGCCGCCGGCCAAGCTTCGCCGCACTTGTGACCATGCATGCCAGTGCGCATGTGTCCTCGCTCCAGCTGGTGCCGTGGCAAGACCGCTGCTACGTCGACGACCAGTGCTTGCTCCCGCGCGCGACCAGCAGTGACTTTGTCAGCAATCCATCGCCACGTAGCCTCGCCGCGCCAGTACTTGTCGCTACCGCTTGCTACAAGCTTTGCCAGGTCCCGATGAGGCGACATTGTGATCAGTTGAAAGCTTGTCGCCGTCGCATCACCGCTTTTGCTGTGTCTTCGCCGCTGATGTCCAGCACGCAAGCAACCTCATCACAGCAGTCAATCACTTCGTTGTTCCCCTTTGCCATCTTTGCCTGACCTATTTAAACGCTCCTGTGTGCAGCAGCTTCTCCACACATCGCCAGGACTTAACCAATTTCCAAAATTCCTCGATGCAGTCGTCTTCTCCGGCGAGCCATCGAGGAGGCTCACGGTGCCAGCATTCTACAGACCATCTCCTGCCAAATTAAAGCCATCAGTGAGTTCATCCACTCAACCTCTCTGTGTAGTACTGTCTAATTACTTTCCGGTGGACTCTAACGCCGGTGATCGCCGAAAATGATTGAAATTCGAAGAATGCCCTGTTCCGGCAATGTAGCTCGAATTACTCCAAATTAGCTTTCGTATCTATAATCAAAATTTATTAGTAAGCCAAATCAAGCAAGCCTGTGAAGTTGGATTTCGGATTTAAGCAAGAATCGAACCTTTTCCCTAAACTGAGCTTCACCAGAAAACCGGCGATCGTCGCCAGGCTTCTCCAGTGATCCTCCGGCCAATACAATTGTACCAGAAGCTTCCCTATACCTCCTAGATGCTCTCCAAGCAAGGAATTAACTTCTTGTTGCCTGTAGCAGGAACCCCCAATCAGCAGTGCTTCTTCTCCGGCGCCGATGACCGGAAAAGTGTTCCCGGCCATTTCAGCCCTCGAAACCTTGTCATTTAGATGTGCCTTAGCCTCCTGAGCATTTTTGTCTTCTAGCTCGACACCTAAATCAGCCTAGATCAAAAGTTATAGCTTTGCCAAGTTTTTGTCCAGAACTGATCTAGTGCAGCCAGTTCATCTCTGTTCATCATCAGATTTCTTGCTTTCCAGCCATTTCTTGCCCTAGATCCTGTTGACTTAGTTGTTCCTGTTACTCAAGCCTACCTCCCAGACAAAGTGGTGCATCATTTGGAGCTCCAGATCAAAAGTTATGCTAAGCCCTAGTTTTTGGCATTGTCAGCTCTATTCCAGAGCTTGTCAGCCAGTGGCATTGACCTTATTTACCCACTTCTGGTTGTGTAATTCGAAATCCACTTTGTCCACTGAATTTGTAGAGTTGTGATCTACATTTTCTTCTACAACCACAACTTGAGATAAGCACTCTAGCTTTTCTTAAAGCTATGTCCAAGCTTTGATCCGAATGTCGATCTGTTGACATTCGCTGTTTTGATTAAACCAGCCACAAAATTGTTATCCCTATTGCAATCCTGAAACCCTAAGATTATCTAATCACCATCCTTAGCCCAAATTCCTTGAAACCCTAGAATCTCGACTCAGTTCAGTTTGCAGTTCAACTTATCTCCAGTTTAGTTCAATCATGCTTGTTGTGCATTTCTGCATATAAGTCATAAAACATTTTAATATTAAAAGTAATTATTGTGTGATTGTTTGTCGTCGAGCAGATTCAGAAGCTGACTTTGAAGATTTTGCTGTTGACCCGTCATCGACTGCTGTATTTTACGACGCGGAAGGCAAGTCATATCCTTGGTCATCTTGAACCTATATTTTAAATGTTGCTATAATATAACCTTGAATATAGGCAATATTGCATGTGAAAGATTGAGAATGGTTGATTTATGAATTGGCAGTACTAGACTGGTTATCTGTGAAATGTGAAATAAACAAGTTTTGAGCCATGAACTATTATATGTATCTATATACTTATATTCATGAAATAAAACCCCTAGCCGTGACCAGAAAAATGGTATGGATGGCTGTAGCACTGGAGGTGCTAGACTGCAAAGGAATGCAGGCACTGAAGGTGCAGGGTTGTGGATGGTCTGGTCACTGGCATATAAGGACTAGAACCTTGTGTTGTGCGTCTAGTGGCATGAACAACGTGCTAACCGCAAGCCTGGTATGGGACAGGCCTGAACAAGTAATTATGTGGATCGCACATGAAACCCCTGCATGAGATGTGTAGTGATGCACGATAAACACGGAGCGCGGCTCCCACACATATCACTGAAGGTGATCAAGCACGCTGACCCAGTAATGGGAATAAGCAAAGGGGTGGAGGTTTGGATACAACCTGCCACAACTGTGCCTCGCTGAGAGCCACAGGGTCGGGGGTGAATTGTAAGTGATACATAACAAAAGTTCTTGTTATTTCCACCTTGCCGCTCACAGTATGAAGTGAGTCAGGGGTCCAATCATTTTGTTATGATAGGAAAGGTTTGAAAGTGGAATATCTTGTGGGTAAATTGGTACCTCTCTGCAGAGTTAAAACGTATTCGAATACTCCGAGCTCCCGGGTTTATAGGAGTCTGCTGCGGTGGGTTAAATCTACGGGGTGTGACACAAGTACTATTTTCTAAATAAAATATGTTTAAATCAAGATTACCCAAATGACATGTGTTGTCATGATAAGGAGTGCTGCCGTGGGCTGTCGTGTGTCGACGTGTCGCGGTAGTGCTATAATCTAGTGAACATGAATGATGATGTATATTATGAAAAGTGCTGCCATAAGATGAGATGAGAAAGGAAAAGATTATTTTACAAATATCCATAATTCTTGACTAGTCTAAGTTCATATCATCACTACTATATGTATCTACTCTTACCTATGACTTGCTGAGTACGTAAGTACTCACCCTTGCAACATTCAACTCAATAGATGGAGCCTACTTTGATCAAGATGATGGTATGGAGTACTACGTGGATCCAGAAGGAGGAGAATCAGTTCCGGCAGAACCCTGAAGTGTGTTGTTCTGCCGTCAACTTCTTTTGTGGGAGGGTCACCTATCTTCTGCTGCATAGTTAAATATTTTGTTAAACCCTGAATGCCTTGTAGGCATTGTAATCCTCTTTATGTAATATTAAGGCCAGCAGGCCACACTGCTTAATATTTTGTGAGTACTCTGTTGCAATGTAATATACTCCTGTGTTTGACTCATCCTGGGAAGTCAAAGGTTTGTGAGAATGGGACTAGCTGCAGCGAGCTAGGTCTCTACAGGAGTAGTCGTTGTCCCAGTCTCGTGGCGCGACAGATCCCCTCGGTCTACGAGGTCCCGAGGACCTTCCGACCCGGGGCGGGGAAAGGTCTGATGATCCCCCCCCGGGCAGCGACCCCCGCCGAAAGCTCCTCGGCCATGAAGACGCCGGTGACGCCGGCCGCGTTACCGGACTCACAGGTCCGGGGACCCCCCACCGGCCGCGACGCCGGCGCCGGGCGAGAGGCCGCTCTGCTTCCCCCGGGGGAAGTGGCCCGCTACACGGAGGGCCTGCACACCCGGATGGTGCGGGCCTTCGTCGCGGAAGGGATGCTCCATGAGCGTTTTGAGGAGCTTCAGTCCCTCGGGGCCCAGGTAACCCGAGTCGATGACGTCTTGATTTATTTCCTGCACTTGAGATTTTTCTAACTCTATATTTTGTAGGTGGCAACTGTTACCTGGAGCCTTGAGTGGCGGGTCGCCCGGCTGCTTAAGGAAGCGGAGGCCGGGCCGCGGCCTCTGTAAGGCAGCGTGAGGAGGCCCTCCGGGAATGCGATGAAGCCCTCGCAGAACTGTCCCGAGTCTGGGCCCAGGTTCACATTTCCGAGGCTGTCAACGGCCGCCTCCGGGAGGAGGACAAGGCGAGGGTGGAGGCGCTCCGGGAGCTCGAGGGCTCGAGCGTCCGGGCGGTGGCGGACGCGGGCCGCTTCGTCCGTTCGGCCCTCGAGAGCCTTGGCATAAGCCTAGGCTCCGGGAGCAAGGAGGTGCCGCCGGCGACCCTCGCGGAGGCTGTACGTTTTCTCAACGCACAGGTCTCCGCCATTCCGGAGGCTGCCGACGCTCGGGCGCGGGGCCGGGCGATCCCCATCATCGCGGCTGCTGCGGGGCTCATCGAGTTCCGGGGGGTCGGCGCCCGGGCGATCAGGGGCCGCATCCCCCGAAGCTTCCCGGACTCCTTCGAGCCCTCCCGCCGGGAGGTCGAGCGGCTTGCCGGAGGATTCTACGACCGGATCATCCGGGCGAGATTCCCGGCTCCGGCGCCTCCGGCGGGGGACGTGCCAGCCCCGACCTCGGAAGAAGCCCCTCGGGGGGACGACGCCAACCAAAAGTATGAGCCTCCCCCCGGGTCTTTAGATAGGACCCTTTACTTTCTTAGGACTTTTGATCCCGGTAGCTTCTTAGAAGAAGCCCCGGACACTTGTAAAAAAGACATTTTGAATGCAATGGAATTAGAATGTTTTCTAAGTCTTTGAATTGAATGCGATGTTACCAGGGTTCCCGGGAGGTTACTCCCCGGGGGACGCCCAAGTGGCTTTAATCTTGCTAAGCCTTGTCTCCGAGAATCGCGGCGGGGACAGCGTCCAAGAGCCGATCCGGTTGAGGTGGTGTCCGGAGTGGCACTTGGACAACTTTGACAATCATCGCGCCAAATTGTCCCCTCCGCGACCGGGGTTCCGGATGATACCTCCCCTCCGGATACTTCCACCGGCGGGATACGAGTTCTGGCCCGAAGATGTGCTCCGGGACACTCGGCGCCGCCTGCGAGCATTGTACCGGGACTTGACCCGGGAGCTAGCAGAGAGCCTCCGAGAGTATTAGGGGTAGGAGCCTTAGGGCGTAGAGAATCCCCCGGGTTAGAACCCGGGTTGTATCGATTCCGAAGCCCACCGGAGGGGGAAGATGTCCTCTGGGTTTGACAATCAATAATGCTGTGTTGTTGCTTCTTCTTTCATTGTCTTTTTATTTTTTCTTCTAGGATGGTCTGGATGACTCCCTTTCAGAAGAATGAGCTAAGTTTGCTCGTGAGCGGTGCGGTCGACACCCGGGGGTTCCTTATCCCCCCCCGCCCACTGCGGGCCGGAGGGTAGCTCCGTGCGCTGTGGGGGTAACAAGGCCCCCGAGGTGAAAACAACCTATAGCATAGGAATTTTTATGTTAGAAAATTTTAAAACGAGGTTTCCAAGGAAAGGACCATCCGGGAGAGAATCGTCCGGTCGCTGTTAGAACGGGGAGCCGGGAATAAGGCCTCACGTGGAAGAAACATCCAAGAAAACCTGATGAGATTTCCGGAGGCGAGCTTCCTAGGAGACATTCGTCCGGTCGTCGTGACAACGGGGAGCCGGGAATAGGGTCTTCGGGGAAGAAAATGCCTGAGAAATCCGTGACTTCTCCGAGAGACAATCGTCCGGTTACCGTGAGAACGGGGAGCCGGGAATAGGCTCTCAGGGAGGCATTCATCCGGTCGCCGTGAGAACGGGGAGCCGGGAATAGGGTCGCCGGGGACCAATCGCCCGGTCGCCGTGAAATCCAAGAAGGCCATTAGACGTCCCACTGGGGAGAGCGTCTACTCCCGGAGGAGGAAGTGCCCGAAGACGGGTCTTGAGTGTTTGGGCAGGGGACTAGTCACCCAAAGTGACTCGTTACCACGGCCATTGTGACCGGGTTGCCGCTTACACCCTCAGTCCACGAGGGCTGATCGTAAGCCGCCCTACGGGAGTGGGACTCCCGTTGTAGGGATTTGTTGGGCCTGGCCCACTTCCTCGCTGGGAGGGCTTCCTCGTGGGGAGGGCATCCTCGCGGGGAGGGCATCGCCGCTAGGCGCGGTAATGAGAGCGATCTGCAATGAGACAGTTTGAAAAGCAAGACCTATGTATTGCTAATAAAATGAAGTACAGGGCGTCCCCCTGCGAAGCCGCGAAAGGGGAGGAAAATATAGTGTCCCTCCTCCCCGTCCGGCGTGAACGCTCAGGGGGAGGGGACAGGCACGTAAGGCTAAACATAGAACTTGCGAAGTAAACGCAAGTTCCACGTGTGCTTCAGCTCCTGCTCTTGAAGGTTGGAGAGCTTGTAGGCCCCCGAGCCCAGGACCGCGGAGATCCTGTAGGGGCCCTCCCACTTGGGGGAGAGCTTACCCTGGGCCTGGGGGTCCATCACGCGCTTGAGGACAAGGTCCCCAAGGCGGAAAGCTTTCTCACGCACGCGCTGATTGTACGCGCGCGCCATTTCTTACTCGTAGATGGCGTGGCCGAGGAGCGCTCGGTTGCGTTCCTCCTCCACAAGGTCGATCTCCAGACGCTGGTTGGCCTCGTTGGATTGGTACGCTGCGGGTGTGGCTCCCTCCAGGAGCTGGACCCGCAGTGACCGGAAGGCGATCTCTGGGGGGAGGACTGCGTCCGCCCCGTAGACGAGGGAGAAGGGAGTGCGCCCCGTTGCCCGGGACGGGGTCGTGCGCATGGAGCAGAGGATGCTAGGGAGCTCCTCCGCCCATGCACCCCGCTTAGAAGCGGTTTGCTTGAGTCTCCGGCGCAATCCCTGTAGGATCACGCCGTTGACCCTCTCGACAGCCCCATTGCTCCGGGGATGGGCCACCGAGGCGAAGTGGATGACGAGCCCCAGGCCTTCGCCGAATTCCCGGAAATAAGCCGAGTCGAATTGGGTGCCGTTGTCCACAGTGATTTCCCGGGGGACGCCAAAACGACATACGACGTTTTTCGAGAAAAACCACTGAACGGCCCGGGACGTGATGCTGGCCAAAGGCTCCGCCTCAACTCACTTTGTAAAATAGTCGACTGCAACTACCGCATACTTGTATCCCCCGGGTGCTGGGGGGAATGGCCGTAAGAGGTCCATCCCCCAGCGCACAAAGGGCCAAGTGATGGGTATCGTCTGCAGCGCTATAAGGGGAGGTTCGAGCCCTTGGCCATCTTCTGGCATGCCTCGCACGCGGAGACAAGGTCTCGCGCATCACGCATGACCGTGGGCCAGTAGAAGCCCTGCCGGAGGACCTTGGCCGCGATGGCACGCGGGGCTAGGTCAGAACCACAGCTCCCCGCGTGGATGTCTTCGAGAAGTTGGAGTCCCTCCGGCCGGGGGAGGCAGCGCAGGAGGGCGGAAGCCCCCCGCTTGTAGAGCCTCCCCTCCAGCAGGAGATATGCCCGGGCTTTAGCCCAGAGGCGTTTAGCCTCGGTCTCACTAGGAGGGTCCCCCTTCCCCTTGATGAAGGAGATGAGGGGATCCATCCAAGACGGAGTCCGGGTGATCTCGGCGACCTCCGGGACATGAGGCTCGTCGCCCGTGTCCGGGGAGGCCACCGAGAGATTCGTGATTATCTCCAGGAAAGCCCCATTGGGGAGCGATTCCCGGGCGCTTGCCGCCCGGGCCAAGGCGTCGGCCCGGTCATTGTCCCTGCGTGGGATATGCCGGGCCTCGAGGCTGTCGAAATGCCTCTCCATGTTTCACACTTCCTGCAAATAAAGACTTCAGTTTGCGTCATGGCACAGTAAGACTTGTCCATTTGGCAAACTACGAGCTGAGAATCTCCCTTGACTAGGAGGCGCCGGATCGCCAGAGAGCGCGCGAGGCGCATCCCGAGGAGCAAAGCCTCGTATTCGGCGACGTTGTTGGTTGCGGGGAACTCGAGCCGCGCGGCATACTCGATTTCCTTCCCCTCGGGGCTCCGGAGGACTACTCCCGCACCAGCCCCGGCGAGACACAGCGACCCATCGAACATAAGGGTCGAATTATCACTGCGTCGGGGCGGCACAGGGAGATCTTCATCCCCGGACCCAGAGGCGGGAGTCCACTCTGCGACGAAGTCGGCGAGGACCTGCGACTTGATGGCGGAGCGGCCGGTAAGGGACAGGGAGAAGGGGACGGTGATGGGGTGCCCCAGGAAGTAATGCCGAAGCTTCCGGGACGCCATGAGGAGGGCGTAGAAAATCTTCTCCATCTCCGTGTACCGAGTTTTGGCCCCTTGGAGGGCCTCACTCATGTAGTACATGGGACGCTGCTGCCCCCCTTGCTCCTTCACCAAGACCGCGCTGACGGCGACTGGGGACGCGGCGAGGTAGAGGAGCAAGGGTTCTTCCGGAGACGGACTCACGAGCATTGGGGGCCTCGTGAGGTACTTCTTGAGATCGTTGAAGGCTTCCTGGGCCTCGGGGGTCCAACGGAACCCCTCGAGCCCTCGGAGGATCTTGAAGAACTGGAGGCCCCGCTCCCCCGACCGGGAGACAAAGCGGCTGAGCGCGGCTAGGCGGCCGGAGAGCCGCTGGACATCCTTGAAGGAGCACGGCGGGGGCATATCTAGGAACGCCCGGATCTTCTCGGGGTTTGCCTCAATGCCCCGCTGGGACACGAGGAAACCTAGGAGCTTCCCCCCGCGCACCACGAAGGCGCACTTCTCCGGGTTGAGTTTGAGCCCGAACGCGCGGAGGTTGCGGAAGGTTTCAGCCAGGTCGCCGATGTGGGAGGCTGCGCGGGGAGTCTTGACGACCGCGTCATCTACGTAGACTTCGACGTTGCGGCCGACTTGCTCTTTGAAAACCAACGTCATGAGGCGCTGGAAGGTATGCAACGTCGAAGTGTATGTAGACGACGCGGTCGTCAAGAGCTCCCGCGCAGCCTCCCACATCGACGACCTGGCTGAAACCTTCAGCAACCTCCACGCGTTCGGGCTCAAACTTAACCCGGAGAAGTGTGCCTTCGGGGTGCGCGGGGGGAAGCTCCTAGGTTTCCTCGTGTCCCAGCGGGGCATAGAGGCAAACCCCGAGAAGATCCGGGCATTCCTAGACATGCCCCCGCCGCGCTCCGTCAAGGACGTCCAGCGGCTCTCCGGCCTCCTAGCCGCACTCAGCCGCTTCGTCTCCCGGTCGGGGGAGCGGGGCCTCCAGTTCTTCAAGATCCTCCGAGGGCTCGAGGGGTTCCGCTGGACCCCCGAGGCCCAGGAAGCCTTCAACGACCTCAAGAAGTACCTCACGAGCCCTCCAATGCTCGTGAGTCCATGTCCAGAAGAGCCCTCGCTCCACTACCTCGCCGCGACCCCCGTCGCCGTCAGCATGGTCTTGGTGAAGGAGCAAGGGGGGCAGCAGCGTCCCGTGTACTACGTGAGTGAGGCCCTCCAACGGGACAAAACTCGGTACACGGAGATGGAGAAAATCTGCTACGCCCTCCTCATGACGTACCGGAAGCTTTAGCATTACTTCCTGGGGCACCCCATCACCGTCCCCTTCTCCCTGTCCCTTACCGGCCGCTCCGCCATCAAGTCGCAGGTCCTCGCCGACTTCGTCGCAGAGTGGACTCCCGCCTCTGGGTTCGGGGACGAAGACCTCCCTGTGCTGCCCCGACGCAGTGATCATTGGACTCTCATGTTTGATGGGTCGCTGTGTCTCACCGGGGCTGGTGCGGGAGTAGTCCTCCGGAGCCCCGAGGGGAAGGAACTCGAGTATGCCGCGCGGCTCGAGTTCCCCGCAACCAACAACGTCGCTGAATACGAGGCTTTGCTCCTCGGGATGCGCCTTGCTCGCTCCCTGGGGATCCGGCGCCTCCTAGTCAAGGGAGATTCTCAGCTCGTAGTTTGCCAAATGGACAAGTCTTACCTGTGCCATGACGCAAACTAAAGTCTTTATTTGCAGGAAGTGCGAAAGATGGAGAGGCATTTCGACGGCCTCGAGGCCCGGCATATCCCGCGGAGGGACAATGACCGGGCCGACGCCTTGGCCCGGGCGGCAAGCGCCCGGGAATCGCTCCCCAAGGGGGCTTTTCTGGAAATCATCACGAAGACCTCGGTGGCCTCCCCGGACACGGGCGACGAGCCTCATGTCCCGGAGGTCGCCAAGATTACCCGGACTCCGGCTTGGATGGACGCCCTCATCTCCTTCATCAAGGGGGAGGGGGACCCTTCTAGTGAGACCGAGGCTAAACGCCTCCGGGCTAAAGCCCGGGCATACCTCCTTCCCCCGTTTGTGCGACCCGGGGGTGGGGAGAGGCTTCCTCTCTGGCAGCTTTAGCCCGTAGGCCACCGCAACCAAGTTCTTGGGGGGCCCTCCCCCACGGCGAACTACCTCCCCAAGAGGTTCTCCGCCTTCTCCCGCGCCGCCGGGTACGGCCGGACTGCAAGAGGTAAAGAGTTAGTTAAATTTTTGAAAATTCATAAATTCAATGCAGCAGGTTCCCGGAGCTTACGTCGCGTCACCGGCTTCACCGGGGGGCGCTGCTCGGGGCCCATGCCGATCCTCCTCTTCCCACCGGTGAAGGGGGAGATCCGGAGGAGAGCCATCTCCTCGGCGGCGTCCCGCATCGAGCGGGTCTTCTTGGAGAGGATCACCTTGCCGAGGAGCTCGAACTCCTCGTCCGTCCACACTGGAGGCTTCGGCGCGGACGACCGGCTGTAGGTGGGAGGCTCCGGGGCGTACACCACCGCCTCGTCCAGGACCCGGAGGTAAAACCACCTCCGGACCCAGTCCCCCCAGTGGTCCCGGGAGGCCGCTGCCGGGTAATCGATCACCCAGGATGGCAACATCTGGACCATCACCGAACCGAAGGGGGACTTGGGGCCCCCCATCACCAGGTGGGAGGTCCACGCCGCCGGCTCGTAGAAGTACCGGAAGGCGCGAAGGGTCGGCTCCCGCCCGGTCGCTGTCTCGTAGAGCTAGATAAAGAGGCCCATCCGGACAAGCGCGTTCGGGGTGAGGTGGTTGAGAGCCACCCCGTACTCCTTGAGAAACTCCCGGAGCATGGGATACACCGGGAGCCAGAGCCCCGCCTCCAGGAAGGCCTCGAAGGCCACGACCTCTCCGGGCCTGGGGCGGGGGGCTCCGTCCTTCTTCACGGGGAATCGGATGTCCCCGTCCGCGACGATGCATCTTTCGACCAAGGACTCGGCGTCCTCGGCCGTGAACTCCGACGCCCAGAGGAAATCCGAGGGGATTTCCTCCGGGGGCACTTCCGTGGTCTTCGCTCGACCCTTGGGTGGCATGAGGTTAGTCTTCTTTTTCGGTGGCTAACTTTGCAGGAGGCTACTACTAAAAACTCCCGGACGTCTGCTACCGGAAAGGGCTACCGGAAAGAGCTACCGGGAGAGGGCTACCGGGAGAGCAAAAATCGTTGAGGCTAAAAATTTGGAATGAGCTTCCGGGCCCGCCAAGGTCCTCTTTATAGGGGCGGGACGTGGTCTAGATGCACGCCACGCGGCACCCGCGGATCAATCTGGACCGTAGAAGTTCAAACCGTGCGCGGGAAACGAAGGGACGGGCGCGTGAATCGAGGCGCCGGTTCAAACCGCGCGCACATTTATGGCGACGAGGCGCGGCCTTAAGCGTGGGGCACGGAAACCGAAGCACCGCGGCTCCGGTGACTTGGCCCGGAGATCTTCTCGGTGACGTGTGCCATACCCATCGGGGACTCGAGCATCGCCCCCGGCGTGCATGGCGGGCTGCTGTCGGCGGAAATCTCCGCGGGCGCCGCCATTTGGCTCCCGGGACGCGGCCTCCGGCCCCTCCCCGGGCGCCGCCCTTTGGCCCCCGGGACGTGGCCTCCGGTGCCCTCCCGGGCGCCGCCATTTGGCTCCCGGGACGCGGCCTCCGGTGCCCTCTCGGGCGCCGCCATTTGCCCAGGGACGCGGTGTCCGGCCCCTCCCCGGGTGCCGCCTTTTGGCCCCCGGGACGTGGCCTCCGGTGCCCTCCCGGGCGCCGTCGTTTGGCTCCCGGGACGCGGCCTCTGGTGCCTTCCCGGGCGCCGCCGTTTGGCTCCCGGGACGCGGCCTCCGGTGCCGTCCCGGGCGCCGCCCTTTGCCCGGGGACGTGGCCTCTGGGGCCTCCCCGGGCGCCGCCATTGGCCCGGGGACGTGGCCTTCGGGGCCTCCCCGGACGCCGCCTTTTGGCCCTCGGGACCTGGCCTCCAGCGCCGTCCCGGGCCTCATCGCCCTCCTAAAGGTAAAGTCTTGAACTGTTTATCACGTGCAGGTCACGCGAGGAGCGCCTCGGGAACTAGCGACCACCTGTCAAGCATCCAAGGCGTTTGACCGGGAGAAGGACGGTCCTGCCCTTCAATCCGACGGTGGCTTCCGGGGCAGTTTAGGTTTTTTGCTTCTTTTTGGGGCTATAAATAGCCCTTGTACCCCTCTGTTGTAAAGGATCGGTTCTTTTATTGGAATAGCTAAACTAACATACGTGCTCCGGAAGCCTCTCCCCCGGAGAGAGCCTCCCCAGCCGACTCCGGTCGGGAGCGCGTCGACAGGACTAGGGCCCCCACCGGGACCCGAACCTGTATAAACCCGTGTGTCATTTTTTTTGTGCTTGTCCGGCGGGGGAGGACCGGTCATCCGGTCAACCCGCGCCGCGTAATCTTCGCTAGGAACATTCTCAAAACCTGCCGGGGTATTCGCAATACCACGACATGTACATATATAGCATAATTGGCCAGGTTTCATGCATGCCTGACTCATTATGTTTTACAGTTTGTCAATTTTGTGAATTGTAGATGGACCTGGAATATTGGATATAAGGAATAAAACATACTACTCTTGAGTATTTGGAGGGTGTGAATGGGTTTATTAAATTTGCCGAGCAAGAAAAGGCGAAGAAGGGAGAGAAAGATATGCTTTGTCCTTGTACAGATTGTATGAACTTAAAGAGGTTTAGCAACTCTGATCAGATTAAGAGCCATTTGATTCGTCATGGTTATAACGCACGATATACCCATTGGATATGGCATGGCGAAGATATTCAGGAAACAAGCACCGCTACCAATCAGCAGGACCTGGAAGTGGATTGTAGTAGTATTAATAATCATATGGATTTTGATATTGTTCATTCCGATGTGCGTGTAGATGATGTGTGGGACCCTCATTTGAGGAATCCGGTGGCAACCGCCCAGGTCGGTTGCACTCAGAAAGGTACATCACAAGCTCACAAAAACACAAATACATCAAATTGCAGTAAAGGTAATTAAACAGGTACAAGGTCACAGGGACCAATATTACAATAACATAAGGCCAAGAATGACGCTAATTAGAGTTGCTACAAAAATAGTGAGTTTCTCAGTACAAGAGTCGGCATCAAAGTACAAAGTACACAGGACAACATAGAAAGCAACAACAAGGATCTTCACTTCCTTCTACGGCGGCTCAGCATGGGCCTTCACCACATCGGACTCCACTGGGCCCATGACCCTCCTAGAAGCTCGAATCATCTGAAAAGATTTCTTCCTCTTCTTGGTACTCAAAATCAAAAGAATCGGGATCAACAAATCCCTCTTCTGAATTTGTATGCAAAGGCGAGGGTGAGCACTTTTTTACACGATGCTCAGCAAGTCTCGTTATGAGAATGTAGGTATATAGATGAGCTCTTTGTTTTATATGTAAGTAGAGAATAGATTTTCACTCTAAAGTTATAAAGAAAAGCTTTTAGTTTCAAAAGCAATACTTTGAAATCTTAAGTTATAGTTTAGAAATCGTTATGTGTGGTGGTCTCCCATGAGTCATCACTTTTATTAACTCACATTATGAAAACATTCCAAATATTACTTGTGCTGAACCACATGGATAAAATCCACTACGATAAGACTCACTATAAGATAGCACTTCAATGCTAGCATTAGAGTAGCTGGCAAAAGCTAGTATTCCCAGCACTTTAGCTACTGGGAATAAGGTTTGCTACAGCTGGGTGAAAAGGTGCTGCCAAAAGTTTTTCCCAGTTGTATTTTTTCCCAGCTGTAGGTCCAAGGCAAAGAGTATTCTCAGCTATAGACCACTTGGAAAGTTTGAACTTTTCCCACCTGCATGTCCACTTGTAATATATTATTCCAAGCTGTATAACTATTTGGAATATTTTTTCCAAGTTGTAGGTCCAGTGGAAAAGAATATTCCCAGCTGTAGGTCACTTGGAAAGTTTGAACTTTCCCATCTGTATGTCCACTTGTAATATATTATTTCAACCTGTATATCTATTTGGAATATTTTTTCCAGCTGTAGGTCCGGTGGCAAAGAGTATTCCCAGCTGTAGGTTGCTTAGAAAGTTTGAATTTTTCCTACCTGTATGTCCACTTGTAATATATTATTCCAAGCTGTATAACTATTTCGAATATTTTTTCCAGCTGTAGTTCTGGTAGCAAAGAGTATTCCCAGCTGTAGGTCGCTTGGAATGTTTGAACTTTTTCCACCTGTATGTCCACTTGTAATATATTATTCCAAGCTGTACAGCTATTTGAAATAAATTATTACCAGCTGATCTGTCATTGACAATTTAGACATTCAAATTTGAATATGTGAATTATTTGTAGTAAATTTATCGTTGGGAATTGTGTCAATAATTAATTTTAAATGTATATATTTTTTAGTAATTATGCAGCAATATAACAACTAAAACTATCATCTGCATACTATCCTAACACAAATCACACTACATTTTGCAACAAAATTATCAAAAATAGATGAATGGCACAATTATATATTATATAGAATTATTTGCTTTATATAGCCATTGACAAGATTCATAATGGTCACAAATTATTCAATTGACAAACCAACCAAAATAGATATATGTAACATCCTGAGTTTTGGGGTGAAAATTTTCTTTCTTAAAAATCATGCATGCATATGTCTCTTCTAGATCAACCAAATCAGCTCCAGCTTTATTCTGTTCTAGCCCTAAAATCTCCAAAATCTATCCTGTGACCCCAAGTCAAGATCTAACTTTCCAGATTTAATCTATCAGTTATCCTAAACCTAAAAGCTTCAGAACCCAGATCCAATTCTATCTCTAACTTCCAGATTTATCAACTCCTTTCTGTTTTCGAAAACAGAATATCTTTTACCCTAAGTTTTAGAAATTTAGATTTAATCAAAATCTTAGCCAAGTTCAGACCAGATTATTCTTGGGTTATGTTGGGGGAAATCTCCACGCGATCGAGTCCAGGTAAGTTCATGATTGCCCGGGGACAGTGCTCTCCGGTGCCTGCCATTTGGCCCCCGGGACCGTGCCCCCCGGGTACGTCCCGGGCGCCGCCATTGGCCCGGGGATAGTGGCCTCCAGTGCCTGCCCCGGGCGCCGCCATTTGGCCCCCGGGACCGTGCCCCCCGGGCACGTCCCGGGCGCCGCCATTTGGCCCGGGGACAGTGGCCTCCGGTGCCTGCCCCGGGCGCCGCCATTTGGCCCCCGGGACCGTGCCCCCCGGGCAGGTCCCGGGCGCCGCCATTGGACCGGGGACAGTGGCCTCCGGTGCCTGCCCCGGGCGCCGCCATTTGGCCCCCGGGACCGTGCCCCCCGGGTACGTCCCGGGCGCCGCCATTGGCCCGGGGAGGGTGGCCTTCGGTGCCTGCCCCGGGCGCCGCCATTTGGGTCCCCGGGGCCCTGCTCTCCGGAAGCGGTCCCGGACGTCATCGCCCTCCTAAAAGGTAAAACCCCTGTTTGTTTATCATGTGCAGGTCACGCGAGTGGCGCCTCGGGAATCAGCGACCACCTGTCAAGCATCCAAGACGTTTGACCGGGAGAAGGACGGTCCTACCCTTCAATCCGACGGTGGCTTCCGGGGTAGTTTAGGTTTTTTGCTTCTTTTTGGGGCTATAAATAGCCCTTGTACCCCTCTGTTGTAAGGGATCAGTTCATGATTATTTGGAATAGCTAATTTCACAGACGTGCTCCGGAAGCCTCTCCCCCGGAGAGAGCCTCCCCAGCCGACTCCGGTCGGGAGCGCGTCGACAGGACTAGGGCCCCCACCGGGACCCGAACCTGTATAAATCCACGTGTCAATTCTTGTGTTTGTCCGGCGGGGGAGGACCGGTCACCCGGTCAACCCGCGCTGCGTGATCTCCGCTAGGATCGTCTTCAAAACCTGCCGGGGTATTCTTAATACCACGACAGTTGGCGCCGTCCGTGGGGACCCGTGACGAATCGCCATGGCTCCTCCGAGAACAAGGGCCCGCGCCCTTCTCGGTGACGCCGGTCCCGGTGACCTGGCGCCACCCGTCCGGGACGCTGCTGTTCCGGCGCTTCCGTCGGGAGGCGACCATTCCCAGGTACCGCCTCCCACCTTTCTTCTCAATCTGGGCGCCTCCACCTCCGGGTCGCTCCCGGCGGCCGCGGGGACCTCGGCCGGGACGAGTTTCCCCCCGACGGCTCCCCCGGCTCCCCGGGATGCCCTGCTGGAGGCTCTCGTGGAGGGCCAGCTCCGCACCCAGCGCTCTATGGACGAGCTCCTTAGTGTGTTGGCGCGGCCCTCGGCCCCCACATTTTCGTCGCACCCGTATCCGGGGATCATGCCCCCGTTTATGGGATACCCAGCGGCCCCTCCGGCGTCAGGGGGGCTGTCTACCCCGTATAATCCCGCTGGGGGGTTCCCTCCCCCCGCGGGATATACTTCCGGACACTTCTCGGCACCCGGGCCTGTCCCGGTGCCGGGAGGCTATTTCATGCCCGGGCCCTTCGTGGCACCAGGGGGGTACCCCGTCCCTGGCTCGCTTCCGGGGCTGCGGGGTCATTTCATGCCGGGGGCTATTCCTACGCCGGGAGCCAGTCCCGCCCCCCGCGTTGCGTTTACCGCACCGGGGCCGGTCGACAGAGCAGCTCCCGTGCTTCAGCGAATTTCCCCCCGCATTGGCTCCCCAACCCAGAACGTCGCCGAGGGGGCTCACCCCCCACCGGTTCCGGATGTCACAGGGGCTTCCCCCTTTCCGGTCCCGGTCGTTGCCACGGGGGCCCCCTCTTCGGATCCAAACGCCGCCCCGGGCGCCCCCTCCCCGGTTCCGGATGGTGCAGGGTCTCCCCCCAGCAGGTCCCGGTAGCTCCCGGGCCGTCGCAGGGGGCTCCCCCCAGCAGGTCCCGGTAGCTCCCGGGCCGGCTGCCACAGTGCAGGAGCTCCCTCCCCCAGCGAAGCAGGCCCGCTTCTCCCGGGGGGAGGTCGAGCGAATGCATTCTCCCAGCCGCCGGGAAGAGCTCCCCCCCGGTCGTTGTCGCCGGGAGCCTCGCTCTCGCACCGGTCGGGGGAAGAGACCAGCCGAAGAACCATCCTCCCCGGAGGGAAGCCCGGACGTCCGGGAAATCAGTCCCGGCCCGGAAGAGAAGCGTCGTCACCACCACTCCGGTGGCCCTCTTGGGCCGCTACCTGACTCGGATAACGAGGGGGCGTCCCCCGTTAAAGAAGACAGTGACTGGGGCTCCCCCCGGGAAGTGCAGGGGGCGAACCAGCCTCTGTGTCGAAGACTCCGCAGCATCCGATGGCCGCGGCCCTACCGTCCCCCGCACATCGAGCATTATAATGGCGAGGCGGACCCTTACGAGTTCGTGCAGATCTACTCCACAGCCATCTCCGCGGCGGGGGGGGACGAGAGCGTCCAATGCAACGTCTTCCACCTCTACCTCACTGGCATCGCCCGCTCCTGGTTTTACAATCTGAAGGCGGGCTCCATCAAGTCTTTCTCGCAGCTCAAGCGGGAGTTCTGTGCCAACTTCCAGGGGAACTACGTGCGTCCCCTGGACTCCTCGCAGCTGTATACTGTCCGGCAGAGAACCGGGGAGACCATCAGAAGCTTCTTCAAGAGCTTTGCCCAGGTGAAGAGCAAAGTGGCCCACGTCCCCGACTCTACGGTCATCGAAGCCTGCAAAAGCGGCATCCTCCCGGGGGAGCTCCACTGAAGGCTCTCCCGGAGCTGCCCCTCTTCCGCCGACGAGCTCTTCAACATGCTCGAAAAGTACTCTCGGGCGGAGGAAGACGACATCTGGAAGAAGACCCAGGCGGCTCCTGCCCCCGCCGAGCGGGAGGCCCGGGATCCCCCTAGGCGCCCCAGGCAGGGGGGCCGTAGCGAACCACGGCCTCGGGACACCTTTGTCCTCGGGACACCTTTGTCCTCGAGGGCGGAGGCGGCTCGCGCGACCCCCCGAAGGGCAACCGCCCCTTTCCCAAGCCGAGAGGCCATGGGGGAGGACAGTCTTCACGCGGCCGCGAAGGCCCCGCGGGGAGAAACCGGGAAGGACCGTGGTGCAGCTTCCACAGGTCCAGTACCCACGCCACCCGAGATTGCCACCAGCTGCTGCAACACTTCGCGGCGTTCCTCGACCAGCGCGGGCAGGGGGGGACTCCGGCCTCCTTGCCCCCTCGGCCAGCTGTTCCGGCCCTTCCCGCTCCCGCGGGGGGGCAGCAGGTGCAGGAGGGGGAGCCTTCAGACGCCCTCCCTTTTCAAACTTCTCAGCGCCGCATCAACGTCATCATGGGGGGGTCCGCCTCCGGGCGGGATTCCAAGCGCCAGCGTAAGGAGTACGCGCGAGAAGTTAAGGTAGTGGGGGTGCTACACGCGTCCGTGCCGCCCAAGTGGTCGGACGTCCCCCTCACCTTTACGGCGGAAGACGCGCGAGGGGTTCGCTTCCCCCACGACGACGCGCTCATTGTCTCCGCGACAATCTACAACTGCCACTTGGCCCGCATCCTCGTGGACGGCGGAAGCTCCGCCGACGTCCTGTTCCTCAAAACCTTCAAGGAAATGCAGGTGGATGAGAAGCTCCTGCAACCAGCGGCAGGGCCTCTGCAAGGGTTTGTCCCGGGGAAGGCGATTCACCCCGTGGGCAAGGTAGATCTCCCGATCACCTTCGGCACCCCGGAGAACTACCGGACCGGGCTAGTCCGCTTCGACGTAGTGGACCTCCCCTCCTCCTACAATGTGATTATGGGGAGGACTACGATCAATCGGCTGGGGGCTACCACCCACCAAAACTACTTGTGCATGAAGATCCCCGGGCCGCATGGCGTGATCAGCGTCCGGGGGGATCAAGACATGGCTCGTGCTCTATACGAGGGAGCTGCTGCCACAATAGGAAGCGTCAACCTGATCAAGGCACCCGGGGGGGAGGCTCCCCCCCCGGACGTAGACGTCGCTGCGCCATCCCCTGGGAGGCCCCTCCTCAAGCCGTGTCCGGAAGGGGGCCTCCGGAAGGTCCCGCTGTTCCTGGGCAGCGGGGACCAAACTGTCCAAATCGGGGCAGAGCTCCCCCAAGACCATGCAGCTCAACTCGCAGCCTTTCTGCGCGAAAACTCCGATGTTTTTGCGTGGAAGCCTTCGGACATGCGGGGCGTCGCCCGGGAGGTTATTGAACATAAGCTCGCGGTAACCCCCGGTCACCCCCCTATCAAGCAGAAGTTGAGGAAGCTCTCCCTCGAACGTCAAGAAGCCATCAAGACGGAGATAGCCCGGCTCCGAGAGGCAGGGTTCATCCGGGAAGTGTTGCACCCCGAGTGGCTCGCAAACCCCGTCCTCGTCAAGAAGTCAAGTGGCAAGTGGCGCATGTGCGTGGACTTCACCGACCTTAACCGCGCTTGCCCCAAAGACAACTTCCCGCTCCCGCGGATCGACCAGCTCGTTGACTCCACCGCGGGGTGCGAGCTGATGAGCTTCCTAGACGCCTACTCGGGATACCATCAAGTCCGGATGGCGGAGGGGGATGAGGAAAAGACGAGTTTTATAACTCCCCTCGGAACCTTCTGCTACCGCCATATGCCCTTCGGGCTCAAGAATGCGGGAGCCACCTTCCAGCGCCTTATGACGCTGGTCTTCAAAGATCAAGTCGGCCGCAACGTCGAAGTCTACGTAGACGACGCGGTCGTCAAAAGCCCCCGTGCAGCCTCCCACATCGACGACCTCGCAGAGACCTTCCGCAACCTCCGCGCGTTCGGGCTCAAGCTCAACCCGGAGAAGTGCGCCTTCGGGGTGCGCGGGGGGAAGCTCCTGGGTTTCCTCGTGTCCCAGCGGGGCATTGAGGCAAACCCCGAGAAGATCCGGGCCTTCCTAGAGATGCCCCCGGCGCGCTCCGTCAAAGATGTCCAGCGGCTCTCCGGCCCCCTGGCCGCGCTCAGCCGCTTTGTCTCCCGTTCGGGGGAGCGGGGCCTCCAGTTCTTCAAGATCCTCCGAGGGCTTGAGGGGTTCCACTGGACCCCCGAGGCCCAGGAAGCCTTCAACGACCTCAAGAAGTACCTCTCGAGCCCTCCAATGCTCGTGAGTCCGTCTCCGGAAGAGCCCTTGCTCCTCTACCTCGCCGCGACCCCCGTCGCCGTCAGCGCGGTTTTGGTGAAGGAGCAAGGGGGGCAGCAACGTCCCGTGCACTACGTCAGTGAAGCCCTCCAAGGGGCCAAGACTCGGTACACGGAGATGGAGAAGATTTGTTACGCTCTCCTCATGGCGTCCCGGAAGCTCCGGCATTACTTCCTGGAGCACCCCATCACCGTTCCGTCGTCCCTCCCCCTGGGGGAGGTACTGCGGAATAAAGAAGCCACCGGCCGGATTGGGAAGTGGGGGGCCGAGCTTGCCCCTTTCTCCCTGTCCCTTACAGGCCGCTCCGCAATCAAGTCGCAGGTCCTCGCCGACTTCATCGCAGAATGGACTCCCGCCTCTGGGTCCGGGGACGAAGATCTCCCTGTGCCGCCCCGACGCAGTGACCATTGGACCCTGCTGTTTGATGGGTCGCTGTGTCTCGCTGGGGCTAGCGCGGGGGTAGTCCTCCGGAGCCCCGAGGGGAAGGAGCTCGAGTACGCCGCGCGGCTCGAGTTCCCCGCAACCAACAACGTCGCCGAATACGAGGCTCTGCTCCTCGGGATGCGCCTTGCGCGCTCCCTGGGGATCCGCCGCCTACTAGTGAACGGAGACTCTCAGCTCGTTGTCTGCCAAATGGACAAATCTTACCTGTGCCATGACGCAAATTTAAGTCTTTACTTGCAGGAAGTACGAAAAATGGAGAAACACTTCGACGGCCTTGAGGCCCGGCATATCCCGCGAAGGGAGAATGACCGGGCTGATGCTTTGGCCCGGGCGGCAAGCGCCCGGGAAACGCTCCCCAAGGGGGCCTTCTTGGAAACAATCACGAAGCCCTCGGTGGCCTCCCCGGACGCAGGCCCCAAGCCTCCGGTCCCGGAGGTCGCCGAGATCGTCCGGCCGTCGTCATGGATGGATCCCCT